>OY787663.1:41446267-42700988 GCA_963678985.1 Spisula subtruncata | reverse complement strand
TACAAGGATTGTATCTTAATGCGAAGATATTACATTAGAATAATGTTTCAATGCGCAATAAAGTGAAATCAATACGCTGATATATTGCTAATAAGAAATTAAATGAACCAATGCATTTTGCATTGGACACTTTAATGTAATAACGTATTTTTTGTGGCATTTGTTGCATTTCTTGATAGATTAATCTGCTGACATACGGTGCGACAAAGACAGCTATCAACAAAAAGCCAATTTGTCCCAGACACAGAATCTCAAATAGTAAATTCATGCGGTATATAAATCTCCCAGCGTTTGCAAATTGGCACATCATACCAATGTCATTTATTTGATTAATACAAACTTCTAAAACATTTTATATCGGCTTGAGTGGCATTGGTAATTAGAACTTGTCAGTCAAGGAACATGTTTTCCTTGCTCTAATACTTTACATGCTGTTTGAACAATTTTTACCCTATGTAAATCGTTATCACAATTTAGCCCAGTAGAATATATTCAATTGATACATTGTATTGTTTACAAATCAATAACTTATCATATTTTCTGAAATCTTCGTGAACGCACATACGGTTTATTTAACCCGTTTTCGGCATAATTTGTGCATTTTTTTAAAAGGGAAATGGAAAATGTTTAATCAACATATAGATTTTGTATGTTGTGCCATTCTGTTTTATGTGTCAATGTTACTGGTATACGTCATGTAAGCATTTATTGGTCACATGTTTGAAATTATCATTTCATATACTGTATGAGTGTGTTAATATTGAAGACCTTGTAGAGGTGAACTTATTACTCACAAACAAACATACAACATCATCTGTACTAAATATGGTTTACGAGAAAAACGAATCCTCTGTCAATTGCAACAACACTTAATATGAATGCGTCTGGAACTAGAACAAAGTCATATTGTAACATTCGTTGGCTATAAAAATAATAAAGCATTATCTTATCAGCTGGCCAAATTAAGTTGTAATACACACAAGCATCCATTAATGGTTCGTCTGGACTTTCAAGCAAAGCTCAGACCAACTACTATTATGCAAGATGCGATTCTTTATGCTTTCCAAACCTTAACGTCAGACATATTTTGGTTTAACTGCTATTAAAACATATAATACTCTGAACATTATCATATGATAACTCAACGAGTCATCAATTTGTTCTTACATCACCAACTAGGATAGTAACAGTCTTATACATTTGTACAGAAACGCAATCAACAATGATTATCTGTAATATCGTTATGGCCGATCGTTTTTAACACACAAACATTACTTGTAGCGGTTTCTTCGATTTTTTGCACACATTTGCACTTTCCTAATATATGTATACATCGAATTAAATATACATGTACCAGGAGCACCGAGGTGCGTTGAACAAATATAACATCGTCTTGGCTAGGTTGCCATGACATTTGTCAATCTGTGTTTGTTTAGTTTCATAATTATGGCAACAAAAGCATGTCCTAAAGCCCAGATATATATGTTCGCGTGAAAAGTGTATACGAATGATTTTCTTTCACTTTGATTTAATTGTGTGAACTGATATCGGTCCGAAGGATGGCAAAATTTCATACTGCTAAAAAAACAGCAGTACAGTATGTCTAAATGGACGAATCGATTGGTACGTACGGGGTATATATGTACTTTAATACATACTGTAAACATGCTAGGGCAACTGATCATGAAATTGTTTCTTTGACTTTGATAACAGTTCCGTTCCATATTGCACTCTTGTCACTGTTCATTAAAGTACACACGCCATGTTTTACATTTAAATTAGACGTTGTCATAATTGCTACTCACTTTCAAACCGGCGCACCTCCAATACGATAATTGTAACTTCTTAATTGATTTATTTGAATTTCAAATGAAGTCAGGAATCAATTTTCGTAATTTGTACATGACCTTATGGGACAATGGAAAAACTCTGTGACTTAAAATGGGCTGGGCACTTATTCGATTAGTTATTGGAATACAGTTAAAGGAAAATAAAAGCAGAACTAATCTTATTATACGTTCAATCACATGGGGTACAACAAAGGTTTGCAATATATTGACATCGTGGCACTCATCTGCGCATTTACTGTGTTCAATTTCCATGAGACTAAATGAAATCTAACTTAGCGCCATAATTATCGAGTTGGAAATAAATGGTCATACAGCACAGTTACTTTCGGCTTCGTGTGTGTGCTTTAAGATCCGATTAGTTTATCTGATTCCGCTTTTGACTAGTTTTATTTCAAACACATGTAGACTAGGCTGACTCGAACGTTCAAATCATTGCGCTGGGCTAGTTGTGAGTTATCGAATCCTACAAGTGAAGTGGAAATAACCTGACACATCTGATATGGTTGGTGTAAGCATACTCTGTCACGCATGACTAAGCATAAGTTTCGATATTATTTTCGATAATCCTGCATCATGTAGCACTTTAATGGGACTAAACTCCCTTTCGATGATAAAAACCGTTTTGAAGATATTTTGGTTACAAAACTATGTTTTACGAGTACATAAAGCATTTACGATCTATGGCACGATTGACAAAAACGTCGAATATGTTCTGTACCGTCCGTAACGGCTTTTCGCGGTATTTATACACTCCTACGCGTACGTTATATATCTAAATGTGTAAGTCTTGCAATAACATTTAGGGATTGAAATGGTAATAAACCGACGTTGTGCGATTATTTTTTTTCTAGATGAATAAGTCCAGATTCTTATATAAATGTGTTCGGTCGATCAAACAAAAATGCGATTTTAAGAGAGTCGTTGGATAATGTTTGAAAGTTACCAACTGGAGTTAAGTCCCTTAAATAGCAAAACGCGTTTAGCTTGTCGATATAAGAAATCTAGGATGTACTCTGAATGTTTTATTGAACTCACATTTGCAGACATCATAATGCTTTACTAAGCTGTTTCGTAATTCCGTGTTGGGATAATATCAGATTTTCTGCATGCATGTTATATACCGCGATTTGATGTAACATTTGTTTATCGACACAATAAATTTTGTGTGTTATTTTACCACCAGACGTAGGTAATTAAAGCCTTCTGATTTGTTATCATTACTCAAACCAATCAGGAAGTTCCTCTGGAAGTCATCACCTTCAGGGCGAAATTACTACTTTCCAATGAAGCTAATAACAATTTAAGTTTCTATTCTATTGCTTTCTTCAAATGTTGTGACATTACGCACGATGTTGCGAGAAATGTCGAAAATACTCGAGTAGCACACGCATGAAATACAGTAGTACGCTTATTATTAAGAATACTTAAATAAATAAGATATCAAACTATTCAGAAAAGAAAATGAAATAAATCTAATGCATTCAAACGTGATTAATTAATTACACTAGCCGTAATTATTAAGCTTTAGTTGACGCGCGGGTATTAAAATACGATGTCCCAACGTAACATGATTTCTTCGCGCATTAAACAAAATATAATACATCTTTTTTATTCTTCCATCAAATTAACCTAAATTTCCCCATGATACTGGCAGGAAATGAGGTTATACGTATATGAAATCAGAAATGACAAAACGTCGGGCGTGTTCCGGATATATAGATTTGTGTGATGATGCGTAAAATGTCCCATTTGATATTTTCAGAAGAAAAAAGGTCGACTGGTAGTGCAAGAAGTTGTTTCAGAAAGAAATCATGGCAGAGAATGTGACATATAATGTACGTAATGCAATCTCATTTGATAACGATTATGTTAGTATCATTATCCTAAGAAATATAAAATTTAAGTATTGCGATATATTTGTTTGAAAAAGTCTAGCCACGGCGACATGTTTTAATAATTTTCATCGGTACCGGTAAAGTTGTGCATTTTCAAAGCAAATAAATAAAATTCCGTTCTCTGTATGAAAACAGTAACTGGAATATGTATGGCTCATTTAACGGAGTTTCTTTAGCAGTAATTTGTGTTGTGATACGTGCAAAACTATAAAAGTTATAGTTATTGAGCTAGGTTTAGCCACGGCGCAAAACTGACTAAAACGCGATAGTTGACGTTATAATTTGCAAATGAGTGTTGTATACCATTTTTATATCTAAATTGGTGCTTTGTTTCGAGTGTTATTAACCTGACATCGTACTTTAATCATTTTAAGACGGAATATATTTGAAATATTATTGGTAACGGAATAAATATGAAACATTTACCATTTTTCTTTGCATTATTATTGAATGGTTTCCATAATGAATTGGCAGCAAAATAACCGAATGAAAATAGTAAATGCAATCATTAACAATATATCAAAGAACTATCAAACGCAGACCAAAGTAAATACAATGTAATACCGTGAAAGGTATGTGGGTTATCGTTTGCCTGGGGTTCAAATGTGGCTGAAGGAGTATAATTTAATTGAACTGATCATGACATTGAAGACTCTTAAAGGATTCTGCTTCCCGTGATGATTATGATATAAATTGTGTCATTATCTATGTCAAACCAGGAGTTAATTAAGTTGGATCTCGACAAGAAACAAACTAGTTAGAGTGCATTATGTAATGATATAACAAATTTATATTATTTTTCACATTTTCTTTCGTTTAAAGGACAATCCAAATAGACGTAATGTTCGCACATTTGTCCGCGAAAAATTAAAAGTTCTACATACATGTGCTATCGAATATTTCTCATTTAATGATAATGCTTATTATCTACACCTCTAATCAATGATCTAGATAACAGCTAAAACTACAACACGTAACGATGTGTGTGTCGTACATTTTGAACTAAAATAATGTCAACGTCATGCTACAGAAAGGTATCGCAACATCGTGCGTAACGTATGTAACATTAGAACATTGTTTGATGCATATGCATGTAAGCGTCTTAATGACTATTTGTATGAAATGGATGTAGCAGTTAACCGGCAAACCGACAATAACGACGTGTAATGGAAATGTTATCACATTTGAATTGCGTCTTTACATTCCTCACACTATACGGTGAGATTTCAATCTGTGGATTTCTAATTAGTGGTTTCAATATGTTATAATTAACCAATACTGTTTCAATTTTCGTTACAGCACAAACTCCCAATAGTATACATTTAATGCCGAAGGATACTTCTTAAACCACATTGCATTTAAATCACAAAAACGCAAAAATCAGTATGACATGCACAAAGACACTCTGCAGGAGAAATCAATTACTTTAAAGTTTCACGAGGGTCTCATTGTTACAGATACTATGCATACATTGTACATTTTCAAACGTAATTGGAAACAAATGGTATGTTTAAATTACCGTGAGAAAAATAGAAACGCAAACATGCAATGACCTCGTTATCGTTTCGTCGATTTAGGCGGTTAGTTTTATCCCTTGTAAAAAACATTCGTATTAAAAAAGACGATGTGTTTCTTCCGAAATGCAAACTAGATAACTATCATCCTACCCAATTGTACTCCTTTTAGTACATACGTATCAGCAATATGTATCAATGACACGTACAGCTATTAACACGCAAGAGCGAAAACAACCCAATCTGTTCTAGACAAAGCCTTTCAGCAGAATTATTTGAATGAATATATCTTCCGTTCCTATGTAATTTATTCAATATCACAATGTCAATTAAATGTGCATCCCTCGTGTTTGTTTTCTAAGACAATCCTCATTCAAATACAACTGTATTTTTCAATTTAATGTTGAAATGAACGTTTCCATTTGCATGTGTGTTTGTTTTTGTTCTACCAACATGGAAACCAGACATTGTACCAGATTGTTAACATGTTATAAATCAAATACCTGAAATTGACTTTCTAATCCAACTCCGTTAATCAAGTACTAAGGATGATCCATATTATGGTGCAGCTTTCCTTGATTCATTAATGCACACTTAGTAACATATTCCAGGACGGAACCATCGGAGCGGAAATATGACCTACATATTGGTTCCACATTAAGCGAAACTGCTTGGTTTCACCATGACATACATAGGTAGGTTTGTGCATATAGCTGTATGTCAGGTAGTGCTCAAGTGTTATTGCTGGTGTCAATTTCGAACTTGGAATACTACATGTATACGACGAAATGTGATGAAATCAGAACATTATTTATGACTTGTAAATTAGCCTTTGATTACGAATATGTTTAATTAAATGCATTTAGCATGAACTACTGTCTTCTCGGATTATTCTGTAATCTCCGTTTAATGGCATAATGCTTTTTAAGTCTTATATACATTAAACGCTCAAAGATACTGTTACATTAAATGTTGAATACATTTTTTCTGAAATCAATTATAGCGTACCATGTGTTCGCCAGAAAATTATCAATTATTAAACCTATACTATCGATCACACGGCTTGCTGTCTATCTCTATTCATACGTTCTGGTAATTTTGTATTATAAATTCTACAGTAGCACTCTAGAATATACACATTCTTGAGTATAGCTATGTGCCATTTCTGCCAAAAACAAACTTCCAGCATCAAAGCATAACTAGGTTAATTGAAATGCATTTATTGTTAACATGTCTTACATTAATTTAGTAATAATTGTATACTTATTATGGTACATTTTATACATGATAGAGTAGTCTCAACACGAAATATACGTGCTTAAATATTAATAAATCGAAGGCTCATTATAAGCCATCCATTATGGCGTCTGTCCACTATTCCTTTGAAATATTCAACTTCGAATCGCGTGTGCTTAACATTACACACAAATAATTCCGGAAGGAAACTCCGCATCGTTTTAAAAAGGAAAAACGCACCGAGAGCTCTTTATCGAACGGGTTAAAATTGTTTGCAATAAATCAATCATAAAACAATCGTCCGTGACTTTCTATTAAAACTTGTGTTAGGTAGGTAATAAACGTCATACGAAACTTTAGCCTCAAATTTTGTTTCTACAAAAAAATGTAGCATAAGACATAAGAAACCAAAAGATTGATTGGTAAATTTGTATAATGTAAAGTTCCTCCTCCGAAAAAAAGATAAAATGAATATTAATGCATTACTTTAGAGCTCTTAACAAAAGCACAGTTGTGTTACATGTATGTTACATATTTATTATCAGATGTAAAGTTGGATTGTGATTAGTATAATACCTAATTTGCTTTATATTGAATCCGGCTAATAAGCTATTCGAGACGCAATACTAAATAATAACATACATGTAACCATGGAATTCAATTCACACCACATTGTTTACGTTTACACATGTTTGCATGTTGAACATGCACGAAAGTCAAACGTTCGTCAAATGTTAGTGAGTACATGTAATTGCACTGGGGCTGGACGAGACTAGTAACTAGACTACAATCAAAAGACTGACAATTTAAAATGTCTTAAAACACCAAATCAGTCAACTTCTTGCTTAGATACATGTACGTAGATCGTTTATTCGTATTTGAACTATGTGCCTAAATTCCGCAGCCATTATTTGAATATTTAATACCAAACTGGATGTATTCGCCCTCCATTAAATTGGCAATTTACTGTGAAATCGCTTTCCAAAATGCTATTTTCATGTTCGGAAGATTATTAATGTCTTATAACGTTATAAATTGTATAAGCTGTAGATAAGTGTCAGGTATATCGAAAGTTAATTTGCCCCTATCTGAATCAATTTTGAGAATAGCAACGCTAGATCATACTGTTATGAAACAATAACCCGGACGCAGATCATGTTCCAGGCATATTAACCATATTATACGAAGCATATGTTACAGGTTTCTGATAGTATTACTTATCTATCAAAACAATGAGCGCTTGAATATAGTTATTAGAGTGTACTTATTGTATTTGTGTTGATTTGCAAACAGTAAAAGAGATTACGAATCAGAAAGTAGGCTGTTTGATGACGAAGCTTACATTTTCATTAGATGTTAAATACACAATATATGAGCTATGTTGCAAACGTCTGAAAGAATCATCATGTAAAGTAACGAATTATCGAATATTCCTTAACATTGAACGAATATTATGTAAAATATAGGATTATAAATATCTGCGTCATGAGACAATACACTCATAGCAAATATATGACCATAACAAAATAAAGTTACCATCATATTGAAATTTTAAAGTGCTTTTCCACTAAATAACCTACACACACATATATCACATATTACCCCCTTGGTAGTTTCCATTGGACAAACGTTTGTGAAGCATACTCCATTATGCGGGTGTCCAATTGCCATTCTAAAAATGTAAATTACTGTAATTAATTATACTTTCTTTCAAGTAACGGATACTATTTTTAGAATTATACAGAAGTGCTATTTTCAATTTAATTGAATTTGAATTACGCGTATATAAATGTATATATATCAACTTTGTGAGTGTGAATGAGGTTGTTTGTCCGAAAAGGTCAAGCTAATAAAAGCTACCGGACATATGGTGCAACACTCATTCATTATGGAAAAACGTGGCTAAGAACAGTATTATGGTGTTATGAAGGAACACAGATACCTAGAAAACATATTAAGCATCAGCATGATTCCAACTATAATCTTCTGAAACACACAATAACGTACCAAACGTGTGGGTGTTCCAAGACAAAGCAGACATTTTAGGTAATTCATAACATCACCAGTGGTGCTGACATATTATTTTGAACACTTTTAGTGCATACCCTATACTTAATGAATACATAAATATTCACAGATCTATCGGATCACGCATAACGACACAGTTCATCGCACGGTCGTACATATTTAATCTTAAAGTGCTTCCAAAGACTTATATGACCGATTACGAATATGGCAATGGACATTTCTGCTACATGTAATCCCGATAGGAATTGTCTAGCTCTCTTACTTGAGTTGTACATAATAAATTTTCACATAGGAGTATCGTTGTAAAACTTTTGAATTATTGATGTAATGTTTTACTGCATGCCACTCATAATGATTCTGATTTGCAAAGAAGCCGTCAAATACATACGGGTGCAATCCCCTATATGCAATTGCCCTACCGATGTTTCCCTGTAGTAATGTGTAATGAATGTGAAGTATATGCTCACTTGGAAGACAACACAGACTACATAAAGACATGTCATGTCGTACTCATTGGCTATACATCGGGATATGACATATGCAGAGAAGTAAACATATTGAGGAGAAGAATTCTGACAAGTGAGATTGTCTGTTGCGGGTAACTTCCATCTCCCTCGGATGATACATAATAATTATATTCTTACATAAACTTATGTAATTGCACCAGACCTGTGACATCATATGACAAAAACATCAATAAAGAAATGTTACGATTTCAATGCAATATTGTTAGAAGCATAATGAAACTTTATACGGACGAATGAATGCATGAGATTCAATTAAAGTAGCGCGATGTGATGCCGTAACAATACGTCAATAATTGCAAACGAAAATGCCAGTGGCATATTAATTTGAGATGGAAACTATTTTACGAGAGAATACAGCATTCGAGTTTTTATTTGATATCAGAAATATATGAAGATTATTGGAGCACTGAGATTTTTTTTATTGCAATGAATGTGTTCATGTGAATTCTTTACAGACAACAAGACGACTCAATTAAAAACTAGGCTATTGTTAGTATGTTTAAGAAGACATACGGACTAGATTCTGGCTCGTAAAAGTGTACTATACCAGATTGCTAGAGCAATAACCTATCTGCATTGTTGTGTACTAATGCTTTTAAACGATTTAAAAGATTGAATGTTATTTAATAATCTTTATACAGGCTGGTAATTACTGCTGTCTCGGTAAATGTGACTGTTTGTTTGTCCTATACAATTAAAAGACTATTTAAACGATCTTTGGAGAACTAAACTGTGAAATAGACTGGCGTTTAACCCAAACGCACTTAAATGCTACTTCAGCGCGTATCTGATACCGATACATTAAAATAATTCAGTTTTATTTTAAAGGGTAGCCTATAGATATCTACAATGTGTCTCTCCCCAATGATCAAGTTATTTTTTAAATCTAAATCTACAATCCACACAAAGAGCAGGTGTTTACCTATAGAGATACATAATTATAATGTCAATAATATAATGCGATTCTAACAGTGCTTTTTTCGACTTTTTGCAATTTAACAACTGTAGTTTTGTCACGTTAACGCCAACAAAATGTCTTTGAATACGTGCACATTAATAGTTTACACGAAGAGCAGGTTCTAAAATTGCATTTACATGTTCGAACATTGTATATTCCATTACATTGCGCAGCACAAACAACATGTTTTTATAGCATGTTGTAATTTAAAACAGAAAACAAATACCAAAAAAATTAAAACTGTGTAAGAGCTACGATGGTGGACTAATTGCTAATGCGGTTGATATGGAACCCATTTTGATAGTTAACCTATGATTACAAATGGTACAACTCAAGTCCAAGAACTGTATATCGCTGGCTTAGAATGGGAATGTCGTAAATACTTCTTACTTACGACCTTTAAGATTGATAAATGTATAAAATTACCATCACAGTGTGCTTCTTATGAGCCTATGTTCATGAAAATCGGAACTTGTCATGTTGACCAAACCGAAAGTTGAAACAGCTTGTTTTTTCCATAAGTAAAGAGTAATGTTCGGACGGTTTTCTCAAAATATCGATTATTTGCATGCGACCAGCTCATACTAAGCCAGAGATATAATGCTGCCCTCCACTGGCTGGTGTTACAGGCATTTTGCTTACCACACTGACATACAGTATGAATACGATAGGGCAACATCACCCCAAAGTAACACAGAAACGACGGTTTCGCTAGCCTCTCACACGATAGTCAGACTTAGTACGAAACATACATATATCCTATACAATTGATTTCAAGCAGGCCTTTATACTCATCGCAATGAATGACCCACTGCCGGCATGACTTGCAACATGGATAAAGGAGGATACATGTAGGTACGACTCGTTGAATGTACTATCAAATATAGCATCCAGTTATTAACACTCTTGTGTAAAGTATTATTTGTTATTTTCTACTTTAAACTGTGTACTAGTATATTATAACTCGTTTTATAGTGTACATTGCTTTAATCATAACGCGTTTAAAAAGTGCTTCAAAACATCACAATGTTCTTGCAAACGGCTCTAGTACCTACAATTGTACGTCTAATTAGTATTTCCTTGAATATTGTAAAGAGCAATATGTTTGAATTACGGGTACTTAATCAATTATATCATCTAATAAAAAGTATATACTTGCCTTTATTACATATGGTTTCCATCCTTAGAAAATCTCGAGGAAGATACAATGGATAAAAATACGTGTGGGATACTTTAACTCTTTAACAGAGACAGAGGGTGTAACGCTGGTTTAATTAAATGAAAAACTTCACGATTCTGATGAGCGCTAGATCAAACGATTTATCGATTCAAGTACTAGTTTCCGCCTGTTGAGTGCAATATATTTCACATAAATACCAGGTGTAATAGGATTTTTTATGTTAAGTTTCAATAGTAAATTGGTGAACTAGTTGCATTGAAAGAGAAAAGTTATCATGAATAATCAAAACGTCGAAAATACACTGGGGTGCTGGGTATTTTATCCAACATGTAATAACAATTTAATTTGTTATAATGAATTGATACATCTTATGTTTCGGTACCATAATTAGATTTTGGGGCAATTCAGTTTTTTTTATTAGAGCAATCGTGTTTGATATGATTTGTAGGACGTACATTTCGTCGCTTCACTTGAGAGGTCGCCGATTTGTATACAGTTTGAAGACACATAGTTACCCCATATTCAGCTTATTACGTATGACGCAGTTCGTACCTTGGTATTTAGAAAAAATGAGTTTAAAATAATGTTGTTCTTAAGTCATAAGACTTTTATAAAACACATCACTTTTCTTTTACAACTGACAAACTACATGCTAAAGTTTGATGAATGACATGTTTATTGCCAACTGTCTTGGGGGTTTCAAGGACGTAATGTACTGTAGATCTACGGTGTATTCAATTCAATTCAATTCCTATACAATTTAACATCATAACTGATTTTACAATCTGAATACCATGGATATTAAACTCTAAATGGGTAAAATCAAGTAGTGTGTACCTACTGTAAGCAGCATATTTCAGCGTTTTACAACGACCCTTTAGCGAATATTGTAAGGCATGTACATGTATCTCCATTCAGACTGTACGAACTGCACTTGTATTATCGAATATATTCAATTATTGACGTGAATAATATACTAACTGCACCGGAAACGATGAAAATATGTAGCATTATTTTCAATTTATATATCCATTCACGCGTAATAACTAGTAAAACCTTCGCTTTCAAGATTATCTGACCATATTATTCTACAAGGATGGCAAGTTTCGATTGCATTTACGTCATTATAAAACCAGTACATATTAAATACGTGTTGCAGACTGAAGCGGAGCGAAAATGGAAGTAAAGAGTGAAATGTAGTTGTGTTCATATCAGCTGTTATTTAAACAAAATGGTTATTCCGCATCATTGCTATGTTTGATATAAATCATACATACAATTTGACAGTCTGTTAAACTTAACACTTATCATAATATGATAGAAAATGTCAAAATGGTAACTTTTTTTCTTGGAATACGGCAAACGCTTCATGAATCAACTGATCATGTTTGAATGTTTCATAAATATAATTTGGTAACGAGGTAGATAGCGATTATTAGATGTCTTTCAGACTTATAAATGAGAACATGAATCATTCGTAGATAATGTGATCAACAATCAGTTTAGTTTTTGTTTATTCGTGTGTTTCTGAACATTTGCAAGTTTCGGACAAATAACGTTCGTATTAGCTATATTACTGAGTATATATCTTATTTGATGTGGCGGTGTAAAACCTTATACTGATCACGTGGTATTATGCATATCACTTTGTCTGGCCCTTGGTAATTAAATCCAACCTGAGAGATAATTATTGAGAGAGAAAGAAATGATTTGTCATCGTAAAATGCATTTGCTAGTGTAATTGGGGTTAAGTATCGTAACGTAAATCTACAATTAGGGTCAATCTGCAATTTGAACCTAATTTGAAATTATTCTGCAACAAATGGCAGATATCGGAAAAACAGACACGATATGTTTCGAACAATGATCAAGCTGATGACTGGTTTCTTTGGGACATCATGATAATTTGTAGCATTGATAGAATTATGCCAATACAATTGCCCACACGCTTAATCAGATAAGACATACAACAGACAGGGAGTTCCTTGTCCGATCAGATTTGAACTCTCTAATATCATGATGACGGAAATTAGTATAATATAATAGAAAGACAGCTATTCTATGAACCATTAGGATATTGAAAAAAACCGTCACCAGTGTTATTCTGGCGTCTTATTGATCAATGGTACAAACCAAATATCTGAAATTCCTTCTAGTTAACATATCAATATAATAATATAACTATTAACTTTCACTGCAAGGATTGTATCTTAATGCGAAGATATTCCATTAGAATAATGTTTCAATGCGCAATAAAGTGAAATCAATACGCTGATATATTGCAATAAGAAATTAAATGAACCAATGCATTTTGGCATTTACCATTTTAAAGTAAATAACGTAGTTTTTGTGGCATTTGTTGTGCATCAATATATCGAGTATGCATCTGAATTGATGAATGAAACCGCTCGTCTTGATAACCTTTAAGCTTTGAAAATAGATAAACAATAAGTGGGAGTTTTGTCATTAACACTTTTGGGTCGAATTCTGTTACTAAAATCAACACTTTGTTTAAAGTCCACACCCAGTCTGACGATCATGTATAAAAAAAGTTCTCAGAACTTCTAATAACACAAACTAGTTTATTTGACAAAATGCGATATTTAAGCAAACATATCATCTTAGGAAGACTCTATGCACCACGAATACATTAGAGCCGTTCTCCACCACGAATACATTACTTTTGAGGATTGAAAATTTAACACGAAAACTATGCCCAGAACACTTAATAAGAGGAAGTGTATATGATTTTTGTACATTTTCGATTGTTTGTCATTGCTTTATGTTTGTTAGTTGACATCACAAGAATAGTAACCGACATTTATCTGCTCTTGCCTGAAATGAAGCTAGGAAATATATAGGTTTAACTTAATTATGTACGAAGCCATTGTTATTTTAACTATCATTTATTTTATTGAAATCACACGTTCATGGAACCGGGTCGATCGCCATGTGCAATGGTTAAATTAACATACTATCAAAATAGGAATAACACTTTAAAAATATCCTATTATTCTTAATTTCATAATGGTTCTAGATAATGGTAGCCTGAGATTGTATGATTTTTATACTGGTACTTGCAGGCATTAGCCGTCTATCTGCGAGTTTGATCTTTAAAACCAAAGTCGTATACATGTACCGGTAAACTAAAATCCAAATTTAAAATACTTTGCAAACACATAATAATCCCTAACAACCTCAATGCATTTTCAAGTTATGTAACTCGATACCAAACTTTGATCGATTGATCTACTGCCATAGGGGGCGACAACAAATAATATTAACAAAAAGCCAACATTTCCCAGTAATAGAATCTACAAGTGTAAAGTCATGCGGTATATATTTCCACTAACGTTTGCAAATTGGCCCATTATATCAATGCCATTTATGTGATAAAAACTAACTTCTAAAACATTTCTAACTCGTCTTGAGTGGCATTGTTAATTTAAACTTGTCAGTCAAGGAACATGTTTTCCTTACTCTAATACTTTACATGCTCTTCAAACAATGTTCACAGAATGTAAGTCCTTATCACAATTTTGGCCCAGTAAATGAATACATAACTGTTATCGTGAACAAATCAATAACTTATCATATTTTCTGAAAATGTTTGAACGCATTAACGGTTTATATAAACCGTTCATGGATAAGGTTTGTTATGTTATGCCCTTCTGTTGTATGAGCCATTGTAACTGGAACATGTACACATCATGATAATATTAAGTGGTCATATGGTTGAAATTATCGTTTCATATACTGTATGAGTGTATTACTAATAAAGACCGTGTAATAGACGGGACCTTATAACTCACAAACACACATACAACATCATCTGTAATAAACAAGGTTTACGAGAAAATCGAATCTACTGTCAATTGCAACAACACTTTATATGAATGCGTCAGGTTAGAACAAAGTCATATTATCACATTCGTTTGCTATCAAAATAAAAAAGATTTTCAGCTGTCCAAAATACGTTGTAATACTGTATCATGTAATGGTGCGTCCACACTTTCAAGCAGAGCTCAGACCAATTACTAGTATGCAAACTGTGTCTTTAAATGTTTTTCAAACACTGCATTCAGACATGATACGGTTTAAATGCTATCAATACATGCAGTGCTCCTACCATTATCAAAACTCACAGAGACATCAATTTATTCTAACATTCCCAACCGGAATGGTAGCACACTTATACATCAATCTTGCCATCAACAATCATCGGTAATATTGTTAAAGCTGATCGTTCTAAACATATATGATATGTATATGCTTTTCCGAGTTTAAGTATGCACCCTTGGTATGTTTGCATACATTCAGTTTTAGGTATAAGGAGAACCGAGGTACATCGTCATGACTCTGTTGTCATGATATTCGCCAATATTGGTTTTCATCGCATTTGTGTATAGTCTCATAATTATGACGACATTTTCGAGCACTCGCTGAAGCCCTACATATATAAGTCTACGTGGAAAGTTTAGAGGGATAATTTTATTACACTTTTATATAATTGCTTGAATTGATATCAGTCCGAAGGATGGCAAAATGTCAAACCCGTAGAAATAACCAGCAGTACAGTATCTATGGACAAATCGATTGGTGCGTATGGGGTATATCTGCTCTTAAATTCACGCTGTAACATGCAAGGAAAACGATCATTAAAAAGTTTCTTTGATTTTGATAACGGATCCGTTCCACATTGTACTCTTGCTTCTGTTGATTAAAGTACACGTCATATTCCCGTTGTAATAAGGCTTGGTCATAATTGATACTAAATTTCAAACCGGAGCCCATCCAATACGATAATTGTAATTTCTTAATTAATTGATTTGAATTTTAAATTAAGACTGAAGTTCCTTTTCGTAACATGTACATGATCTTATGCGACAACTGAAATACTCCGTGGTCGTAAAATGGGTTGGGCACTTATTGGATTAGTGAATGGAATACGTTTGATCACATGGAGGACAACAATGGGTTGTCATATATTGACAAGCGTATCACTCATTTGCTCAATTGCTTTGTTCCATTTCCATGAATGTGAACTAACTTGACGCTTTCATTGTTGCGTTGGAAATAAATGATCATACAGCATAATTTTAGGCCTCGTGTGAGTGATTTAGGTTTTTTATTCTTCTTTTGACGAGTTTGTTTCAAACACATGAAGACTAGGCTGACTCGAACGTTTATTCTAGAAGACATTACAATGTTAATTAATCAACGAAACACACTGTAAGCAACAGTACATTGCGCTGGGTTAGTTGTGGTTTATAGAATCCTTTAGGTAGGAATGGAAATGACCTGTCAAATTGGACAACGTTGATGTAAGCATAATCGGTCACTACTAAGCATACGTTTCGATATAAGTGTCGATAATCCTGCAAAATGTAGCAAACTCGTTTAGCTAGTATGTGTGTATACCCATGAAATAAGAAATGGAGGATGTACTTTTAATATTTTATTGAACTCGCATTTGCAGACACCATAATGCTTTACTAAGCTGTCTCGTAATTCCGTGTTGTGATAACATCAGATTTTCTGCATGCATGTTATATACCGCGATTTGATGTAAGATTTACCGATCGACACAATAAATTATTTGTGTTCTTTTACTGCCAGACGTAGGTAATTAAAGCCGGCTGGTTTATTATCATTACTCAAACCAATCGGGAAATTCCTCTGGAAATCACCACCTTCAGGGCGAAATTGCTATTTTCCAATGAAGCTTATAACTATTTTTGATTCTCTAATCTAAGTATTAACGGTTTGTCACTACTGGCATTGTATCTAGATACCAGTCAAGACACTCGAAAGGTTACCAGCTTTGTCGCAAAGTCACTGTCAAACTGATACTGTGCAATGACATGTTCAATGATTGCCTTGTGCGATACACACTTGCATTATCCCGTTAGAATATAATATCTATCAATATAAAAAACTCTTGAGCACAACTGAGAATATCGTTAACGACTAGCGATTTTGCTGAGTAAGTGTAGCATTGTTCAAATTCCAGACTTGCACATTATCGAAGTGGACAGTCCGACATATACTTGGAAGGAGCATGTAAAATCGAGTGCATTACGACATCGCTGGAGTTACAATGCATTACTTCTAAAATTAGTGGGTTTGTTTACTTCATTTATGGAAAATCTTGTAATATAAAGTTTAACGCCACACCATGAATTTTAATTGCCGAAGCAATTTCAATGCATTTTGTGCAACAGTAAAGATAAAAAAAGGATTTTCTGACAGGGTTATAAAAGGCCGACTCTGCCGTCAATGTTTTATGTATGAGTTGCATTGTTGATACCAAAACGTGTGTTGTTTACTAACGAATGACAGATAAAAATGAGGAATTGGAATTTCAGCAGTTTTATTTGTTTAGACACGTCAATGAATTGGTATTCATTACTCAAGCAAATGTTAAAGAACATTGTTTCTGTGATAAATGTTGCTTGCATTCACACTAGCAAATATTCGGTGTTATAATTGCGATGCTGGTCTGGTTAACTTTAGATTATGACAGAATGACACAGACGAACCAACGTACCTGTAAAATTAATCAAATCCTCTAGGCTGATTGTCAATGTTTTCGCATTCCGTTTGATAGTTGAGTTTCATTTAAACGTATCCATGGTGTTGCAGTCCTATTACACTTTCATAGGTGCTTCTTATTCATTTTAAAATCTTAAAAATCGGGGGTCGAAAGCCTCTATCATATATTAAATATCTATTTAAATCCCTTATTTCCTTACTTATGTCATTGTTGTAGATTCTAGGTCGTCGTAACATGATTCATGTTCACGAAATAATGTGTTTCTTTTCCTTAACTACATTGGCTGAGGATTTACTTGCTCTTCTATTCCGCTTGTGTGTCTACAGATGCTAGGTCGTCGTAACATGATTCATGTTCACGAAATAATGTGTTTCTTTTCCTAAACTACATTGGCTGGGGATTTACTTGCTCTTCTATTCCGCTTGTGGGTCTACAGATGCTAAGGTGAAATTCATCAATAAATATTCGATAAATCATAACGAAATGTTAACAATTGTCTACACTTGTGATTGATATTCTGCAAAATTTGCAGATAATTATTGATTCGAGTTATGCACAACATTGATGGATTTTGTTGTCACAAGTTTACAATTTTAGAAAAGTATAATGTGTTTGTACATGTATGTACTGTATATTAAAATTATTATAAATCAATATTTTAAGGAGTCATATAATTATCAAATTATAGAATATTTAGCAAATGTTTTAGTAGACTTTATGTCAGACCGAATCACCTAGAACTAACAATGCTGAGCTTCAAGAATGGAGTCTGAAGAATTACTAGTACTATTTGTAACCACGACTTGGCATACATTTTGTAGCATCTCACTCATGACTGTCGCATCACGCGGACTAACATTAACTATGATGTCGATTCAGGTGTAATTAGTGTCCCTGTCTTCTTCAAATGTTGTAACATTAGAACATTGTTTGATGCATATGCATGTAAGCGGGTAAATGACTATTTGTATGAAATGGATGTAGCAGTTAACCGGCAAACCGACAATAACGACGTGTAATGGAAATGTTATCATATTTTAATTGCGTGTTTACATTCCTCGCAGTATCCGGTGAGATTTCAATCTGCGTATTTCTAATTAGTGGTTTCAATATGTTATAATTAACCAATACTGTTTCAATTTTTGTTACAGCACAAACTCCCAATAGTATACATCTAATGCCGAAGGCTACTTCTTAAACAACATTGCATTTAAATCACACAAACGCAAAAATGAGTATGACATGAACATAGACACTCTGCAGGAGAAATCAATTACTTTAAAGTTTGACGAGGGTCTCATTGTTACAGATTCTATGTATACAGTGTACATTTTCAAACGTAATTGGAAACAAATGGTATGTTTAAATTAGCGTGAGAAAAATAGAAACGCAAACATGCAATGACCTCGTTATCGTTTCGTCGATTTAGGCGAAGTGTTTCTTCCGAAATGCAAACTAGATAACTACCATCTACTCATTTTAGTACATACCTATCAGCAATATGTATCAATGACACGTACAGCTATTAACACACAAGAGCGAAAACAACCCAATCTGTTCTAGACTAAGCCTTTCAGCAGAATTATTTGAATGAATATATATTCCGTTCCTATGTAATTTATTCAATATCACAATGTCAATTAAATTTAATTCACCGTGTTTGTTTTCTAAGACAATCCTCATTCAAATACAACTGTATTTTTTCAATTTAATGTTGAAATGAACGTTTTCATTTGCATGTGTGTTTGGTGTTTTCTACTTACATGAAAACCAGACATTGTACCAGATTGTTAACATGTTATAAATCAAATACCTGAAATTTATTTTCCAATCCAACTCCGTTTATCAAGTACTACATGTAAGGATGATCCATATTAGAACATTATTTGATGCATATGCATGTAAGCGTGTAAATGACTATCTTTGTGAAATGAATGTAGCAGTTAACCGGCAAACCGAATATAACGACGTGTAATTGAAATGTTATCACATTTTAATTGCGTGTTTACATTCCTCACAGTATCCGGTGAGATTTCAATCTGTGTATTTCTAATTAGTGGTTTCAATATGTTATAATTAAACAATACTGTTTCGATTTTCGCTACAGCACAAAATCCCAATAGTATGCATCTAATGCCGAAGGATACTTCTTAAAGAACATCGCATTTAAATCACACAAACGCAAAAATCTGTATGACATGCACATAGACACTCTGCAGGAGAAATCAATTACTTTAAAGTTTCACAAGGGTCTCATTGTTACAGATACTATGTATACATTGTACATTTTCAAACGTAATTGGAAACAAATGGTATGTTTAAATTACCGTGAGAAAAATAGAAACGCAAACATGCAATGACCTCGCTATCGTTTCGTCGATTTAGGCGGTTAGTTTTATCCCTTGTAAAAAACATTCGTATCAAAAAAGACGATGTGTTTCTTCCCAAATGCAAACTACATAACTACCATCCTACCCAATTGTACTCCTTTTAGTACATACGTATCAGCAATATGTATCAATGACACGTACAGCTATTAACACACAAGAGCGAAAACAACCCAATCTGTTCTAGAATAAGCCTTTCAGCAGAATTATTTGAATGAATATATCTTCCGTTCCTATGTCATTTATTCAATATCACAATGTCAATTTAAAGTGCATTCACCGTGTTTGTTTTCTAAGACAACCCTCATTCAAATACAACTGTATTTTTTCAATTTAATGTTGAAATGAACGTTTCCATTTGCATGTTTGTTTGATTTTTTCTAACAACATAGAAACCAGACATTGTACCATAGTGTTAACATGTTATAAATCAAATACCTGAAATTGATTTTCTAATCCAACTCCGTTTATCAAGTACTAAGGATGATCCATATTACGTTGGAGCTTTCCTTGATTCATTAATGTACACTTAGTAACATATGCCAGGACGGAACTATCGGAGCGGAAATGTGACCTACATATTGGTTCCACATTAAGTGAAACTGCTTGGTGTCACCATGACATACATCAGTAAGTAGGTTTGTGTGTACATAGCAGTATCTCAGGTAGTGCTGAAGTGTTATTGACGGTCTCAATTTCGAACTTTGAATAGTGCATGTTTACGGCGAAATGTGATAAAGTCAAAAAAATATTTATGACTTGTAAATTAGCCTTTGATTATATGATATAAAGACATCAACTATTGGGATATTGAAGAAATAGCTACATGTACCATTGTGATCGTGATGTCTTATTGATCAAAGATAAGTTTTGACAAACTAAATATATGTAATTCCTTCTAGTAAACTATCAATACACCTATATATCTATAAAACTTCTTCGGTTATACTTTTACTACATTGTATATTACATAAATCGCATATGTATCTTAATGCGAATATATTCCATTAAAATAATGTTTCTATGCGCAATAAAGTGAAATCAATACGCAGATATATTGTAAATAAGACATTAATAAAGCCATTGTATTTTGTCATTTGACATTTTGAAGACATAACGTAGATTTTGTGGCTATATGTTGTTCTTCAATCTTTGAATTATTCATCTTAATCGGTAGATGAAACCGCTAGCCATGATAACCTAAAAGCTTTGGAATTCGATAGACAATTATAGGGGTTTTAAGATTTGTTAGCAATAGGTCGCTTTCCATTTTTAAAGTCAATGATTTGTTCAAATTGCTAACCCTGTTTGACGATCATGTATAAAAAGTGCTCAGGACTTTCAATTACACACAGTATAGTTTATATCAACAATGTGATATCTAAGAAATAGCACATATCTGCCAAACATTTAAATTTGTTTTGTTACAGACTGCGCACCATGAATACATAGTTACGTAATTATTGTGGAATGCATTCCAGGAAGTGAGACAATAAGTCCAGAATGCCTATTAAAGGTCACCGTAGTTGTTTGTGATTTTTAGGCTGGCGATGTCGCCAGACCTATTACAATGCCAAAAATAAAACCCACTAAGATGCATTACTCCCGAAACTGACAACACAGAATCTATACACTCAAAGAAAATAGTTCCTCCTCGTTAATCAGTTTTTCAAGATTAGAACATTAAACTTTCCTTCTTTCATTTAATCTGTTCGATTGTGATATATTAGTTTCTTCTTGTAATGGATGGAAATTGTATAAAATTAAAAGAAAATGTGTTTAAAGGCGTTGATAATTATTACTACGCGTCACGAACGCGATATAGCGCGTTCATCAATGATTTTATTATGTTAAATTATTTAGTTGAATAAACTCTAACGAGATCGTGGCCGTTTGGTTAAGCAGCTCGCTCAGTAATTTTCTGATGCTAAGGTCCAGCGATCGAATCACGACGGCTCCAAAATGTTTATATTTTTTTAAAAGTTTATTTTTCGTCCAGCACTTACCTCTCTTTCCACTTAGACAACGACTTGATGTTATGATACTTGAAAAGCTATTGTTCTTTTGCAGTTCCCCAGCCTGTCAGTACTCCAGTACTTAGATTACTTTCATTATTCGGTTATCTACGATTGCATGTTGACCTCACACGAATTATAGATTATAGCCGACATTGATGTGCTCATCTGCAAATCATATGCAATATACAATGTATATACATGTATTATATATTATTGGGCTAAGCTATGTAAGTACAGAACACTTGTTTGTGATTATCATTTGTCTAAATGCATTCACACATTCGCCGAATGGGAATTCATCGTGATTCGCATGTGTGCCTAATATACAATACAAAATGAACAATACTTCAAACAATTTGAATTATTTCAACCTTTCGCAAATAGTCTGAACGTAATATTTGATGACATTGCTTAGTTTAGATTAAAAAGATTTAGAACAAAAATACAAGGGCGCAAGATGTTCAAAATAATGCCAAACTTAACTGATTATTAAGAGTATGATTTTAATAATGTTTGCAATGAAACTGTTACATCCGTGTGATGACCTTGAGTATTTTGTATATCTAAATAATAAAAATAAATACATTAACTACGTATTCCTGATATGCAACTGATTGTAAATAATGATCTGAGATTCTGAGCATCAGCTGTTGAAGTGAAGCCGACATTTACTAATTGCTCTCAATGCATATGGGGGATGTTATCTTAGACTATATATATTGATATTGTCCGTGAAATAAGTCGTTCTTTATATAAATGTCGTTTGTACAGCATTTAATATTTTACAGCCTTTTATCAGAACCTTTGGGCAACTTGAAGCATCAATACGCCTATTATCGTTGTGCCTCATTTGGTCCCCGTTTTGGCATGAGTTTGTGTGGGCAGTGCTCAGGGTAGTTGTGTTGTAGTGTTTCTGATTTCTGTACTAGGTTGGTTATGTTGAGTGCTACCTTCCCTGTCGGATATTCTCATACTTTTTTTTAGATTATATTAGAAAGGAAAGCAATTCCTGTATTGAGTTGGTTGCACTACCTATCCAATGTGTACGTTGTCTAACTTGTCAGATGACATTTTAATCATTTATGTCATTGTGTATTTGAAAAGAAAAGTATTCATATTGGTGTAATCTGGTTGTCTAGTTTATCTTACCGTAGTAGTTGCGCCTAGGGCACTTCCGATCATCGGATACACGTATGATTGATATAAAGAGTTTAGAAGAAATGTTGAACCACATAAAATTAATATGTATGCGTCTATTAAGGCGTTCTGGACAGGAAATAATGTCAATATTCACTTATTTAATAATGTAGGATGCTTTTTTGTGATACATGGACTGGTAATACTGGTGCTCCATTGATACAACGATAAAGTACAGCTATGTGCGATTGATGATTTAGTAGTGTGCATATTTAACCATATAATTCAAAAGTTGGTGCACTTCTTCAAAATGAGCATTACATTGTTTTAACTGTGAGCGATAAACAGTAGAAGCCATCTCTAACAGTCGCAGCTTCTATGGAGTAGCGCCACCTTGAGAAGTTGTTGATGAGCATCTTCTTGTGTGGCTGTAAAGGCCAATTCTGGCATTGCATGCTCTGCTGCAGCCCTGGCATACAAAGGCTATTATATGTTGTGTGTCAGTTTCTTGTATTGTGGCTTGCTGAATGTTTTTTCTATTTGCTCTCTTGGTGTCGTTTGTGTTCGTAGAATGCTATCTCACTGGCGACAATACCCCGACGTATCTTTTTCTTCCAGAGTGCTCTGTTTTCAGCAGTACCTTCCAACGTGTCGGTGTCTATTAAGCAAGCCTTCATGTTGCGCTTGCGGAGATCTTTGAAGCGGAGATGGGGACGACCCCTCGTTCTTGAACCTGAAGCAAGCTCGTCATAGAGTAGGTCTTTAGGGATGCGACTGTCATCCGTTCTTCGCACATGACCAAGCCAGCGAAGACATCTCTCGCGCAGTATGGAGTAGGTGGACAGAATACATGCTCTTTTTAAGACATCATTGTTGGTGACCTTGTCTTGCCATGTGATTCCGAGTATCCTGCGTAAGCATCTCATGTGAGGGATAAAACTGCCCATATAAACCTCGATTTGGTCTGTTTCAATGATGAAGTTATTTTTCCTTCAAACAGCTAGTTTATCATTTGAAAGTTAAATATCTTCTAAGATTCGTAGAGCATAAAGGAATACAATTGAATGAAAATTGCCGTGCAGCGGAACAATCTCAGTAATACTAGAGTTCAGAGCGTCATTCCATTTAACAAAACAACACAGTCCGGTAAGTTATTGATTTATCATTGTGTTGAAAGAGCTAAAGGCGGAAACGTTGGTAATTGTTATTAGTCTGCAGCACTTTGATGTATACTAAGGTTGCAGGGGATTGGGTCCCTGAAAATACCAAATCTTTAGTGTAGGGCTTATTGATGGGCACAAAAAATTAAAATTGTATCAGACTGACCTAATTCTGCATTTATATTGTACAAAGAAGGTGTGAAATATATTGAATAAAATTATAGAAACTAAATATCAGTTGGCTCAGAAGGATTTGTAGCTCGTCAACATGGACGTAATCACAACTGTTGCGTGCGAACTGCATGCTGTTTACATTCTAGTGTGTAATTGTAATATCGGCATTTGTAGATAAAACCTCACATTTCTAGTTATGTTTTGTTTATTATTCATCATTAGTACACATATATGATAAGAATAAGATAAGGTTGATTGTTTGTTTTTACATTTTTTCATAAAACCACAAAACTACTTATCCCGCATGATGAATATATGAGCATCTAATGATCTCAGTACTTCGTATACGTGTGTGTTATTTCAACAAACATCAATCAAGTAAATACTGAACAGATAAACATTCATTAGGTACATTTAGCCCGTCGATGTCAACATTACTGGAGAGCGGAATGGGAGAAGAGAGGGGGCTTCATGACAAAGACGCCCCGTTGTTCCAACCAGTTAGCGTAGTTGCTGTACATGTTGTATTTAATACATGAAAACAATACTGAATTATTTGGATGGGATAAACAATTTATCATGTTCAGTGGGCTAAATGGATGTATGTCTTAATAATATACAATTTGTGCTTTTCAGGAGGTTGTAGTGAACTATTAATATTTTATAAATAGGTGGTTGCATTATAATCTGATTACATAAAGGTTTCATGAAGTCATATTATGGCATAGTGCACGTTGTTATAATAATTGGTTCAATAGTACATAATTATAATAATAATCGCTGGCTCAGAATGAAAAGGTCGTAACTACAAAATCAATATATTGAATGAACAAGAAAAACTGTCTGAACTTTAATCTTTACTTATGGAAAAACAGGCTTTTACAACTTCAATTTGGTAAACATGACAAATTTCGATTTTCATGACAATAAGCTCATGAGAAGCACCTCGGAATGCAGATTTAAAATATGTATCAGTTTTATAAGGTCGTAAGTAGAAGTTATAACGACCTTCTTATTCTTAGACAGCAATATCTTTATTTGTTCATTTAAACATGACCTGTGGGAAAGTATAAGCCTGACCAAATTGGAAAACTAAAATCCTGTTTTTTTACTGTAAGCTTCTTAGACAAAGGTACAGCAGTACTAAGACATTTTTATAGTGATGGAAGAAATCAATTCGCCCACTGAGCTTACGTTATAGTCTTTTAAAGACAGAAAGTCTGACGACATTATTCCAAAGGCTGCCTTCAAGGCGAATGCAAACGAGACAGGATGTAATAGATACAATGTGTTCTGTAGAATAATTTTAGCAACATACTGAGTACAGTTTCGTAATATGGGACTCATTTTGAAAGAATAATAATAATTAGTTCCTTTGATGTTTTAATAAACGCTGTGTTTAACATCAATGGTGATGAACACATGCTTATACACACAGTGCTATATACACGTATATCGTTAGTGAGAATCACATGTATATTTGCGGATCTTATATCGAATATCTGGGGATAATCCGTACCATAAAAGTTGATATTTTGCAAATGTCGCGGTAACTGACATTGGAAAGTTTTGTTATTTCATATTTCTAGCAGGTCTTTTAGGCCAGAACAACCATCCATAATATCTATGTGACATTCCAAAAATTACTGCAAAATATGTCCTATCGTGGTACAATTGTGTGCGTACAAATTCTTGCGCCTATCACCTTACTGTTGACGGAACCTGTTATTTGTCAGTTTTTAAATAAGATTGAAGTATGGAGACAGAAGAGTCTCAAATCTTCAAACTTTTCTGTTCTGGCTAAACTAGATGTCGCTGGCTAACAAGCACTGTTGATGGAAAACATCTAAACAGATTACATGTGCAGAAATGAGCGTTACAAAAATCCTTACAAAGTCGACATAATTATTGAGAAGAAAATTGAAACGGACATAATGAAGGATATGACCGTGATTGTTTGCCTTTAATATCTGCCCATTTTACTGGTGTATTTCTACAAGTTTTCGTGACAGTATAATTGCCTTAATAGGAGTCTTAATTTGTTTTGGCATTTTTAATTGATTTATGGTCGCTTTGATGCTTGTATTTCAGCTCACACTTGTGTCCATAAACATCTAATTTCTTTTTTAGTGTCATTAAAGTTAAAAACCAGACGGACTTTATTTCTAAGATTTTGTACTAATTTAATATTTTAGGTTGATTGTAAAACGCCTGCATGGGCTTATATTAATCACTGGCAACAACTCGTTTCGGTGGTACCAATCGTCATAATACAAATCTAAAATTCATTTAGTTGTAATTGAGTGAGCGTAATGGGGGACTTGTTTCGTTGACAAAGTTTCAAATATTCACCAAGACCGGAAATTATACCGGGATGGGTTGAATGTATTAATAGCAAGACAGAAATAGCAATATAACGATATATTATATATCGGTCTGTATAATTAGTTTCTGAAACGTTTACGACTATATGCCAACCTTGTAAGTGGTATTTGTGATAATAACAATTTAGAATGGATAACACTCATTGAAATGCATACCATAGAGGCATATTTGAAGCACGCAGACCCCATGCTGAGTTTAGTTGTTAGTAATAAAAGAAGCGGTGAGAATCTTATATGCTAATATTTACCGGCAGATATATTGAATACACGTGTATAGACTCTGTAAAAATGCTTTAGTTGTTTTTATATATACCAGTGTGCATCAGTTGCTGTCTTTTTGTATGGCTACTTTGACTGAAAGACAGATAACACTGCATAAGTAGTTAAATAAAATGCACTGTTAAAATACGATAGTTAAATTAAAGCAGTTTGTAGACATAGTAGGGTGTCTGTGATGAAAGTTAAAAGTGCATTTTAGTGATTATAGATATCAAAACATGAACTTGAGATAAATTATATTTCCTTTCACATGTCATTGGCACAATGTAACTGAGATTGGTAACTGCTTTGTCAGGGATGTTATACTAGAAAACCTACCAACGAATGTCTAACCGTAATATATAACTAAACCACTTGAATATTAAACACGTACAATATTATTCTTTAAGAAAAGGTATTAAGCCATCAATAGTCGATATGATGTCTGGCATTCCTGTAAATGCATAAGATACACCAATAACACGGAGGAAAATAAACTGAAATAGCGTCAGCTTCTAAATAATAGGCTTACACAATTTTGTGACTTTTACTTGTTCATTTATTACATTACAGGATTGAGTTCAGTGACTTTTCAGTATTAAGTTTAAGTATTAATGGTGTTAAGATTGAGACTTCAAAAGCCACTATATTATAAACTAATTTTAATTTTACCGTAAACCACCTTGAAGCTGGTGCTATTGTTTGAATTAAGGACATAGAAGAAATTTCTGGTTCCCTAGCGTTTAATAATTGAACTGACGAGGTGTCGCGTGTGTAAGTAGATCAAACCGGAGTAAGTTAAAACACATCAATAATGATACCAACGTTTCGTTTTCCCTGCTAGAAGATTTGACTTTAAATTAAGCGATAATACGTCTGCGTGTGTGTGTCGCAATGTTCATCGGAAACCGTATGTACGAGGGTCATTCAATATATACGTAGACCATTTTTCTTATTTTATTATATTCATGTTTAAATAATTATTTCGCATATCATTATAAACATTTATCTATTACGTACCGTAGATACAAATTTCTCTATGATTATGCAACAAAGTAACATGTCATGAGCCGTTATATTACCATAGTAACGCGCTACCACCCCCGATAGACGCACCGTACCCTTTTTACTAGTTCAACCAGTGATAAATTCCGAACTTATTAATTTACATTCCCATATATTTGTCAGATTATTGCAAGATATTAGCATACTATTATGTGAAATTATTAAGTTGTTTGCACGTTTGAGTTTGAATTGAGAAGTATTTGATCTATGCCTGTCACGTTTTCATTTACGTCAAAATGCTGATGAATTGACTCAAGGAAATTCATGCAACTATTAAAATGTGCACTTGTCTTAAAAGTACACAACAAACACACATACGTTGCTAATGAGAACAAACGGAGCACATGCAGTATTTGGTGTCCCAGTGTTTTATTGACAAAATCAAATTCCTGAGGAGCAGCATGGTATTAAAAGTTATACAGAGATCCAACGAAATTTGCAAACGTAGGGACATTTAAGGAAACGCCAGTCAAAATGTGCGAGGTTTTTCAACTTAGCATAAAACCACTGTTTCTAGCTTAATTCTTAACGTTGAATACATAAAATGTTGTGGTAGCTCTATTTAATAATTTATAACTTAAATAGTTACGTTTAATTCCATATGAATGACATAATTCAGTTTCGGGTTTACCACTTGAGAAATAGCAAAACGTCAATAACGTCGCTGACGTCAGAATATATTTGCGTTGTGTGGTGGTTGCGTTAAGGTGATAGTTTTATTTTAGCCATATTTTCTTTAAAAAATCGTCGTTTCGTGCACAATTTTCTGCACTTGTGTCAGAAAGGCTGTAGTTTAGTGTGATACAATTAGTTATTCTCTGTGTCCACATGCATTAAAATGACGAGTCTAGTCCACGAATTTATTGAATGACCCTCGTAACAGATGTTAATTTCATGTCCAAACCACATTTTCTTGTCCTATCATAAGTAAATGTAAACAAGTTAAACAAATTGTGTCCATAAGCTATACGTATAGGTAATTACATATCTTTGTCCCAGTAAATATTTTGCCAACCAAATAATTTGTTTGCCAAATCATTATACAGTTACGTAAATATCGCGAAGAAAACATTGTTGTTGCGTTTAGCTAAAACTATTTAATCGAGAACAAGCCATTTGAATACATTTTGTATATTTAGTATTGTAAATAAATTACAAATACACCACAATACAGTACAAACAAACGATATACCGACTAAATAAAGATAAATGTACATTTATTATGATTGTCCGAACATAAATATATGTTCAGTCCGTTTGTACAGCTTAAACTAGGTCATGCAATCTTTTGAGGTTTTCAATTAGGTCATTCACACTGTATAGCGGAAGCTTGGTCACTCGGCTTCGACTTACACGTTAATCTGTAACGTTTATTCTTTCATTCCGTTGTGTGTTACATGTGCCATTATGATGTTAGATTGTGGTCGTCATTGTTTATTCTGTGTTCTGTACTCATCTGTTACCACAAAGTGTTGCCTTCCCTGTCTGGTTTATTAACATTAACAGTTAAAAAAATAGTTGTTAATTGCATTGTATTTGCGTATTTCTGGCGTGTTGCAGGAAGAACACAAACTCTGGCATCAAATGACAACAGTAGTGAAGACAATTTGCACAAACCGAATAGTATTACATAAGAGCATAAGGCTGCAAAACGGCATTTACTGCAAAAATAACCACCGTCGATGCTGCCGGCAATAGCGATGCACCATATCACCAGACCAAATTGAAACATAGTGTAGACAATTGTCTGGGACATAATCTTGCTTAATAAGCAATTGAACAAGGATAACATTTTGCTAATTTCTGGTTTTCATAGTTATGTTCATACAAATGACTTTCGGTATCGACAGTGTTAATTTATAATCAGTGAAAGCAGACAGAGTTGAAATTAATTCTACCGTCGTAGCTCATAAATAGCCCTAGTATGATCACAATTCACCGAGTACTTTGATAAAATTATATTTGGTTGGTAGGATTAGCATAATACAAATTATTAAAATGTGTAATAGTTTTATTACCATTTCGTCCCTGTCTAAAAAGTTGATTAATTATTTCTATAGCCTTTTGAATTAAATCAACCTCAAACGAACAGTGTATAATTACTTTGTATGACAATGTTGAATAGACGCTAGCAATCAACTGCTTAGATATGAATGGTATCATAAAATAAGCTTACAGAAAATGAGTAATTTATTCAGAGGCTCGTAAAACCGCAGTCTTCACCGACAAATTGAAGTCAGTAGAATTGTAGGACTCCAAAACACGTTGAGCACAGACATGAAAAGGCTTGAGAAAATTTAGATATATCACATAAACACGTATATATTGGGTGATATACCATCGTCAAATACAGTATAATTTGTTGTTTCGTAGTTCAACCTTAATTAGACTCAATTATATATTACATCGGGGGAAGTACTTCGTCACTTCAACTGTGCACCTTTTGTCTTCATTAAAGCATTACATTTGCACACAACGTAAACCAACTGTTAACTCAAATCTTGCGTTTCTTCAAAGTCGTCTATGCCGAAAACTTTGAGACATAATTGACAAAAACACACGGTCACGTGCAAAACCTAAAAAACATTTAAAAAGCTTCATACGAAAGAAATAACCCCAAAATGAATTGCAGAGAACTTAACTTTAGGTACTACTACAATTAGAATATGAATGCAATCCTCCTCGAGCCCAAAATACCAATTTGAAATCAACATGTGTTCCAATGTAAGACGCCATTTTGTATTTTTCAAACTGTCAAAACATTGCTCCTCAATTATTAAGAATCAAAGAAGGGTATAACAGAATCAAATACATGTATGAAAAGAACATAGTCGTGAGATTTATATGCAACAAATGACACTTACATCACCGACGTGCTTAGTTCATAATAATGGAGTGTGTACCGGTCATACAATTTGTTTACCACTTATCGTCCATTTTGTTCATGCTTTAAAATCTCTCCGCAAATTCGAATTTTTAAAATCTCCATATTTCGTGACATATAATAGAAATAATATTAAATTATAATGTTTAAAGTAAATTGTAACAGAGAAAAGGAAGAAAAATTACTTAAAAACGAATACTAGTAGTGCACAAGGTCGTTTCCAATAGGTCAAACTGAGTCTTTGACTAGTACCAACACATTTATCAGCTACTGTACTTTAATTTTAGAATATCAAAGCTTACTTTAAAGGTTTAATCAATCGTTATACAAATACATGTTTACATATAAATATCGAATGCTGCAAACGCAACTCTGTGATCATGTGGTAAGGTAATGACAAGGTAAGGATAGTGTTGATACACATAAAAAAAACTATCTATTATATCTGTTTTATTTGTGTCGAGTGTTCCAATAGTAAACTAAACCATTTAAATATGTTTTACCTCTAAAATCACCTCACAAAACTTGCAAATGCATTTTTTTTCATATCTGATTATTAATTTAATTGACAGTGACTGAGTAATTGACCCCAATGTATCGTCGAATTAAAATGATTACACAGTCATGAATTGTTTCAATCGTGCTAAGACAGTATTTACTTAGTATAGATAACTCTTTGATTGTATAGTAATGTTATTATCGGACACCTACTTGTACCAGAGATGAACATTTAAGCTACATGTATTTTCATGTCTAACATGTTCATATTTAGGATGATAAATCTGACATGATATTTTTGAACATCAATACCTTCAAACTTCAAATTCCAATGATTACTATTGATAGCAATTCATCTTTGTCATTAATGCTGCCAAACGATTCACTTTATGATAGATGTTTGTTTTGAAATATTAAATGCAGCGTTTTGAATGTCGAAATATTATCGTAATTCTGACAGATGCATTAATATAAACTGAATGACAATAAGCACAAAATAAACTCGAGCTGGCTTGTTCATTATATATCTTGGACGCTTTTTCTTGAATTTTCGATGACTATTTGTTGCCAGGACATCAATGTAGTACTTAAAATGTTCAAATATAATACAATTTACACATAGGCCGTCGAATAGGACAGTAAATCATTGCAGTAAACAAAACTCGCGTACAGTAACAAATAGCCTAGAATACAGTTAAACTTTTCAAATGATGCACTGCAGTATACCAATTACACTTTTTCGTATAGCCAAATCACCATTTCTGCATGTTTTACAGGACGTATTTTACATCACGCATGTAAATATGAACCCGACAGCAACTTGGCAAAAATCGTGTTTTATGCTCACGGAATTGAATTTTTTCACTGTTTAAACGCAAGGAACTACGTCAAGACATTAAGTTAATCGATATAAAACGGACGTACAACAGGTCTTTGGAATTTTTATTTCAATTCCCAAACGGACAATAAAATATCATAACGGATTTTACAATTTAAATTCCATGGTTATTAAACTAATAAAAAACATAGTTGTAATGTTTATGGTGAAGTGTAACATCAGAGGCAATATTCAACATTTTACATCAACTATCGACCCTCTAGCGAATCGTGTAGGACATTTGCTTACATTCAGATTGTACCAATTGCGCTTGTATTATCACGTGCATAATATACTTACTCCACCGTAAAACGCGAAACTAATTATGTAGCATTTTTTTCAATTAAATAACCATTCAAGCGTTAGAACTAGTAAAACCATCTCTTTCAAAATTGTCTGACCCTTTTATTCTATATGTCTGACATTGCGAATTTCGATTGCAGTTACGCAATTAAAAACCAGTTCTTATAAAACAAACGTGTTGCAGCACAAAGCAGAGCGAACTTGAAATAAAGAGTGAAATGTAGTTGATTTCATATCAACGAGAGGCAAATGACATACATAATATTATATGTATATGCACATGGAGATAACACAAACAATGAACGGACCAGTGATAAAGAACCAAAGTGGTAACATGCTTACATACTGAGATGATACAGGCATTGTCTTAACAAAGAGGACATACAAACGGTACCAGTAACTCCCTTGCCTGGTGTTCTACATGGACTCACAAAGGCTAGTTTCTCTTTACTTTGAAAACCCTCGTGGTAATGGGTGCCTTCAGCAACATGATGTTGATATTCGTTATTCTAATTTGAAGAACTTTTTTCACGATCCACCGAATTTAATTGAAATCCAGAGAGTATACAAGGAGCTCGTTCATTGTAAGTCAAACTTCGTATCAGATTCAGACTTTATATGAGCCGCGTCAAGCATAAAAGGTCCTTATCGTAAATTACGTCATAAGCCACAAATGACGTCAGAAGAAATCGTGACGTTTCAAGATGGCTGCGCCCATTGTAAACACGCAGTGTAAATATTGAGGTCTAAACCATTACATGGAAAGTTCAACATTTTACTATATTTAACAATTTCAAAATACTTCTAGATTGTTTTATTCACATTAAATAAATATAACGAATGTTTTTTGCTGGATGTATAGGATAATTAATAAATCTATAAATAGATAAACTTCTCTATAAATAGTTCAACTTCAGGTGCGTAGCGGGAGGGATGTGTTCACAGCCCCGTCTGTACATAGTCAAAACAAGCTGCATAGAGCTCTACATACATATGAAAAAAGTAAATTTGTATGTTAAAACATAGTGTGAATCTATGCATATCATTAAAATTGTTGCCATATTCACTGGCAATATGAATATTTCATTATTTGTTGTAAACAATAGATCTAGATCTAGACCTAGATCTAGAATGCGTCAAGAATGACGAGTCGATATAAGTTATTTCCTGATTGACAGACAAATGAAACTGTCAATCAACAATCTCACATAGAATTAACCAGGTTATATTAATGCACATTTCAAGTAGGTTAATCCTGAAAAAAGCGCATTGAATTCAGACCGAGTTGCGATCTAGATTGGGACCTTTCCCGCACAAATTAGAATAGATATAGACCTACAGTAGGTCCTAGTAATTTAGATTTCTATTGGGACACAAATAGAATTTTCGTGTAGATCCAGCTCTGCAACAATAAATCAAATCACTAAATTTAGAGTACAATAATCAAACTCGGTTCCCGATTTATAACACGGACACGTAGGGTCCTATTAATTTAATAATGATTCATTTTAATGGCAACAATAATATTTATGGACCAGTCAGTTGCATCAACGCCCCCTACCCCGGAGATAGGTCGGGATTTTAACATTTTGGTTGAAAAATCCCCGCCCTCCACGGCCCTGCCGGGGACATCTGACGGTAAAATGTCTGGTATTTCCCCAGCCCCCCTGGTAACTAAATATTGTCACCGGGGTATCAGTTCGGAGAAAAAAAATCCACAATTCCCTGACAGTACGGGGGGAAGCTGGAAGGTAAATATTCCGTTGAGGATCCCCGGGTGTGCCGGTGCCGTGGGAGCAACTGACTGCATTGGTGCCGTGGTATATTGTTAGAGACGACGGTCTGTGAAAGCTAAGGTTCCTGGTTCGAGGCGTGGCCATTAAACTTTCTTTACTTTATATTATTAAACTGATATTTATACTATTTTAGGGTTTCTACGGAGTCTAATCATTTACACCAATTATTTTTATTATATAGTTTTGCAGACGTTAGAATATTTACTTAATTTGGACTTAGCCACCCTTTACTAAGTAGATCAACTTTTAGTGCAAATCTGCAATCTGTGTTTTCAAACGACACAGGGCTAATATATCAGTCAGTTGCATCCACGGCCCCACCCCCGGGGATGGGCTGGGCTTTTTACTTTTTGTGGTATCAAACCACCGCCCTCCCACGTCCCCGAGGGGGACAGCTGATGGTAAAATATTTGGTATAAAAAAAATTATGTCCATGGCCCATGACAACTAAATATTGTCCCCGGGGTATTGGTTCAGAGAAAAAAAACATTTCTCGACAGTGCGGGGAAGCTGGAAGGTTAAACACGATCGTTTCCCCGGCCCCTGAAAACTAAATATTAAGTAAATAATGTTCCCGGGGTATTATTTCGACAACAAAATCCCAAAACATTTCCCCGTCGGTTCGAGAGAAACCAGAATGTGAATTCACGACCATATCCTCAGAACAGAGTCGACGCCGGTCATATCATACGGCGATGAGAGACCTATCAAATTGCATTTTTTTTCTTTTTGTTCGATTATTGATCAACGGCAAATAAATAAATCCCAATTTCCACAAATATTGTGAAAATATAGACTTACACAATCATCATATAAGTGTACCATCCAATTTAAGTTTGGCATGTAGGCATACACGTGGAATAGCAACTGTTGTACAAATCTTGGAAAACACCTGTCGAACCCATGTCGATCTTAGGATGTGTCGGTCTCTCTGGCATCTTTTAGCGGCAACCATTTAACGTCTTCGTTGGTACCTTCAAACAACTGCTAATGCTGCGCTTCGTTTGTGAACTGCTTTCTTTTTATTTAATACCCTACTCACACTGGCGTCAGCTTCCATTACGATATCTATTTGTAATATCGGGGTAGCATGATGACGAGATCTATATGGTTCATATCACAATTGACATAACGCCAGTCGTCAGTAACGGTAAATCGTACTTGCATGGTCCAACGGATTAACTTGAAAACCTTTGCCAAGCAGCCTTCGACATACAACCAGGAGGAGTGATCTCTGCTCTGGTGTGATATCAATTGCTCATGTATCAGTTAAGCAACAACTGACAGTATTATAAAGTTGCCGTTGTTGTGATGGTGGTTGTTGCAGTAACATCGTGGTAAAATCGGCAACAAATGTGTGTTGTTTATATGTGTGGGGGTTTCATATGGAAAATACGAATCAAAATGACCAGAAATGTTGTGCATAGTCGTAGAGAAATCGTAGAACAAACGTAGATCAGTCGTACCGGTGGAGATAGTAACTTTTGTATTAGTTCTTGATTTTGACGCAGATCCCTTTCTGATACTTTGACTTCTAAGGTTGGGGCAGATCGACACGTGCATTACCGTAGGTAAGTCGTGAACGGGACATTTGTAGCACGACTGCCTACACGGAGTGACAATATATACCAGACCATATTCTGGATTGGTAATGATTGAAAATATGTAGCTAATTGTACAGCACGTGTCAATCAGATTTCTAGGAATACGGATAGGTGTAAACGTCAACACGTTTTTTGTGAGTACAAATGGCAGTTGAAATTATTGGTTGCATACAGGACGCGCGCGTTCTGAAACACATATTCGGCAGCATCATGAGCTTGTCGTATAAAAGTTATCTAATTTGGCGGCACGTATTTGATTGCAGATCGATAAACGTTTGTCGTACGTCATTTTAACAGTTTCGCTTTTCAACTTACGTCTTCAACTCTATATTAAACATGTATAAACGATCATGCAATACCCGACAATGTATATTTATTAGATACCTTAAATAACGAAGATTATTTTGCTATCAAAACACGAACGTATTGAAAAATTACCATTTATAAGCTACATTTTTGCTGGAAAAAATAAGGTTGTAGAATAAATTATGCTAGACATTGGCACGGGGTCGCTTTAAAGCTAATTTAGATATGTAGCATTTACTGTTATTGGAGAAAATAATGTATTTCAATTCAATAGTTTTAGAATAATCAATTCATAATGACTTAATAATTTTGTTTGGTCTTTGACTGTTCCTACATTTTATCATTGTTGTAAAAATTTTTAAACGACGTCGATTGAAAAAAAGTGACGTCATTAAACCTTTTTGCTATCAAACTTGACGTCTTTAATGCTTTATAGAGGTAAACATTGTCGTGTTATACCCGATAATGTATATATTTTTGGAAAGGTGAAAGAATGAAGATTATTTTGATATCAAAACATGAAAATGTCAAAAAAATACCATAAGGACCTTTTATGCTTGACGCGGCTCATATACAGCTAACAGGATAGGAACAATGTACCCATGTTGAGAACACAAGAACTTAAGATACGCACGGCACATAGTCCAGTCATTGAAGCTAAAAAATATGGTCAACCTCAAACAAATTGCAGAACAGAGTTTATTTGCATTTTCATCATATACAGACTATTATCAACTACAGACAAAAATGTCAAATATGCGAGTTCTGTGGGGAAAATACAAAAAAAATCGACATGTTTAGGGTCACTTTTGGTAGCAATTTCAGCATTTTTCTTATTTCATACTACATGGGGAATTTTAAGTTCTAACAATTCCCGTGTAAGTCGTTAAATATTTACTAATTGCACCTTAAAGCTTATAATTTCTGAAAGATACAACCTTCTTCTATCGAATACAAATATTGATTTTATCATCAGACAATTTCTTTTCATATATATGCCAGTCTACGTGTTGGTATACTACCCATTCAAATGTCGACAAAATGACTCAAAATAGCACTTGGAGGGGGAAACAAAAGTTTTATTCATTTCTTTAATATTAATCCAATGTGTTTAAAATTTACACATATCATGTGTTGTATATATGTGTGTCCAATGGAAAAGGGATATTTGTGTTTGGACAGTATACAATAATGACAATATACAAAATGTACACGAATCTATCGATTCGGGAGAAATATTGATTGTTCTCTTAGTCTGTTCGTCAACAATTGCATTTGTATTCACAATTTTGTCAGGTAGAAAATGGATGATCAAGGGAAAAAAATAGGTCACTAGGTCAAATTGTAGCAAAACCTTGTGTAGTCGATAGAGGTCATAATATTGACCTCATATTTATGAAACTTGGTCACAATAATAATATCAACAAAATCTAGGTCAAAGTTATAAATTGGGTCATCCGGGGTCAAAAAGTAGGTCGCTAGTTAAAATCAAAGAAAAACGTTGTGTAGGTACAAAATTCACAATTTTGGTTTAATATTTATGCAACTTGGTCACAATGCTCATCTCAAAACATCTAAGACAAGTATGTTATTGAATAATTTGGGTCAAAATTATGTCAATAGGTGAAAATAACTGATGCGACTTTTTGGCGCATGAAGGTTTGTCTATTATTTGACCTAGTGACCTAGTTTTAACTCATGATAAGTTAATATTGAATTTGACCTACATTTTGTCTACATGATCCATGTGACATGGTTTCATAAACATTAGGTAAAAAGGGCGCCTTCTAAAGATTTGTTCTATAATTTGGCCTAGTGACCTAGTTTTTAACTCAGGTTAATCCAATTTCATACATGACCTTGATTTTTGTAAGGTGATCATTGTGACTAAACTTCACAAGTGTAAGATCAAAATTGAGACCCCTGGTGACAATATCTTGTTTTTTCTATGTTTTGACCTAGTGACCTAGATTTTGGCTCCGGTTAGCTCAAAATTTAATTTTACCTAGATTAACTTACGACGATTATTGCTGCCAAGTTTAATAAAAATCAGACCAAAATTGCGACCTCTAAGCACGATGTAAAAATAAGTTACTGGTACAAGTCAAGATTTATTTACATCAAAAGTGACAAATATCGCGAAAACAGACAATTCAATATATTTGTAAATATCTCAAAAAGTCCCACGAATATTAAATTAGGACATTTTGTACATTGCTAAGGATAGCTTCACGCACCATATAAACACAAAACTGTTTGTTTTGCAATTAGTTTGAGGTTAAAAGTTAAAATGACTGGAATAACACGTCAACCACTAACCAGTGCGCTGTACATGTATGTCAACATGTTGGTAACTGACAGAGCAGCTGTTGTGTAAACACAATGGTTTATCACCAAAACATAGTTGTTATGCTTAACATAAACGAGACCTCCAATTTGTGAGACTGTCGAACTCAACACTTATCATAATGTTTTATGTAACTTAATTCTGATAGAACATGTCAAAATGACAACTTTTCTTGGAATGTGGCAAACGATTCATGAATCAACTGCTGTCTGTATATTACATGGGTATACTTTGATACGGGACTGTGAAAGATTTTCGATATTATTTGTTGATAAAGCAATTAGAAATGATAAGCTAAGGGTTGGGTAGGTACATTGTAAATAATATATGACCCTACAACTCCCAAATTAAACATGACCCTTGATTAAAACGAATCTAGAAAATCGTCTAATCGAACACACCAAACACACCAAACGGTGTGTGTATCTTATGCGATGCATTGTGGGACTTTGTATAACCTTATACGGAACAAGTAGAATGATACATGCCACTTTGTCTGGCCCTTGGTAATTAAGTCCAATTTGAGAGAAAATATTTGACAGATGAAGAATGATTTGTCATAGTAAAATGCTATTGTTGGTGTAATTGATGTTAAGTTTCGTCTCCATAATCTCCAAATGAAGGCCAGTCTGCAACTTAATCCTATTGTACAATTCATTCTGCAACTGACATAAAATACCGGCAATAGCAGATTCAATGTGTTCGGAACAAACATCAAGCTGACAAAAGTAGTAGGGACATATTTGAACAAAACAACCATTTTGTGAGCTTGCTGTATTCTACTACGGCTCGGAATAATTTGTAGTTTTGGCATTTATGTACTTTAAATTTCCTAATACAATTACAAACAAGAATAACCAGATTAGGCATATTTTCTCAGATAAGTATAAACTCACTAATGACATGCTGACTGAAATTGGTTTAATATAGTAGAAAGACAGCTGAGCCATCAACCATTAGGGTATTGAAACCATTGTCACCAGTGTGGTTGTGGCGTCTTATTGATAAAAAAAAGTTTTGCTGAACAAAATATCTGAAATTCCCTCGAGCTAGCTATAAATACTACTCGGTTCAATTCGGTTAGACTTTACTGCATTGTGTATTGCAGGTATTGCATCGTTATCTTCATGCGAATACTTCCCATTAAAATAATGTTTCGATGCGCAATAAAGTGAAATCAATACGCAGATAAATTGAATATAAGAAATCAAAAGAACCATTGCAATTTGGGATTTAACATTTTAAAGTCATTATGCAGTTTTTATGGCAATATGTTTTGCTTCAATCTATGAATTATTCATCTAATTTGGTAAATGAAACTGCTAGTCCCGATAACCTAAAAGCTTTGGAATTTGATATACAATAAGTACTGGATTAAACGTTTGATATCGACGGGTCGATGTCCGGTACTGAAATCAAGACTTTTCAATTGCTAACCCAGTTTGAAGATCTTATATTCAAAATTGGCCAGGATTTCCAATTAAGCAAGAAAATTGATTATCCAAAACTCTGATATCTATGGAATAGCACATACCTGCCAAACATTACAGTTGTTCGTGAAGATACTGCGCCCTATAAATAAATTGTTGTGGCATGAATGCTAGGATAATGCACTTAGTCCAGAACACATAATAATAGTTTAACGTAGTTTTTGTGAGATCTCGTTTTCTTCATCACGTTTATTTTTTCATTTATATGATTGCAAGTTGACCTCACAATCAGTATAACCGACGTTGATCAGCTCATTGTTTGAACTACCCTTTACCTGTAACGCATTCATACATTCGTTGATTGGGAGTTGATCGTCAAGTGCAATTGTACACATAGCAAACATGTACTACCAAAAATGAATAAGAATTTAAACAATTTGACAATAGTTTGAACACATGATAGCATTGTTTGATTTAACAAAATACCATGGCAAAAAATCTTCAAAACAATACAAAACTAAACTGGGATTTAATAGTTCGAGTTCAATAGTGTTGCTTATAAACTGATTGCATTAACTACAAATCTGAGATTCGCTCCGCGTATTCACCAAAATTCAATTGAGTGTAAATAATGGACTGCAATTCTGAGTAACAGCTGTTGGAGTGAAGCTGACACTTAACAATTGCTCTGAATGAATATGTTGGATGTAATCTACATTATATTGATATGTTTGTGACATGAAGTCATTTTCAGTTCGAATCACGTCCAGGAAGCACGTACATATTGTGTGAACTGGTCGAGTGTACATATAAAAATGGTATTCGTTTGCTTAATATTTGGTAATTTACTGCATTTCACCAGATTATAAAAATTGTGGCCGTTTGCTTAATTCAAATGTATTTACTATTTTACTGCATTTCTTCAGATTATTTAAGCAAAGGGAAATGTGACGCCTCAATACTATAATACAACAGGTAGGTTATATTAAAAAGTAAATTGCTTCCTGATAGTCTACTTCCTATATACAATTGTGTCCACCAACCAAGCCAATGCTTACGTTTTCTAACTTGTCCGATGACATTTTAATCATTTATAACAGTGTGTATTTGGCTTAAACGCTAACCACAGTGCATACAAACATATTTTAAGACTATTCACAGGTAACTCTTGACAGAAGTAAAACCTCATATCGTGCAATTGGTCAGACCGACATTCCATTCAACCAAACAATACAGTAGGTTAACGTATTGCTTTATTAGTGTGTGAAAAGGGCTACACGCGCAACATTGGTATTTGTATTAGTCTGTCGCTGTTTGATGTCTCCTTATAACTTGTAGCGTACTCAAGTATTTCAGCGGCTTTTATATTGCATTACCTATAGTCAACACACTTTCGTGTTACGAGACAAAATCAGTGTTAAAAATATTAAAATTTGTTTTAAGTAACATTATAATGAGAAATTATAATAATCTGCAAGTGTAATACGGTGGTTCTATATTATAGTGGTCAAGTGTATCACAATGGTTCTACATAATAGTGGTAGACATTTCATGATAATTTCATCGGACCTTGCAGTCCAACAGGTACCAGTCGTCTGTCTGCGAATTTGATCTTTCAAACCAAAACTGTCTACAGGTAATTTAGACTTTCCCTCTACAAGTTCAAATCCGTATCAACCGTTTGCATATATATAATGAAACGTTCAAACCCAACGTCAAAACATATATGTCTTTGGAGTTTGAAACGTTAGGTAATATTGTAACTCTTGATGGATTGGTCTGCTGACATAGGGTACGCTGTTTACCAATAATAACAAAAGGCCGATATTTCCCGGAAACAGAATCTGCAAGTGAAAAGTCGTGCGGTACATATTTCCACAAACGTTTGCAAATTGGCCCGCCATATCAATGTCATTTATTTGATTAATACAAACATTTCTAAATCGTCCTGAGTGGCAGTGTTAATTAGAACTTGTCAATCAAGTTACATGTTTTCTTACCCAAATACTTTACATGCTGTTTGAACAATTTTTACACTTGGTAAACTCCTATAACACTCTTAGCCCAGTAGATGAATATATATGTATCATCTTGAAATATATCAATAACCTCGTTTTATACAATATATTGTCTGAAAACTACGTGAACGTATATGTTATATTACGGTTTATATAATGTTATTTATAATCTGCAATAAGATCTCGCACATATTTACAGACGGAAACCCTTTTGAAATATCATAAAAAATATAACTCTGATTTTGACAAGCATTTTATCCTACATACACATGTATGGATGTGTCCATTCAACTGTGATCGTTTATCAAAAGTTTCATTTCCTATTTTTATCGAATAGGCCTACATAAAACAGCATACCGACTTCTTTTGCCCAAATACGTATTGCAATTGAAGTCGTTACAGCTAACCCATCATCTGCATATTGTAAGCCTACTGCCGCTGTATACATGTACATGTATCAAGCAGATACCGTAGTAAGAACTGGTACGCCAAAAACGGATAAGAACGATTATATTTCGTAAATCGAGTACCGGTTTTATTCGGCCTGACGGGCGAAGTAAATAAAGTCGACCCAATGAAGGCCAGTGCAATTATTACTCCACATATCAATACGAGGCTCACCAAGTCTAATGATAGCAATTATTGGTAACGTGTTTGACAATATCATTTTTCAGAAATTATTTTCTATTCATGACTGTGTAGACGGAAATTGATAGCTCACAATCACAGATAGATAGATAGATAGTTTATTGAACATTTATTCATTTAAACTGTACAGTTTCTCATGATAATTATACAACACCATATTTGCTAAGTATTATTTACGAGCAAAACCAATCAACTGTCAATTGAAACAAGACTTAATATTCATGAATGCGTCTGGTTTGAACATAGCTATATCGTCAAATCCTTTCGCAATCTTGATCTAACACATAACCAGCTGTCGACATTTAGTTGCAATATTCTTTTAATAGTCCGTCTAGACTTCCAAGCAAAGCTCTGACCTATAACGAGTATGCAAGGAGTCTGCAAATGCTTTTTAAACATTGTCTTCAGATGTAATACGGTTTTACTACTTTTCGAACATACAATGTTCCGATCATTTTCATATGAAAACATACCGAGACATCAATTCGTTCTAGCATCACAAAACAGAATGGTGTAGTCCGCCGGTGATAACTATGCATTTTCGGTGGTTATTTTTGTAAACTCTTGTAAGAAAATACTTTGAATACATTTTATTATTTCAACCTATACTAAAAGCAAGCGACCTGTCGACTTGATTGTGTTGTTTTAGGCAGTGTATGTTTGTATACAAAGCTAGAGTTATCGTCGGCGATCCATAGCAGTGTTAAACAGACATACGAGGGGTGATCAATATATTCGAGGACTTTCCTTCTCAATTTTGAAATATTGGAACTAGAGTAATGAAATTACTCGCTGATGAAGATCAATCAATTATCTCGCGATTTATCTAATTTTCTTTATAGTAACGTCACTATTTACTTTATGACGTCACTTTTTGTAACCATTGTGAAGCGCGCACCGTCGAGCATTTCGGGCGTAACGTTATTTCTGAGAAACGACACGCTATGAAAATTAACACGAAACTTGTAAATTCCTCGCGATACCTCCAAAATGACTTGACTAAAGTGTGCATGGATTCTGTGCGCTCCCAATTAGCCATTTCATATGGTTCCGTTGTTTATGTGATTGTAGGGTCTCTGCCAAACGGTTGAGTCGATAAAATAAGGATAAACAGCAAAAATAACACCACGTTAGGGACATTTTCCGTTAAATTCTGCGAAATAAGACGCACAGATCTCAATCAAATGTAACTGGAAAAAACGAAGACTAGTATAGGCTACAACACATAAAATCGTTCACTCCAATTCAAAAGGGTTATTTTGATATTGCGTCCTGAACCTGATAGGTCCTGTTTCAGTCTTAATTGAAATAATCTAAATTTGTAAAGCCAACCGCCCTTTTCCGAGTTTTGTTTCCAATAACGCATCTATAGTCTTTTTATTCCACCTCACATTCCAGAATCGGCTATTAACTACTTATTTCAGTAGTAAAAGACAACCAGTCTCATACATGGAACCGGGTATCAGTCCAGAAAGGAGCTATGTGCTGCTCCGACAGTGACGCTTGGAATGACGTCGCGTGACGTCCAACGTCACGCGCCACTTGTATGAATCAAATAATTTTATCAGTGCGTTCGGTCGGAGACATCTTACTCCGAATTATGTTAAATGGATTTGATCCTTGCTGCCAATATGAAATTGCTAGATGAAAAGTCCTCGAATATATTGATCACCCCTCGTATAATCAACAGTGCCACCAATTATCACCTGCAATATTGTTTAGGCTGTTCTATCTAAACACGCACAGATATAAATGACATGTGACGGCTTCTCTGGTTTGTCATTCGCACCCATAGAATGTGTCCATCCATTGAATTAAGAATCAATACATCAAAGCACATCGCATTGTTAACTAATATAAGCAAATCAAAAGAAACTTAAAACAGGTTTTTTTCGCTCATAGCGTCGAAAAGAAAGAAAATGGGCGATTTGATCGACGTCCGCACTCAGCGCGCAAACAGTAACATAGCGTAGTTTTATCCCGACTTAATACCTTAAACTGTAAATAGCGCGAAAAATGCACGAGAACATCCCAATTTTTATTTCACTTAGATATAGAAATCACTTCAAATAAACAAATACGAAAATTGTAATAAAAGAAATGCCGCAATTGAAACGCCGTCATTATCGATTATTAGTATTGTTATTTCATCGTTACGTTCATAATATTTGAAATTTCTTTCTATATTGTGCTCCATATCTCGAAGCAGTTATTTTCCTACATAATTGTAGTTTTCGCTTTTCAATGACGTTTGTATTAACCCGATGATTGGTGGAAAATTCGAAAAAGACGCGACCATACGCCCGCAATACATACATACATACAACATACGTTTGCCAAGTAGTATCAAAATCGGAGTTTCAGGCGATCTTAAACCTAAAGGGTCTAAATTACATTAAATGCATACCGGAAAACATTCTAGCAACATATTTATACAAAACATGTACTTAAAAGGCTTGGCTACTTTTGATACCGCTATTCTACAAGCACATCGTTTCTGTTGCGTAAAGTGCTAATGAACATCTCGCTGTAAAACATGTATTTAAAACTCACTTTAAAACCGGCACCCTTTAACTGCCACAATTGTGACTTCTTTCAAATTTCAAATAAAGTATTCATTTACTTTTCGTAATTTGTACACGACCTTAACTGTGCCACAATCGTCATAATCAGGCGCCCTAAAATGGGCTGGGCAATTATTTGATTATGCTAATACTAACGCCTGTTCTAATAGCCATAAAAACACAAATTCATCAACGACACACACTGCGTGGGGTTAGTAGTGAGCTAATGAGTCCTGGGAGAGGAATGAAAAATGACCCGACATTCCGAATGACGTTTCGGACGCAATAATGTTGTACCAAAATTAAGCTAACGTTTCGATATTATTTCGAAAATTCCATCAGAACGTAACACTGTTTAAAATATACATCGATATGCAATGGAAACAAGCGTATAGCTAGTCCACTCGTATACACACGGTATTAGAAATATCGGATGTACTCTTAAAATTAATAGACCAACACGCATTTGCAGACTTCTAAATCCATAACTAAGCTGTCTTGTTAATCCTTGTTCGATAACATCATATTTCTGCATGCAGGTTTTAGTAAAATTCCGAGTTTCGATAACTATGACTATTCTATATTTGCATTTCGACGCTTGGTGCAAGTATAATGTTCGTACATGCACTTCAGATATATCAAATAAAATACAGAACATACTGGATAGTTTGTATTGTTGTATGATTGTAGGAATTTTCTCCCCCATTCTGTCGACATTATGCGGACCATATTTTTGTAACCCGCGAGTGTGACCATTATCCGCAGATACGTTGAAAATACGTTATCACAATATACAAAATTAATGTACATGTATCTGTACAACAGTATTCATTTGAAAAGAAAAATATGAAGAATAGGGTTATCTGATTGTCAAGTATATCTGGAAATCAGTATGCATCGAGGTAATCCAAAGATTAAAAGATACACAAAAGCATAAAATGAACATTTTTGTAGATATGTGAAACTACAAGTGATTAATATCCGAGTCCAAGGCGTTCTAGACAGAACTAATGCCCGACATTCTTGAATATCGTCGGATTCTTTCAGTAATTAATTCAAGGACGCTTTATAAAGTAGCGTATGTGCATCATTTATGTGTATGTTCTTTATTTAGGCATAGAGTCCGTGTTTTGCATTGTATCCCGATGAAACGTCCTTAATACAATACTAAAGTAAAGTTGAATGTAATGGATGATTTAGCATACAGTGGAGACATGTTGTTGTTATAGCAAAATGCAATGAGCCATGTTGATTTCAATCCGCACTTTACTTATATATTTCATATCGCTCAGGTCTATTAGTGAGTTATCGAAATGACCTTGTACTCCAAATAAAGCTGGTGACAGAAAATTCGGCAAAGACTAAGTAAAAGTTACAATTTTATTTTGGGTCCTAGAGAAAATCGTTAAGAAAGTATGTTAATACACACATGTATGTTTTGTAGAACGACTGGTATTTGCAGACATATAAATGCTTTACTAAGCTATCACGTAATTCCTAGTTTGATTTTCAGCATGCATGTTAAGTTATATGCCGCGTTTCGATAACATAACATTTTGCAAATTTTCCTATGAACAATACAATTGGTATGTTTTTTTTCACCGAACAAACGTGACTGCTCTGTAATCACCAGTCAACTAATTGGGAAGTTCCGCTTTAAAGCACTGCCTTCATGTCGGAATTGTTACTTAGGTATGAACATAAATTGAATTGGTTATAAAAGCGGTTTGTTTGCATATTTCATTTGGTCATAAAATGTTGAAATTTTAAATTTTGCGACACACTATGCGAAGGCTATATTCATGCATGTGTAACTGGAGTTAAGAAATAGATTATTCGTACACAAAAATGATAAAAAACGACTGAACATTAACGTTTCATGAATGCGCTACATTGTTAATCCCAAACGTGTGTTGTTTACAAACGCATGACGGAGGATCCTAGAAATCGGTATTTGAACATTGTGTTACATTGTTTTGTATTTGTTTAGACACGTCACTAAATTTGAATCGTGTTTCTGTGTTGAACACTGCATGCGCTCACTCGTGAGTGTTACAATGTTGATGCTTTCCTGGTTAATTTTACGCAATGACAGAAGGGCGCAGACGACCTAGTATACTTGTAAATTTAATCAAATGCTCTAGACTAATCGTCAATGTTTACGCATTCCTTTCGACAGTTGAGTTTCGTTCAAACGTAAGCATGGTGTTGCAGTCGATGCGTCGTATTACTTTTAAAGCTTACCAACAGAGTTTTACAAATAAATCAGATGTTCATACGCCTCAATCTAATGATTGTTTCTGTAGTTGATTGTTTTTGATAACCCTATTAGGGTCATCGGAGCATGAGTAATGTTCACGAGATTTTTGAAAACATACACTATGCATATATTGACATAGGACAGGTCATGGGACATACATTTCGTACAAGGGAGCTCTTATAATTGGTATATGTTCCATGTGTTCTGCGATATCAGTGGCCACATATAATAGGAGCATGTTGGTTATGTAGCTCCTTGATAAACAATACATTTGTAAGCTAGCAGCGCTCCAACAATCGGAAATAGTGACCGATAACGAGCAGGGACCATGATGTGTTCAACTAAGATTCATTTTGTTACAGGTACGTTCTAGGTAAAAATAATTCAAGGAAGCTTGCATAGGAAAAAACAGGATTCCGTTATTGAATATTTTATATTCATGCATTCATTTAATTCAAAATCTTTCAGACTCTTATACAAAACATTAGTTCCCGTTAAACTCTTAAACACCAAAACAGGCAACTTGGTGCATAGGTAGTAAATTGTGTAGATCATAAATACTTATTGAGCGATGTTTCTAATTTCCTCACGCATAGTTTGAATATTTAATACCTAACTGGCTGTCTTTGCCCTCCTTTAAATTTGACAATTTACTGTGTGTTTACCGTGTTCTAAAATTCTGATTTTCATCATCGCAAGATTATCTATGTCTAATAACGAAATAAAGTGTATACGCTGTAGATAAGTGTCAGGTATATCGGTAATTTAATTTGCTCCTATCTAAATTAAGTCTGAGAATAGCAAAGATACGTCACACTAATACATAACATCAACGCCGCAGATCTTGCTCAAGGTATATTAACCCCATCATGTTTTACAGCTTTGTGGTGTATTGCTTTTCTTTCAAAACAATACGATTTTAAATATTGTTGTTAGAGTAGCGTATTTTGATGATTGGCACAACATTAGAACAGGATTTTGAATTAGAAATTAGGCAGTTTAATAACGCAGATTACGTTTCATTAAGATTTTACAAAATTGATAAGAAATGTTTTACATGTCTGAAAGAATACCCATATAAAGTAGATAATTATCGATTTGAACATTATAAAGAGGGTTTTGTAAAATATGAAATTACAAAGAACAGCGTCATGAGAAAAGAACATCATATTCAGCATATGACAAAAAACATCACAACACTATAGAAGGTTGTTACCGCCAAAGAAACCCATATTTGTCCTTAGGAATATAACATAGAATCACTTGTTTCACAATCTCCCTTAAACATATTAATATCAATTTAGTTAGAGTACGTTCTATTTGCCCTCTATAACAAAGTCGCCGACTATGTAACACCTCACTCTCGTCAGGCAATGTTTCCCGTAAGTCCACAGCAAGTATAGCATATCCAAGGACATGTACGCCTGGAACACAACCGACTTTAGTTTACTTATGCAGCTTGAGTTACATTCCTTAAAGGGAATGGATACAAAATTAAACTTGGCAACAAAGCAATAGAGAATATGAGTTTATAGGAAAAAAATGAACAACATATCATTGTTTATGTTTCAACACAAAGAAAATTGTCAAATTCAGTGCAATGTCAGCCTGACAAAAAATTACTCTTCATTAGTAAACAAGCCGTCTCAATTTCAGTTTGGTCTCCGTGGCAAAGGCTCATAAAAACTTCCGGCTATGCTGGTTTTAGTCTTATGAGGTCGTAAGTAGACCTCATTATAACGCTATATAAAATCAGTATAATTATAGTTCAATTCATTCTAACCTTTGTTATTGGCTCCTTGATCAAATGTAGAATAGCATGAATAGAACGCGTCTGTATGGTATGAGCTAGGCCTAGACCCATCTCAATGTGTTATTTGAACGTGTACATACAAAGATCTGAAACATTTCACCAGGTGGGTGAACACAGTCTTTTCTCGCTAATCTTTTGATATGATTGACTGGTGCATTATCATGTTTTAAGTAAATAATTCAGTATTGGACAGGTTTTTGGATTTCTTCAGAATGCATTAAAGTCATTGACATGCGCCACCGATAGTTGATGATATATCAACGTCTGTCAAAGAGTTGCGATAATTCTGAACATAACATGAAGTAAACATGTGCATACATGCATAAACAAACTGTTGAACTATTTACATTGTGTCTAGCTCGGAATTGTTGTCTGAAATAACCGAGTATATTAAGTTCCACACTACTGTCGGACAGTAATCGTATAATCGGAATATAAATTTGATAGATATGTCAGTGAGTCGATGCCTTTTCAAAAGTATTAGTAAACAGTAATCGCAAAACGGGGGTGAAATAGGTGCAAAATTAGCATTCCGATATGTCTACAATAAACCTATGTGCACTAGATTCTACAAATGCAATATGACCTGTCTATTATGTTGTTATTTGTGTTGTAACAAAGACAGATACTTGTCATGTATTACATTTTGTAATATTGATAGGAAATCATCGCCTATTATTGAAATATTGCTGGCTGATACAGGATCAATGTCGAACAACAATTGGATCATTATATGCAATTGTTAGTAGATTTATACTGCATGTATCTCTTTGTCTTGTACGACATTGTCTGGAATTCTAGTATATGATATAAGTATTAAGACCTATTAATAAAGAACGTATTTACCGTCATTTTGTAACCGCAACATGTCAAAAGGTCCAGATAACTTTAACATTGATATAGAAGTTGTTGTACAATGTTAAACTACACATACGATTCAAAACGATACAACAACGATAGGAGTACCTAGTCACATTCGGAAGAAGCATACACACACTGCAAAACTAAACGTACAACACGCTAGTACATAATATTAACCACCACTGCATATTTGAATATAAGCGCATATCATAAGTAGGCGCATACAGCCTTTCCGTCAATCAATCTTAATTGAATGTGTGATGCATGTCAAAACCAGTTTATTATTATTCACTAGTTATTGTACAGTAGTGTCGTGTTTGGAAAACGATAGCATTTTACTCCGACACAACAACATAGTGCATGTACTAGTGAATTATAATATGAGATATTTAGCGTCTGACATGCAGCAACTAGTAAACAGTCTTCGAACGTATGTAAGGTTAAAATACAATTTGGCTATGTCCTGGACTGGGTAGGTACCGTACAAAGTTTACTAAATATATTTCTATAACACTGTTCAAGCAACACAACAAACACATATTCTACAAGATAAAACGTATTCTAATCATCCAGACTATAAACATGTTTTTCATATAAAAACACAATGATTTTATTTATGCCGTACGTGTTTATCTACGCTCTCATTAATCAAAGCAGTCATAAATATTGTTAAACACTTCTTCCGCGTGGGAATAAATCGTAAAGCGATACGGCTTGAAACATATTCAAAGCATCTTAATTCACAGAAAAAATATTTATTTTAAATACTAGACACACAATCTCTATAATTTGTACAAGTTTAAATAGCAACTGACACCAGCAGTGTACATCGGCGCCACAAACGAATAACATTTCATATTGTCAAAGTTTTACTGACAAATAACACTTGGTATTTGTGCACCCTTACAACTATTTCGCCTGAATATTTCTCGTATATGGCAATGTCGTACCCATATGGTGTTAGCCTTAGTGCCATTGTCTGCAATCATAAAACGTTAATCATAATGCGTCTCAACCAATATTTGTGCATAGATCCTATCCCCAATTTGACATAAACTCGTATAATTGAGCTAGTGATATAGGTTCAACACATTCACCCTACTACATGTATTGTTTCCTGAACACAAATGACTTCCTCTTTGTATGAAAAAATAATTTGATGTTCTTATGGTTTTATGCCATGTCATTTGTCGTGTATCCATTATTGAAGCTTTCTCATTTATCTATTTTCGATCAAATGTTAGCCATTTGACAAGTTCAGCGAAAGTAGAAAATTTCTGATACTTATTGTTACTACCAGGGGCGTAGCTAGGACCTTAGCAATATGTAGGCCAAATAGACAAAGATGAAAGAAGTAGGGGGGTCCGGGGGCATGCTCCCCAGTTTTTTTATTCGTTGAAAGGTACTGGTGCATTTTGACGTATATTTAGGAGATCAAATCTCAAGTTGAACTTCACAAAAAAATATATATCATTTTTTCTCGAAATAATGTGTAGGCCCGGGCCTTATGGCCTAGCGATAGCTTAGCTACTGACTACCCTTTATATCTGAATTCGTATATAATGGTAAAGTAGTACATATAGTTAACAATCACCGTTTCAACGACAAAACACCTTTGGACAACTTCGAATTAGCAAATCCAGCAAATTTGCTTCTTTTAAGACATAACACGTAATTTGGTATTTTTTTAATAAACTGCACAAACTAAATGTGGCATTTTTACTGTGAGATAAAATATGTCAATCTTATTTGATGCAGTTCTAGTTCATTACATGATCCGCGATTCTCGTACATGTATCAAGTGATTGAATACAAAAAAACTGCAGTAACACAAATTAATGCTCCGGAGTATTCTGTGCCGAAGATGCATACTAGTTAGATTTTTTTATCGCAAATAAACCTTTATATTGTATGTTGTAGAATCCTTTATATTGCCATCGGTAAATAACGTGATAATTCCTTGCTGCCTCCACCAAGACAGCAGGTCTTCTCCTATAGCTTTACGCTATGGTGTTCTTTTCATTTACATATGAACAAATGAACACGGAACACAACGTACGATATTGATCTTACCGTGAGTATAAGAGCACGCATTTATGATTGGTTGCCCATGTCAACCTGTGGTGATTGATTTACAGCCTCACTAGGTGTACCGACAGCCCACTCGGTGTTTATTTGTCTCTTTATATCTTCTACCGTAAGATTAGTAATATCTGGCCATTTTTGATAATAAATCCGCAGTGTTCGGAAAAGAAAAAGTGCAAGAAATTATCATTGCACGGAATGGACACCGAATGCGAGGATATTTAGCATTTGAACACTGGTTCCAGTTTGAATTTGTGAAAATTCCATGTTTTGCTGATTGAAGAAGTACCTCAGGTGCATTGTGTAATTATGGTTGTGGTATTTCCTCTGGACAGTTAACTTGTCCAATAAGCGTGTAATAATAGCCTCTGTTGAATGGGAGTTGTGAATAATTTAGCTCTGAATAATTTATGACATGCAGTCAAGAAAATCAAACACTCTTCCGATGTTTTGTTAGAAAGTCTGTTTGAATATTATTGACATGCATTAATCCAATCTGATCATAAGTAATACACGCACCCCACAAAGAGCTTCATGTAGCTTACTAGAGCTAACATCAATATATTTTATACAATACTATTATGTAATCATATGAACAAGAATCACGTATTTGCATGCATGATTATACGAAATTATTGTCATTGATTGACATTCACGCAAATCTATCTGTAGTTTTTACGATGAAGAGAGATGTTCTTCAATACATTGTTACAATCATCCGATTAATAGAAACAATATAGTTTTATTCATATTTGTTTGATGATTATTACACACCACTAATATCATCTTAACGTATAAGTGTAAAATGTAAATAGAATTACAAAAAAAGAAACAATTATATGAACATAGTCGTTGTGCACCCGGAAGGTTATTTTCATGATTACGTGACACTCACGTCAAGTGAACATTAGGTACGTTTGTGTGTGCCAGACTTAATGTTATTAGCTGCACATTAATGTTGATTGATCTCATTAGTTATCAGTACATACGTTATTACGCTCACTTCGTGGTTGACTTCGAATTAAACGATTGCACTTCGGAATAGTTGTCAAATATGTCCGGAGGTTCCTCTTGTTACATGTGAGTTTTGTTCGCTCCTAAACATGAAGAACATTTACCCCAGGGTGAAACATGTGAGTTTTAATCTGGCGTTGGGATAGGCACTGCTGCATCATTATATATATATATATACATGTATGGTATTGCTAGAGATTACATTTGGTGGGTGTTTACAAAGCATTTATGATACGATATAACAAATATATCATTTCGTATGAAATCGTGGCAATATACAAATCAATAATTTACAGTATATGGACAATAAGGCACTTTTGAAAGATGAGGACGATTTTAAACACGAACTAGTGTATACTTATCTGATAAATAGGCATGGGGTTTAGACAATCATTAGAGCGTAGGTGTTTTATATTTCTATTCCAAATTTTATAAAACATTATATAAAACTTGTTACTTCTTCACCTTTTTAAAGTTTCCTTGTGGGTATTTTCCTTTTGCGGAATTAAGCGAAATTTGATTAGAAAAGTGCTAAACTATGCCATGATTTACATCAGTAATAACGTTCTTAAAGCGTGAGATCACTTACCCAGTTACAGGGATGTGATTCTTTGAGCAGTTGAATGCCAAACGCTGCAATAAATCAACGAGTTGATACACGTCGTAAGATGCTGTGAATTGTAGCAGAAGGTGTGAAGTGTATTCAAAGTACTATATTAGGTCATTTTATTAATTTTGTTCGGACATATGTATTAAATCGCTTAATTGACCACAATTAATTTTAGCGACCTAACGCAAGCAAATGTTCTATTTCCAAACGTTCTGCTGTCTGTGTATGTATTTTAAAAGTGCTTTTATAACTGTTATGTACATCATGTTAGTGAGTGTGTTGTCCTCTTAGTAACATTGTAAATGTCAAAATGTCAAGTGAAACTTAAAACAACGTAATTATTGTATCCTCGAAACCCCAAGACAGTCCGTATATACATGTCAGTTGAAGACGAAACATGCCGTGTTTTCATATGTATTTTATGAATTTTGCACTACATTATTCAAAACCCATTATTTCGAAATAGCAAGGTAAGAACTGCGCAGATATATCGAACCATAACAACCAATTGGACTATGAATTTCCAGAGCATGCACTAATTGGAACCACACAACATAAACATTGCAAATAGAACGCAAATATTATTTGTCAAAATCACAAGGACAAACGTACAGATAAACAAATTTTCAGGAAAATATGACGCTGAATATCTATTCGAGTTAAACAGTTCTCCTGCTCTTCATGTTGACTGCTCTTCATATGTCAGATCCCGACGTATTACTATTGAAGTCTGTATTGTCTTCCAAGTGTGTAAATACTGCATATTTATAACACAATACCTAAGGCAAACATCAATAGGGAAATGCCACATAGGGGAGTATACACCCGTCTGTCGCTGACAGCCTCTTGGCAAAGCAGAATCATTATGAAAGTCATGCAGTAAAACATCACATCAATAATGTTAACCGTTTACAAGGAGCATGCTGTGTCTAGCGCAGATGAATTACTTACATAACAAGTAAGAGAAGCTAGACAACTTCACTCGGGATTATCAAAACTGTTCATTGTCCTATTGGAACTGCGGTCATTTAAGTCTTTTGACGGACTTGGAGAATACGACCGTTCGGTGAACTTGTTCCTCTTGCGTGCTCAGATAGTTCTGTAGATACTTAAGTGTATATATTAGGCATAGGGCGGACACTTATGATGTTCAAAATAATATGTCAACACCACTTGTGATGTTATGAATTTCCTAAAATGACTACGTTTGTGGTGTTATTGTATGTTTCTGAAGGTTATAACTGGAATCCTGCTGATGCTTAATATGTTTTCTCAGTTGATGTGTTCCTTCATAATAATATAACAACTGCAATTTACCACGTTCTTTCTATGTGAACTTGTCATTTAAACACAAATTTGTACATAAAGAATGAGTATGGTCCTATGGGTTTGGCTACTTTATGAGCATGGCAGTAACGGTTTCAATCAATAGCATTCTTCTACAAAAGTATACCAATTGCAAATAAGCACAGTTAAAGGTTATGTTAGCTTCTTTTGAACACATAAATAAGACATTAGTAAGGATTTAAAGTTGTGTAATTCATTTATTTGATACACATCGATATGTTTCTTTGTATACATTGCATATACAATGCTCATGTTAAGGATTACCAAAGCCTGTCAAGGTACATGTTAGCAGTTATCAATAATGCATAAATCGTACACATCAATGTTGGTGCAAAAAAGATCCCTAACGAATGCACTGAGTTTAGCTTTAAAACTGCAAAAATAAATTAATGATCAGCTGCATCGACTAAACAAGTACCACATGTTTTGACACTTTGGGACTATAATATCATGTTGTAGTTTTACACGTTTGATGAGTTAATGTATTACACCTGCGTTAGTGGCTTTCAACAGCCACCAACACCAGCAGTCGTTATTTCCGCCGGCTCGATACAGAATCTAGAAATAGTATCGAGTACAGACGATGGATGTACAACCGATATCGTAGAACGATCCGATTGTTGTTCGACGTTTGTTTATTATCATTTTGCAACATTTCAGTTATAGGCGAAGAAATCCTACCTATATTAATGCATGTACATGACAAAATACTGCCAATATAACCACACAAATAACGTCATACACAGTCGCATGTTCATGAAGGTGAAAAGCTGGCGTAACCTGCTGTATTATCTACAATGTCACTGAGGATAATGTAAACTAGAAATGAGCAGCTGTTGAAAGTGCTCTTTATTTAGGAAATGGTTTTGATGTGTCATCAAATAAAACAATTAAGGTTATCCCGTGTGAATTAGTTCTTAATATACGTAGATAATACAGTTCCATAGAATTTGGTCGACGATTGACGTAACATACAAGCTAAATGTGTCCACGTGTTCATGGCGTTAATTTGTCTCAACATGCCTCATGTATAAGACTGCGGAGGTAAGGTAAAATCGATCACTAAATCGAGGCGATTTGCTAAATTGTCTATCAAACAATGAATTCCGAAGAAGAAAAGTAAAAACGTATAAAACTTAAAAAACGATTTCAAACAACGTCCGACATGTTAAAGTTACTGACAGACAAAAAGTGACTTTTCAAACATGCAACAAATACATTGATCAATATTGAAGTGCTTTCGCTTGCTTCAGGGGAACAGGTAAGTTTGAACATTTATTTGCAAAAAATGTTATGTTATAAATCGCCCCCTTGTGATACCTACCACATTGTTTACGCTTCCTATATTCTGTGAAAATCGGGCTACATGCATTAAATAGTATAACATGGTTTCCAAGAATGTCTCATGACAGCCGACCCTTGCAAACCTACACACGGAAACCTAGTAAACAATAGTGTTTTGATCTTACCAATTGAACTATGACACAAGTATTTATAGACAGCTGTATGTAGAATAACTAACAGATACTGCGATGGAAACTAAATGGCTGTTGTTTAAAACATTTGAATAAAAATTCTAGATTTTACATTGGAATTGTTTCTCCTCGACTACTCTAGAAACAAGATGGCTGAAATTATTTTACGGTATTGTAATGCACTGGGTCGTCTTAGATTATGTACATGTATGTTTGTTTACATTCTGTCTTGGCAATATTTCCACGGTTTATTTATGGTTCATTTACGTAAATCAACATTGGCAAGCCTAAGAATTGCATGGCTCACGATCTTTAGTGTTTCATTACTTGATCACATACCTGTCTAGAAGGCTACATACGTACATGCATTGAAACACTAGTTTGTTGTTGGAGTTTTGGTACATGTATTGCTTCCTGAACACAAAATGACTTCCTCTTTGTATAAAAAAATAATTTGATGTTTTTATGATTTTTTGCCATGTCATTTGTCGTGTGTCCATTAATGAAGCTTTCTCATTTTTCTATTTTCGATTAAATGTTAGCCATTTGACAAGTTTAGCGAAAGTACAAAATTTCTGTGCCTTATTGTTACTATCCTTTATATCTGAATTCGTATATAATGGTAAAGTAGTACACATAGTTTGCAATCACCCTTTCAACGACAAAACACCTTTGGACAACTTCGATTGGCATATCCAGCAAATTTGCTTCTTTTAAGACATAACACGTAATTCGGTATTTTTTAATTCTGTACATATGACGGTAATCCATATGCAAAGGCTTCTGCCTGACCACGTAAACAACACAGAAACAATCTTCTCGATTTTTCTTTGGACCAACTATTCAAAGTTGTCAGGTTGTCAAAGGTCAAACTCGTACCACACATCATCTCCGGTTCCACTGAACGTTCTATGGCACGGCAAATCACGGGATGTCGACCTTGCAGTATACTGACTTACTCTCTAAACATGAGGCGATGTAAAGGTCCCGAGATTCGGTACTTCACTTCTTAAATTACTTGAGCAATATTGGTGGTCAATAACTATAACAATAGCATAAGTTTATTGATTGAAGGCCTCCGGCCCATAACAATTAACAGTTACAATACATTATAATACAATGATGTCAGCACATGTGTGACACATAAGTCATGTTATTTAACAATTATTATATGTATGAGAACATTCTGTACACTACTTATTTGCATCCAGTTATAATATATGATATATATGCAAAAGGTTTTCTTATCTTAAAATATGAGTACACATATATACATATCCTTAAGCCTATAACAAACCACAAAACATACACAATTAATATACAAATGTATTACCTACACGTATATATAATTAATCATTATTCATTGATCAATACTTGTTTTCATAATTCAAATGCGTAATATAAGTATAAAGCAGTTTGTTGAATAACTTTATGATTAGTAGATGCCATTAATATTATAAATGTATTGAAAGTAGCAGGTGTATAAAACTTATGTATGGATATATTGTTTTCTTAAATTAATATAACATGAGCATTTCAGCATAAAATGGTATTCCTCCTCTATTTCATTTCCGTTACAAAGTTTGCAAAGTCTACGGCTGTCTGGCATTCATAGTATTTTATACCAATATTTGACACCACGTTTCATTGTCTCTATATACAATGGGTAACATTTACAGTCCCCTAGAACTACAGCATTGCAAATTTGCATAAACCGTTTACATGCATAGTTCTGAATTCTTTCGAGGCACCCATGCCGTTCCATACCCCAAATCTCACACGCGTAAAACAATCGTGCACATATTTTCGTATCAACAAATTTAAAATACGCGTGGTATGGGATTTGTCCACATGAATATAATCTGGATAATAGTGAAATTAGAACGCGTTTACCTTTACATGCCAAGTCATTCACCATTGTATTAAGAGACAACTGTTGTGTAAATTTTAGACAAACTAAGTGATTAGAATTTGCGACTTCTAAGTTACCTCCCTTATAAGTCCATTTTTCACCTCTCGACAGTTTACCATCGTTCTTAAAAACAATAACTTTTGTTTTATTTTCATTGACATATAGTTTGTTTTCATCACAAAACTGTTCAAGGATATTGATTTGTCTTTGTAAACCACACACAGTGTCCGACGTGAGCGCAATGTCATCTGCGAACATTAGCAGAAATAGTTCAATGTAATTTGGTAGTATTTGGATCCCATGGAATCCACTATTTTTGATTATATCATATAATTCATTAATGGAAATAGTAAACAGAATAGGGCTTGCTAAACAACCTTGTTCAAGCCCAATAGTACAGTCAATGTTTCGTGTTTTATCCCCTTTACATAATATACACTATTTTACAGAGTTATACATACTCCTTAGTGCAGCAATCAACTTTCCATTAACGCCTTTGGCGGGTATCTTTTGCCATAAAATTTGTCTGTCAACTGTATCAAACGCTTTGCAGAAATCTATAAAACATACGTACAGTTTTCCGTCAATGGTCAATGATAATTGATTGCTGACTGAAATACTCGTAGCAGACAAACACTAGAGACGATATCAGAAAGATGCACACTAGCACAAAATACGACAGAAACTCCTCGGTATAAGCACTAATAATATCCTTTGCTTGCGAAAACACCTCTAGGAGCTGATGTCCTAGACTATGAACACTTACAGCAACGAGGAATAATATAATCCACAGAAACAGAAACTTCATCCATCTTAACTTGGGCCTGCTGTTAGGAATACTGTCCTTTTTATTCCAAATGGTAGATAAGGTATTGGCATTACTGTCAAAGTCATCCGGGAAAATACTTGTCTGATTCCAGAATCTGTAATTGAAGCAAATGGCTTCTGATCCTTGGAACCCGTACGATCATCCATATGAGTTGAACATGCTGTCGGAGTGTTCAATTGTGGTTTTACGTCCTGTCCTAATTGTTTGAAAACACTTTGCTGTTCGGTACACATTCTGAGAGTTCGTCAACTCGCCAAAACAATCACGGGTATCTCAAACAATGATTGAAAGACGCAAATATTATATGTCAAAATCACGAGGACAGAGATACATATAAACAAAAGTTCATTAAAATATTACACTGAATATCTATTCTAGTTAAACAGTTCTTCTCCTTTTCATGTTTAATGCTCTTCGTATGTCAGCTCCCTACGTATTACCATTGCAGTGTGTATTGTCTTCCGGGTGTGTAAAGGCACATTTAAACACAATACTTAAGGGAAACATCGATAGGGAAATGCCATATAGGGGAGTATACACCCGCCGTATGTCGTTGACAGCCTCTTGGCAAAGTAGAATCATTATGAAAGTCATGCAGTAAAACATCACATCAATAATGTTAACCGTTTACAAGGAGCACGCTGTGTCTAGCGCAGATGAATTATTGAAATGTACAAAACAAGTAAGATAAGCTAGACAATTTCACTCGGGATTATCAAAACTGTTCATTGTCCTATTACTACTGTCATATAAGTATTCGGACGCACTTGAAGATAACGACCGTTCGGTGAACTTGTTCCTGTTGTGTGATCAGATAGTTCTGTAGATACTTAAGTGTATATATTAGGCATCGGGCGGACACTAATGGTGTTCAAAATAATATGTCGGCACCACTTGTGGTGTTATCAATTACTCAAAATGACTGCTCTTTCTTTGAACACCCACACGCTTGTGGTGTTATTGTATATTTCAGAAGACTATAGTTGGAATCCTGCTGATGCTTAATATGTTTAATCATTGTTTGTGTTCCTTCATAACAACATATCTACTGCAGTTTACCACATTCTTTCTATGTGAACTGTTATTTAAACACAAATGTGTACATAAAGAATGAGTATGGTCCCATGGGTTTGGCAACTTTATGAGCATGACAGTAACGGTTTCAATCAATAGCATTCTTCTACAAAAGTATACCAATTGCAATTAAATCCAGTTAAAGGTTATGGTAGCGTCTTTTGAACAAATAAATGAGACATTAGTAAGGATTTAAAATTGTGTATTTCGTTTAATTGACACACAACGATATTTTTCTTTATATACATTGCATATACAATGCTCACGTTAAGGATTGTCAAAGCTTGTCAAGATAAGCAGTTATCAATAATGCATAAATCGTACAAATGAATGTTGGTGCGGTGGCATCGCACGGGCAAAAAGATCCATAATGAATGCACTGAGTTTAGCTTCAAAACTGCCAAAATAAATTAATGGACCACGGGGTACCACGTCTTTTGACACTATGAGACTGAAATATCATGTTGTAGTTATACACGTTTGATGAGTGAATGTATGACATCTGCGTTAGCGGCTTTCGACAGTCACTAATACCAGCAGACGATATTTGGAAATAGCATCGAGTACAGACGATTTATTATCTAGACAGTTCATATGGATGTACAGTCAATATTGTTTAACGATCCGATTGTTGTTCGACATTTGTTCATTATAATTCTGCAACATTTCAATTATACGCGAACACTTGAAAACTTACGCACGGAAACCTGGTAAACAATAGGATTTTGATCTTACCAATTGAAATATGCTACAAGTTCTTACAGACAGCTGTATTTAGAATAACTAATAAATACCGCGATGGAAACTAGACGGCTGTTGTTTTAAATATTTGAATAAAAAAATCTAGATTTACATTGGAATAGTTTCTTCTCGAATACTCTAGAAACAAGATGAATCAAACTATTTTACGGTATATTACTTTTACGGATTGTCTACTTCAGTTCCTTAGAATTAGAACTGACCTTCAACGGCACCCATTAAGTTCATGAAAGGTGACCACGTTTTACTCAAACTCATTCCAAAGTATGGAGCAAGCAAATTATGTATTGATCAATGGTGTATGTACCTAACATATGCATTTTCATTCTCGTTAAGTGTGCGTGCATGTGAAAAAAATTAAATGTTTATAATAATTTCGTATTTTAAAATATCCAAAGTCATTTTACATACATCGTGTATGTCTATAATAACATATGCATTTAAATACAGGTTATGTTGGTGCCTGTCTGTAATATCCAAATGTTTATTATTAATGCTTGCTAGGTTGTTAGTATCATCATCTGTTATTATTTAGTTCTTGATTTGATAGTTTAACCCTGGTTAGTTCATATCGATCATATTCAAATGGTAAAGAAAGGTACATAAATCTACATCGACATCCATTTCGTTCCCAATCGTACATTATATCTTCTATACGCAACAACACAAATCACAATATAAAGCAATTTCCTTTACAAATGGTGAAGACACACGCCATGTGAAATATACGAGTATCAGAAATGAAGAGCTGATATACAGCAACCTATTTATTTGTATAGTGTGCCCAAAAGTAATCAGGCCCTTACTGCTAATTCATTTACTGTATTTTAATTTCACATTTGTTGATCTATCGAGGAATCAGACGTAACGGTATAACAGGGAATCAAAATCGACACACATTCTTTAAGACTTGTAAATATGCATTTTATCTAAGCAAATAGTTACAGCGACATCGTCTATATTCTTAATAAAGGGATATTGGCTTAATTAAATTGCATTTGTCCAATAACAGTTCAATATGGCGTATTTACAATGTAGGAGGAAACTCAATTCCCATTAAATCACATATTCGGAAAGCATCATATTTTATGCAATTTAAGAGAGCGTATAAAGCAATAAGAGGCAATCTTGTTCTTTTATGATATCAGTTATTGGGTAATAAGAATTTCAATGTAGTTTAAACAAGGCAGATATCAAAAGGGAATAACCTACATGCAACAGAAATACCAGTCTGTTTATTTATGTAAGATGGCTTTTTGTATTGATATCTCTGACGGGACGAGGATGTGTTTGGTTTGATGAATACGCCATACAAGGATAACCAGGATACCTAAACTCGGTTAAAATAGCATGCTCTCTATCGTTGATACCAGGGGCGATCAATATATTCAAGGACTTTTCATCTAGCAATTTCATTTTGGCAACAAGGCCCAAAGCCATTTAACCTCATTCGGTGTAAGGTGTGTCCGACCGAATGCACTAATAAACTTATTTGATTCATACCAGGGGCGCGTAACGTTGGCCGTCGCGCGACGTCATTCCAAGCGTCACCGGCGGAGCAGCACATAGCTCATTTCTGTACTGATACCCGGCCCCGTGTATGAGACTGGTTTTCTTTTACTACTGAAATAAGTAGTTAATAGCCAATGTTGGAATGTGAGATGGGATAAAAAGAGTATCGATGCGTTATTGGAAACAAAACTCGGAAAAGGACGGTCGGATTTACAAAATTAGATTATCCCATTTAAGAATGAAGCACGACCTACCAAGTTTAGGACGCAATATCGAAATAACCCTTTTGATTTGGAGTCAACGATTTAATGTTTTATAGCCTATACAAATCTTCGTTTTAGCCAGTTACATTTAGTTGAGATCTGTGCGTCTTATTTCGCAGAATTTAACGGAAAATGTCCCTAACGTGGTGTTATTTGTGCTGTTTATCCTTATTTTATCAACTCAATCGTTGGATAGAGACTCTCCAATCACATAACGTTATCCTATGAAAATGGCCAATTTAGAGCACACAGAACCCATGCACAATTTAGTCAAGTCATTTCGGAGATATCGCGAGGATTTTACAAGTTTCGCGTCAATTTTCATACCATGTCGTTTCTCAGAAATAACTATACGCCCCAGATGCTCGACGGTGCGTGCTTCACCATGGTTACAAAAAGTGACGTCATCAAGTAAATAAAGACGTTTTCATAAAGTAAATTAGAAAAATCTCGAGATAATTGATTGATCTACATCAGCTTGTAATTTCATTACTCTCGTTCCAAAATTTCAAAATTAAGAAGGAAAGTCCTCGAATATATTGATCACCCCTCGAAGTGCAATCTAATGACGCTTTACAATGAATAGTTAAAACCGCGGTCATTGCCCACTGATTGACAGGTTACATAGTATACAATAGTTCGATGACATAGTCGGTGTCTGTGATAAAACGTATAGGTACCGATTAATAATCATAGATAACATGCCTTGAGATTAATATGAATTATATTTTTAATTTCATCAGCTATTAACGAAATGCAACTGTAATAGGTATCTGGAATTTTAGCGAAAGTGAATGATTTTATTGAATATCTAACCAGAAAATGTATAACCTAATTGTCTAGTAACTATTATATATATATTAATCACCGGAATATAACACACCTTTATGAGTATACCTTATGAAAAGGCAACAAGCCATCAATATTCGATATGATGCATGCCATTCCTGTAAATGCTTAGGATATTTCTACTCAATACAGGCCTGTATTGAATAATAGAAAAAAAATCAATCACGTCATTTGCCTATATTTATTATTGAAAAGCTCATTCAGGACGCCCGATACATTTCAGGCGAGTTGTAAATTATTTACAAAAGTACATGTAAAATGGATACATCACTATGTTTATTACGTACTACACTCACGCTTTTCCGAATATTACTCTGTTTTATAGATATTTTTATAGCGCAAACTAGGTCATTTAGCTTTTGATTATATCTTCAACTAGGTCAAACACGTTTCATTGACACTAGTTCATTGAGTAGTTTTATAGCTTAGAAGTAGACATTGAGCTCTAAAGTTCATGTTCTCGTTTCGTCATGAATTGGCATTGTGCTGTGTGCTTATGGTCTGTGATATTACTGTTGTTTCTAAACTAGAAAAAGTATTTAAAAATGAACTAAGTACATAATAAAAAAAATTATATCTTTTAATTCGAAAGTTTAGTTATATGGTAAAGTCATTTTTGAATTCGCCACACCTGTATTGCATTACAAATACTGTATTTCACAACCTTGGAGCATCAACATCATAGCCGACTACCTTCAAGCATAGTTAAAACTGGGGTAATGTCTGTTGCTATTGTTAAATACAAAACGCGTTTTTGTCGTGGTCCAGTAGAATATTGCCTATTGTCAAATGGCTTCAGCAGTGGAGTGGAGACAATTAGCACAAAACAAATGGGAATACTTTAAGATATTAAACTGCAATACTCTATATTCTTCAGCAACAACTGCCGTCGACAATAGTGATGCACCATGTCATCAATACGAAATTGCAACATAATGTAAACAATTTCCTTAGAAATTATTTTGTTTAATAAGCAATTTTACACGGATAAAACATTAACTTAGAACAGGATATATGATAGTTATATTCATACAAAATACTTTTGTTACCAAAAGTGTTGAGATGTAATCAGCGAAAACATAGACCGTTTTCGCTGATTACATAATTATTACATAGTTGACAATAAACTGTCGTCGTGACTCGTAAATAACGAAAGTATGATCACAATTCAAAGAACACTAGGATATCTTTGATTGGTGGAATTGATATTGCATTATATTAATCAGTACAATATTTAACTGTTAAAACTAGTAATACCCATTTCTCATTGGCCGACTTGTTGTTTCCATAACCTGTTTATAATTAAATAACACTGAAACTAGTTTCTAATTACTTTGTATGATAATGTTAACTACACGCTAACAATCATATACTTAGATGTGTGTGAAATCAGAAAATGAATAATGTAATCACAGGCTCTTAAAACCGCAGGCATCACAGACGAAGTGAAGTCGGTAGAATTTCAGGATTGAGAAACACGTTGTGCACAGACATCAAAACGTATATCACTTAAGCATGACATATATATTGAGTTCATATGCTATCATCAAACAGAGTATAAGTCGTTGTTTCGTAGTTCAAACTTCTTTAGACTTAATAAGACCTTACGTGAACATATTGGGGAATTTCTTCGTCACTTTAACTAAGCAACCTTTGTCTTCATTAAAGCATCACTTTTTTGCACTACTATTCGCAGGTGGCGATTATTTATACTGTTCCTGTTCGGAATATTTTTTCACCAATTCAATAATCTTTGTTGAACTCAAATCTCGCGTTTCTACAAAGTCGTCTATGCCGAACAATATGTTGGAGGCGCAATACTTCTTGACAGATTAAATGTGTTAAATGGAACACATAAACATAATTGAATGCAACTTACTCGATCAATTTAGTTTGCTAAGTCCGTCTTCTTGACACAAGTCTTCTTACCTACAATTTATAACGTGTTTCGAACACCCATTATACTCAATTATAAACTCGTCATCATACGTAACGTGAAGAAGCAATTACTGTTAACAACGTACTTTCAAAACCTTTAGTAACACTTCATATATCAAAACCTTGTTACGTAGGCTAAGTTATATTAGTTTAACATCTTCTTAGTACGACGTCAATAACAAACACTCTAGACAAATACAAAACAAATGAATTTGCGTTGTTTATTCAAACAATACGAGAGGTGTGTAAATAGAATATCATAGAAAAACCTACATATATCTAGTGCGTTCAGTAGATTCCCAATTACATTAAAAATATAAGATTGTATATTCTTCGTAGCTTTAGTACACTGCTCAAAATAATTAAAGGAACGCTTGGATTTTTGAACATATCTTTTATAATTCTTATTCTTATCAGTGGCAAAATTATGAAAAGTATAATAATAGCGAATATTGATATAATCAACCCAATTTTGTTTCTTTTGTTGATTATTCCATTTACACTGAAAATGCACAACATGTCACATCTAAGGGGAATAACTCTTTACTCCTACATGATTTCACAAGTCAGAACATGAAATGTTTTCAAATGCGTGTTATGCACCAGTAGACAAAGTTCCAAACACGTTTTATGGAATTTAGATTATTGCACAATGCAGCTCAGCCCATAACGACGATTTTACCTAGACCTAATATGCCGGATACTACTCTAGAAGGGGTGTGTGGTTGTTTTACTTCGTCTATGCAAGTCTCAAGGTCTATGAGTACAGGCAAAATGGTCATAAAAGTTAGCGATACATTGCTTCGTGGGTTTGTCATAAATAAATGTTGTTGCATTATGACTGAATGATGGCTGCCTAAGGTTTAGCATCATGAAATGAGAATAAATTATCAGGTATTTTTTTCGGCATTACCATTAATCATGCAATTCGTTGTGTCATATAAGCAATTATACAAGTTATTAGCAAATTAGCTTTCTTGTTTCCTTAATTGAAACGTTAATATCCCGTCAGTATTTATACAAAAGCATTACCTCATATCCATTATAGAATAGTTTTAACATTTATCATTTCCATTCACTTAGCTATCATTCTTTGTGGCATGTGGTTTTTGTATGCATATAATGCTTACTTTGCGTTGCCTAAAATTACCACTGAAAATATAGCATTTCCCTTTCAGGTTAGCCACTTAATGGTCGTTGTGTTTGGAACTACCAGTAGTAAGTTACTCTACACAGCAATTTACACCATCTAGTGACCCTTTTGCGAGTATTGTAGAAGATGCATCTCCATTCTGATATACGAACAGTATTTCTATTATCGAATCCATTCCGTTATGCCTGAGTGTTTACATAAATCTATTGTGATGACGTGGTAGCTAGCAATTCCCAGATGTATTTCAGACTTATAAATGAGAGAATTAATGATTCGTAGATAATGTGTCCAGCAATCATTTTAATTAATGACTATTTGCGTGTATCTCAACATGCCAAGCTTCGGGAAAATAACGTGCGTACGTATAAATCAGCTATATCTAACAACATCCGAACAACACTGGTTAGTTTGTAATATTGGATATTGAATGGATCTATCTTACAAATTCTAGTGCCATTCTATCTATGGACCACGTTTTTCCAACTGAGCGAGATCTATATCGGTAGACACGATACCCCTATATATAATTATATAATTGCAGAATTACACTATTAGATACACTACTTCACTGGTTAGTATATTTATTCAATACGAAGGATGTTCAAAAAGTATCATGAGTGTACTACTTAATGTACTTTCATAACGGATTGACTGAAAATCACCGCTTTGACGATTGAATAAGCTAATGGTAGGGTTAATACGCATTGCATGTAACTTTTTGACTTTTTGGGAAATGGCATCTCACAGAATCCATCGAAAGTACGCTTATGTTGTAGAGAAACATCATATTTTAATTTGAATTTTTAATATTTTTTGCCACTGAGGTCTGGTTGTCATGGAAACGGGGTGTGAAGATTTAGGCCTTCTGATTTTAGTAAAATGTCCATAGAGATGGTTCTATCTAAATAATTTCATAAATAGTCAACCGATCTTTATTATTCTTTTTTTTAATGATTGTTCTTGTTCTTGTCTACGAGACAAAATAGTTTTTTGTATCTAAAGATGCTGGTTTTACTCTGAACTTTACCGTTAAAGTCGGGTAATAGTATTTTATTGATCGCTGATATGGTCTCTTCTATGCCCGTTTTCACATTGAAGACCGATTCCTTTCTAATATTTTGATAACAATAATACCAAACAAAGACTTGTTCTATTCGTTTATTATGCCAGACCTATTCCGATTGACCTAAAAGTAGTGTAATATCGCGTTTAAAATCAGCGATTTGCGATAAAATGCAGTCGACACGCAGGTGGTTTTTCTGTTGCTAGGCAGAAGAGTTGTCGCCCGTTGTTATTACTCTTCAATTGGAGGTAAAGATGGTGAATTCAGCGGTAAACTCCTCGCCGTCAGTTTTGCTGCTGTTTTGTCGGAAAGATAGAGGATTACCGCAATGTTGGACTTATATTTGACTGCCAACATCCACATACATCGATGGTATGACAAAATTACTACAATAGAAACCAGTTTGATCAATTCAGATCGTTTAAAAGTCGACAGATCGATTCACCAACTTTTATTCATCAGACTCAGTTCATTTTGCTGAATTTCCCAGTTTCCAAAGAGATCCAATTAAATTGTCATTATGTTGACAGCACTGGTATTTGCACTTAATGTAGTCACACCAACGTTTCATGTGCGGTGGTCGATTGTAAAACACTCTGCTGACCCTGCCCTGGTTCGACCGGGGGGAGGGGGGGTCACTTAGTCAACTAAGAAAAGCTAATTTATGTTTCCCACCCAACTAGAGATGATCTGGTTGGAAACCCAGAGGTAGTGTTGCATGTACCAGTGTTCTATACGGGGCACATAGAAGAACAAAGGAATTTATTCGAAATGAGCTAGGGTATCGCACCCCTATTTGTTGTAAGACTTAGTTGCATCTCACATCTTTCACTTCAAAAAAATACCAACATTTCCCTGTCAGTGCACGGGTAGCTGGAAGGTAAAAGCACAGCTGTTTCCCCGGCTATCCTCTGAGGCGTAGAGGATGCAACTGACTGGTACATTATACTGACAGTACTGTTAGTAACCATGACAATGTGTGTAGTGTTTTATTTAATGTGTTTCTTTATCCTCGCTACCGGATAATCCATATGGGCGAGGCCCCCAGAAGAGTTTTAGTATTTTTAGTTTTTTGGGGATAGTGCATGATACCGAAGATGCCCCAATTCCAGAAGCATCCCTGGTTCTTTTACATGTCAGGTGTAAAGCACTCATACATGGGACCTCGGCTTTAAGTCTCATCCAAAAGACTATTAGTAATTTTAGTTGGCCAGCCTGGGATTCGAACCCACAACCCTGAGATCAGTAGTGACTACTAGTCTCGCACTCTACCTACTGAGCTATTAAAGCGGGCTGGTTGTGTGGGTAGTGTGTTATGCACTTGACACTTATGTGCTTACAACATATCGAGGGCTCAGTGCAAAACTATGGTAACTACATCAATTTATAGAGGCACATACTTCTTGTGTATTAATGGGTATAAATAATCAGGATTAATCATAAAACAGCCATTCAGTTCAATATAATCAGGTATTACTACAAAGACTCAATAATATTAAAATCAGGCCGAGTTGGACCTGGTCGAGTTTGTCTTCGGTCCGAGTTAGGCCGGCCGAGTTGGTTAGTGGGCTGAAGAATACCGGGCCAAGTTCGTTACTGGGCGGAGTTGACCCTGAATCTGGCATGCACCTTGCACATATGGGGACAAACGCGTAGCTCGACTGCAGATCAAAGTCGTGAAAGCTCCTACATGTCACCTGCGTTGTAACAGTAATATGCAGATACCACATAATATTATTTGCACATACACTCAGTTTTGACTGCCGCTTTTAACTGAGAGGTTGCATAAAATGTAACCAGACAATGGATTTAATTTGAACATGTGCTTTGATATGTACATGTATAAAGAATTATTGATTGTATCTTAATTTCATTTCATCTGACATGATGCATCCATGATGGACCTTTTTATGATTTTGGTTATTTATTTCAGATCTTGCCGATTGTTCACAAGAAGTTTTATGTGACAACCAGTCATGATGTCACCCATGATAATTTGTTACAACAAAAGGCTACAAAAGGCTACAAAAAGTCATATCAAATCAATACTCATGAAAACGACTTGTTCTGTATGATAACATTTGGTGATGCTACTGTATGCCTGCCGAAAAGGTAATCATGATAACTTGGTTGTACACAAATACATATTAAAACTAAGAATGCTGATTCAACTAAAGGTGTTATGATCTTGTATAGCTTCATGATTGCATGCACTTAAATTTCTTCCTTCGTGATGTCAGATTTGAACCTTGCAGAGTGCTCAAATTATGCATAGCCTTGAAAAAATAGCACTTAACATGAGTTTAAATTAAAATCCTTCAAATTTAATTTAGGCAACACAAGCCTTGATTATCCATTTTTGAATCCATAAAGTGCATGCATTTGTCAAAATAACACTTCATCTGCATGAAAAAGCTAGGTAACTAGTTTTCACAAGTTTTAAAAAGCATGTCCGGTTTTATGAATAAATAGGTGTGAATATGTGTTATGCTGCTGTAACAAAAATACCCAGACTTACATTAATATAAATACCAGTTATATATAATAAGGGCTGAAGAAGCCGATATGTTTGTAATTTGTATATAATCCACCTTAGGATGCCCGAAAGAATGCTGAATACTGTATGTTTGACTTTGTTTGCAAACAGCAAAGTTCGAAATGTTGTCCAGCTAGTGTTTATTGTTATATTTCAAATGAATTCTCATTTTTGTTCTTTTTGTTTCAGTATACATGGGTGCAGTAGTTAGATGAGTTAAAGGCCAGTCAGACCAATGCCTATGAGTAGCCAGTTAGATACTAGTGGCTGTGCATGATGCCATCAGATGTAATATTCTCAAGGTAATTGAAGGTATACTACTTACAGGGATTTAACAATAATACAGTTGCACATAATTTATTTAAAAAAATTCTAACCATTCATTTTTACTTTGCTCTTAATTAAAGCTCAATTTTTCAAAAGTTTTTTCAAAGGTTCCTATTGTGAATGGTGATTTACTATTTAGGTTTTACAGTTTCTTCTTTTTATCTCACATGCCATGTACATGTAGTGATCAGGTTACAAAATTTCTTGGGAATAAACTAGAGGTATCACTTTTGGCATATTCTATTATGTTTGCCTATAATGACATTTTTTAGTTTTAAAATTATTACCTTGAGAAAGATTTATACATATACATAATTAAAGATAATGTACCTAAAGTTTTACAAGTGCTACTGTTTATAAAATGTGAATGGATTACTTGAAGAAGTGATGTACTTGAATAAAATGGTCAAAATGGTGTTGTATTATTTACAGGGTTTGTTCGCATGGTGTCTTAAAGAACACTGATACATAGACTGTGGACCTACTTGAAGACCTGGAATCTATAGAACATTAACAGTTTAAGGAAAGTAAGTAGACTGTATCTATGGAGTAAAGGGTTCATGTATATATATATGATAGTAATTAAATACTTGAGATCTGAGATCAGACAATGCAATCAGAATATCTTTCTTTTAGACATGAGCAACTTGATAATATTGAATACTGTTTACATTTAATATTGCTCATTTATTTATTAAGTTTACTGTTATTCACGTACTGTAAAATAATTAATTTTTGTGGGGGATTAAATTTCATGGATTTCGAGGTTTTCCTCAACCACGAAATCAAATCAAGTTGAACACTAAGTTTGACCCTTAGATTTAATACCTGAAACGCATATTCCATGAATTTGCATCCCATCAAAATGTTTTTTTTAACCAAAACAACGAAATTTCGTCCCATCAAAATTAAATTATTTTACTGTATTGTAGATAATGGACTGAATTCAAACTGTTAAGTATTAATTTATTGTGTCTTTTTTCCAAAATATATTTGATTATGTAATTTACTAATAATGAATGTTATAAATGTTTTCCAATTTTTTGTTGTTGTAATATTTCAGGTGATGTCAGTGATTTAGAGTTTCTTCAACTGAGCATGTTACATGTATTGTAACAGTGTGTCTAACATCTGAAGATCTAATTAAAATAAAAACTGATTATCCAAATGGAACCAGCCTACTATTTTCTTATATGGAGAACTATTCACATTGGACTGTGCTTTGTCATACAAGCTGTTCTAGATAAATTGTGTTAACTGTAAAATTTTAACTTCATTTTGTTAAAAGTGAAGCATACTTTATTGTCATTTTACACCCGGGATGTTAAAGATCCGAGGAATCTATTCAAAACGAGCTAGGGTAATGCAGCCGGATTCCTTGTACCTCACCTCTCCAGAGCAGGCCCTGCAAATTATTTGGAAGAAGACATTTTGCTTGAGTTTTTGTTTTAATGTATGATATTTTTTTATTATCAGTTTACAGCTTATTGCTATCAGCATGTGAAAAGCTATTGTATTGTAACTTGAACACATTCATTTATTATCACAAGTCAACCCTACTAGACAAGTGGCATAACTTGACACATTATTTGATATCATCAACAATACCAGACATGTGGGATAACTCTAAACTCTAGGATAATCATGTTTTTTTAATCTTAGACATTTGCAAATTGGATAAAGTTTATTTTAAATATCAAATATTATGTTTACTATCAATACTATTGTAGTGAAACTTGGCACACATACTATCATAAGTCAGTGGAAATTATTACTAGACATGGGGCATAACTCAATGATGATTGTGTAAGATGTTATGTCTCTTTGCAATATTAACATTTTGGTACATTTTAAAAAAAGGTCAGAAGATGACTGTTATAGTGTAATGTAATCTGTTTATTGTATGGTGATTTTGTAGCGAGTTATTTCCCTTTTAAGTGCATACTATGATAGGTGAGCGACTTTTTCAAATTCAAGTAATATTTCTAGAGTTATTGCCCTTGGTATAATAAAATTTTGATTTTGTCCATAACTTGAAAAGTGTTTCTGCTACAGTAATCAAATATCATAGGAATGATATTCAGCATGTGTTGTCAGCACCTGTATATTTTGTCTGATCTGACCAGAATTAGCAGAGCTACGAATCTTGAAATAATGATATTTTTGGATTGAGCTGTGTGTTTAAGCAAGTCTTCAAAATATGCTTGAATATTTGTCAGTATGAGTCTGACAGTTGCCCATCTAATCATTTTAATTTGGATCTGACTTGTTATAGCAGAGTTGTTGCCCTTGAAAAGACTAATTTTGGTTTTGTTTCTTATGACTTGTATAAGTATTTGTGTTCACTATCAACCTTACACATGTGGAGCATTTGTCCCTTACAGAGATAACTCTTGCATTATACATATATAGTAAAATATCTGTTGAACTATTTTAATCAACAAATAAATTGAAATGAAAACTTGCACATATATTTTGTTTCTTTTCCAACACTGACAAGGTAAACATGAAGGCCTACTTTGGTCACATTCCCAACGATGCAACATGTTGAATATTTCATACTGACATCTTCACAGGTTTAAAAAAACAAGTGACAGTGAGCATATCGAGAGGTCAGTGCAAAACTATTGTTACTATATCAATTTATAGAGGCATGTATCATAGTTTTGCACATAGCCCTCAATATATTCTTTTTTGTCCGATTTGCGAGCATGTGACATCAGACAAATAATATGTTACAGTTGGTATCTGTAGGTGAGCATGTTACATTAAACAATTGTCCTCTCACAATGAGTATATACTATTTGTCCTCTAACGGTTTGCATATTTCAGTGACCATGCACTATTTGTCATCTAATATTGAGCATGTACCAGTTCTCATCCGACAGTAAGCATGAAGCATTGGTCGACAGTGAGCAATTTTTAAATATCATTATTTGTCAATTTTGCGTTACCCCACCCACTGTGTTGTCATGGTTACTCTATTGAATCTATCGAGCTGAAAAATGTTATTCCTTAATTGAATAGAAGGTACCGTAATCTATTGATTGTAAACCTCATTGATGTGGAGTCAATCAGTCTTTGGTTACCATATATCATTGAAAATTGTTTAAAATCGTTGATTTTCAATTTTTCATTACCCCACCCACTTTGTTTTCATGGTTACTCTATAGAATCTTTCGAGCCGAAAAAAATTCTTTCTGAAATGAATAGCAGGTACTAGCAGGTAATGTATTGATTGTGTACATCAGTGATGTTGAATCAATCAGTCTCTGGCTGCAATATATCATTGAAAATTGTTGAAAATCGTTTTAATTTTCAATTTTTCGTTACCCCACCCACTTTGTTTTCATGGTTACTCTATAGAATCTATCGTGCCATTTTTTTAAATCCTGAAATGAATAGTAGGTATCCTGTTTTATTGATTGTGTATGCCAGTGATGTTGAATCAATCAGTCTTTGGCTGCTCTATATCATTGAAAATTGTTGAAAATCGTTAATTTTCAATTTTTCGTTACCCCACCCACTTTGTTTTCATGGTTACTCTATAGAATCTATCGTGCCAAAAAAAAATATTCCTGAAATGAATAGTAGGTACCCTGTTCTATTAATCGTGTACATTAGTATTGTTGAATAAATCAGTCTTTGGCTGCAATATATCATTGAAAATTGTTGAAAATTGTTAATTTTCAATTTTTCGTTACCCCACCCACTTTGTTTTCATGGTTACTCTATAGAATATATCGTGCCAATTTTTTTTATTCCTGAAATGAATAGTAGGTACCCTGTTTTGTTGATTGTGTATGCCAGTGATGTTAAATCAATCAGTCTTTGGCTGCTATATATCATTGAAAATTGTTGAAAATCATTAATTTTCAATTTTTTGTTACCCCACCCACTTTGTTTTCATGGTTACTCTATAGAATCTATCGTGCCAAAAAAATTTATTCCTGAAATGAATAGTAGGTACCCTGTTCTATTGATTGTGTACCTCAGTGATGTTGAATTAATCGGTCTTTGTTTGCAATATGTCTTTAAAAACTGCTTAAATTTGGGCATTGGTATTCTACGTTACCCCACCCATGTTAAAGCATAGAAAAAAACATTTTAAAAATAAGAAGGCCTAAAGTCCTTGATTGGAAATCAAAGTGGAATAACTGATGATATCGATAAATACTGCGATAAAGGCTTATTGCATTTACATTTTCCTAAAGAAAGTGACAGAAATGGTCAATTTTCAGCTGAAAAATAATGCATTTTGAGGTCCAAAATTTCAACCTCGGTTACCATGGCAACGGACACCGAAAATTTTGTTAAGGGTACAAAATTTAATTTATGGGCCCAATATACACTACCATGCAAAATGTTATCCAGATCTGAGAGATGCCATTTCTCGGTCCCTCTTTAAAATTCAAAAAGTTACATGCAATACGTATTAATAAGTATATTCCCTTGCTAGACGCTCAGTATGTAATGGAAACTGGTTTCTATTCCCTCATTCCATCATGGCATTGGATAACATTAGGAATGAGGTGTCGATAGTGAGTACAAAAATATCAACCGCCCAGTTAAACATGTCCCTTGATAGTAAGCTACAGACAACCAAAACATTTTAAATGAGGAAATGTAGAGCTGTGTATCAAAGAGGATGAAACAAATCGTCTAGTCAACTATTCTAAATAGTGTGTGTGTATCTTATGCAATGCATTGTGGGACGGTGTAAAACCTAATACGAAGTAATTGATATGATGCATGCCATTGTTTCTAACCCTTGGTGATTAAGTCCAATTTGAGGGAAACTATTTGACAAATGAAGAAATTATTTGTCATCGTAAAATGATATTGTCAGTGTAATTGATTCTAAGTATCGTCTCGAAAAGCTCCAAATGAGGGCAAGTCTGCAACTTGAACCTTTTGGGCAATTTCTTCTGCAACTAATATCAGATGCCAGCAACAACATAATAAAGATCAAGCTGACAAAACCAGCATAGAAATATTTGAAATAATATGACCTTACAGTATTATTAAGGGCCTCGGGATAATTTGTAGAATTGCTATCATTACACCAGAACAATTACCTACACTTATAATTGGATAAGACATACATTAGACAAGACGTTCTTGTCCAATGGGGTTGAACCCCCTGGTGCCATGATGACGGATATTGTTATATTATACTTTAACGACAGCTGAGGTATCAACCGTTGGGACATTAAAAACATAGTCACCAGTGTGAGCATGGCGTCTTATTGATCACAGATACGTTTTGCAAACAAAATTCATTAAAGTCATTCCATTTATCTATCAATATAATATATAACGTTGAGGCTTCTACGATTATACTTTACTGCTGTGCTGATTACGAGGATAACATTTGTATCTAAATGCGAAGATATTCCATTAAAATAATGTTTTCATGTGTAAAATGAAATAAATACGCAGAGATAAATGAACTTGAGAAATTAAAAGAACTGTTGCATTTCGACACTTCGACGAACGTAATTTTGTGGCATATGTTGTTTTTCAATCAATGGATTATTCATCTAAATCGGTAGATGGAACCACTAGTCTTGATAACCTAAAAGCTTTGATATACAATGAGTAGGGGTTTTAACATTTGATTGCAATTGGTTGCTTTCCGTTACTGATATCATCACCTTGTCTCTATTGCTAACCCAGTGTTACGATCCTGTATTAAAAGGTGCTTACACCTGTATTAAAAAGGTGCTTACAACTTCCAATTACACAAAGTAGTTTATTTGCCAAAAATGTTACATCTAAAGAATAAGCCATACCTGCCAAACATCGCAATTGTTGATGAAGACACAACGCACAATAACTACCTTACTGTTGAGACATGAATTCTAGGAGTGAGACAATAACTCCAGAACACTAAACTAAAGGCCATCGTAGTTTTTGTGATATCTCGTTCCTCTTTACCGTTAAAATGTTTTCATTTGTTAACAATTTAGAACTATAATCGATACATATGGGTTCATCTGCAAATCCAATTGCAATATACATGTCTGGTGAATATAACAGGATATCAACAATCTAAACGGCACAGCACGTCTGGGCTTGTACTCCAGTTCACAATGTTCAAAACCAAGTCTGGCTATCTTCTGGCAACATTCAGAAAAACCTCATGTTTTACTATCCTTTATTTTTTTAAGTAATCACGCATTCTTGGAATAGGTGTTGGTTGCCATGTACATGTGTACATACAGCATACTAACATAAATGAATAAGGTACATGTATACAACAATGTGAAAATGTCGATATATCCCAATAAGTCTGAACGTATGACAACATTTCTTGGTGTAGATTAGGTTTATCAACATAAATACAAAAGCCATGGCACAAAATGTTCAAAACAATGCCAAAATGAACTGAATATTAAAAGTGTGATTTTAACAATATTGGCAATGAACTAATACATCGGTCTGAGAACCTAAAGTGTTTTGTATATTCAAACAAATAATCAGAGAATCGCTCAGCGTACTCCCCAAAATGCAACTGAATGTAAATAATGGTCGACGACTCTGCGTATCAGCTGTTGAAATGAAGCAGACACGTAACAATTACTCTCAATGCATATTTGTGATGAAATCAACATACTATTGATAATGTAAGGGAGTCGTTCTGAGTTAGAATTACCATGTAGTAGAGGAACGAAAACTATAATGAATGTATCCATGCCATTTGTGTAATGTTTGGTATTTTACTTGGCTTTATAATAACCGTTTAGAAACAATAAAATTAAAGCCACGAAACCTCTCTATACTTTGTAACAGTATTGTTCAGATACTCTGGAAGGAAAGTATTTCCAAAAAGTAAATATGGATTACAAATATATCCTATACGATACAATATACGTGTATAACTATAAGATACATTGTACATGTGTGTATATATAATTATGTTATCTCAGTTTTATGAATCAGTATGTTGTTTTCTCGTTGCGATCTAGGTCACTTTCGACCATTAGATACAAATGCACGTATATGACCAGAAATGTGAAACCATAGGGTATTAGTATCTTTTTCTAAGGCGTTCAGAAAAAAACACATAGCCAAAATGTTATTTAAATAATAGTCGAACTTAATAACGGTTCTTAATTCAATAAAAAATAAGGTAAATCGATGATTCAGTGTGGATATTTATCCGCACCATTTATCAATTGATACTACATTGAATTTCCTAGATAAAGTATGTTATCAATATGAAAATATTTCGAACAATTGTGCTCAAAATGTTGTCCAAACTTTACTTAAAACGAAAAGACTGTCCCTTGTAACTCGATTTTGTATGTTTCAAGTTATTTTTAATTTAACAGCTTGTATTATCATATGCTTACCTAATGACCTAGCTTTTTTGGGCTGTCATAACGGTATATCAATCAATGTGTATACAATATGAATGAAAACACACCGTACAGTGTAAGAATCGTTGTCGGTATCAGTACTTAAAGAAACGTGTGAAGACGTGGATGTTGCATCTATCAAACCGTTATCAGACAGGACTACATGTAAAATACATAAAATAGCCTTGATACTGAGTGCAACAAACTACCAATTACAACGTTTTGTGGGGATGCATTATCGTACTATTTTACGTGGCTTGAAATCTAACCACTGGTGCACAGACTTAGTAGTATCGTTGCCAAGAACATTCACAGGTAACTCCTGACAGAAGTAAAATCTCATATCGTGCAATTGGTCAGACCGGCATTCAACCAAACAATACAATACGGTAACTTATGGTTTTATTAGTATTTGAAAGGGTTACAAGCGGAAATGTTGGTACTTATTCTGGCTACACCGATCATTAAATAGTAATATTAATATTCAATAATGTACTTTTGCAATCACATCGTTAAAGTTGAATAATTTGCACACGACACATTCCCGTTGTAATAAGGTTTCTTTATAATTAAGGTTAACTTTCAAACCGTTGCCCCTCCTATACCACAATAGCGATTTTTTAATCATTTGATTTGAAATTAAAATACAGACATGTTTATATTTTCGTAAGTTGTGCGTGAACTTATGCCACAATTGTCATAATCCGATGTCTAAGCAATCAATTTTTGGTAAGTTAATGGAACACAGTTAAGTCAAAAAGTGAATTTGCTCAAGGCTGAACTAATCCTATTATATGTTTAATCCTATGGAGGAAAACAAAAGTTTGCCATATATTGACAACATGGTTCCCATTTTCCCAATGGATATGTTCTATTTTCTGGAGACTAAATGTGGACTTAAGTAACACCTTTATCGTGATGGTAGATGTAAATGTGCACAAAATACGTTTTTGTAGTTGGACTTATGATCAAATGCATTTACTCATAGTGGTTTCAATCCTCAAATTGCTACTGTAGTATTCTTAAAACCTAAGACTAGGCTAACTCTAACGTCTGTTCTAATAGCTATCACAACATTACTTCATCAACGACACACACTGTAATTAACAATGAATAGTAAATTGCACAGGGCTAGTAGTGAGTTATCGAATACTGGAAGACTAATGGAAATGACCTGACACTCTAAACGAAGCCGGTGAGCAAATTATGTACTAAGATATTATTGCAGATACTCCTTTAGATGTAACACTTAGTGCATGAATACACAATGGAAAAGGTGTTTAGCTAGTCTGTAAGTTTACATATCACATAAGTAATCCAATATATACTCTTACCTTTTTACCGTTTGCAGACATATTAATGCTTTACTAAGCTGTCTCGCAATTGTTTGTTCTGATAACATAGCATTGTCTGCATGCATGTTTAGTTATATTGCGAGATTCGATAAGATCACATTTTGCACATTTCCGGATCAACATGCATTTTCTCATAGTGGTTTCAATCCTCATATTTCTACTGTAGTATTCTTCAAACCTAAGACTAGGCTGTTCTAATAGCTATCACAACATTAATTCATCAACGACACACACTGTAATTAACAATGAAGAGTAAATTGCACAGGGCTAGTAGTGAGTTATCGAATCCTGGAAGACTAATGGAAATGACCTGACACTTTAAATGAAGCTGGTGAGTAAATTGTGTACATTGTACTGAGATATTATTGCAGATACTCATTGAGATGTAACACTTAAGTACATGGATACACATTCGAAAAAAATGTTTAGCTAGTCCGTAAGTTTACATATGGCATTAGTAATCCAAGATATACTCTTACCATGTTACCGTTTGCATACATACTAATGCTTTACTAAGCTGTCTCGCAATTGCTTGTTTTAATAACATAGCATTTTCTGCATTCATGCTTAGGTATATTGCCAGATTCAATAACATAACATTTTGCACATTTCCGGACCAATACTATAACTTGTCAGTGTTCTTCAACCACCATACGTCGGTACATAAAGCCGTCTGATCTGTTATCATCAGTCAAACCAATCGGAAAGTTTTTGTCGAAATCACTGTCTTTATGTGGGAATTGCTACTTTCCATTGAAGCAGTTAACTATTTTTGTTTCTCACACTTAGTATTATCATTATTCCGGTTTGTCATTTCTGGCATGCATAGATATGAGACAAGAAACTTGAAAGGCTATCAGCGTTTTTGAAAATCATTGTTTGATATGCGCATTCTGCTTTGTCGCGAACCAATATACTTTTTTACGTAGCGTATGTTTCATGCATGCGTTACATTGATGACACCAAAGTGTTTGTTACAAATGAATGAAAGCGATTTCTAGAAATTTTATTTGTTTAGACAAATTACACTAATAGAGTGTTACAATGTTAATTTTCGTCTGGTTTTAACTTTACGTAATGACGGAAGGTGCAAACAATCAAACAGACTTGTAAATTTAATCAAATCTTGTAAACTGATTAACTAATATTAACGCATTCCTTTTGAAAAATAAGCTCAGTCAAGCGTAAAAATGATGTTTCAATCATCTTCGACTCTTCATAGGTGCTTCTTATTTCTTAAAGTCATTAGGTCTACATAACTACATCAGAGGCTTGTAAAAAGGTATGAGAAAATCCGACAGGGAAGGTAGCACTCAACCTAACCAGCCGAGCATAGAAACCAGAAACACCACAACACAACTCATCCTAATCAATGCCCGCACAAAGCCAAAGAAACAATAAAAAAAACCTCGGTCCCCGCTGAAATAATGCAGGATGACCAAAGTTCACAAAGAAATGATAGTACAACGGCCATAGCATGACACCGAATGAAACGCAGCCAAGACTCAATCAAGTTCCCAAAGACCCGCTGCACGGCGACATCAGTACAAACCCACGCCAAAAAGGCGACCAAACGAGGCACATCAAATAGAGTGTTAACAAAAGCCTCTTTCTTATATTGTCTATTTTTGAATAGTCTGTTTATTGTGCATGTATTATTGTTTAGACCACCATTTTAGCAAAAAACTGAGTTACATGTTAACGATATAATTTCTTTCTTATTTACATTGATTGATAATTTACTCGCGCTTCTTTTCCGCTGGTTAGTCTATACATGTAGATGCGAAGTTTGAAAAGCAAGGATCGACAATTGTTTTATTAAATGGTATCATTTGTAATTTCAAATACTGACATAAGGCACGAAACTACAATATAGTCGCTGAATTGAAATATAACGCATTCAGTAGATATATGTACAATATAGTTATCTTTTTGGAAGCTCGTCAACATACGTATTTACGCATGATTTTGCATACAATGTATCAATAAATTCAAAATGTTTCACTGCGGAATGTTAACAAGTGGCTACACTTGTGATTGACGATCTAAATGTTTTACAAATAATTACTTATACGAGAAATGCGCTATATTAAATGTGAAATTTCATAGTTTTGGTTTTAAGTAATGGATTTTTATGCATTATTTGAAAGAAAGGGGGTCAGATGCCAAATTTGAAAGTTTAACTAACAAATGTTTGAAACAAATACTGTTTTCAATATACCGGTAAAATTTAGACTACCGAATCACAATATTCTGGCTAACCGATAAACCAGCAATAGCCTATAACTAAATATGCATGCTAAATGTAGATGTATCAGCACAATGTGTAAATGTTTTGTATGATAGGGTAGAATCTATAACAGTTCACACACCAGGCAGGCCAAAATATATTTAGCTATCGAGACAGATATTTGTATTTTTCAACAATCTTCGAATGACATATGCGTTGCAAAGCTTTCTTGCATAAAAATGTGACAGTCAACCGGCAAAATGGATATATTTTGTACAGCGGTGTGTTATCCTAATGGTGTCACGTTTGTAAATCCTTCAAGGTTTCTGATGAAATGTATATCTGTACATTTGTTTTTATTAATAGTGATTTCAATATATTATAATTAAAACAACACTGTTCCAATTGCCTTTGCAACACGAAGTCCCAGTTCTGCACATCTAATGCCTAATGATACTTCTGAAACAGACCTATTATTTTATCCCAATGACGCAAAGTACGATACACACGTACATAATTTATTTATACACTATTACTTTAAATTCCCACCGGGTCTCATAGAAATGGAAATATGTATACTTTGTACATTATCAAACAGAATTAGAATTAAATCTTATTTCAATTTACCGTGAGAAAAAAACAGAACATCCATACTTGTCATGCGTTCGTAACAGCTTCTACTTTTTACTTACTTAAATAGGCTGTAATTAGTTTCAAATTTGAAAAACATAATGAATAGTATCAAGGAACTATTATTAGCTTTTTCGAAATGTAGGCAGACAACCAGTTTACTATCTAGTCAAACTCCAAGGCTATTTTCAATTTTGAAAACATACACAATTGAAACAAAGTAATATATTTCACACCGGGACCATTTGTTTGTTAATATTGAGCATATAGTTAGGATGTTTCCCTTTGTGTAGCATTATGATGGACTAACCATTAATACACATATGTATAAGAAAGAAACACATGTGTAATATTCACATGCAAGATAAAAAAAAACAATCCAATCTCTATTCAATTACGCGTTCCAGCAGAATTAATTGATAAATACATTATACGGTTCTATATAAAATGCAAACAAGTGACTTACGATTATTGCATGCCTTTCCTTTGTCATTTATTCAATTTCCCAATGTCAACTAAATTGGCATTTGCCATTTCTTTCTGTTTTCTAAGAAAACCTTCATTCAAATACAACTGCGTTCTTTCAATTTGATGTTATAACGAGCGTTTGTATTTGTATCGCAGAGATTGTATTTCGTGCTTCTACCAATATCTAAACAAGCTTTTTCATGTCCCATCGGTATTCCATATTGTACCAGATTGTTAACATGATATAAATCAACTGTCTAACATTGACTTTCTTATCCAACGCCGTGGATGGAGGACTAAACAATATTCGTAATACGTCCGTGCTTTCCCTGGTTTATTAATGCACACTTAGTCTCTAGGCAAACGTTCTGAAAAACGTTCAGTCATAAAATATTCAAATAGTTCGGGAGTTTTGGACAAAAAACTGAAAATCATACACGTACAAGTATAAATATCTCCGAAAAAATTGTGCCATGCATGACAGTCTTGAAAATTGGAAGTGACAAAAATGTAGCTTTAAAATGCAGAATTCATAAAACAGAGCATGCTAAACACAGTAGATTTAGTCAAATGTGCACAAAAGAAACAAATGAATATACCCTAGGGTTATCTAATCTGTACTAACGAAACATAACTTATTCTACACACACACACAATTGAAGCGATGTAATGAGTACCCATGTAGAGGGGAATTGATAGCTCACAAATATGTGTGATAGCACACATGCGTGATAGGTCAGTATGTTAAATTATATGAAGTTATTATTGAAGAAATCACCTGACCCTACAAATCCTACGGAAAGCTAGCTGGAAGCGCATGTTTTGTTATACGCCAAGCAGAAATATGTCGAAAACATACGTTCAGACGCCGAAATTAAATCGTTTGCAACAGTTATGAAGTCGTTTGTTACCTCCCGATGCAAACGAAATATGATGTATTATGTTTGATTATGCATACTATTAGAAAGTGTATTGCCCACTTTATATATATCAGAGAATTTGAAAGTTTTTTGACATATGAATTCATGTCATTTTCTGTCTTGTTTAAGCAATGTGTACCTTGAATAAATGTTGTTTTAAGCATCGTACGGATTATTTTCGACAAACGACCTGCAACATATCCGGGACAATTCCATAGAACCACCGCAGCGGAAGTGTGACCTAAACAGTAGTATCACGATAAATCAAACAACAACATTAATTTTTACCCTGCTTTAAGTCTGTAAAATTTAAGTAGGTTTCTGCGCATAACAGGGTATTAGGTAACCCTCAATTGTATGTTGTTGGCCTTAATTCAGAGCTTTAAACTAGAACATGTATTACGACGAAACATGATGAAAGCAGCGTTTTAATTACTAGTAAATCACCATAAGACTATGAATAGATTTAATCAAACGTATTTAGCACGAACGTTTGTCTGCTCGAATTATTCTGCAATCTCCGTTTAATGAAAAAAGTAATTTTTTAGTCAAAGTTATATACTGTAAAATCTCAATAGTAATTTTATATTATGAATTGAATACATTTTGCCTGAAATTAAGTATAGCGTTCCATGTATTTGTTTGAAAGTTATCAATTAATAAAACCTATACTATCAATCACACGGCTTGCTGTCTATCTTTATTCATAAGTTCTTATAATTTGTTAATGATAAAATTCTACAGTAGCAATCAGAAACATATACATTCCTGAGTATAATGCGTGCCAATTCTGCCACAAAATACACCCTTCCAGCATCATAGCATAACTAGGGTAATTGTAATGTATTTAAAAAACGGTATACATTCGTCATAATTGTATACTTAATGTAACATTTGATACATTATAAAGAAGAATCAACATGAGTTGTACGTGCTTATTTGTGACTTATTAATCGAATGCTCATTATAAGCCCATCATTAAAACGTCTTCACTACACATTACTTCGCCCAAAGTTCGCTTTTTTGGTCTGGGACATCAGCATCGAAAGCAGACTGGTACCCGACGGCTACAATTTGCAATACGAATTATAGTTGGTCTAACTATATTTTTGTATGAAAACTATAAAAAGCGCTCTTTTTTCAAATACTAGTAATGCACGTCTCCTGTTCTAGATTGCTTCGCTCGCAGAATAACTGTATCAGTGAACGCATTTAAATGGAGTATGTTGATTATGTAACTCTTCGATAAACAATATATTTTCTAGCTCGCAGCGCTCCAACAATCGAAAAGAGTGACCGATAACGAGCAGGAACCATGCTGTGTTCAACTAAAATGCATAAGGTCACAGGTACGTTCTAGGTAAAAATAATTCAGGGAAGCTCGCATAGAAAGAACAGGATTCTGTTAATGATTTTTTGCTTTTCGTATTTTTAACTCGCAAGGGTTTAAATTTACTCGAATGAAACGAGGTGTACGTGTTCAACTAGAGGGTTTCGTGTGTACATTGTAAATATGGAATAGAAAGTCGTATATTTTTATTCATGCATTCATTCAATTCCAGTTACAATCTTTCAGACTATAATACAAAACATTAGTTCCCGTTAAACTCCTTAACATCAAAACAGGCAACTTGGTGCATATGATAGTAAATTATGTAGATCGTAAATACTTATTTGAGCGATGTTTCTAATTTCCTCACGCATAGTTTGAAAATTTAATATCAAACTGGTTGTCTTTGCCCTCCTTAAATTTGGCAATTTACTGTGAAATCACGTTCCAAAATGCTGAGTTTCATTATCGAAAGATTATTTATGTCTAATAACGAAATAAAGTGTATACGCTGTAGATGAGTCTCAGGTACATCGGCAATTTTATTTGCTACTATCTAAATTAATTCTGAGAATAGCAAAGATACATCACACTAATACATAACATCAGCACCGCAGATAATGCTCAAGGTATATTAACCCCATCATGTTTTACAGCTTTGTGGTGTATTGCTTTTCTATCAAAACAATACGATTTTAAATAGTGTTATTAGAGTAGCTTATTTTGATGATTGGCACAATATTGGAATGGGATTTTGAATTAGAAATTAGACAGTTAAATAACACAGATTACGTTTTCATTAATATCTTACAAAATGAATACGTAATGATATACATGTACGAAAGAATACACATATAAAGTAGATACTTATGGATTTGAACTTTATAAAGACAGTTTTGTAAAATATGAAATTACAAAAAACAGTACCATGAGAAAAGAACACCATATACAGCATATGGCAAAAACAACACGGCACTATGAAATCTATGGGTACCACCAAAGAAATAACTACCCCTCTGTATCATTATGAATATAACATATAATCACTTCTTTCACAATCTCCCTTAGACATATTAATATCAATTTAACAAAATATGACATTTTTACGAGTACGGTCTATTTGCCCTCACTCTCGTCCGGCAATGTTTTCCGTAAGTCCACAGCTTGTGTAGCATATCCAAGCACATGCACGCCTGGAACACCACAAACTTTAGTTTACTAATACATGTATGCAGCTTTAGTTACAAGAGACACGTCGACCTAAGTCCATGAGTTTGTATTATGTGTGTGAATTCTAACACACACGAGATTACAGTAATTGTATGAATTGATAACAAGGTCAATTGTCTTACGTGCATTCTAAATTTAAGTGGCCTACTAATCTACCTTATCCTGGAGAAACGTGTCGCTCGCGTCAAGTTTCCTGTTTAGAGACAACGGTTCTTGGGTACCTGAAAGGGAATATACATCATAAAACATAACAGCAAACCAATGGAGAATAGGTGTTCGGCATAAATGCCTACATTTTCCTCGAGACACGTGTCGCTACCAGAGTCCTTGATATAGACAACGGTTCGTGTATACCTTAAAGGGAATGGATACAAAATTAAACTTGGCATCAAAACAATAGAGAATAGACTGGTGATTTTATTATGAGTTAATAGGAAACAAATGAACTGCATATCATTGTTTATGTTTCAACAAAAAGAAAATTGTCAAATTCAGAGCAATATCAGCCTGACAGAAAATTACACTTCATTGGTAACACAAGCCGTCTCAATTTCAGTTTTGTCACCAAGACAAGGCTCATAAAAACACCCGGTGGTGCTGAGTTTGGTCTCATGATGTCGATAGTAGTTCTCATTATAACGCTTTATAACAGCAGTATAATTATCTTTCTACTCAAATATGCATTCATTCAAGTCTTTGTGCTTGACTCCTTGATCAGATGTAGAATAGCATGAATAAAACGCGTCTGTACAGTTATGCTAGCCCAGACCCACCTCAGTGTGGTATTTTGAACGTGTATATACAACAATCTTAAACATCTATCCAGGTGGGTGAACACAGTCTTTTCTCGCTTATCTTTTGATAAGATTGACTGATACATTATCATGTTTTTAAGTAATTTATTCAGAATTAGACAGGTGTTTGGATGTCTCCATGATGCATTATAGTGATTGACATGCACCACCGATAGTTGATGATATATCAACGACTATCAAATTTGTTGCGATAATACGGAGCATACCATGAAGTAAATTTGTGCATTTGATGCATAGGCAAACTGTTGAACTATTTATAGTGTGTCTAGCTTGTAAAATTGTCTGAAATAATCGTGCGTGTTATATTAAGTTTCAAACTACTATCGGAGAGTAATCGTATAATTGGATAGACATGTCAGTGAGTCGATGCCTTTGTCAAAAGTAATAGCAAACACTAACCGCATGACGGGGTGAAATGAGTTCAAACTTAGCATACTTATATGTCTAGAATAAACCTTTGAGCATTATAATTTACAAATGCAATATGGAATGTCTAGTATGTTGTTATTTGTGTGGTAATAAAGGCAGATACTTAATATATATAAATATTGATAGGAAGTCATCGCCTATAATTGAAATCTTGCAGGATGATAAGGGGTCAATGTCGAACAATGATAATTGCATTGGATTATTATATGCTATTTTCAGTAGATTCATATTTGTCTGTCTTGTTACTGCATTATCTGGCGTAAATGATATAAGTAAGACCTATTCATAAGGAACTCATTTACCGTCATTTTGAAACCATAACATGTCAAGAGGTCCATATAACATTCACATTGATATAGAAGTTGTTGTACAATGCTTAACAACACATACGATTCAAAACAATACTACAACAATACAAATGCATAGCCACATTCACAAGAAGTATACAGATACTGCACAATTACAGAAAACTACACGTAAGTACATAACACTAACCACCACCGCATAATTGAGTATACGCGCATATCATAAGTAGGCGCATACATGTAAAAACTTTTTGTCAATTAATCTCAATTGATTGTGTAATGCATGTCGAATGCTAAAAAATGGTTTATTGTTATTGACTAGTAATTGTACTACATTGCCGTGTTGGGAAAACGATAACATAGTTATCTTCATTGGTATTGCAAATATCCAATTGCGGCCGTGTTCCCAACACGACATACAGTGCATGCACTAGTGAATAATAATAATAAACTAGTGTTTAGCATATGACATGCAGCAACCAGTCTTCGAACATATATCAGGTTAAAATACAATTTGGCTATGTCTTTTACTGGATGCGTACCATACAAAGTCGTTTACTAAATATATTGCTATAACACTGTTTACGCTGTCAACAATTTGACATAAACTCGTCTAATTGAACTAGTGATATAGGTTCAACACATTCATCCTACTAGATATCATCGTATTTGTGAGAGAAACACAGCTAGTTTAAGCATTATTTCTTTGTAAAAAGCTGATGACATAAGATTGACAAGGAGATATATTCCCAATAAAATCACAAAAGTATGTTTTAGATAGTTGTTCACATATCTGTCTAGAAGGCTACATACGTACGTGTACATGAATTGACACACTAGTTTGTTGTTGGAGTTTTGGTACATGTATTGCTTCCTGAACACAAATGACTTCATCTTTGTATGAAAAAACAATTGATGTTCTTATGGTTTTATGCCATGTCATTTGTCGTGTGTCCATTATTGAAGCTTTCCCATGTTTCTATTTTCGATTAAATGTTGCCATTTGACACGTTCAGCGAAAGTAGAAAATTTCTGATACTTATTGGTACAACCCTTTATATCTGAATTCATATATAATGGTAAAGTAGTACATTTAGTTTGCAATCACCCTTTCAACGACAAAACAGATTTGGGCCACTTCGATTAGCAAATAGAGCAAATTTGCTTCTTTAAAGACATAACACGTAATTTGGTATTTTTTTTAGTAAACTGCACAACCTAAATGTGGCATTTTTACTGTGAGATAAAATATTTCTATCAAATATGATGTAGTTCATTACATGTTCCGCGATTCTCGAACATGTATTAAGTGATTGAATACAAAAAACTGCATTAACACAAATTAATGCTCCTGTGTATTATGTGCCATGCATCTTCGATGCATAAATGCACTTGTTAGATTTTTTCATCACCAATGTACCGTTATATTGTTCACTGTATTCTTTATATTGCAATCGGTTAACAACGTGATTATTCCCGGCTGCCTCTACAAATACATTTCTCTGCTCACACTCGATCTTCTCCTATAATTGTACGTTATGATGTTCTCTTCATTTACATATTATGTACGAATAAACACGGAAAACAACGTACGATTGATCTTACCATGAGTATAAGATCACGCATTTATGATTGGTTGACAATGTCTACCTGTGGTGAGTGATTTGCAGCATCACTAGGAGTACCAACAACCCATTCGGTGTTTTATTTGTCTCTTTATATCATCGACCGTAAGATTTGTAATATTTAGCCATTTTTAAAGAATATCCGATTTGACCTTAAGTTGCTTGATCATTTATTTTCATTGATTTCCTGAAATTATCATTGCATGGAATCGACAACGAATGTCCTGCGAGGATATTTAGTATTTGCTTGTTCAAATTTACACTGGTAACATTTGGAATTTGTGAAATGTCCCAAATTTGGTGATGAAAGAAGTTCCTCAGGTGCATTGTGTAATTATGTTTGCTGCATTGCATCTGGGCAGTTAACTTGTCCGATAAACGTGTAATAATAGTCTTTGCTGATAGGGAGTTGTGAATAATTTAGCTGTGAACAGTTTATGACAGGTAGTCAAGACAAGCAAACACTCTTTCGATGTTTTGTTAGAAGGTAGGTTTGAATATTTTGAAGTGCATCAATCCAATGTGATCATGGGTAATGCAGGCACCACACATCTAACTGCATTTAGCTTACTACAGCTAACAGCAATACAGGAATAATATACAATACAATTATGTAATAATACAAACAAAAAAGGTTGGAGAAAATCAGATAGAGGTGGCAGCACTCAACCTAACCTGCAAAACACAGAAATCTGAAACACCACAACACAACTACCCTGAGCAATGCCAACACATAAGCCAAAGAAACTATAAAAAATCGAAGTCCCTGCCGAAAAAAGCTAGATGACTCACGTATGTGCACAAATGGTTATAAGAAGTTATTTACATTTGATTGACATTCACGCAAATCTACATTTAGTTTTTACGATTTAGAGAGGTATTCTTCAATACATTGGGACAATCATCCAATTAATAGTAACAGTGTAGTTTAATTCATTTCTGTTTGATCATTATTACACCTCATTAATACCATCGTAACTTCTAGGGGTATAATGAAAATGGAACTACAAAAATATAAATGAACATAATTTATTCATTGTGCACCCGGAAGATTACTTTCATGATTACGTGACACTTACGTCAAGTGTTACGTTCGTTTGTATGTGCCAGGCTCAATGTTTTATTAGCTGCAACTTACATTTTGTATTGTTGATTGTTCTCATTAGTTATCAATACATAAGTTATTACGCTCACTTCGAGGAGGTTGACTTCGAATTAAACGATTGCACTTCGCAATAATTTGCAACTATGTCCGGAGGCAGTTCTAGTTGTGTTCGTTCCGAAACATGAAGGATGTTTACCCTTCAATGAAACATGTGAGTTTCAAACTGGCGCTGCTACATAGTTATATATATTATGTATATACACGTATCGTATTGCGAGAGATTTCATTTGGAGGGTGTTTACGCATGGTTGCCTCATTGGAAGAAAGAGTTGGAATAAGTGCTTTTGGGTTTATTGGAACACATTTGGAAAAATATTTACTACCAAACAATTCATGAATGGCTCTTAATAAGTGTATATAACTGTAAAAAAAAAGTAACCAACTTATCGATCAACCCTGCTAACTCTAAAAGGATGTATACATAATACACATTGGTAGCTTTCACATATCCAATGGTAGGTTCAGTGAATATCCGTGATTCTGTTGCGTATTGGTATCATTTACACACCTATAATTGTTTTGTTCACTTGTTGATTTTTCACAGCGGCATGTTTACACTTGTATTAACAGATTATAGCAACTCTAAGTGGTTTCCTTGACACAATATGTTGAAGGAGTACTTTCCAACCGCGTATTGAAACTATCCAAATACAAATGTATTAATTTTCTATTGTGTCTTGTTCTTGGTTTTGATCATCCATGTTAGTTTCAATTAAGGTTGTTCTTACGTTGTAGAGTAATGAAGTGAACGGTGATTATTAGTTTAACCCTTGTTTGAGGGTTATTTTTACTATTGATAGTTTTGTCAGAAATTCATGAAATATTCCTTAAATTAATAAGACCTCTCAAAATCTTGAGATATATAACAATGTATACTATGTTAAACTAGCATGACACACTAATGTAATTCCATGGATTATATCGTCACTTAATGTAACATAATGATAACATAAATTGAAAAAAACGGAATTGATCAAACAATATGTGAAATATACATTGACCTAGCACTTACAAAATAAGATAAAATATCTAATATAATTTATTGTGAAGTTGTGGCAATACAGAAAGTAATGATTTAGTATTAACATGATATGGATATTAAGGACCCTTCGACAAATGAGGAAGATTTTAAACACGTAATATTGCATACATACTTTTCTCATCAATTGGACACGGGGTTTAGATAGGCATTGGAGCGTACGTATATTATATTTCTTTTCCAAATTATGTAAACGTTCTATAAATCTCGTTATTTATTAACCGCCTGGAGTTTTCCGTGTACGTATTTTCATTTAGCGGAATCCTGCAAAATATGATTAAAGAAACATACATGTATTGCAAATGTTGCATGGGCAAGCCAAAGTCACCTGTTAGGGTTAACGAACCATGACGGAATTGAAGGTGTGGCATAATACGTATCTGGTAAATATATTATAGCAAATTATTATGCATTATATTTTCTTTCTTTTATAATAATGGCGATCGTTTTTAACACAGAACATGAATGCCATGCGCGGTGGGGGGGGGAGGGGTAAATAGAAATAGACTGTTAAGTTTCCCAGGATACTCAACCCGCCTGGTACTTCATAACAGTGTGTGATAAAAATGTGTACAATATGTGCTATATTTGAAGGAATGCATGTGGTTACCTAAATAATCAATAATAACTACGCGACGCTGGTACTGTATTCTAAGACAAATTGCATGATGAGGAATTGTGAAAAAATAATAGTTGTAGCTAGATTTATCAAGGGCTGTGGTATTTGGAAGCAGCGTTGATAAAACAAGTAAGGTAAATAACCCATGAATGTCTACGTGGACCAAATTCAGATACAGTCAAATACTCCGATACAAAACTTTAAAACGACTGGATATGGGGGTATGTCATTAGAATAATGAAATTGGTGTTAAATACTTTGTATGCATGTATGTAATGTAGTGAAAGGGTTTTATTCAAAATATTATGTATTCTGTCTTAAATATGAAAGTGAAAGTAAGGTTGGGGCTAACGGACAGTGAGTAAATCCGTGCATGTGAGAAAATCTGTTCATCGCGTTTGACGAACCAATTTGTTCTTATATGATACATGACCCCCACTTGTTTCATTTTCTTGAAGCTAAATGCTATTCATATTGATTAAAATATTTTGAGAGGGTCCCATGGACAAAAAGTTGATCTTTTTTTGGCTGACCTAGGTCACTTTACATTGAGTTAAAAAACAATAATTATTCTAGTTGGGGTTTTTTGACCTATCAATAAGTGGACTTAATATTCTTAAAGTGTATAGATCTATATTATAACAGTCATTCAATGTCAAAATAATTACTTGCATCGTTTTTAGTATGATACTAGACTACCTAAATTGAAAATTAACACGTTAGATGAGTTCCGTGTACTTTGATTCAATCGTCAAAAAATAGACGATTCTTATAGTTTCATAGGGTGTTCTAGAACACTTTCGTTTAAAATGGACAGTTTGCATGTCAAATAAATCACACAGAGAGTTTCTGTTAAAACTGAAGCGAAAAATGATCTAATGAATACGATAGCATAGTTGTTTTTCAGTTTTTGAAACTTTAAAAAAAATATCTTCCGATATAGCTCTATACACTTTAAAGCATGAGATCACTTACCAAGTTACAGGGATATGATGGGAAAATTTGAAAGCAAAAAAACTGCAATGCATCAACGAGTTGAAACACGTCGTAAAGTGCTGTGAATTGTAGCAGAAAGTGTGAAGTGCATACACTGTACCACATTAGGTCATTTTATTAATTGTGTTCGGACAGATGTACTAAATTGCTTAATTGACCACAATTAATTTTAGCCACATAACGCCAGCAAATGTTTTTCTAAACGTTCTGCTGTCTGTCTATGAACTTTAATAGTGCGTCTATAACAGTTGTGTAAATTCAATAAATGAGTGTGTTGTCCTCTCAGTAACGTTATCAATGTCAAATTTCAAGTGAAACTTGAAACAAGGTAGTTATTGTATCCTCGAAACCCCAAAACAGTCGATAAAAACACGTCAGTTTAATACAAAACATGCCGTGTTTTCATATGTATTTTATGACTTTTTCACTACATTAATTATTCAATACTAATTATTTCGAAATAGCAAGGTAAGAACTGCGTAGATATATCGAACCATAATAACCAATTGGACTGGGAATTTCGACTGCATGCAATAGGTACCACACAACATAAAACGTTACAATTATAACGAAAAAATTATATGTCTAAATCACAAGGACAAACATAGCTAGACAAAATTTCATGAAAATATGACGCTGAATATCTATTCGAGTTATGCAGTTTTTCTCTTCTTCATGTTGACTGCTCTTCATATATCAGTTCCCGACGAATTACCATTGGAGTCTGTATTGTCTTCCAAGTGTGTAAATGCTGCACATTTATAACACAATACCTAAAAATCAATAGAGAAATGCCATATAGGGGAGTATACACCCGCCGCCTGTCGTTGACAGCCTCTTGGCAAAGCAGAATCATTATAAGTGACATGCAATAACACATCACATCAATAATTTCAACCGTTTACAAGTAGCATGTTGTGTCTAGCACAGATGAATGCTTATAATGTACAAAACAATTAAGAGGAGCTAGACAATGTTTTCAGGATTATTAAAGCTGTTCATTGCCCTAATACATGTAGTACTACTGTCATATAAGTCTTCGGAAGCACTTGAAGATAACGACCGTTCGGTAAACGTGATCACATTGCGTGATCAGATAGTTCTGTGTATATTTAAGTGTATATATTAGGCATAGGGTGGACACTAATGATGTTCAAAATAATATGTCGGCACCATTTGTGATGTTATGAATAATCTAAAATGTCTGCTCTGTCTTGGAACACCCACACGTATGGTACGTTATTGTGATTTTCAGAAGATAATAGCTGGAATCCTGCTGATGGTTGATATGTTTTCTCAGTTGATATGTTCCTTCATAACAACATAACTACTGCCCTTTACAACGTTCTGTCCATGTGAACTTGTAATTTAAACACAAATGTTTAAATAAAGAATGAGTATGGTCCTATGTGTTTGGCAACTGTATGAGCATGACAGTAACGATTTCAATCAATAGCATTCTTCTACAAAAGTATACCAATTGCAAATAAATACAGTTAAATATTATGTTAGCTTCTTTTGAACAAATAAATAAGACACTAGTAAGGATTTAAAATTGTGTAATTCATTTATTTGACATACAACGATATGTTTCTTTATGTACATTGCATACACAATGCTCACGTTAAGGATTACTAAAGCTAGTCAAAATAAGCAGTTATCAATAATGCATAAATCGTACACATGAATATTGGTGCGGCGGCATCGCACGTGCAAAAAGATCCATAATGAATGCACTGAGTTTAGCTTTAAAACCGCCGAAGTAAATTAACGATCAGCTGCATCGCATAAGCAAGTATCGGTATATGACAGTCTATGTGGGTACCACATGTTTTGACACTATGTGACTGAACCATCATGTTGAAGTTATACCCGTTTGAGGAGTGAATGTATGACACCTGTGTTAGCGACTTTCAACAGTCACTAACACCAGCAGTCACTATTTCCTCCGGCTCGATACAGAATCTAGAAATAGCTCGAGTACAGACAATGGATGTACAACCGATATCGTAGAACGATCCGATTGTTGTTCGACGTTTGTTCATTATCATTTTGCAACATTTCAATTATAGGCGAAGAAATCCTATCTATATTAATACATGTACATGACAAAATACTGCCAATATAACCACACAAATAACATCATACACAGTCGAAACTAACTTGAATACACAGACTACAGATTATGCAATGTTCATGAAGGTGAAAAGCTGGCGTAACCTGCTGTATTATCTAAAATGTCACTGAGGATAATGTAAACTAGAAATGAGCAGCTGTTGAAAGTGTTCTTCATTTAGGAAATGGTTTTGATGTGTCATCAAATAAAACAATTAAGGTTATCCCGTGTGAATCAGTTCTTAATATACATAGATAATACAGTTCCATAAAATTTGGTCGACGATTGACGTAACATACAAGCTAAATGTGTCCACGTGTTCATGGCGTTAATTTGTCTCAACATGCCTCATGTATAAGCCTGCGGAGGTAAGGAAAAACGGACCACTAAATCCACAGGTAACAGTATCGTTGAAAAAGAAATTTAAAAAAAAAAATTTAAAACAATTTTTTTCTCGAAATTTAGGTATTATATACAAGGTATATTTGCCCTAAAAACACGGATTTTCAAAGTATCAAAAAACAAAAATATCCTTTCGATACATTCAATAACAAATAATATTCTTACGCAACATTATTAAAACTACTCGCATGCAAAATTCCATCGAAATTGATCAACTAATTAAAAAGTTATGCCATAAAGTTTAGATCCCTGTGTCCAGCCGGTTCGAAAGTCGCATTCCAATAAAACCAAAAATACAAATTTCGAGGATAAAAACCTTCATATTTTGTATTTATCGTCATGAATAAGCATAATAATGCGGTAGAATTGAAGGACGCAACAGTTTGAACAAATTTACCGTGGTGAAATATGCGAGCTTCCATATTAGCCGCGAAACAAATCGTCAGCACATTTTATTTAGTCAAAATGTTTTTATTTTCACCATGTTTGTCCGAAAGTTGCGAATGATTTCCATTTTGTGACAACGACTTTCATTGGTTATAAAAAATACATTCGGAATATCTCTAGTCGTCGGACACTCTAAAAACCACACCGGCCTTCCTTGCAGCGTAATTCGAATTACACCGTCGAGAGTTAAAATAAAAGTTTAAACGATGAATTTGATCGTTTTGAGGTAAATGTAAAGCATGATTTCAAATGTTTGCAAGGCATTATGCTGTATTTGTCCCCCACACAGCCTTTTTGTACATGATCAACTCACGTAAATGCCGTAGTCTATGACAACAAATTTGCACCCTTTCGTTTTGCTCTCAATTTCCTGGCAAATATACCTTGTATATAATACCTAAATTTCGAGAAAATTTTTTTTTTTTCAATTTCTTTTTCAACGATACTGTTACCTGTGACTAAATCGAGGCGATTTGCTAAATTGTCTATCAAACAATGAATTCCGAAGAAGAAAAGTAAAAACGTGTAAAACTTAAAAAACGATTTCAAACAACGTCCGACATGTTAAAGTTACTGACAGACAAAAAGTGACTTTTCAAACATGAAACAAATACATTGATCAATATTGAAGTGCTTTCGCTTGCTTCAGGGGAACAGGTAAGTTTGAACATTTATTTGCAAAAAATGTTATGTTATAAATCGCCCCCTTGTGATACCTACCGCATTGTTTACGCTTCCTATATTCTGTGAAAATCGGGCTACATGCATTAAATAGTATAACATGGTTTCCAAGAATGTCTCATGACAGCCGACCCTTGTAAACCTACACACGGAAACCTGGTAAACAATAGTGTTTTAATCTTACCAATTGAAATATGACACAAGTACTTATAGACAGCTGTATGTAGAATAACAAACAAATACTGCGATGGAAACTAAATGGCTGTTGTTTAAAACATTTGAATAAAAATTCTAGATTTTACATTGGAATTGTTTCTCCTCGAATACTCTAGAAACAAGATGGCTGAAATTATTTTACGGTATTGTAATGCCCTGGGTCGTCTTAGATTATGTACATGTATGTTTGTTTACATTCTGTCTTGGCAATATTTCCACGGTTTATTTATGGTTCATTTACGTAAATCAACATTGGCAAGCCTAAGAATTGCATGGCTCACGATCTTTAGTGTTTCATTACTTGATCACATACCTGTCTAGAAGGCTACATACGTACATGCATTGAAACACTAGTTTGTTGTTGGAGTTTTGGTACATGTATTGCTTCCTGAACACAAAATGACTTCCTCTTTGTATAAAAAAATAAGTTGATGTTCTTATGATTTTATGCCATGTCATTTGTCGTGTGTCCATTAATGAAGCTTTCTCATTTTTCTATTTACGATTAAATGTTAGCCATTTGACAAGTTTAGCGAAAGTACAAAATTTCTGTGCCTTATTGTTACTATCCTTTATATCTGAATTCGTATATAATGGTAAAGTAGTACATATAGTTTGCAATCACCCTTTCAACGACAAAACACCTTTGGACAACTTCGATTGGCATATCCAGCAAATTTGCTTCATTTAAGACATAACACGTAATTCGGTATTTTTTTTAATTCTGTACATATGACGGTAATCCATATGCAAAGGTTTTGCCTGACCACGTAAACAACACAGGAACAATCTTCTCGATTTTTCTTTGGACCAACTATTCAAAGTTGTCAGGTTGTCAGTACCTCCTAAACTCGTGCCACACATCATCTCCGGTTCCACTGAACGTTCTATGGCACGGAAAATCACGGGATGTCGACCTTGCAGTATACTGACTTACTCTCTCAACATGATGCGATGTAAAGGTCCCGAGATTCGGTACTTCACTTCTTAAATTACTTGAGCAATATTCGGTGGTGATTAACAATAACAATAGCATAAGTTTATTGATTGAAGGCCTCCGGCCCATAACAATTAACAGTTACAATACATTATAATACAATGATGTCAGCACATGTGTGACACATAAGTCATGTTATTTAACAATTATTATATGGATGAGAACATTCTGTACACTACTTATTTGCATCCAGTTATAATATATGATATATATGCAAAAGGTTTCCTTATCTTAAAATATGAGTACACATATATACATATCCTTAAGCCTATAACAAACCACAAAACATACACAATTAATATACAAATGTATTACATATATATAATTAATCATTATTCATTTATCAATACTTGTTTTCTTAATTCAAATGCGTAATATAAGTATAAAGCAGTTTGTTGAATAACTTTATGATTAGTAGATGCCATTAATATTATAAATGTATTGAAAGTAGCAGGTGTATAAAACTTTGTATGGATATATTGTTTTCTTAAATTAATATAACATGAGCATTTCAGCATAAAATGGTATTCGTCCTCTATTTCATTTCCGTTACAAAGTTTGCAAAGTCTACGGCTGTCTGGCATTCATAGTATTTTATACCAATATTTGACACCACGTGTCATTGTCTCTATATACAATGGGTAACATTTACAGTCCCCTAGAACTACAGCATTGCAAATTTTCTTACTAGCACACATAAACTGTTTACATGTATAGTTCTGAATTCTTTCGAGGCACTTATGCCGTTCCATACCCCAAATCTCACACGCGTAAAGCAATTGTGCACATATTTTCGTATCAACAAATTTAAAATACTCGTGGTATGGGATTTGTCTACATGAATATAATCTGGATAATAGTGCAATTAGATCGCGTTTACCTTTACATGCCAAGTCATTCACCATTGTATTAAGAGACAACTGTTGTGTAAATTTTAGACAAACTAAGTGATTAGAATTTGCAACTTCTAAGTTACCTCCCTTATAAGTCCATTTTTCACCTCTCGACAGTTTACCACCGTTCTTGAAAACAATAACTTTTGTTTTATTTTCATTGACATATAGTTTGTTTTCATCACAAAACTGTTCAAGGATATTGATTTGTCTTTGTAAACCACACACAGTGTCTGACGTGAGCGCAATGTCATCTGCGAACATTAGCAGAAATAGTTCAATGTAATTTGGTAGTATTTGGATCCCATGGAATCCACTATTTTTGATTATATCATATAATTCATTAATGGAAATAGTAAACAGAATAGGGCTTGCTAAACAACCTTGTTCAAGCCCAAAAGTACTGTTACAGTAACAGTCAATGTTTCGTGTTTTATCCCCTTTACATAATATACATTATTTTACAGAGTTATACATACTCCTTAGTGCAGCAATCAACTTTCCATTAACGCCTTTTGCGCGTATCTTTTGCCATAAAATTTGTTTGTCAACTGTATCAAACGCTTTGCAGAAATCTATAAAACATACGTACATTTTTCCGTCAATGGTCAATGATGATTGATTGCTGACTGAAATACTCGTAGCAGACAAACACTATAGACGATATCAGAAAGATGCACACTAGCACAAAATACGACAGAAACTCCTCGGTATAAGCACTAATAATATCCTTTGCTTGCGAAAACACCTCTAGGAGTTGATGTCCTAGACTATGAACACTTACAGCAACGAGGAATAATATACTCCACAGAAACAGAAACTTCATCCATCTTAACTTGGGCCTGCTGTTAGGAATACTGTCCTTTTATTCCAAATGGTAGATAAGGTATTGGCATTACTGTCAAAGTCATCCGGGAAAATACTTGTCTGATTCCAGAATCTGTAATTGAAGCAAATGGCTTCTGATCCTTGGAACCCGTACGATCCTCCATAGGAGTTGAACATGCTGTCGGAGTGTTCAATTGTGGTTTTACGTCCTGTCCTAATTGTTTGAAAACACTTTGCTGTTCGGTACACATTCTGAGAGTACGACAACTCGCCAAAACAATCACGGGTATCTCAAACAATGATTTAAAGAATCCGACGCCGAATATCCGAATGATACACTATTCACACAGGAATTATATCCCACCAAGGCAATCTTGATACTTAATCAGCTTATCAATAAGCGGACTTAATTTTCTCATTTTATCACGTGTGTACTTTGCATTAGAAACAAAGTATACATGCATTCAAAATGACCAATTTTGTTTTCAAAACTGAACTTTACAAATTGTATTTTCATAGAAAATATAACATATATATATATTGTTTTTGTTATTTTCATTTGCCTGTAATTTCCATAACTGCAAGTGTGTTTTACATGTGCGTTGTAGACGAAATACGACTAGAATAATGCAAAACTCTACCATGATTCACATCAGTAATAACGTTCTGAATACGTGTGATCACTTACCCAGTTACACAGATGTGATTGGAAGAGTTGAAACAAGTCGTAAGGTGCTGTAAATTGTAGCAGAAAGTGTACTAAATTGCTTAATTGACCACAAGCAATTTAGCAACCTAACGTCAGCAAATATTCTATTTCTAACATTCTGCAGCCTGTGTGTAACTATGTACTTTAAAAATGCGCCTATAACTGTTGTGTGCATTCTGTTTACGAGTGTGTTGTCCTCTTAGTAACGTTGTAAATGTCAATATGTCAAGTGAAACTTAAAACAACGTAATTATTGTATCCTCAAAACCCCACGATAGTCGATATAAACACGTCAGTTTAAGATGAAACATGCCGTGTTTTCATATGTATTTTATGCCTTTTTCACTACATTATTCAAAACTAATTATTTAAACATAGCAAGGTAAGAACTGCGCATATATATCGAACCATAATAACCAATAGGACTGGGAATTTCGACTGCATGCAATAGGAACCACACAACATAAACGTTACAAATAGAACGCAAATATTATATGTCAAAATCACGAGGACAGACATACATATAAACAAAAGTTCATGAAAATATTACGCTGAATATCTATTCTAGTTAAACAATTCTTCTCCTTTTCATGTTTAATGCTCTTCGTATGTCAGCTCCCTACATATTACCATTGCAGTGTATATTGTCTTCCGGGTGTGTAAAGGCACATTTTAAACACAATACTTAAGGGAAACATCGATAGGGAAATGCCATATAGGGGAGTATACACCCGCCGTATGTCGTTGACAGCCTCTTGGCAAAGCAGAATCATTATGAAAGTCAGGCAGTAAAACATCACATCAATAATGTTAACCGTTTAGAAGGAGCACGCTGTGTCTAGCGCAGATGAATTATTAAAATGTACAAACAAGTAAGATAAGCTAGACAATTTCACTCGGGATTATCAAAACTGTTCATTGTCCTATTACTACTGTCATATAAGTATTCGGACGCACTTGAAGATAACGACCGTTCGGTGAAGTTGTTCCTGTTGTGTGATCAGATAGTTCTGTAGATACTTAAATGTATATATTAGGCATCGGGCGGACACTAATGGTGTTCAAAATAATATGTCGGCACCACTTGTGATGTCATGAATTACTCAAAATGTCTGCTCTTTCTTTGAACACCTACACGCTTGTGGTGTTATTGTATGTTTCAGAAGATTATAGCTGGAATCCTGCTGATGCTTAATATGTTTAATCATTGTTTGTGTTCCTTCATAACAACATATCTACTGCAGTTAACCACGTTCTTTCTATGTGAACTGTTATTTAAACACAAATGTGTACATAAAGAATGGGTATGGTCCCATGGGTTTGGCAACTATATGAGCATGAAAGTAACGGTTTCAATCAATAGCATTCTTCTACAAAAGTATACCAATTGCAATTAAATACAGTTAAAGGTTATGTTAGCGTCTTTTGAACAAATAAATAAGACATTAGTAATGATTTAAAATTGTGTAATTCGTTTAATTGACACACAACGATATGTTTTTTTGTATACATTGCATATACAATGCTCACGTTAAGGATTGACAAAGCTTGTCAAAATAAGCAGTTATCAATAATGCATAAATCGTACACATGAATGTTGGTGCGGTGGCATGCACGGGCAAAAAATATCCATAACGAATGCACTGAGTTTAGCTTCAAAACTGCCAAAATAAATTAATGATCAGCTGCATCGACTCAACAAGTATCGGTATGCCATAGTCTATGTGGGTACCACGTCTTTTGACACTATGAGACTGAAATATCATGTTGTAGTTATACACGTTTGATGAGTGAATGTATGACATCTGCGTTAGCGGCTTTCAACAGTCACTAATACCAGCAGACGATATTTCCGCCGGCTCGATACTGTATCTAGAAATAGCATCGAGTACAGACGATTTATTATCTAGACAGTTCATATGGATGTACAGTCAATATTGTTTAACGATCCGATTGTTGTTCGACATTTGTTCATTATTATTCTGCAACATTTCAATTATACGCGAACACTTCCTATTAATATTCATTCATGACAAAATACTGCCAATATAATCACACAAATAACATCATACACAGTGGAAACCAGCTTGAATACACAGACTACAGAATATGCAATGTTCAGGGAGGCGATGACCTGGCATAACCCGCTGTATTATCTAAAATATCACTGAGGATAATGTAAATTAGAAATGAGCAGCTGTTAAAGTTCTCTTCATTTGGGATACGGTCTTAATGTGTCATCAAATAAAACAATATAGGTTATCCCATGTGAATTAGTTTTTAGTATACATAGATAATACAGTTCCATGGAATTAGGGCGACAGTTGACGTAACACACAAGCTAAATAACTATCGTCCCTCGTGTCCAGGACGTTAGTATGTCTCAACATGCCTCATGTACAAGCCTGCGGAGGTAATGACAAAAGTATCACTGAATCGAGGCGATTTCCTAAATTGTCTATCACGCAATGAATTCTGAAGAAGAAAAGTATAAACGTGTAAAACTTCAAAAACGATTTCCCACGACTTCCGACATATTAAAGTTACTGACAGGCAAAAACTGACATTTCAAGCATGAAAAATATACATTGATCAATATTGAAGTGCTTTCTCTTGCCTCAAGTGAACTGGTAAGGTTGAAAAAATCTTTGCAAAAATGGTATGTTATAAATCGCTCCTTGTGATACGTACATGTACCACATTGTTTACGCTTCCTCTATTCAGTGAAAATCGGGCTGGGCTACATGTATTAAATGGTATAACATGGTTTCCAAGAAATGTCTCATGGCAGCCGACCCTTGAAAACTTACACACGGAAACCTGGTAAACAATTGGATTTTGATCTTACCAATTGAAATATGCTACAAGTACTTACAGACAGCTGTATTTAGAATAACTAATAAATACCGCGATGGAAACAAGACGGCTGTTGTTTTAAATATTTGAATAAAAAATCTAGATTTACATTGGAATAGTTTCTTCTCGAATACTCTAGAAACAAGATGAATCAAACTATTTTACGGTATATTACTTTTACGGATTGTCTACTTCAGTTCCTTATAATTAGAACTGACCTTCAACGGCACCCATTAAGTTCATGAAAGGTGACCACGTTTTACTCAAACTCATACCAAAGTATGGAGCAAGCAAATTATGTATTGATCAATGGTGTATGTACCTAACATATGCATGTTCATTCTCGTTAAGTGTGCGTGCATGTGAAAAAAAATAAATGTTTATAATAATTTCGTATTTTAAAATATCCAAAGTCATTTTACATACATCGTGTATGTCTATAATAACATATGCATCTAAATACAGGTTATGTTGGTGCCTGTCTGTAATATCCAAATGTTTATTATTAATGCTTGCTAGGTTGTTAGTATCATCATCTGTTATTATTTAGTTCTTGATTTGATAGTTTAACCCTGGTTAGTTCATATCGATCATATCCAAATGGTAAAGAAAGGTACAAAAATCTACATCGACATCCATTTCGTTTCCAATCGTACATGATATCTTCTATACGCAACAACACAAATCACAATATGAAGCAATTTCCTTTACAAATGGTGAAGACACACGCCATGTGATATATACGAGTATCAGAAATGAAGAGCTGAAATACAGCAACCTATTTATTTGTATAGTGTGCCCAAAAGTAATCAGGCCCTTACTGCTAATTCATTTACTGTATTTTAATTTCACATTTGTTGATCTATCGAAGAATGAGACATAACGGAAAAACAGGGAATCAAAATCGACACACATTCTTTAAGACTTGTAAATATGCATTTTATCTAAGCAAATAGTTACAGCGACATCGTCTATATTCTTAATAAAGGGATATTGGCTTAATTAAATGGCATTTGTCCAATAACAGTTCAATATGGCGTATTTAGGAGGAAAGACTCAATTCCCATTAAATCACATATTCGGAAATCATCATATTTTATCATGCAATGTAAGAGAGCGAATAAAGCAATAAGAGGCAATCTTGTTCTTTTATGATATCAGTTATTGAGTAATAAGAATTTCAATGTAGTTTAAACAAGGCAGATATCAAAAGGGAATAACCTACATGTAACAGAAATACCGGTCTGTTTATTTATGTAAGATGGCTTTTTGTATTGATATCTCGGACGGGACGAGGATGTGTTTGGTTTGATGAATACGCCATACAAGGATAACAAGGATACCTAAACTCTGTTAAAATAGCATGCTCTCGATCGTTGATACGAGGGGCGATCAATATATTCAAGGACTTTTCATCTAGCAATTTCATTTTGGCAACAAGGCTCAAAGCCATTTAACCTCATTCGGTGTAAGGTGTGTCCGACCGAATGCACTAATAAAATTATTTGATTCATACCAGGGGCGCGTAACGTTGGCCGTCGCGCGACGTCATTCCAAGAGTCACCGGCGGAGCAGCACATAGCTCATGTCTGTACTGATACCCGGTCCCGTGTATGAGACTGGTTTTCTGTTACTTCTGAAATAAGTAGTTAATAGCCAATGTTGGAATGTGAGATGGAATAAAAAGAGTATCGATGCGTTATTGGAAACAAAACTCGGAAAAGGACGGTCGGATTTACAAAATTAGATTATTCCAATTAAGAATGAAGCACGACCTACCACGTTTAGGACGCAATATCGAAATAACCCTTTTGATTTGGAGTCAACGATTAAATGTTTTGTAGCCTATACAAGTCTTCGTTTTGGCCAGTTATATTTGGTTGAGATCTGTGCGTCCTATTTCGCAGAATTTAACGGAAAATGTCCCTAACGTGGTGTTATTTGTGCTGTTTATCCTTATTTTATCGACTCAATCGTTGGATAGAGACTCTCCAATCACATAACGTAATCCTATGAAAATGGCCAATTTAGAGCACACAGAAGCCATGCACAATTTAGTCAAGTCATTTTGGAGATATCGCGAGGATTTTACAAGTTTCGCGTCAATTTTCATACCATGTCGTTTCTCAGAAATAACTATACGCCCCAGATGCTCGACGATGCGTGCTTCACCATGGTTACAAAAAGTGACGTCATCAAGTAAATAATGACTTTTTCATAAAGTAAATTAGAAAAATCTCGAGATAATTGATTGATCTACATCAGCTTGTAATTTCATTACTTTTGTTCCAAAATTTCAAAATTGAGAAGGAAAGTCCTCGAATATATTGATCACCCCTCGAAGTGCAATCTAATGACGCTTTACAATTAATAGTTAGAACCGCGGTCTTTGCCCACTGATTGACAGGTTACATAGTATACAATAGTATGATGACATACATTTTTTGTAGTCGGTGTCTGTGATAAAACGTATAGGTACCGATTAATAATCATAAATAACATGCCTTGAGATTAATATGAATTATATTTTTAATTTCATCAGCCATTAACGAAATGCAACTGTAATAGGTATCTGGAATTTTAGCGAAAGTGAATGATTTGATTGAATATCTAACCAGAATTTATAACCTAATTGTCTAGTAACTATTATATATATATTAATCACCGGAATATAACACACCTTTATGAGTATACTTTATGAAAAGGCAACAAGCCATCAATATTCGATATGATGCATGCCATTCCTGTAAATGCTTAGGATATTTCTACTCAATACAGGCCTGTATTGAATAATAGAAAAAAATAAATCATGTCATTTGCCTATATTTATTATTGAAAAGCTCATTCAGAACGCCCGATACATTTCAGACGAGTTGCAAACTATTTACAAAAGTACATGTAAAATGGATACATCACTATGTTTATTACGTACTACACTCACGCTTTTCCGAATATTACTCTGTTTTATAGATATTTTTATAGCGCAAACTAGATCATTTAGCTTTTGATTATATCTTCAACTAGGTCAAACACGTTTCACTGACACTAGTTCATTGAGTAGTTTTATAGCTTAGAAGTAGACATTGAGCTCTAAAGTTCATGTTCTCGTTTCGTTATGAATTGGCATTGTGCTGTGTGCTTATCGTCTGTGATATTACTGTTGTTTCTAAACTAGAAAAAGTATTTAAAAAAGAACTAAGTACATATCTTTTAACTCGAAAGTTTAGTTATATGGTAAAGTCATTTTTGAATTCGTCACACCTGTATCGCATTACAAATACTGTATTTCACAACCTTGGAGCATCAACATCATAGCCGACTACCTTCAAGCATAGTTAAAACTGGGGTAATGTCTGTTGCTATTGTTAAATACAAAACGCGTTTTTGCCGTGGTCCAGTAGAATATTGCCTATTGTCAAATGGCTTCAGCAGTGGAGTGGAGACAATTAGCACAAAACAAATGGGAATACTTTAAGATATTAAACTGCAATACTCTATATTCTTCAGCAACAACTGCCGTCGATGTTGCCGACAATAGTGATGCACCATGTCATCAATACGAAATTGCAACATAATGTAAACAATTTCCTTAGAAATTATATTGTTAAATAAGCAATTTTAGACGGATAAAACATTATCTAAGAACAGGATATATGATAGTTATATTCATACAAAATACTTTTGTTATCAAAAGTATTGAGATGTAATCAGCGAAAACATAGAACGTTTTCGCTGATTACATAATTATTACATAGTTGACAATAAGACTGTCGTCGTGACTCGTAAATAACGAAAGTATGATCACAATTCAAAGAACACTAGGATATCTTTGATTGGTGGAATTGATATTGCATTATCTTAATCAGTACAATATTTAACTGTTAAAACTAATAATACCCATTTCTCATTGGGCGACTTGTTGTTTCCATAACCTGTTTATAATTAAATAACACTGAAACTAGTTTCTAATTACTTTGTATGATAATGTTAACTACACGCTAACAATCATGTACTAAGATGTGTGTGAAATCAGAAAATGAATAATGTTATCACAGGCTCTTAAAACCGCAGGCATCACAGACGAAGTTAAGTCGGTAGAATTTCAGGATTGAGAAACACGTTGTGCACAGACATCAAAACGTATATCACTTAAGCATGACGTATATATTGAGTTCATATGCTATCATCAAACAGAGTCTAAGTCGTTGTTTCGTAGTTCAAACTTCTTTAGACTTAATAAGACCTTACGTGAACATATTGGGGAATTTCTTCGTCACTTTAACTAAGCCACCTTTGTCCTCATTAAAGCATCACTTTTTTGCACTACTATTCGCAGGTGGCGATTATTTATACTCTTCCTGTTCGGAATATTTTTTCACTAATTCAATAATCTTTGTTGAACTCAAATCTCGCGTTTCTACAAAGTCGTCTATGCCGAACAATATGTTGGAGGCGCAATACTTCTTGACAGATTAAATGTGTTAAATGGAACACATAAACATAATTGAATGCAACATACTCGATCAATTTAGTTTGCTAAGTCCGTCTTCTTGACACAAGTCTTCTTACCTACAATTTATAACGTGTTTCGAACACCCATTTCACTCAATTATAAACTCGTCACCATACGTAACGTGAATAAGCAATTACTGTTAACAACGTACTTTCAAAACCTTTAGTAACACTTCATATATCAAAACCTTGTTACGTAGGCTAAGTTATATTAGTTTAACATCTTCTTAGGACGACGTCAATAACAAACACTCTAGACAAATACAAAACAAATGAATTTGAGTCGTTTATTCAAACAATACGAGAGGTGTGTAAATAGAATATCATAGACAAACATGCAGATATCTAGTGCGTTTAGTAGATTCCCAATTACATTAAAAATATAAGATTGTATATTCTTCGTAGCTTTAGTACACTGCTCAAAATAATTAAAGGAACGCTTGGATTTTTGAACATATCTTTTCTAATTCTTATTCTTATCAGTGGCAAAATTATGAAAAGTATAATAATAGCGAATATTGATATAATCAACCCAATTTTGTTTCTTTTGTTGATTATTCCATTCACACTGAAAATGCACAACATGTCACATATAAGGGGAATAACTCTTTACTCCTACATGATTTCACAAGCCAGAACATGAAATGTTTTCTTAGGTTTCAAATGCGTGTTATGCACCTGTAGACAAAGTTCTAAACACGTTTTATGGAATTTAGATTATTGCACAATGCAGCTCAGTCCATAACGACGATTTTACCTAGACCTAATATGCCGGATACTACATTAGAAGGGGTGTGTGGTTGTTTTACTTCTTCTATGCAAGTCTCAAGGTCTATGAGTACAGGCAAAATGGTCATAAAAGTTAGCGATACATTGCTTCGTGGGTTTGTCATAAATAAATGTTGTTGCATTTTGACTGAATGATGGCTGCCTAAGGTTTAGCATCATGAAATGAGAATAAATTATCAGGTATTTTTTTCGGCATTACCATTAATCATGCAATTCGTTGTGTCATATAAGCAATTATACAAGTTATTAGCAAATTAATTGAAACGTTAATATCCCGTCAGTATTTATACAAAAGCATTACCTCATATCCATTATAGAATAGTTTTAACATTTATCATTTCCATTCACTTAGCTATCATTCTTTGTGGCATGTGGTTTTTGTATGCATATAATGCTTCGTTTGCGTTGCCTAAAATTACCACTGAAAATATAGCATTTCCCTTTAGGGTTAACCACTTCATGGTCGTTGTGTTTGGTACTACCAGTAGTAAGTGACTCTACACAGCAATTTACATCATCAAATGACCCTTTTGCGAATATTGTAGAAGATGTACCTCCATTCTGATATACTGTATTTTTATTATCGAATACATTTCGTTATGTCTGAATGTTACATAAATCTACTGTGATAACGTGGTAGCTAGTAATTTCCAAATGTCTTTCAGACTTATAAATGAGAGAATTAATGATTCGTAGATAATGTGTCCAGCAATCATTTTAATTAATGACTATTTGCGTGTATCTCAACATGCCAAGCTTCGGGAAAATAACGTGTGTACGTATAAATCAGCTATATCTAACAACATCCGAACAACACTGGTTAGTTTGTAATATTTGATATTGAATGGATCTATCTTACAAATTATAGTGCCATTCTATGGACCACGTTTTTCCAACCAATGAGCGAGATCTATATCGGTAGACACGATACCACTATATATAATTATATAATTGCAGAATTACACAATTAGATACACTATTTCACTGGTTAGTATAATTATTCAATACGAAGGATGTTCAAAAAGTACCATGAGTGTACTACTTAATGTACTGCCATAACGGATTGACTGAAAATCACCGCTTTGACGATTGAATAAGCTAATGATAGGGTTAATAAATATATTCCCTTGCTAGACGCTCAGTATGTAATGGAAACTGGTTTCTATTCCCTCATACCATCATGGCATTGGATAACATTAGGAATGAGGTGTCGATAGTGAGTATAAAAAACTAGTATCAACCGCCTAGTTAAACATGTCCCTTGATTGTAAACTACAGACAACCAAAACATTTTAAATGAGGAAATGTAGAGTTGTGTATCAAAGAGGATGAAACAAATTGTCTAGTCAACTATTCTAAATAGTGTGTGTGTATCTTATGCGATGCATTGTGGGATGGTGTTAAACCTAATACGAAGTAATTGCTATGATGCATGCCATTTTTTCTGACCCTTGGTGATTAAGTCCAATTTGAGGGAAACTATTTGACAAATGATGAAATTATTTGTCATCGTAAAATGATATTGTCAGTGTAATTGATTCTAAGTATCGTCTCTAAAAGCTCCAAATGAGGGCAAGTCTGCAACTTGAACCTTTTGGGCAATTTCTTCTGCAACTAATATCAAATGCCAGCAACAACAGACGTAATAAAGATCAAGCTGACAAAACCAGTATAGAAATATTTGAAATAATATGACCTTACAGTATTATTAAGGGCCTCGGGATAATTTGTAGAATTGCTACCATTACACCAAAACAATTACCTACACTTATAATTGGATAAGACATACATTAGACAAGACGTTCTTATCCGATGGGGTTGAACCCCCTGGTGCCATGATGACGGATATTGTTATATTATACTTTAATGACAGCTGAGGTATCAACCGTTGGGACATTAAAAACATAGTCACCAATTTGAGCATGGCGTCTTATTGATCACAGATACGTTTTGCAAACCAAATGTCTTAAATTCATTCCATTTATCTATCAATATAACTATATAACGTTGAGGCTTCTACGATTATACTTTACTGCTTTGCTGATTACAAGGATAGTATGTGTATCTTAATGCGAAGATATTCCACAAACATAACGTTTCCCCGTTCAATAAATTGAAATCAATACGCAGATATATGAGATGTATGAAAATGAGATATATGACAACCATTGCATTTCGACATTTACCATTTTGAAGTATGAACGTAGTTTTGTGGCATATGTTGTTCGCCAATCTATGGATTATTCATCTTAATCGGTAGATGGAACCACTAGTCTTGATAACTTAAAAACTTTGATATAGAATATGAAGGGGTTTTAACATTTAATAGCAATGGATCGCTCTCCGTGACTTATACAAAATGTATCAACACCTTGTCACAATTTCTAACCCTGTTTGACGATCCTGCATTAATAGGTGCTTAGAACTTCCAATTACGCAAAGTAGTTTATTCGCCAAAAAGGTGACATCTAAAGAATAACAAATGTCTACCAACCATTGCAATTGTTGGTGAAGACACAACGCACCCTGACTACCTTACTGTTGAGACATGAATTCTAGGAGTGGGGCACTAACTCCTGAACTCATATTTAAAGGTCATCGTAGTTTTTGTAATATCTCTTTTCTCTTTACGGTTAAAATGTTCTCCTTTATTGACGATTTGAAGCTGACCTCATTAGAACAATTACCAACATATATGGGCTCATCTGCACATCCAATTGTATTATTCATGTACGTGGGGATATAATAGGATAACAGCGAGATAAATGGCACTGCATGTCTGGGCTTGGACTCAGGTTCACAGCTATCTTCTGACAACATTCAGTCGACCTTTGTCGATCTTTCTTAAATTATATACTAGTTTATACTATTGGGATATGCTATGTAATAACAGAAACACTCGTGTTGTATTATCCCTTCTTTTAAGTAATTTTGGAATAGTTGTTGATCGCCAAGTACAATTGTACATACAGCATACTATCACAAATGAATAAGATATTCAATACTTTGAAAAATGTCAACATTTCTCAAAAACTCTGGATGTGTTCAAAGCATAACTAATCTTATTTTACGTTTAATCTTAAAGGAAAACAATGTTTGTTATAGATTGACACAGTGGTACTCAATTTCTGGGGAACTTGATACCGACAAAATAAACGACTACATCGTGATGTTAGATATAAATGTGCACACAGTACGGTTTCTGTAGTTAGTTTATGATCAAATGCAATGATTCAAAGCGGTTTCAATCCTAATTTTAATTATTCTTCAAACCTAACACTAGCGCCTTTTCTAATAGCTATCACACTATCAATTCATTAACGACACACGCTGTAATTAACAATGAACAGTAATTTGCGTATGGCAAGTAGTGAGTTATCGACTGCTGGAAGATTAATGGAATTGACCTGACATTCTGTGTCGATATTATTGTGGATACTCCTGGAAAATGTAATAATACAGTACATGGATACACAATGGAAAAAGGGTTAGGCTAGTTTCTTAGTTTACATATGACCATAGAAATCTAAGCTAAACTCTTACCATGTTACCGTTTGTTGACATTGTAATGACTAACTAAGCGTTCTTTTAAGTGCTTGCTCTGATAGCATAGCATTTTCTGCATGCATGTTTAGTTATGTTGAAAGATTCGAAAACATAACATTTTGCACATTTCCGGAGCAACAATATAAATTGCCACCACACGTTGGTAAATAAGACCGTCTGATCAGTTATCATCAGTCAAACTTATCGAAAATTTCCTGTCAAAATCACTTCCACTATTTGGGAAAAACTACTTTCCATTGAAGCAATTAACTATATTTGTTTTTCACACTTAGTTATCTCATTATTACGGTTTGTCACTACAAACATATAATCTAGATATTGGAAGCTACCAGCGTTGTAGTCTTAATACAAGCATTTTGCGTTTTGACACGGTCAAATCTGTGGTGATACACCGCACCCTCGTTTAATTATGTTGAATTATTACATCTACAAAAATAGATGACACGGTATACACCCTTTCAATTAAGACCGTAATTAAATTGTCTCCCTTTGATGACGTCGTACGAGGGCTCAAAGCGAATACACGAGCCGATTACCGTTAGCGTGTAAAGGAAATAAAAAATGTGTCAACTTTTAACCGCTGTAAATCAAGTTTTACCCTGTCGATTTTTAAAAGATGAACACTTACGAAAACAAGATTGTATAGAATTTGTAATAATGTAACTTTTGTTAATGTATTTTCAATAATAAAACACACAAAGCCATGTTTTCGGAACAAAAATTCAAGGGCGAGAAAATGTAAAAATAAAGAACTGAATTCAATACTCAACAATTGGCATTTAGCTTGCTCAAAATGTTTATTATTTTCAGTTTTAAAAACTGCGTAGACTAAGCTTTCCAACAATTATATTATTTAAAGATATTATTAAAGTTTTAAAAGGAGAGCCATGCTTTTCGAACCTAAATACCATGAATCACGCGCGCACAATCCACCCATTGAAACCTGACTTACATTTATACTAGCATAAAGAAATTGTGTATTTTAATAATTCATCGCACATCATAAAAGTATAGAATATTAGCTATATCATTTCAAAAGTACGACTATCAAGCCAGAAATTAAAACGTTAATATACACAGGAGGAAATTTCTTTCTAGATATAGTTTGTACTAAAATCCGGGCGGCATGATTTTAGGTCTTTGATTTAACATGTCCGCATGTGCTTACTTGTTTAGTGTTAACACGAGCACAGTGATGTGTTGTTTACTGCAATCAAAGAAAGTAAGGAATCACCGGAAAAGTTCACACGACGAATAACTTAAAATCAGAATCAATTCTATGTAAAATTTTGTTGTATGTAGGTAAAACTAAATTGTTTGGCAATACAATGTAGTCTGTTTCAAATCTTACTCTTCCATCATGAAACCTTTGTTCATTTGAAATTCATATACAAGTAAATGAGATAAGTGCTTTATTTATTTGTTATGGTGTCTACGTGTAAAAATATTGCAATAAAATAATTATATTTGAAACATCAAAATGAGCATTGTAGTTCAGGTCACTTTTTGTGAATTAAGATTTACAATTCTTATATTAAAAACAAAATATTGTTAATTGTGATGTTAGTTTGAAGAGCAGTTGTATATAGATAATGTATTCTTTAAATTAATTTATAACAATCAACTGATATCATAATCGTCATTTATTCAGCTTTTTAAGCCGAATTTGCCCGAAATGGCACGTATGTAACCAGATAGGACATTCCAATAAATCGTTGTGGCTCTAATATACGTGTAGTTTTATTCAAAGGCCTAAATAATTATGTTTTTGTTTTATTACAATCCATAATAAACAACACATAACTTGTGAATTGTATTGGTAAAAAGAAATGAGACATAGCAATGATCCAGAGTTAACTAGGTCTAATGGCGGTAATGATGTAGTAGTACTTATTGAAAGAACCAGGTGAAAATACTTGCGCTTGATATTCCCGGCAAAATATACATTTACCAAAGTACAAATATACACTGTATCTTAGCACTAACGCTCAATTTAATGTACGAAATGTGCATGACAATCAACCGAATTACAAAACAACATTAATACAACTACAGATCTTTTTGGTATTAACGCCCGATAATTGACCATTGTTGATAGAAAAAATTCCGAGAAATCACACGTTTCATCCACATCCATAACATGTAACATATTATACATACATTGTTACGACATTATAAACATCTTTATTGAAAAAACAACAGCTACAAAACATGCAATTAACGAAAAAAGCGATTAAATAATCTCTTCGCTACTGCGTTTATAGTGTCGTTAATTTGTAGAGCCCTCGCTTTACGTCACATCCGGTTTACGGGAGGTAACTCTGTACATACGATTATCGCTTAATTGAAAGGGTCGATACATTGTATATCTTTCTAACGTGCACGTTTAACATTTGTGCAGAATCCATGTATCTTTTTTCGAATTGCTTCATTATTTTCTCGAAGTAAATCGAATATATAAATGGTATGTAGATAACCTATTCCTTGTGTTGCAACTTCTCCGAAGTTTTTACTGCATTGGTAATAAAATTGGTTCGTGTGCGTATTTCATTTGTCTGTTTAAACTATTAAGTTCAGAGCTATACTATTCATATACAACATTTTTTATGTAACTGAAGTTAAGAAATGGACTTTTCTGACAAAAAGTGATAAAAACCGACTCTACTCTTTTTTTATGCATGTGTTACATTCATGGTACCAAACTGTTTTTTACAAACGAGTGATAGCGAATCCTAGAAATCGGTATTTGAGTCGTTTTTATTTGTTTGGAGACGTTCATTACTCAAACATGTGTTATTTATTCGTGTTTCTGTGTTGAATGTTGCATGCATTCACACTAGTAGAGTGTTACAATGTTGATTTTTGTCGTCTGGTTAACTTTATTTAATGACAGAAGGTGCCAACGACCCAACAGACTTGAACATTTAATCAAACCTTGTAGACAGATTTGCAATATTAACGCATTCCATTTGTCAATTGAGCTCAGGCATGCGTAAACATGATATTGCGGTCATCTTCAACTGATCCTTAGTGCTTATGATTCCTTGTAAATTATTTATTACATATTGGTTCAACTGAAATACACCAGAAGCTTGTAAGCCTCAATCTTGGCTTATTTTACCTGAGTAAGACTTCTTTTCCGGTAGTCAATCTATACATGTAGATACGAAGTTTGAAAAGCAAGGATCAAACATTCTTTCGTGAAATGGTATCAATTATAATTTCAAATACTGGTATTACGCCAAAATCCAATACTGTTGCTCAACTGAAATAAAACACATTAAGTTGGTCAATCATATTTAATATATTTTTTTGATAGACAGTCTACATATTTTCGTGTGATTTTGCATACTTTTGATCAATAAATTCAGAGTTTTTCACTGTGAAATTTTAACAAGTGGCTACACTTGTGATTGACGATCTAAATGTTTTACAAATAATTATTTATACGAGATATGCGCTATATTTAACGTGAGATGTTACAATTTCACAGTTTTAGTTTTAAGTAATGGATTTGTATGCATATTTCAATTTGTACCGCATTAATTCAAAGAGTGGTGGTCAGATGCAAAATTTGAAAGTTTAAATAACAAATGTCTGAAACAAATACTGTTTTCAATATACCGGTCATATTGTGACAATATCCTGGCTAGCCGATAAACCAACAATATCCTATAACTAGATATGTATTGTAGATGTACCAGCACAAGGTGTTTTGTGTTATAGCGTCGAATCAATAACAGTTCACACACCAGACAGGCCAAATTACATTTAGCTATCGAGACAGATATTTGTCGTTTTCAACAATCTTCAAATGAAGTAACGTTAGAATACCAATATGCGTGGCAAATCTTTCTTGTATACAAATGTGACAGTCAACCGGGGCAAAATAGATATATTTTGTATAGCCGCGTGTTATCATAATGGTATCACATTTGTAACTCCTTTAAGGTTTTTGATGACATTTATATCAGTACATTTTTAATTAGAAGCAATTTCAATATATTATAATTAAAACACCACATTTCCAATTACTTTTGCAGCGCAATCTCCAAGCTATGTATATCTAACGTCTAAGGATAATTCTGAAACAAAGCAAGTATTTTATTCTTTTATTTCAATGATTCAAACTACGATATACATGCACATATACACACTTACTTTTTATTCTCACTGGGTCTCATTGTAACTTTTCATGTGTTCTTAACATTTTCTACTTTTAACTTGCATGTTTTTAAATAGGCATTTACTAGTTTCAAATTTCGAAAACATAATGATAAGTATCAAGGAACTATTTTGAGTTTCTCCAAAATGTAAGCAAATAACATTCTGACTATCCAATCAAACTCCTTTTCAGAATATGGCAATGCATTTCAAATGACCTAGATTTTTCGTCTGGAAAAGGGTATTTAATTTGACCAAGACAAATGTATAATTTTGAAAACATACACAAATAACTAAAGGTATCTATATATATCACACCAGGACTATTTGTATGTTGATATTGAGCATATAATTAGGATATTCCCCTTTGTGTACTGATGTTTCTGTTTTTATGTTTATTTCCCTTTCCAATGTATAACAGTATGGTGGACTTATCATTGATACAGACATATTATATAAAAAAGAAACACATATGAAATATTCACATACAAGACGAAATAAAACAATTCATTTTCTCTATTCGACTACGCGTTCCAGCAGAATTAATTGGTAAATACATTATACGGTTCTATATAAAATGCCAACAAGTGACTTACAATTATTGCATGCCTTTCCTATGTCATTTATTCAATTTCCCAATGTCAATTAAATTGGCAATTTTCATTTATGTTTTCTAAGTAAACCTTCATTCAAATACAACTGTGCTCTTTCAATTTAATGTTATAACGAGCGTTTTCATTTGTATCGTATAAATGTGTTTTGTGCTTCTACCAATATCTAAATAAACCATTTTATGTCCTCCCGATATTCCATATTGTACCAGATTGTTAACATGTTATAATATTGACTTTCTTATCTAACACCGTTGATGAAGGACTAAGAAATATTCTTTATACTTCGGGGCTTTCCCTGATTTGTTAATGCACACTTAGTCTCTAGGCAAACGTTCTAAAAAAACGTTCAGTCATAAAATATTGAACTGTTTCGGGAATTTTGGATAGAAAAAGAAGGAACATGCCCGTACAAGTATAAAAATCTCCGAAATAATGTGCACCTTGTATGGCAGTCTTGATAATTGGAAGTGACAAAATGTATCTTAAGAATGTAGAATTCTCAAAACAGAGCATGTTAAACAAAGTACATTTAGTAAAATGTGCACAAAAGAAACAAATGGATATGCCCTAGGGTTATCAAATCAGTACCAACAAACATAACTAATGCTGCACACACAAATTTGAATCGCCATGATGAGTAACCGTGTAAAGGGGAAATAATAGCTCACAATTATGTGTGATAACACACATGCTTGATAGGTGAGTAATGTTAAATGGTATGAAATTATTATTGAAGCACTCATCTGATCCTACAAATCCTACGGAAAGCTAGCTGGTAATGCATGTTTTGCTATACACCAAACAGTAATAAAATTATGTTGAAAACATACCTTCAGATGGCGAAATTAAATCGTTTGCAACAGTTATAAACTATTTTGTTACCTACCGATTCAAACGAAATAAGATGTTTGATTTAAATGATTACGCATACTATTATTATGCGTTTTGCTCACTATATATATCCGAGGAAAATAGTTCATTCCTTCTGAAACGGTGTAATTTTTGACGTTGCGAAAGCTATTTGACATACGAAATAATTCCACTTTTCAGTCTTGTTCAAGCCATATGTATCTTGCATGTTGGCTTTTTTGAGCATATTGCGGGTTAAAGTCGACAAACGACAGACAACATATCAGGGACAATTTCATAGAACCACCGGAGCGGAAGTGTGACCTAAACAGTAGCATCACATTTAATCAAACATCAATGTTAATTTTTACCCTGTTATAAGTCAGTAACATGTAAAAATGTTTCTGCGCTAACCAGTGTATCAGGTAACCCTCATTTGTATGTTGCTGGCCTCAAAGAAGAGCTTTAAAACTAGCACATGTTTTACGGCGAAACGTGATGAAAGCAGCATTTTAATGACTAGTAAATGAACATAAGATAATGAATATATTTAATCAAATGTATTTAGCACGAACGTTTGTCTGCTCGGATTATTCTGCATTCTCCTTTTAATGAAAAAGTACTTTTTAAGTCGTAGATATATACGGTAAAATCTCAATAACAGTTTTATATTATGGATTGAATACGTTTTTCCTGAAATTAATTATAGCGTTACATGCATTCGTTTGAAAGTTATCAATTATTAAAACCTATACAATCAATCACACGGCTTGCTGTCTATCTTTATTCGTAAGTTCTTATGATTTGTTAATGATAAAATTCTACAGTAGCAATCAGAAACATATACATTCCTGAGTATAATGCATGCCAATTCTGCCACAAATACACACTTCCAGCATCAAAGCATAACTAGGGTAATTGTAATGTATTTAAAAACGTTATACATTCGTCATAAGTGTATACTTAAATCAACATTTGATACATGATATAGTAGACTCATCAGGAAGTGCACTAGCTTATTAGTAACTTATTAATCGAATGCTCGATATAAGTCCAACACTAAAGCGTCGTCCGTAACACATTACTGCGAGGTATACGTGTTTAACTAGCGCGTTTTGTATGTTAGTCCAGTCATTTTAACTTTTAACCTCAAACTAATTGCAAAACAAACAGTTTTGTGTTTATATGGTGCGTAAAGATATCCTCAGCAAAGTACAAAATGTCCTTATTGAATATTCGTGGGACTTTTTGAGATATTTACAAATATATTGAATTGTCACGTGTTTTCGCGATATTTGTCACTTTTGATGTAAATAAATCTTGACTTGTACATGTACCAGTAACTTATTTTTACATCGTGCCTTGAGGTCGCAATTTTGGTCTGATTTTTATGAAACTAGGCAGCAATAAGCTAATCTAGGTAAAAATAAATTGAGTTAACCGGAGCCAAAATCTAGGTTACTAGGTCAAAACATGGAAAACACAAGATATGGTCACCAGGGATCGCAATTTCGATCTTACACTTGTGAAGTTTAGTCACAATGATCACCTTACAAAAATCAAGGTCATGTATGAAATTGGATTAACCTGATTTAAAAACTAGTTAACTCGGCCAAATTATAGAACAAATCTTTAGAATGCGCCCTTTTAACCGAATCTATATTAAACCATGTCACATGGATCATGAAGACAAAACGTAGGTCAAATTCAATATTTACTTATCATGAGTTAAAACTAGGTCATAAGGTCAAATAATAGACAGACGTTCATGCGCCAAAAAGTCACATCAATTATTTTCACCTATTGACCTAATTTTGACCCAAATTATTCAATAACATACTTGTCTTAGATGTTTTGAGATGAGCATTGTGACCAAGTCGCATAAATATTAGACCAAAATTGTGAATTTTGTACCTACACAACGTTTTCTTTTGATTTTAACTAGCGACCTACTTTTTGACCCCGGACGACCCAATGTATAACTTTGACCTAGATTTTGTTGATATTATTATTGTGACCAAGTTTCATAAATATAAGGTCAACATTATGACCTCTAGCGACTACACAAGGTTTTGCTACAATTTGACCTAGTGACGTAGTTTTTTATCCTTGATCATCCATTTTCTATCTTTGCCTAAATTTTGTTCAAATGATCACTCTGACCAAGTTTCATAATCATAAATTCAAAATTGTGACTAAAAATGCAATGGTGGACGAACAGACAAAGAGAACAATCACTATTTCTCCCGAATCGATAGATTCGTGTACATTTTGTATATTGTCATTATTGCATACTGTCCAAACATAAATATCCTTTTTCCATTAGACACACATGTATGCAACACATGATATGTGTAAATTTTAAACAAATTTGCTTAATATTAAAGAAATGAATACAACTTTTGTTTCCCCTTTCAAGTGCTATTTTGAGTCATTTTGTCGACATTTGAATGGGTAGTATACCAACACGTAGACTGGCATATATATGAAAAGTACATTGTCTGATGATAAAATCAATATTTGTATTCGATAGAAAAAGGTTTTATCTTTCAGAAAATATAAGCTTTAAGGCGCAATGAGTAAATATTTAACGACTTACACGGGAATTATTAGAACTTTAAAATTCCCCATGTAGTATGAAATAAGAAAATAGCTGAAATTGCTACAAAAAGTGACCTTAAACATGTCGATTTTTTGTATTTTCCCCACTGAACTCGCATATTTGACGTTTTGTCTGTAGTTGATAATAGTACAATGTATATAGATGATGAAAATGCAAAGAAACTCTGTTTTGCAATTTGTTTGAGGTTGACCATATTTTTTAGATTCAATGACTGGACTATGTACATTTGAACTATCGAACAGTAATTTGTATATTTCGGATGTTACCGATTATTCGGTAATAAGTATTATGATCACATAATTAAAGTCGTTTGTATCTTTAAAATTTACAGAATTACATCAAAATCTTCCGGACACTTATGTTTTCCATTTAACTCTAAAACATCAAAAACACAGTCAACTTGGTGCATGGATAGAATATTATGTAAATCGTAAATACTAATTTAAGCTATATTTCTAAATTCTGCAACCATAGTATGAATATTTAATACCAAACTGGTTATTGTTCCCCATCTTTAAAAGTGCAATTTACTGTAAAATCACTTTCCAAAATGCTCATTTTCATTTTTGGAAGATTATTAATGTATAATAACGAAATAAATTGTATAAGCTCTAGATAACTGTCAGGTATATCGGCTATTGAATTTGCTCCTATCTTAATTAATTCTAAGAATAGCAAATCAATATCACACTATTATAAAACAACAGCGACACATATCATGTTGGAGGCATATTAACAGTATCATGCAAAGCATGTTTTACAGGTTTGATGCGGTATCACTTTTCAATTAAAACAATGACCGTTTGAATATATTTATTAAGTCGCTTATTTGTCGATTAGCAAAATACTGGGAAGGGATATGGAATTAAAGTGTAGGCTGTTTAAAAACACAGATTACATTTTCATTTATTTTAATAACGAAATTTATAAGCAATGGTGCACACGTCTTAACTGATTCACATATATAGTAGCTTATTATCGATCATTTCCTGAACAGTATAAAGAAGGTTATTGTAAAGACCAGTATCATAAGACACCACCCTCATTCAAGGATATGGTCATAACAACACAACACTATGGAACGTAATTATCACGAAAGGGTCATTGATATAACAACCCCTCTCGTATATTATCTATCTTATCGTGTGTCCGTTCTTTTCACAATAATCCATGTTTGTGTTTCCTCAGCTGTGTTGCACAGACACTTTCCAATTGTTGCAGTTTATTTAACACGTATTAAGAGATTTAGAATATAAAGCCCTAAAACATTTAACAGTAAAAAAACTGTTGTTAAACGCACTCTCTTTATGCAGTTGGTATAACGATAGACACTTACCCGCTTGCGTCTGATTTGAATCCCGCGAATTCATAGTCCATAAGACGCATACTTACCGCATCGCTATACTTCTATAGTGGTAGGTTCCGGGTTCGTGTCCGGCCTGAGTAGTACTAAAGCAAAATATAAACGGTAACAGAAGTTCACTTGCGCACTGCATCGCAAGCATGAATGGGAAACTGGTTGATCTTGATTCATACCAACATGGCGAAAGCACTAGATATTTTGCGACAAGATTAATGAATATAACTAAGAAGCACTCCATCCACAATTTCACTTAAATAAATAGGTATAAAACAACAATATACGACATTGTGTATTTTATTCATACGTTTACGTTATGTATGACCTTCAACACCGTACCGTTATATATACTCGTATCGTAAATCAACATCAAGTTTAGCATGTTTAAAACATACACCCTGATCACCAAAGCCTTTAGTTGATTTACATGTAGTTTATGTAAGTGTAGCAAGTGACCCATCGACCTAATTCCATGAAATTATTTTATCTACCGGTATGTGAATGCTAACACACATGGGACTCTCGTAATTTTATTATTCTATGATACATCAAATCCATTTCCCAAGTGACGAAAATTGTATGAATTACTCATTTCTAGTTTACATTATCTTAGCGATGATATATTTACAACAATAGGCTATGCTACATTGTTGTCAGTCTTAATATTACAGAGTTGTTAATTTGTTTATTTAAACTTGTCTCCACAAACACCATTGCTGTTTTCAACGGGCAACACATATCTGCGTAATTTCGCTTCAATTATGTCGCTGAACACAACAGAAGTAAGATTCAAAGCAACTCGAGAGACCTACATTTAAACACACGTCTTATTCTACAATTAGGTACAAATATGGCCGACGTATCTATATTTTCCTGTAGAAACTTGCCGCAACCTGTGTCCTGGATATAGACAACGGTTCTTGTAAACCCTATGGGGAATGGATTAATAATCATACTTGACATGTACTCCATAAACACTGAGCGACAATGAAAACGCAACATTTACATAGTACAGCATAACACATTTGATAAGTGTGTAAGCATCGCGAAAATTTAACGTAGAATAGATGTATGCAAGTGACACATAAATATCACTTCGAATTAGAAAAAGTTGTTTAGCAATTGTTTTGGGGTCAGTATAAAACAGAAAGTCGCATTTTATAATCTTTTAAAACCACCGTCTGGAGTGATGCATCCTGTTCATCTACGACGTACTGATCGTATGAAACGCTCGTTGAATGCTAGTGGGATGCTGTTCTGTTGTTGCAGAAGGGCTATGTGAAGTTCGTGTACTTTTAAGGGACATGTACACTATTTCGCGCACAACCACTAAATAATTAAAACAATTTCTATTATAACCATGATGTATTTTTTATGGTCAAAGGGAGATAATCGTGGAGTAATAAATAGAGTAAGTAATTAACTTGCCAGTTTCTTTATAACACTGGTTCAAATTTAGCGCCTCTAAACGCATATTCGAAACTGCTCGTTTTGAGATTAATATAATTTGTATTATATTTGTCCTTAGGGTTGTAAAAGTATCACCATTTGAAACTGAAAATAAATTACATTAACGCTAAAGGTATGCTTTTAAGACTGATTATTGCACTCAATGGAGAAAAAATGCGTTTTTGAATTACGTGCTTAATTTTCAAAACGTAATTTACGCCTAAATATTAATGAACACCATAACTTGAGCATGTAGACTAGTTCAGTAATATCCAGTAATACAATTTAGTGTAGAAGTTTAGTGATTAATCTAAAAAAGTGAGGATAATTATCCGAAAGTTATCGCACTTGACTGAAACATTTTTCTTACACCCTATGCTTTCTAATGTATTTTTATCCTTCTTAAAATGTGTATACGTATTCAAACTTGTGTGAAATGAATGAAATATTACCTTCGGTAATTTAAATAAGCGAAACTTTGACTTTTAGTACATGTACGGATACCCCACACTTGAGCAAAACGACCGATTTTTCGGAGTCTTCCTTTAACATATGCACCATGATTTCGACTAGTTATTTTGTTTTTCCGACTAATTCATCCATATTCTTCAAAATGCTTGCACATTATGCGAGCAAATCTCAAGCAACCCATCATCACGCGGTAAAATGCGGCTTAAGGCTACTCCGCTATATACGAGTGATTCTAAAAGTATTTTGACGGAAAAGGCTTAATTCTGTAGAAAATACATATCGAAGTAAGCATACAAAATTTCAAGTTTATAAGTTAACGGATTATGGAATATTCAAGTTTCAAAAGTGTTGCGTTTTCATTGCTGCTCAGTGTACATTTGTATAATAGGTGTTTGAATACTATAAGACACAAAAGAAAATACTCGACCTTGTTTAGTATTCAACAAATAGCAAAGTTAAATACATTGCAATGTCAACATTCCTTGAAGTAAGGTACTATCCGACCAACGGTTTTTTGACAGTGACTTAATTTTGTAAACAGTCTATAAGTAAGCAGGGTATATCCCCAGAAAGATTGAGGATCATATTATATATTGTAGAAGTATGTCCTAACCAAATCATATTTTTCAAGCAAGGCATGATTCTGTGGATGTGTTTGTTGACTCTCACTCAGGCGATCTTAAGTTCAAAGCTTGTGATAGCTATCAAACTATATCAATTTTTTTCTTGATTAATATATGAGAAACATAAATTTATACCATTAGATGATTTAATAAGAATTTTTTTGTATTGTTTTTGCCTTATTAGTATCAAATTTAAACCCATGGAATTTGTATAATTGAAAACATGTTAAGAATTGCTGTTGGTTTCTCTTAATTATTCATAGACTCCCTACTATTTCATGGCTATTAAATCAAGACATTTGACGGTGAGTGAAATGACGAAAGTAGTTTTTGAACAGAAAGATTTGCTTCCTGGTCAGTGTTAGCGTTAAAAATATACTGGATATGATTGCGAGCTAAAAATAGGTCCAATTGCGCATTCCGCGGGATGACTTCGGACTTTATCGCCTAATCTTTAGCCGAGACAGTGTTTATAATGTTGCATGATAAGTAAGCACTTTATTGCATGAAGCTTGGTAAATATATCGAGACAGCGACTGTATTATGTTACGTAAGCTAGGTTACCATCCGGTCAGTGATAAACGCTCAACGTTTAAATACTGCGAGTAGTATAGGCAGTAGAGGTAATAATGTATTAACTAGATGCTGGAACATACATATGGCGTTGGGGTGGCATATACGCTCATATGTTTTGTGACTAGAAATTTTTTTTTTCTGACAACAAGACAATCCCTGTTCTTCCAGTGCCATCGGCGCTTTGATTTTCTCAAGCAGCATTCTGTGCACATACTTTGTATAGTGCGTTAGCGACTAAGCTGGACCCCATAAACCTTAAATATCTTAAAAAGTAAAATGCCGATTAGAACCAAAATGGGTATGTCTTCGTAAAACACCCTTACCAACTCTCATAAAATAAAACGGAATTTTCGGTCCACAGAAAAGTGTACTTTGCATAGACGCCCAATGCAAAATTTTGAGTCTAAAACAGGGTAAATACGTATGGGTATTGGAAGTGACCGGAACAGCAAAGATCAACAATTTGGTCGAGTATAACTGTACATTTAGTCACACACCAGTGACTGTTGAAAATATATAATGAGGCCCATACACGAACGTTTATCTTAGTTTGTATAACTGAAGCAACTTCGTAGCAATGTTTGCAAGAAAAATAATGTATTTCTTGTTTGTATTAATGATCCTTCCAATTAGAAGATGGGCCTCAACTATATAAACATTGATGATCGGACAAATGTAAGTCAAAGTTATTGAATTATACCGTTATAGTTGATACATAATACAATAGCATAATCTTAACTAGCTGATCGTAATAGCTTATTTTACTCCATGTCTGTTTGTTGATTAAAATACCAAAAATAATACATTAGACCCAATGGGAAAAACATTAATTAGACAGTAAAAAATCTGAAACTTAAACACAGAGTTGGTAAAGGTAATAAAGTTAACTCTGCCAAATTTCAATAAAATTGCATAATTACTTTTTAAGATATTTAAGGTTTATGGGGGTCCAGCTTAGTCGCTAACGCACTATATGCGATTGCAAAAATAAAATAAAAGTGAGCGTAAAAAAGTATTGCTGACGGGGTTCGAACTCAGCATGTTTTAATTGCTAATACTGCACAATTATCCTCTCGACCATGACTTTATTCAAATTAAAGGTGAATAAATATACTGACAATCCACGTTTTTGCAGGCGATATATAAAGTAAACATATTATTGTAAACACAACATGACGTCACTGTCAGGTATCCCTGGACGGACTGTACGTCATTACGTTTTACGCGCAGATACAAACATAAAAAATCAAAAGAAAACATACATTCATGTACATGTACATATTATCAATTAAGGAAAAAAAATCGGTACTTAATAGTTATTGTATACTTAATGAACCTGAATTAAAAGACTCCCTGTCATATGTGACCTTTTTATGATGGTTCCCCGGACGGTCACATATGACAAGTTTGACTGTATACTGATCCTAAACAATTCTCCAAGTGGGTGAACAAACTATTTTCTCGCCATATTTTTTATGATTAGCTGGTGCATTATCATGTTTTATAGTTACTAATTCAGAATCAGACAGGTGTCTGGATGGCTAGAGAATGCATTAAAGTGATTGTCATGCGCCAACGATAGTTGATGATATATCAACGCCTGTCATAGATTTGCGATTATTCTGAACATACCATGCAAGATGTAACTATGTGCATTTCATGTACGTTTTGTATCGACAAACTGTTGAACTATTGGCAATGTGCTCGAAAGTGTTGATTATAAAGTTGTCTTATATATGCGATTGTGTTATATTAAGTTTCAAAATACTGTCGGGCAATTACCTTATAGTTTAAACATTGTATACAAAGTTGATAGACGTATCATTTAGCCACATGTCGATACTTAGTCGAAAATACGAGTAAACTTTAAACCGCACCACAGGAGACAAAAGTTCAAACAATGCAATCTGGTGTGTCTAGTATGTTGTTATTTGTGTGGAAATATAGACAGTAGCTTGCCTATAATTGAAATGTTACAGATGATAAAAACTAAATGTGAACAACAATTGAATCATTAAATGATTTCGGTAGTAAATTCATATAGTATGTCTAGCTTATGCATTGTCTGGAGTATATTATATAAGTACGCCAAAAGCATAAGGGACTTCACACTACACTTAGATATACTCGTTTATTCTACAAGATTAAACGTATTCCAACCCCCCTGGCCATGAAGCGTGTTTATCTAAGTTCCCGTTAATCAAAACAGTATGACATGTTGTTCTTTCTTCCGCATGAGAACGATTCGTAAAACGATACGGTTAGAAACGGGTAAATATTTCATTTATCTTAACTTGAGTTTCGCGGGAAAATCTTTATCTAAAATTCAATACAAATATTGTTTGTTCTTCGTACAACACGTTTGACTACCAATTTATATCTCCAGCTTACAACGCCTCAAACAAAAACATTTCATCTTGTCTGCGATTTGTTGAAAAATAACAATTGGTATTTGTGTGCCCTGTCAACTATTGCCTTCTCATATTTATCGTCTTTGGTCATACTGGACCCATATGGTGTTAAACTTGTGTTTTATTGAACGCAATCCAAGTACGTCAACATGGCGCGTCACTAAAATATGCCGGTATAATGTCCGTTTACAATCTGATATTAAGTCTTCTTATAAAGCTGGCGATCTAAATAGTATTACAATATATCTCCTTTAAAGTGTATATACGTAGCTATATTATAACAGTCATTTAATGTCAAAATAATTACTTGCATTGTTCATAGTATGATACTAGACTACCTTAATTGCAAATTAAAACTTTGGATGGGTTCCGTGTACTTTGGTTCAATCGTCGAAAAACAAACAATTGCTATAAAGTCATAGGGTTTTCTAGAACACTTTCGTATGAAAATGGAAAGTTTGCATGTCGAATAAATCACAGAGTGAGTTTCTGTTAAAACTGAAGCGAAAAACGATCTAATGGATATGAGAGCATAATTGTTTTTCAGTTTTTGAAACTATCAACAAAAAAATCGTCCGATATAGCTCTATACATTTTAAACATTCATTCTACTAAATTTCAGCCTATTTTGTGAGGGAAACGATACTATTTTTAGAATGAATTTTTTAAAACTCTGATGATACGTCTTGACTATGAAATATACTCCCATAAAATCACAGTAGTCTCAAGATAGAATTTCCACAGACGTGTTCAGTAGGCTACATAAGACATATGACACACTCGTTTGTTGAATGAGCTTGTATTGCTTCATATCATATCTGAGTTCGCTTCTTGAAGTTTTCGCATCTTTATTTCCGCTACACACGCAGTGTTTGTGTGTGTATTTTCATTTAGCGTAATCCTATGAAATATGAGTAAAGAAACATATTGCAAATGTTGCATGGGCAAGCCAAAGTCACCTGTTAGGGTTATCGATCCATGACGGAATTGAAGGTGTGGTATAATACATAGCTGGTTAATACATTATGGCAAATTATGGTACTTTATATCATATACTACTTGAAGGAATTCCGTCAAGAATGTTTGTGGTTGAAAGAAATGTTGGATAAACGTACACCTACATGTAATATGTGAGTGGCAACCAAGTGCCGATGAAATTCCTAGACAAATTGCATGACGAGCGATTGCAAAAATTAAATAATTGTCGCTGGATATATTAATAATTGTGGTACATGTGTAGAATCACATCCAGTGATATATTCGCAAGATACGCATTGATTTATTGGAAAAACTAAAGTATTTATTCTACACGTGGTTCATATAACTTTATACGTACTGGCTATGCTTACCTGGATACAAAGAAAGTCATGTGATATGATGCACTACGTCTATCTACCGTGATATATTTGCTATATTTGACCATTTTACTTATAATGTGCGGGCACCATGTACAATAACGTTTCATTGCCATTGCCGGCTTGTGTATTTGTTTCAAAAATGCGTCTCAAACTTTACATACACTGTGTGTGAGAGTGTTGCATCAGCTATATAATGCGGCGAATGTCAAAACGTTAAGCTAAACTTAAAACATCATTATACTACCTTTTACGTCATCGAAAGCCCCAGACAGTTGGTTATAAACACATTAGCCATCAAACTTGATAACAACATGTCAGTTTGAGAGGAAAAGTGCATTATTTTATACGAAGTTTTTTACAAAAGCACAATGTATACATTATACACACATAATGTAAATATATCAAGTCATAAAATTGGACAGAGAAGCCGGCATTTAACCTAACAGCACAGCACGAAATGCACAAACATATAGCCTAGACTGGTCCGTGGTCTGAAATTTTGAGAACGATAGCTCAAAGCAGACCGCGGTACCAGTCTACATATAACATCGATAACACGACGATCGTATTCGTCAAAAAGACGAACACGTGTGCTTCTAATGTTTGGAATATACATGATACAATTTTTACTATCAATTTAAGATTGGAACTTTTCAACATAATTCCTATAAAAACGTGGTATTTATGTGAATTATATTGCACTGAACAGATGGAAGCTTGTACTTGAATCGTTAAATCGTTTGATCAATTTTTTTTATTTAATTAAATATACAGTACCCTCGGCCTGTGATATAGAGTTAAAGTATCCAACACGAATTGATAATCTTTTTTATCCACTTTATCTTCCATACGCTTTCTGATGATTTAAACCACGTGAAATTAAGACAAGTAGGTAGCTGATTAGTTGATGTGATTTAGTACCCGCTATTCAAACGGATAGCTCCTATGTTCCAGAAAATAATAATTAGTCGTACAATTCGAGGTATAATATAGTCTGAAGTGTTTGCATTGGACTAATTTTGATCATGATCTGAATTAATATGAACTATACAAGCACAGGAATGAGAATTTTACCCCCCACGGTGCATGATTTGATGTTGGTATTGAAATACAACGTGTCTGTGGCACGGTGAAATAAGATTTGTAATATTCTAGTAAAATATACACATGTAGACCTTACTTTTTAAACCGATGCAGGTGAACTGAAGTAGCAATAGAATACAACTAACCACACATTACCGGTGTCCATTACACAACTCAACTCGCGGTTTGTCACCTTAGTACACTATGGAGGATAATGAACCTTTCCCGCTATCTTAGGGAAATATCCATGAAGTAAGTGGACATAGTATCTGACTGTGGGTGTTTCTGATTATTTCTTAAAGTATAATTAGTGTAAACTTGATGTTTAGAAAGGGGTTGAACGGCATCAACACAAAAGTCTAATTTATGACGGATTTTATTTAGCAAGGTGTTCAACGGCACATATAATCAATTTATATCAGTATCATATGTTAAATAGCAAAGGAAACGAACATCCAAGACGCCTTCATTTTATAGATGGTCAATGCACTGAACGGTTTTTATTTTGCTTTGGATATACTTACTGACCGGGGTAACTGGATTTTGTTTTGCGTGTTTTTTATTCTGCGGCTAAATAAACCAGATCGTAACATAATAGTGTTGCGATTATACAATTATTTTAACATTCGTAAAATTTCGAGAAATTACAATTGATGAATGGTATGGCATTTTCATTATTATATTTTGTTATTTCTTTTTTCAGTGTTGGGGGTACAAGGCTAAATAACAAATACCCATACCTGTGTGAAGGGAGACACCAACAACATATTCGTACTCAGAAGGTGCACTGGCTGTCTTAAATTGTGTTCTATACAAAAACTTGGAGCTCTTCAGGTGAATATAAAAATTAACCGTATTTCGAGTCAGAGAAATTACACTGATAATGACCTCCCTTTATAACAAGTAATGCAAGAAATTCCGCGGTGTGTCATTCAATGCGGGTGAGTATATTCAGGCAAGTATAAAATATCAATTTAGGGGAATATGGATAATTCGTTCTACATGTATTTCCGACTCTTGTGATGGTAGTTAGGTGATGACGCCGTGTCTCTGAGATTGCTTTTGTGTTAAATGTGCGCTGCAATAAAATGGTGGTAGCATAATGTCTTTATGACTAGTCAATGGAGAACAGGATTATACGCATTTGTTGGTTTTAGTGAGACATTGTTAACAATAAGTTAATTCTAAAAATGCATTCGGATATAACAATGTTCTGCAATATTTGTTGAGCAACGTGCCTGAATATTTACCTATGTACCTGGAATGATGCCAGGAAATTCTAACGTAGCAACTAACCCTCTCAGAGAGAACCAGCACTCTCTAAAGTTGTCCTTTCTAAAAAATAGATATGAAGTGTAGCACATCGCGACTGGGCTTGGACTAGAACTCTGATGACAGGGTTATAAATCCACCGCGCTAACCACTAGACCACGACCCTGTCTGCTCTTTTAAAGTTTTTGTGTTATTGGTTTTCCTGCACAATTTTAATAATTATGTTGAACGTCGTATGCATTGTGTTAATTGATGAATTATACAATGTACATGCTCTATGCTCTATGAGGTGAATGTTGGATTAACAAATTACTTCATCATGGCGGAGAGATAGTTAAACATCCAGTACAGACTATCTTGAATGATCGCTTTGTCTAAAATAAACGGAATTCAATTATATCTGTCTCCAATACGCGTTGAAGTATCAATTAAGTATGTTTGGGTTATATTTCAGTCTTGTTCATAGTTTAGTTCTCTTTAAATGGTTAAATAGTGTTAATTATATAGGACATACAGACAGTCAAATTTACTGAGACAACAATAATTACCATTCTAGAAAAAAATACTAAATAACGTTCAATAGTTTTAAACAGCGATGAAAAGCCTTTGTACACACTCATTCAGAAAGGTTGTTGCTCTCACAACTTGATACAAATTCACGAGCCAGAATTTTGTCCGTATGCCTTCCTAATCATATTGGCATTTTGAAGTATGTGCAAAGAATTCAATTTGTGCTTCCACATGAATACATTTAGAGAAATACATTTTTCTCAATACTCTGTTACAGTGTAATCTTCACTTATTTCTAATATACAAATAATAATACAAATACATGTCATTTGTATAGCGCAAAAATTACGAAATCATATTCTATTGCGCTTAACACTAATATACATTCACTTAAAACATTCAATTTAAAACCTGGATTCTAGAAACTAGATTTAGTCATATGATAAAGAGCACACTCATTGGCGATGAAACGTCCTATACAAATAAGTTTTCAAATGTGCTCTGAACCTGGTTTCACTTTTGATGTCTTTGAGATAGTTTGGTAGATCGTTCCACCATTTTGGACCAGTGACGGCTATAGATCTGTCTGCTAATTTTGTTCGCCGTCTAGGGATGCGAAAGTTAGTGTCATTTTGTGATCGTAGTCTGTACCCTTGCCGAATAGGATCAAACATTGTCTTTAGATACGATGGAGCAGTACCCATGATGACACGGAATAAGATTACCAGAACTTTGAACATTACACTGGCCTTAACTTGAAGCCAGTGTAATTCTGTCAGTAGATTTGCACTGGATTTGTCATAAGAAACATTCATGACAACTCTTGCGGCATGATTTTGGACTCGCTGTAATTTTTTCATCTTATAGGCTGGAATTTCAGTTAATAAGGCATTGCAGAAGTCAATATGGAAATGAACCAGTCCATGCACTAATGTTTCAGTAGACTTTTGTGTGAGATGTTTACGTATAGATTGAAGATTCCGTAGCTGCACATGAGCTATCTGGCATTTTTTCTGAATGTGGCAGTCAAAGTTAAGTGTATTGGTCATGATTACACCAAGATCTCTAATCTGATTCACACATTTTACATCACACCCACCAACATTGACACTTGTGATGTTCAATTTAGCTAACTGTTTTCTGGTTCCATACATGATTATTTCAGTTTTAGACTGATTCATTTTCAGTTTGAATGTTGTCATCCATTGTATGATATCAATGAGGCAGCTGTTAAGTTGTTGAATAATATAAAAAGCATGACGGCAGTATTCTCTCGTAAACTATTTCAGAATAGCATCGATATGCCAATGACATTATCGTATGCAATTATTACGTTTTTTACATTGTAATACTAAATCGTATCGGCGTATTTAATCGTCCGTATACATCTGTTTTTACAGTACATACTTGTGTTCACTAACTTTCATCCCATATTTAATCGGACTTGAAACAGTTCCATAATTATGCATTTGCCATATGTTACCACGTTGAATGATACACTTAGGTAACCGCATACGAGAACATAATTATGTAACTAGGGAAATGGAAATGTCCCGTACCAGCCAACGCCACTTGTCAGACTTCTTCTTCTCATTGTATTAACTTCTCTGCATATATCGTATCCAGATGTATTACCAATTAATAGGACATGACATGTCTTTATGCAGTCTGTGTTGTCTTCCAAGTTCAAAAATGCTGCACATTTATTACACATCCCTACATGAGAAACATCTGTGGGGCAATGGTATACATTTTGTATACGGGACTGTACCCATACATTTTATGTGTCTTTTCTCTTGGAAAACAGGATGATTATCAATGGTATGCAGTATAACATTATATCAATAATGCAAACCGTTTACATGTAGCATCCTGGGTCAAGCACAGATGAAAGGTTATAATGTACAAAACAAGCAAGAGAGGCTAGACAATTTCACTCGGGATTGCCTGAAAGTGTATAGAGCTATATCGGAAGATATTTGCTTTAAAAGTTTCAAAAACTGAAAAACAATTATGCTTTCATATCCATAAGGTCATTTTTCACTTCAGTTTTAACAGAAACTCTCTCTGTGAATTATTTGACATGCAAACTGTCCATTTTCATAGGAATGTGTTCTAGAACACCATATGAAACTGTTAGAATCGTCTAATTTTCGACGATTGAATCAACGTACACAGAACCCATCTAAACTTTTAATTTGCAATTAAGGTAGTCTAGTATAATACTAAAAACGATGTTAGTAATTATTTGGACATTTAATGACTGTTAAAATATAGCTCTATACACTTTAACTGTTAATTGTCCTATCAGTACCACTGTTATATACGTCGTTAGACGTACTTGCAACATTTATGTTGATTTTTGACAATTCCCGTGATTCAGAACATTTGCATTTCTGAGCTTCAGACAAATAATGACTATATATCAGCTATATTTAAATCAAAACGAACAGCACTGGTTAGTTTGTAATATTTGAAGAGTGAGTCAGAAGGACATTTTCTTCCGAATGATGGTGACATTTTGTGGATCCTTTTTTTGCTAACAGTTGGCGGGATATGTAGCCGTAGACTCGTTTAACACACTATATATCTATTATATTATAATAAAACAATTTGAAACACTAATTCGTTGATTTGAGCACAAACGCCACCATGACGCATTGGTAAGCCATGGATAGGGTTGATAGATATGAACGTCAAACTCTCAAGTTATCTTGTCCCTTGATATATGTAACAGCACTAAAACAAAACCGTTTCGATATGGAAAGGTAGACGTTTAACCTGATTCAAATATCAATGAGGATGGAATAATTGTCTAGTCGACTACTCCAAGTAGTGAGTGCACGCGTATCATATGCGATGCATTGTGAGATGGTGTCAAATTTATACGGCGCACGTGGTACGATGCATGCAACTTTGTCTGACCCTTAATGATTAAGTCCAGTTTGGGAGAAACTATTTGACATATGAAGAAATAATTTGCCATCGTAAAATGCTATTGTCGGTGTAATTGATGTTAAGTATCGTCTCTAAAATCTCCAAATGAGGGCTAGTCTTCAACTTGAACCTTTTCGGTAAATTATTCTGCATCATATATCAAATACCGGCAACAACAGACACATATATTCGGAACAAAAATCGGGCTGACAAAATCAGTATGGGCATATTTGACAAAATACGTCCCTCCTGTAATAATTGGGGCCATGGACATACTATAATATAAAGACAGCTGAGTCTGCAACAATTGGGACAATGAACAAATTGTCACCAGTTCGATCATAGCGTCTTATTGATCAAAGATACGTTTTGACAAACCAAATAAGGAAATTCCATCTAGATAACTAGCAATATAACTATATAACTCTGAGGCTTATTCGGTTATACTTTTACTGCATTGCAGATTACATGGATAGCATTTGTATCTTAATGCGAATATATTCCATCAATATAATGTTTCTATGACCATTAAAGTGAAATCAATACGCAGATATATTGGAAATGCGAAATTAAAAGAACCATTACATTTTGGCATTTACCATTTAGAAGTAATAATATATATAGATAACGTGCGTTCATCAATATGAAATCAGTATGAAAATAGTCCAAACATGCAGTCACCATAATATTTTTCTGAGCGATGAAACTGACCCTTTAAACCTCGATTTAGTATGTTTCTATGATGTTCAATTTCGGTTTCTAAATTGCACAGCTTGTTATATCATTTGCTAGCTAGATAGCTTTGCTCCATAAAGCAGTTATATAATATACAAATCCATGTGTTTTTAAATGCCGCAGAACATTCCCAATAATACGCGGAACTATAACAATACATCGCTATCAGTAGGTGTACTTAATGAAACTTGTAAAACTGTGAATATTACCTCAATCCAACCGTTATCGGACAGGACTTAGATACATAAACAGACCTTGGTACTGATTACAACAAACTATCTATTATAACGTTTTGTGTGGATGCATTAAAGTTCTTCTTTACGTGGCCTCAAATCTAACTAACAGGTGCACACAAACATATTTACCAAGAACATTCACAGGTTCTGTCTGTAGTAAAACCACATATCGTGAAATTGGTCAGACCGACATTCCATTGAACTAAAACACTGAAGAATTGTAACGTGATGCTTTATATTGTGTACAATGTATAAGTCGTCTTATGTATGCAAATTCAATCTTTGAAAGCAAAACTGTATACAAATTACTTGGACGCTCAAGTTCATAAAATACTTCATCAATAGGTAAACGTTCCAACACAACGTCAAAACTTCTATGTCTGTTTAAGTTTGAAAAGGTAAAGAATTCGGTACGAATAATTGATGGATTGATCTGCTGACGTAGGATACGACAGGGATTATTATTAACAAAAGGCCAATATTTCCCGGAAACAGAATCTACACGTGTAGAGTCGTGCGGTAGATATTGCCAATAACATCTGCAAATTAATCTATCATATCAATGTCATTTATTGGATTAATTCAAACTTCTAAAACATTTCTATAACGTCTTGAGTGGCATTGTTAATTAGAACTTGTCAGTCAAGGAAAATGTTTCCTTACCCTAATACTTAACACGCTGCTTGAACAATGTATTCACTTTGTAAATCCTTGACTATTTGATTATTAGTGTGAAGAAGTCAATAACTTCGTATTAATACGCAAACGTTCATACGGTTTATATTACCCGTAAGTAAGGTGTAAATGCACGTCAGTGTTGGTTTCATTATGTTGTAAGCTACTATAAAAACCCAGTAACATATACGATGATTTATCATCTGCAATATATTATCGAACATATTTAAAGACCAAAAACTGTTTTGAAATATCACAAAACTATGTCTCTGATACTGACAAGCATTTAATTGCAAATATTGACATATTGATATAGACGAATTTGCCATTTAAAGATAGGTCGTCAGTTAAACGATTCCCTTTCAATTTCTTTTCGAAATCGAACTAGCCTTCACAAAACAAAGGACCGAGTAAAGTCACCATTGGTTGATGCATTTACCCCGTGCTATACGAAATAAGTTAACGGCTAATCCACCATTATCTATATTGTAAGTTTACTGTCGCGTTCTACACTAATTGAAGAGAGAGGTCAATGAAGTCAACTCAATGTGGGTCAGAAAAAAATATGTACATGGTCACCCGGTCATATGGTCATTTATAAACTATAAACTTTTATAAACTGCCTGGCTGATTGCTATTGATGACCATGTACATGTAAAGGGAAATTGATAGTTCACAATTATACATCTCCATCTGTGCTTAGTATTGTTTACGAGACAGACGAATCAACTGTCAAGTTTTACAAGGCTTAAAACGAATTTGCCTGGTTTGAACACAGTCATATTATCACATAAGTTCACTATAAAATTCCAGCGCATAATCAGCTGTCAAAATTAAGTTCCAATAGTTTGTTATGATATGGTCCGTCTGGACTTCCAAGCAAATTTTTGGCTAATTACTAGTTTGCAAGTACTGTCTGTAAATGCTTTTCAAACATTGTCGTCAGACATAATACGGTTTTACTGCTATGAAAACATATAGTAATCCGATCATTATCATATGAAAACATACGGATACATTGAAAAGTATTCATGACACACACACTTGAATAGTAGCAGTCTAACGCAGACATACAATCAACCTTGCTACCAATAATCATCGGCAATATCGTTAGTGCTGATCGTTCTAAACACACACATTTATAAATGCAATGATTTAAAATACGCACCCATAGAACGCGTCCATACATTGAATTAAGCGTTCGTGTAAGGAACGCTGAGTTACATTATACGATTCCAGCATCGTCATGACCTTTGCCAATCCGTTCAATGTTATTTCGTCTCACATTGCGAATTGATATTGGACAACATAATGGAGAAATATCCAACTCATAGATATACAAATGTAACCAGCAATACAGTATATGTCAATGGAAGAACCTTTTTCATGAGTTATATATGTATGTTCTTAATTTCATGCCGGACAGCAAAATAACACAAATGCCAAACACGTAGATATAACCGGTCATGCAATATGTGTCAATGGAAGACCTGATTGTTATATATGAGGTATATATGTACTTGATTCTATGCTATATCCTTATAGCAACACTGGTAATGTTTCGCTAATTTTGACAGTGGTATTCTTTGTTGTAATTTTGAAGCATGAATGTACATCGATTCAGCTGATCAAAGTGCACACGACACATTCATGTTGTAATAAGGCTTATTAATATTTAAAATTCACTCTCCAACCGGTGCCCTTCAAAATGGCAATTGTGACTTCTTAATAGATTTGAATTTCAATTGAAAACTTCAATTTTGGTTCGCAATTTGTGCTTGAACTCACGTGTGATACTTCGATGTCTTTAAATGGGCTCATCGCTTATTTGATTAGTTAATGGAATGCAGTAAAACCAAAACGTCAATTTGTTTAAAGCAGAACTAATCTTATTATACGTTTAATTACATGGAGGAAAACAAAGATTTCAATATATTGACACAGTGACACTCAGTTTCTAAATTGTGTTTTGCTTTTTTTTTCTGGAGACAGAATGCAGACTTAATTAACGCCTTCATTGACGTTAGATGCAAATGAGCACACAGTGCTGTTTATGAAGTTGTTGTTATGCTAAAATGCGGTAATGTTGTTCAATCATCATTTTACTTGTAATCATCAAACCTAAGAATAGGCTTACTGGAACGCCATTTCTAATAGAGATCACAATGTTAATCAATCAGCGACACACCCTGTAATTAACGAAGACCAGTAAATAGCACAGAGCTAATAGTGGGTTATCGAATCCTGGAAGACAAATGGAAATGACACTGCGAATGAAGCTGATTGGAGAAGAATTACCAAAACTAAGCATACGTTTCTATATGATTGTGGATATTCAAGTATAATGTTATTCTTTAACACATGGAGATCCATATGAATACATTTTAATTCTTTACTAAGCTGGCTCGTAATTCCTTGTTCTGATAACATCGGATTTTCTGCATGCATTTTAGTTATACAGTATTCCTAGATTCGATAATATGACATTTTGCACTTTACTCGATGAACAGTATAAATTGGGTTTGTTCTTTCACGACCGGATAAAATAATTTAAGCCGTCTCGTTTGACATCATCAGTCAATCGGTAAGTTCCTCTCAAGATTACTGCCTGCTGCATTCCAATATAACTAATAACTAATGACATTTACTTTAGCTATATGACAAGTTCCTCAAAAGAGTACCAACGTTGTTGCAAATCATTGTCAAATACTTGTGTCCTACGTTCTAACATGGTCAAATGATAGGTTTTACAATGTAACCGTGTGTTGTTCTGTTGACGTATTGCATCTATTAAAATAGACGAGGCTTTATCGCATACCAGTATATCATTCTTATATGTCTGGCATTTGTGCTGAGTCATTGAGTCTTTGTTCAAATCGCTTAAATATTTGCCGTCAGGTTCATTATCGAAGTAAATCGGATTTATAAATGGTACATGTATGCACATTCGCGTATTCTATATGGAATTTTTGCGTTATCCATTTGTCTGGCATATTTAAATATCAAGTTAAAGACACACTATGCAAAATACATGTTCATGCATGCGTAACTGAAGTTAAGAAATTGATTGTTCCGATCAGAAAGTGATAAAACCGTCACAATTGTTAATGGGTCATGAATGCATTGCATTGATAATTCCAAACGTGTTTTGTTTACAAACAAAGCACAAAGAATACTAAACATCGGTTTAATACTGTTCCAATTTCCTTTGCAGTACAAACCCTAGTTGTATATATATAATGCCTGAAGAAACGTCTGAAACAAACCTTGTTTTAAATCTCAAGGACGCGAAATGCGGTATACTTGCACATAGACACCGTGCAAGAGAAACCAACTATATGAAATTGAATCATCTCGAGGGTATCGTCGTAAACAAATCTATAATATGTACACATTCATACTGAATTTGAATCCAATCATGTTTTCAAATCATCGTGCGAAAAGCAAAGCGCGAAACTAAAGTACTGTTTCTACCCTAAGCGGTTACTTTGTTCCAATAGGAAAAGTATACTACATGTAATTAATATCTAAGAACAACAATACTTGTTTGTTTTGTTCTCTGTGAAATGTAAACCAGATAACCATCTTCCTACCTTATTAGAGTCATTTTAGAACATAATTATAGTCATGCCTATCAAATGACAAATAATTACTTGGTACATGTATTTACATCCTACGGCTCAATTTAAATGCAAAAGAAAATTGACTGGCTAATGTTGCATGCCTTTTCTTTGTCATTTTCTTATTTTCCAAATGACAATTAAATTGTCATGCATTATTTCTTTTTTCTGAAACAACTTCATTCATATACAAATGTGTTCTTTCAATTTAATGTTGTAATGAACGTTTTTATTTGTTTTGCAGAAATTGTGTGTCGTGCATCGTAACCAGTCATTTCATGTCATATCGGTATTTCATAGTGTACCAGATTGTTAACATGATATAAATCAAATGTCTAAAGATGACTTCCTAATCCAACACCGCTGATCAAGTAGTAAAAATATCCAACATATGTCGAGGCTTTCCCTGATTTATTAATACACACTTCGTCATTAACAAAAATACCGCTGGAAAAACGTTCGGTCATAAAATATTAAAATCATTCGGTAGTTTGGGATAGAACACGGAAGCACATGCCCGCACCAGTATAAAACGCATGACAATGTGTACCATATCAGACAATTTTGATGATTGGAAGTGACAATTATGTGTCTATAGAATGTAGAATTTTAAAACACAACATGCTGTCAAAAACAGTATATATATATTGAACACAAATGGAAGGTATTAGAGCACAACAGAAAATGAAATAAGAGATAAACATGGTACAACATATGCCAGGACAACCCCATACATGTAGAACTCGTGTGACTTAAAACAGTGGTCCCACCTTTAATTGGATATTACTTTGCCATTACATAAGTCAGTAAGTATGTTCATGTGCATACCAGTAGTACCAGGCAATGCTCAAGTGTTAATGCTGGTCTCAATTTAGAACATGTATGGGACAAAAAGTGATGCAATCAGCGTTTTAATGAGTAGTAAATGGGTGTTAGATAATGATTTGGTTGAATCAAAAGTTTTTAGATGAACTTCTGTCTACTCGGATTATTCGTCCATGTCCGTTTAATGACAAAGTAATTTTTAAATCTCAAATCATGTATTGAATGTGTTTTTTTCTAGAAATTAATTATAGCGTTCCACAGGTTCGCAAGAAAGTTATCAATTACTAAAACCTATATCGATCACACAGTTCCTCTGTCTTGCTCTATTCATGCGTTTTTGTTATGGTTTTATGATAAAATTCTACAGTAGCAATCAGAAACAAATACATTCCTGGGTACAAGTGCGTGCCAATTCTGCCAGAAAAATACACACCTCCAGCATGAAAGCATAACTAGGGTAATCTTAATGTATTTAAAATCGTTTAAATATTTGTAATTAGTGTATACATAAATTGCACATTTGGTACATGATATATTGGGCTCAAATGAACTTTACGTGCTAATAAGCAACTTAGCAATTTATTAATTGAGTGCTCAATATATATATAAGCCAACCATTAAAGTGTCGTCCCTATCCAGTAGTTTGCCCGAAGTTCTTTCGTTTTTGTGTGTCATCAGCGTCGATAAGGCTGTTCCCTAGGCTACACTTTGCTTAGCAATACGGACTATAGTTGGTTTAAATGCACCAACTCTATTGAGAATGTGCTTTATTTGAAATAACATGTTCTAGCTTCCTATTTATACTACTCGTGACCAATGTTATAACTTTATACACCGATTTTAAATTTGAATATCTCAATCACTGCTATGTCGAATGACATGAAATTTTGAATTCGTGGTTAATATGATAGCGTTTTTCTAAATTTCGATGTTTTTACAACACAATCACGTGATTGTTATGCATGAATGCATTATAATGGGTATATAAGTTTAGTAGAAAAATAGATGATCAGCCAAATTATCACATGATTGCAAAGAAATGGAAGTGATCACATTTTTTTCACTTTTAAGTCTAAGGTTTAAGTACTTACAAGGTTGGTGAATCATGCCTCAGCGTCATGAGACAAAAACGTAATATCAAGCATATGACAAAAACATCACAACACTATGGAAGGTTATTACCACCAAGGATACACCTCTGTATCCTTAGGAATATAACATAGAATCACTTGTTTCGCAATCTCCCTTAAACAAAAGTTACATGTAGATATAAATAAAACATAAACAATGGAATACATTCGTACGGGTACGTTCTATTCGACCTTCACTCCCGTTCGTGAATGTTTCTCGCAGGTCCACAAATTCTGTAGCATAATCAAATATATGTACGCCAGCAACGCCAACTTTAGTTTATTCATACGTGTGTAACTTGAGTTCCGTTACACGTGACACGTCGACCTTATTCCATAAAATTGTATTATGTTTGTGAATACTAACACACACGGGATTTTCGTAATTCTATGATTCGATGATAAACATCAAAACCATTTCCAAATGAAGAAAATTGTATGAGATACTCGTTTCTACTTTCTAAATCTATATATTTTACATTAGGCTATGCTACAATGTAACCGTATTAATTTGCAGATTGTTTAGTCTGGGTAGCTATGCTTGTCTCCCAAAACGCCTTTGCTGTTTTAAAGGAACAACAAATATTTATTTGATTCCGTTTAATTCTTGTCCACGAACAACAAAATCTAAGAAAACACAAACACAATACATCAGAGACATACATTTAAGATAAGATCTTAAATAATTATCCAAGTGGATGAACAAAAATTTTTTAAGTCGTTTCTCGCTAGTCTTTTGATAAGATTGACTGATGCGTTATAATATTTTTCAGTTACTCATTCAGAACTAGACAGGTGTTTGGATGGCTCCAGGATGCATTAAAGTGATTGCCATGCGCCAACGATAGTTGATGATATATCAACCCCTGTCAAAGATTAGCGATAATTCTGAACATACCATGAAGTAAATATGTGCATTTCATACATAGACACACTGTTGAACTAATAGTAAATAATTGATTATAAAGCTGTCTGATGTAAGCTGGGGCGAGTGTGTTTTATTAAGTTTCAAACTACTGTCAGACAGTAACCTTGTAATTTGTATATAAATTTGAATGACGTATTTGTAAGTCTCATACCGATGCCTTCGTCAAAAGTGATATTAAGCAACATTTGTTTAATACGAGAGGTGCCCCACTTATATTTGAACAGTGTTGAACATGACATATTTTCATTGAAATATGGTATAAATCAAATATCTCTTTTGTACTGTGTAAACATATGTGTTAGGTATCATTTACACTAACTGGTTGGTTTATTTGAAAAATGGAATGAACCAAAAACAACACTTTTGTAGAGGGTGTTGGGTTTTGCTTTTTGAAGGTCAGCCACTGCCATAAAAGCCCTTTAAAGTTGTTGTTTGGGCATGGATATTCCATTTTTGTGAAGAAAATATGCCATTTTGTCACAGCAAGGATGTTTTGCGCTTTGTTGTTCTTTTTAACGAAATTACGCAAAATATTAAAAACTGACAAAAAGTGATGATACCTGCCAAAATCTTAAACTTTGGTTATTTAATAAGTGAGGCATATCCAAAAACCAAATTAGGGACTTCAGCGACGTTAAGAGTACCCATTGGAACTTTCGATTTGTTCATTTAGAGAATTATACATGCCGGACTCGGGATAAAATCGGTGTTTACATGCTCAATACCACAAGAACAACATAAGGGAGACAAATGTCTTTAACGCTGTGTATGCTTGAACGGAACCGTAAATGCAACAACTTTGTCACCTCTGTAGAGGCAATGCTTCATCGTTGAGAAATATACCATGAACGGACAGCCTACTTTACGATAAATGTTGATAAGGCTACCCATATGTTGACATTCGTTAAGCTCCACATGTTTCCGAACGTTTGTATAACGTAAGCTATTGTTTGCTATTCTGGCTTAATGGAACACAAATTTATTCCTAAAAAGTCAAAGGTGAATGCACATTGCTGTGTAGATTAGGTTCCAAACCATATTTGGTCAAAATGTTTGCAAAACATCTTTCCTTGAGACCATATGGGGAGCATGGTGTTTTGTCAACACGGAGCTTCAACACCCTATACAAAAACACCATTCTGTACCTTTAGAACACACATTTAAAGTATATTACGCAGGATTAGTAAAGGCCAAAGTCTAATGAACATATACCCACAAACCCTTTAGTCTATGGGCTATTGCTGCGTTTATTACAGGCGGGAAATGCAAACAGCATCGATCGGATTATTCGGTCTTCAAAAGGCCAAACATCATACCCCCTACAAAATTGTAGATTTGCGTGCAAACTAAGAAATAAAGTAATAATCAATAGTTGAATGTGTTTCATAACACGTTATTTTGCACAATCATATAGAAATATGTTGATTATATATAATAAGCATCGAACTATTTGATATTCTATACTGTTCAAATATAAGTGGGGCACCTCTCGTAGGATCAAAAACGGCAGACTGGTACATTGTATATCTAATATGTTGTTATGTGTGTGATCATATAGGCAGTGACTTGCCATATATTGATTTTAATACAAAGTCATCGCCTATAATTATTTCATTGACTGTAGATTCGTACCATCTGTCGTCTAGCTAATGCATCGTTTGGGTAGATGATATATGTAAGACATATTCATAAGGAATTTGGTTACCGTGATGGTGTAACCATTCCTTAGTACACAAGGTCCATATAACAACTACTTGTTGAAAGCTTTAATGGACTACAATATGCTTATTCCTTAATGAGTGTTGATAAATTATGAAACTGTTTTTATTTCAATAAACTACCTGATGCAAATTCTTTAACGATAATCAAGTTTTACAGGCTGGGACAATTAAGAACGTGTTAAAACCATATTCCGATATCCCAGGTCATAAACATGTTTTTCATATAAAATACAATCGTTTGATATCTAACAAGCGTGTTTATCTAAGTTCCCATTAATCACAACAGTAAGAGATGTTGTTCCTTCTTCCGCACGAGAATGAATCGTAAAACGATACGGCTTGAAACGGTTCCATGTACATAATCCGTTTATCTTCACTTGTGTTTCGCGGTGAAAATATGTATCGTAAATACGACACAAACATTCACTATTCTTAATACAAGTTTCAATACATAATGCATCAATTGTATACAGCGCCTCAAACAAATAACACATCAACTTGTCATATTCTTGCTGACAAAAACAATATTAATACGTGTGCGCCCCTACAGCCGTAACCTCTGAATAGTCCCGTATATAGCTATATTGCACCCAGATGATGTTAGTGTTAGTCGTATTGTCTGTAATCCTAGAACGTCAAACATAATGCGTCTCTTCAAATCTGCCTGTATTATGTCTGTTCACAATTCGACCTCTAATCGTCAAATTAAACTGGCAATTAAGATTTAACACATTCATCCTACTAGATCTCAAATATTCTTGAGATAAACATTGCTATATAAGGATGATTTCTTTGATTACAAGCTTAAATCGGAAAAAGATCCCCATTAAACCACAGTAGTCTCTATTTAGTTGGTCATTAACGAGTTTTAGAAAGCTACATACCTGCATGTAACTGCACAGTAGTTTGTAGTAGGTTTTTAAGTGCTTCCTGTTTAAGTGATTTCCTCTTTTGATGAACAAAAACTTTCATGTTCTGACAGCACGTTATATATGTCATGCCTGTTGTCGTTTTCCCATTAGTAAAGCTTTCTCATTGTGCCATTTTCGATTTAGTGTAAGCCAGAAAAGTTCAGTGAAAGTAGGACTTTTCTGAAACACATTATACAACCACTCTTTATATGGTTTCGTGTGTATTGTACTGGATTTATAAAAAATCTCTCTTGTGCACTTTTAATTAGGAAATCCTTCAAATGTGCTTATTTAAAGACATAAAACGTACTTTTATATTATTAGCTAACTGCGAAAAATTGAAGCCGTTCAATGCGAGACGAAAGTTTTGAAATCAATATTGCGATTCATCATTACATTCTCCTCTGATATAATTGTAGTACAAGAGTGCATGTATCTAGTGGTTGGATACAAAATACAGCAGTTACACAAGTTAATGGTTCTTTGTATTCATATCCATAAATATTCCATACGTGTTTGGTTTTTCTTCGGAATTCATCGAAATATGTACATGTACCTGTACATGTATATCATTCATCGCATCCTTTTTATTGTCATTGGTATAAGCGTGATAATTCCATATTTCATCCGCTCCACTCATACCTTTCTCTGCTCACACTTGATGTTCTTCTAAAGTTGTACGCTATAATGTTCTCTTGAGTTGTAAGAATAAACAAAGCATAATTGACAACTGGTACAATTGATCCTGTAGTTAGTATAAAAGAAACATTTTGTAGTTGGTTGACAGTGTCTACTTGTGGTGAAAGACTAAAATCATCACTAGGGTTACCAACAATCTGCTGGATGTATTATTCCTGTATTTGTATTACAAGTATCGCCCGAACTATTAGTTTTGTTATATACAGTTAGGTTGTATTAAGCATATTATTTTACATTTCCAAGGACAATGTCACCTTGTTCCAAAGAGAAAGATATAGGAAGAAAATTCTGAATGTGACTTACATTAACTTATCTAATCACTTCTTATAATTGACATCATATCCGTTGATTTAATGGCAGTGTCATTGCATGGACACCGAATGTTCTGCAAGGGTATTTAGTTTTTAGGCTGGAGATGTCGCCAGACCTATCACAATGCCACAAAATGAAATCCACTAACTTAAAGATGCATTTACTCCCGAAACTGACAACACAGAATCTATACACTCAATGAAAATAGTTCCTCCTCGTTAATCAATTTTGCAAGATTAGAACATTACACTTTCCTTGTTTCATTTAATCTGTTCGATTGTAATATATTAGTTTCTTCTTGTAATGGAAGGAAATTGTATGAAATTAAAAGAAAATGTGTTTAAAGGCTTTGATAATTACAGTATTACTTCGCGTTACAAACGCGATATATAGCGCGTACATCAATGATTTTATTATGTTAAATTATTAAGTTCAATATTCTCTTAAGAAATCTGGGTCGAGGGGTTAAGCAACTCGCTTAGTAATTTTCTGATGCTAAGGTCCAGCGATAGAATCACGGCGGCTCCAAAAATTATATATTTTTTATTTTTCGTCCAGCACTTACCTCTCTTTCGACTTAGAAAACCACTTGATGTTATATTACTTGAAAAGCTATTTTCCCTTTGCAGTTCGCCTGCATGTCAGTACTTCAGTACTTTGATTACTTGTTCAAACTCTCACTGATAATTCTAACAGAACTTAATGAAACGATTCGTCCTCGAATAACAACTTAATCTGAATAAATAGAATATGCTAAAGACAATATGAGGAAGATATCTCAACATAACACTTATATAATTTACAAATGTTATAAAAATAATTATACAATGATTTCGTATGGTATTGTGGCAATATACGAACGAAGAATGAAGTAGTAACGATAGCAACATTTGAAAGATAAGGAATATTTTAAACACGTATTATGTTATCATTCTTCCCTTTGATTGATAGGACATGGGTTTAAGATAAGAATTGGAGCGTATGCATATTGTATTCCTAGTCCAAATTATATACAAAATATTGTTATATCTTCTTGAAGTTTTGGCATCTTTACTTCCGCTATTCCTCCTCTGTGTGTATTTAAATTTAGCGTAATCCTATGAAATATGCTTAAAGTACCATAGTGTGAATATTGCGTGGGCAAGCCAAAATCACCTGTCAGAGTTAACGAATCCTGGCGGAATTGAAGGTGTGGTATAATACTTATCTGGTTAATATATGACCTTACATTCTGATATAACGTTATATAATACTATACTTAATGGAAGTTCTTCAAGAGTGTATGTAGTTGCTGAATCGCTGTTATTAATTAGTGAACTTGATTGTCTTAATGTAATGTTAACGTATTCCGCAATTGAAAAAATATGCAATGCAACCAGTTTTTTCATTCACAATGTAACATTTAATACTTTTATTTATGTATTTGTTGACGTCTTTCTGTATTTGACTGTAATTTGCATTTTACGCTTTCAGTTGTAGGAAGTAAAAAGAATAGAAAAATGCTCCAAAAAGCCATAATATCAATCAATAACTGATTTTCGTTAAGTATGAACACTTTGTTAGTGTTACATAGTAAGTTACAGAGTAGTGCTTGAAAAATATGCATATATACCACAAAGATGTAATCAATCAAATTCTTTTTCTTTCAGAGTACAAATACATCGCATACAATACATGCTTGAGATTTACTGCGAAGATTGGATGCATTATAGTTTGTTTTCGTGAAATTTATATAAGGTCATTTTACTAATTATGTGCGGACATTATGTAAATAATAGGTTCATTGGTCAGAATCAATTTAAGTCAGCTTAGGTCAACTAATAAAGCATTTACATTTTGCTATTTGTGTATGCGTTTATAAAAATGCGTCTTTGCTATTTTATATACTGGGTTCAAGAGTGTTGTGTCCTCTTTGCAATGTGATGAATGTCAAAATGTCAAGAGCAACTTAAACAAAGTAATTATTACGTCATTGAAACTCCCCAAAATAGTAGGTTATAAACATGCCAGCCATCAAACGTTATCAGGTAGTTTGTCAGTTGTAAACGAAAAGTGATGTGTTGTATAAGAGCTTTATGACATTAGAACAACATTATTTCAAACTCATTATTTCTAAATACCAAGGTACGAACTGCGTCATACGTAATACGCTGAATATAGGATATATCGGCCACCTCTCTCGTGAAGCGACGAAATGTACAGTGTACGTCCTACAAATCATATCAAATACGATTGCTCCAATAAAATATCTAAATTGCTCCAAAATCTAATTATGGTACCGTAACATAAGATGTATCAATTCATTATAACAAAGTATATTGTTATTTCTTGTTGGATACTATAACCAGCACCCCAGTGTGTTGTCGGTGTTTGGATTATTCATGATAACTTTTCACTTTCAATGCAACTAGTTCACCAATTTACTATTGAAACTCAACGTCAAAAATCCTATTACACGAGGTATTTATGTGAAATATATTGCACTCAACAGGCGGAAACTAGTACTTGAATCGATAAATCGTTTGATCTAAATGCTCATTAGCATTGTGAAGTTTTTCATTTAATTAAACCTAGCGTTACACCCTTTGTCTGTGTTATAGAGTTAAAGTATCCGACACGCGTTTTTACCCTTTTTATCTTCCTCGAGATTGCCTAAGGATTGAAACCACATGTAATCAAGATACAGTATAGAGATGATATAATTGATTTAGTGCCTATAATTCAAACATATTGCTTCTAATTAGACGTATAGTTGTAGGTATTAAAGCCATTTGCATGAACATTTTCTACTTGTTGCTGTGAAGTACTTTTTTAACGCGTTCTGATTAAAGCAATGTACACTATAAAACGAGTTATAATATACAAAAAAAATGAAAAATAAAATGTCATACTTGTTATCAATACAAGAGTGTAAATAACTAGATGCTAACGCGTATAAACATTCAACGAGTCGTGCACACTTATAAATCAATTTCGTTGGTATAAATATAATAATTATATACAAAGTAGGGACGCTAATATACTAACAAAATCTACGTGAAAAGTATTATTAGAAATACATAAAGTATACTGTAAATATTGCCGAAAATGTATTATTGGAAAATGCAACTTTTTGAGGACATATTCCAGATATAATTGTATTAATATTTATTTGCCACCTGATAAAAATACGCAATACAACAAGACCTTTCCTGTTATCGTAGAGAAATATCCATGGAATAAGAGCACAATGTATCAGACTGTGTGTGTTTCTAGTAGTTTCTTAAAGCCTAATTAATGTATTAAGCTTTTATTTAGCAAAGTATGAGCAAAATCACTGTTGTTATGCTATAATGGTTGGAACGGTATATATTACACAAACACTTACTTTATGGCAGGTTTTATTTAGCAATGATTGAAAGGTATATACAAAAACACCTACTTTATGGCAGGCTTTATTCAGCAATGAGGTTGAACAGAACATAGATAGAAGATCTACCACGAGTTGTCAATTGATATAAATTCATATTAAACAAGTTTTGGAAATTAATTAAGCGAGCCTGTTTCAACTTTCGGTTTGGTCAATATGACATGTTCCGAAAATTGGCTCGTAAGAACCACCCTGTGATGTTGATTTTAAATAAGTATCAGTCTTAAAATGTCTTAAGTAGTAGTAGTTCCCATTCTAATTCAGCGATGTACACAGCTTGGTGACTGCTTAGACCAGTGGTAACTATCAGTAAACTATTAAAATGCATATAAGTGTATGCGGATATAACATTGTTCCGCAATAATTGTTCAACTACATGCAGGAGACGTACCTCACATATTTTTCTAGAATGCATGCTAACCAAACAACAACTTTTGCTAGTAGTTCCACATGATGTCCAATATTCCTGGAAGAGTTAGACCAACCGCGATAGGACAAGGAATTAATCCTGGTTCCAAATCAACCGCGTTAGCAATTAGTCAATAAAGTCTCACACAGTTTTTTTTTCTGCAAACAATTACACCATGCTGTAAATAGTATGTGTTGCGCAACGTAAATAAATATACCATGTGCATGTAAATGCAATTTTAAAACTGCCTCTTGTGTGAACTATTAATGTGCACGCATTCAAAGAAATTCTACCTTGCGTTAACGGGACTAAACTACAGTTGGTAAATTTCAAAAGGAATCAAAAAGCTAACTTAGAATCACATTATATTATTTACTTTATAATTATGTATCTCTATAGGTAAACCCCTGTTCTTTGAGTGGATCACAGATTTAGATTTACAAAAAAAAACTTGATCATTAAGGAAAGATACATTGTAAATATCTACAGGCTACCCTTAAAAATAAAACTGCATTGTTTTGATATATCGGTATCAGATATGCGTTGAAGAGGCTTCAACTCCAGTCTAGTTCAAAGTGTAGTTCTCTTTAAATCGTTTAAATAGTGTTTTAATTATATAGGGCATATAACCAGTCAAATTTACCGAGACAGCAGTAATAACCAGTCTATATAAAGATTACTGAATAACATTCAATCCTTTTCAAATCGATTAAAAGCATTATTACACAACAATGCAGATAGGTTATTGCTCTCGCAATCTGGCCAAAATTTAGTCTGTATGTCTTCTTAAACACATTTGCACCCAGTAACAATAGCCTAGTTATTAATGGATTCGTCTTGATGTCTGCAAAGAATCTCATTTTTGCTTTCACATGAACGCATTTAGTGAAATACATTTATTTATCAGTGTTCCAATAATCTTCAAAGATTTCTGATATCAAATAAAAACTCGAATGCTGTATTCTCTCGTTTGCTATTTCCGTCTAAAATTAATATGCCATTGGCATACAGTTTTCAATTATTGACGTATTGTTACGGAAGCACATCGCGCTATTTTAATTGAATTGTATGCATTCATTCGTCCATATAGAGGTTCACTATGCTTCTAACAATATTGCATTGAAATCGTAATATGCTACATGTATCAAACGTCTGGTGCAATTACGTATGTGTATATAGGGACATAATTATTATGCACCGTCCGAGTGAGATAGAAGTTTCCAGTACCAGACAATAACACTTCTTGTCAGGCTTCTTCTCCTCGTTATGTTAACTTCTCTATATTTGTCATATCCCGATGTATAACCAATGAATACGACATGACATGTCTTTATGTAGTCTGTGTTGTCTTCCAAGTGTGCATATACTGCACATTTATAACACATTACTATAGGGGAAACATCGGTAGGACAATGGCATATAGGGGATTGTACCCCGTATGTCTTTGACGGCTTCTTCGCAAAGCAGACTCATTATGAGTTGCATGCAGTAAAACATTACATCAATAATTCAAACGTTGTACAACGATAATCCTATGTGAAAACGTATTATGTACAACAAAAGTAAGAGAGCTAGTCAATTCCTATCGGGATTACATGTAGCAGAAATGTCTATTGTCATATTCGTAATCGGTCATATAAGTCTTCGTAAGGACTTTAAGGTTACATGTGTACGACCGTACGATGAACTGTGTCGGTATGCGTGATCCGATAGGTCTGTGAATATTTATATATACATTAAGTATAGGGTATACGCTAATGGTGCTCTGTCTTGGAACACTCACACGTTTGGTACGTTATTGTGTGTTTCAGAAGATTATAGCTGGAATCCTACTGATGATTTATATCTATTCTCAGCTTCTGTGTTCCTTCATAACAACATATTACTGTTCTTAGCCACGTTCTTCCATAACGAACGAGTGTTGCACCATGTGTCCGGTAACTTTTATTAGCTTGACCACCAGGAATCAACAACATCATACACACTAACAAAGTTGATATATATGCCTTTATATACGCGTAGTTAAAAAGCAATTATATTGAAAATTGTTCTTGTGTATATTAATAAAAAATAGTATCCGTTGCATGGAAAAAGTACAAATATTTATGGTAATTTACATTTTTAGAATGCCAATTTTATTAAAACAACACGTATAGCAGATGTTAATAACACTCGTATAATGAAGTATGCTTTGCAAACGTTTGTCCAATAGAAACTATCAGGAGTGTAATATTTAGTATATGTGTGTAGGTTATATTGCGGAAAAGCACTTTCAAACTTCAAAATGATGGTAGCTTTATTTTCTTATGATCATATATTTTCTATGAGAGTATTGTCTCATGACGCTGATATTTATATTCTTATAATTTACATAATATACGAACGGTGTTAAGGAATTATTGATAATTAGTTACTTTTTATGATGATACTTCAAGACGTTTGCCTCATTTGGTCGCCGTTTTGAAATGGGTTTCTGTGGGCATTGCTCATGCTAGTTGTGTCGTGGTCTGATTTCTGTGCTCGGCTGGTTGGGTTGAGTGCTGCCCTCCCTGTCGGATTTTCTCATACCTTTTTTATAACTATTACATTGTGTAATTAACATTAATGAAAATGTTAGCTGGAGTATCTAACAGCGTACTTTCTAATTCGTAATCCCTTTCACTGTTTTGCAAATCAACACAAATAAAATAAGTACTCTAATGACTATTTTCAAACGCTCATTGTTTTAATAGATAAGTAATACTATAACCTGTAAAATATGCTTTGTAACATATCCGTTTCGTTAATATGCATGGAACATGATCTCTGTTGTTACATTATATTGTGATATTGCTTTGCTATTCTCAGAATTGATATAGATAAGAGCAGATTAAATTGTCGATATACCTGACACTTATCTACAGCTTAAACAATTTATTTTGTTACTAGACATTAATACTCTTGCGAAAATGAAAATCGGCATTTTGGATAGTGATTCACATTACATTGCCAATTTAACGGAGGGCGAAGACAACCAGTTTGGTATTAAATATTCAAATTATGGCTGCGGAAACTAGGCACATCGCGTAAATACGTATAAACGATTTACGTATTTTTATCTAAGCACAAAGTTGACTGTTTAGTGTTTGAAGACATTAATTGTCAGTCTTTTGATTGTAGCCTGGCAACTAGACTTGTCGAGCCCCAGTGCAATTACTCACAAACATTAGACGACCTTTGGACTGTCGTGCATGTTCAAGCAATGTAAGCAAACATGTGTAAACGTTAACAAGGTGGCGTAAATTGAATTCAATTGTTACATGTATGTTATTTATTATTATTGCGTTGCTAATGCATATTTGCTGGATTTAATATCGAGCAAATAAGTTAGTTACAATCCAACTTTACATCTGATAAGAAATATGTTGCATAACACAACTGTGCTTTTGTTAAAAGCTCTACAGTAATGCATTAATATTATTTTATCTTTTTTCGGAGGAGGAACAGTGTACATTATACAAATTTACCAATCAATGTTTTGGTTTCTTATTTCTTGCGCTACATTCTTTTTGTAGATCTACGGATCATAATTTTGTTAATAAACACAATTTGAAGCACGTTTGAATGGTTGGCTTACAATGAGCCTTCGATTTATACATGTTTAAGTCACAAATAAGCACGTATATTTCATGTTGGGTCTACTCTATCAAGTATCAAATGTGCCATTAAGTATACATTCAATTATTACTAATGTAAAACATTTTACCAATCGATGCATTTCAATTAACCTAGTTATGCTTTGATGCTGGAAGTTTGTTTTTGGCAGAAATGACACATAGCTATACTCAAGAATGTGTATATTCTAAAGTGCTACTATAGAATTTATAATACAAAATTACCAGAATGTATGAATAGAGATAGACAGCAAGCCGGGTGATCGATATTAAAGGTTTTAATAATTGATAATTATCTGGCGAACACATGGTACGCTATAATTGATTTCAGAAAAAATGTATTCAACATTAAATGTAACAGTATCTTTGAGCGTTTAATGTATATAAGACTTAAAATGCATTATGCCATCAAACGGAGATTACAGAATAATCCGAGAAGACAGTAGTCCATGCTAAATGCATTTAATTAAACATATTCGTAATCAAAGGCTAATTTACAAGTCATAAATATTTTTTTGATTTTATCACATTTCGTCGTAAACATGTACTATTCAAAGTTCGAAATTGAGACCGTCAATAACACTTGAGCACTACCTGAGATACTGCTATGCACACACAAACCTACTTAATGATGTATGTCATGGTGAAACCAAGCAGTTCCACTTAATGTGGAACCAATATGTAGGTCACATTTCCGCTCCGATAGTTCCGTCCTGGCATATGTTACTAAGTGTACATTAATGAATCAAGGAAAGCTCCAACGTAATATGGATCATCCTTAGTACTTGATAAACGGAGTTGGATTAGAAAATCAATTTCAGGTATTTGATTTATAACATGTTAACAATCTGGTACAATGTCTGGTTTCCATGTTAGTAGAAAAAACCAAACACACATGCAAATGAAAACGTTCATTTCAACATTAAATTGAAAAATTACAGTTGTATATGAATAAGGATTGTCTTAGAAAACCAACACGGTGAATGTACATTTAATTGACATTGTGGTATTGAATAAATTAAATAGGAACGGAAGATACATTCATTCAAATAATTCTGCTGAAATTTTAGTCTAGAACAGATTGGGGTGTTTTCGCTCTTGCGTGTTAATAGCTGTACGTGTCATTGATACATATTGCTGATACGTATGTACTAAAAGGAGTACAATTGGGTAGGGTGATAGTTATCTAGTTTGCATTTCGGAAGAAACACATCGTCTTTTTTAATACGAATGTTTTTTACAAGGGATAAAACTAACCGCCTAAATCGACGAAACGATAACGAGGTCATTGCATGTTTGCGTTTCTATTTTTCTCACGGTAATTTAAACATACCATTTGTTTCCAATTACGTTTGAAAATGTACAATGTATACATAGTATCTGTAACAATGAGACCCTCGTGAAACTTTAAAGTAATTGATTTCTCCTGCAGAGTGTCTATGTGCATGTCATACTGATTTTTGCGTTTGTGTGATTTAAATGCAATGATGTTTAAGAAGTATCCTTCGGCATTAGATGTATACTATTGGGAAATTTTGCTGTAACGAAAATTGAAACAGTATTGGTTAATTATAACATAATGAAACCACTAATTAGAAATACACAGATTGAAATCTCACCGGATACTGTAAGGAATGTAAACACGCAATTAAAATGTGACAACATTTCAATTACACGTCGTTATCTTCGGTTTGCCGGTTAACTGCTACATCCATTTCATACAGATTGTCATTTAGACGCTTACATGCATATGCATCAAATAATGTTCTAATGTTACAACATTTGAAGAAAGCAGGGACATTCTAGTGAAAGTTAGTCCGCCTGAGCGACAGTAATTGTGTGAGATGCTAGGGCAAGTCGTGGTTACAAACAGTACTAGTAATTCTTCAGAATCCATTCTTGAGGCTCAGCATTGTTAATTCTAGGTGTTTCGGTCTTACATGAAGTCTACTAAAACATTTGCTGAAAATTGTATAATTTGATAATTTGACTCCTTAAAATATTGCTTTAAAATCATTTTAATACACAGTACATACAAACACATAACTCTTTTCTAAAAGTGTACACTTGTAACAAGAAAATCCATAAATGTTGCGCATAACTCGAATCAATAATTATCTGCAAAGTTTGCAGATTATCAATCACAAGTGTAGACAATTGTTAACATTTCGTAATGATTTATCGAATATTTATTGACAAATTTCACCTTAGCATCTGTAAACCCACAAGCGGAATAGAAGAGCAAGTAAATCCCTAGCCAATGTAGTCTAGGAAAAGAAACACATTATTTCGTGAACATGAATCATGTTACGACGACCTAGAATCTAAAACAATGACATTAGTAAAATAAGGGATTGAAATAGATATTTAATATATAATAGAGGCTTTCGACCCCCGATTTTTAAGATTTTAAAATGAATAAGAAGCACTTATGAAAGTGTAACAAGACTGCAACACCATGTATACGTTTGACTGACACTCAACTATCAAACGGAATGCGAAAACATAGACAATCAGTTTAAATAATTTGATTATTTGTACAGGTATGTTAGTTTGTCAGTGTCATTCTGCCATAATCTTAAGTTGACCAGACCAGCATCGCCATTATAACACCGAGTATCTGCTAGTGTGAATGCAAGCAACATTTATCACAGAAACAATGTTCTTTAACACTTGCTTGAGTACAAAATACAAATTCATTGATGTGTCTAAACAAATTCAACTGCTGAAATACCAATTCCTCCATCTGTCAATCGTTAGTAAACAACACACGTTTTGGTATTTACAATGCAACTCATACATAAATCATTGACAGCAGAGTCGGTTTTTTATTACCCGGTCAGAACAAGCCATAATTTAACTTAACAGTTGCACTTAATGCATTGAAATTGCATCGGCAATTAAAATCCATGGTGCGGCGTTAAACTTTATATTTCAAGATTTCCAAGAAATGAAGTAAACAAACCCACTACTTTTATAAGTTATGCATTGTAACTCCAGCGAAGTCGCAATGCAATCAAATTTCGCATGCTCCTTCCGTGTGTAAGTCGGACTGTCCTCTTCGCTACTGTGCATTATTTTTAAGGAGTTTACCAATGCCACATTACCTCACCAAAATTGCTAGCCCTTAACAATATGTTGGTTTGTGATGTCGTGTATATTGATAGATGTAATATTTTAACGGAATAACAAGTCAGGTGTGTATCGCACAAGGCAATCATTGAACATATGAATGTGCAGCATGAGTGTGACAGTGACGTTGCGATGAAGCTGGTACCCTTCCGAGCATCTTGTCTTATACCTAGATACAATGCTAATAGTTACAAACCATTACTATTTCGAAATAGAATAGAAACATAAATTGTTATTAGCTTCATTGGAAAGTAGCAATTTCGCCCTGAAGGTGGTGACTTCCAGAGAAACTTCCCGATTGGTTTGAGTAATGATAAAAAATCAGACGGCTTTAATTACCTACGTCTGGTGGTAAAAGAACACACACAATTTATTGTGTCGATAAGCAAATGTTACATCAAATCGCGGTATGTAACATGCATGCAGAAAGTCAGATATTATCCCAACACGGAATTACGAGACAGCGCAGTGAAGCAAATGATGTCTGCAAATGTGAGTTCCATAAAACATTCAGAGTATATCCTAGATTTCTTATATCGACTAGCTAAACGAGTTTTTGTTCTATTAAAGGTACTTAACTCCAGTTGGTAACTTTCAAACATTATCCAAAGACTCTCTAAAAATCGCATTTTTGTTTGATCGACCGAACACATTTATATAAGAATCTGGACTTATTCATCTAGAAACAAAATAATCGCACAATGTCGGTTTATTACCATTTCAATCCCTAAATGTTATTTCGTGACTTACACATTTAGATATATAACGTACGCGTAGGAATGTATAAATACCGAGAAAAGCCGTTACGGACGGTACAGAACATATTCGACGTTTTTGTCAATCGCGCCATAGATCGTAAATGCTTTATGTACTCGTAAAACATAGTATTAAAACCAAATTGTCTCGAAAACGTGTTTTATCATCGAAAGGGAGTTTAGTCCCATTAAAGTGCTACATTATGCAGGATTATCGAAAATAATATCGAAACTTATGCTTATTCATGCGTGACAGAGTATGCTTACACCAACCATATCAGATGTGTCAAGTCATTTCCATTCCACTTGTAGGATTCGATAACTCACTACTAGCCCAGCGCAATGTTTTTAACGTTCGAATCAGCCTTGTCTTCATGTGTCTGAAATAAAACTAGTCAAAAGCGGAATCCCATCAACTAACCGAAACCTAAAGCACACACAGAAAGCCTCAAGTGACTGCGCTGTATGACCATTTATTTCCAACTCGACAATTAAGGCGCTAAGTTAATTCGCATTTAGTCTCATGGAAATTGAACACTGTCAGTGAGCACATGAGTGGCACGTTGTCAATATATTGCAAACCTTTGTTGTCCCCCATGTGATTAAACGTATAATAAGATTAGTTCTGCTTTTATTATTGTTTAACTGTATCCCAATAACTAATCCAATTAGTGCCCAGCCCATTTTAAGGCACATAGTATTTCAATTGTCGCATAAGGTCATGTACAAAATACGAAAATTGATTTCTGTTTTCATTTGAAATTCAAATCAATTCATTAAGAAGTTACAATTAGCATATTGGAGGGGCACCGGTTTGAAAGTGAGTAGCAATTATGACTACGTCTTATTTCATTGACAATATGGCGTGTGTACTTTAATCAACAGAAGCAAGAGTACAATATGGCACGGAACCGTTATCAAAATCAAAGAAACAATTTCATGTTCAGTTATGCAATCGATTCGTCCTTTTAGACATACTATACTGCTGCTTATTTTTACCGGTTTTAAATTTTGCCACCTTCGGACCGATATCAGTGCAAACAATTAAATCTAAGTTTAAGAAAATCATCCGTATACACTTTTCACGCGAACTAATATATCTCGGATTCAGGACTTGCTATTGTTGCAATAATCATGATACTAAACACACACAAATTGACAAATGTCATAGCAACCTAGCCAAGACGATGCTATATTCGTTCAACGCACCTCGGTGCTCCTGATATATTAAATTCGATGTCTACATATATTACATGTGGGAAAGTGCAAATGAGTGCATAAATTCGAAGAAACCGCTACATATAATGTTTGTACGTGTTTAAAACGATCGGCAATACCGACACTGTAGATAATCATTGTTAGCAATGTTTATTGCGTGTCTGTATAAGACTGTTACCATACTGGATGGTGATGTTAGAACAAATTGATGTCTCGATGAGTTATCATATGATAATTGTCAGAGTATTACTAGTATATGTTTTAATAGCAGTAAAAACATAATATGTCTGACGTTAAGGTTTGGAAAGCATATACAAACGCATCTTGCATACTAGTAATTGGTCTGAGCTCTGCTTGAAAGTCCAGACGAACCATTAATGGATGCATAAGTATTACAACATAATTTGGACAGCTGATATTTTTTTTTATTATTTTTATAGCGAACGAATGTGACAATTTGACTTCGATCATACCAGACGCATTCATATTAAGTGTTGTTGCAATCGACAGTGGATTCGTATTTCTCATAAACCTTATTTAGTACAGATTGTGTTGTATTTATATTTATGAGCTATAAGTTCGCCTCTACACCGTATTCAATAGTAACACACTCATACAGTATATGAAATGATAGTTTCAAACATGTGACCAATAAATGCTTAAATGACGTATACCAGTTTCATTGACACATACAACGGAATAGCACAACATAGAAAATTTATTTGTTAATTTAACATGTTCCATTTCCCTTTAAAAGAACGCACAAATGATGCCAATAACGGGTTAAATAAACCGTATGTGCGTTCACGCAGATTTCAGAAAATAGAATAAGTTATTGATTTGTTAACAATATCAATTGAATATATTCTACTGGGTCAATATGGTGATAAGGACTTACGTAGTGTACACATTTTTCATACAATATGTATAAGAGCAAGGAAAACATGTTCCTTGACTGACAAGTTTTAATTATCAATGCCACTCAAGCCGACATAAAATGTTTTAGAAGTTTTGTAATAATCAAATAAATGACATTTGTATGTTGTTCCAATTTGCAAACGCTGGGAGATTTATATACCGCATGAATTTACTATTTGAGATTCTGTGTCTGGGAAAAATTGGCCTTTTGTTAATAGCTGTCTTTTACGCACCGTATGTCTGCAGATCAATCTATCAAGAAATGCAACAAATGCCACAAAAATACGTTATTACATTAAAGTGTTAAATGCAAAATGCATTGGCTCATTTAATTTCTTATTTGCAATATATCAGCGTATTGATTTCACTTAATTGCGCATTGAAACATTATTCTAATGTAATATCTTCGCATTAAGATACAGTCCTTGTAGCGAAAGTAAAACCAAAGAAGTCTAATAGTTATTTTATTATATTGATATGTTAACTAGATGGAATTTCAGATATTTAGTTTCTGCAAATTGTATCATTGATCAATAAGACCCCAGAACTGGTGACGGTTTTTTTTCATATCCCAATGGTTGATAGTATAGCTGTCTTTATATAATATTATACCAATTTCCGTCATCATGGCATTAGAGAGTTGAAATCTGATCGGACAAGGAACTCCCTGTCTGTTGTATGTTTTATCTGATTACATTGTAGTTTGTGGGCAATTGTATTGGCATAATTCTATCAATGCTTCACATTATCCCGGTGCTCCAAATAAACCAGTAATCAGCTCCATCATTGTTCCAAACATATCGTGTCTGCTTTTCCCGATATCTACCATTTTCTGCAGAATAATTTTCTCAATAGGTCAAGTTGCAGATTTCCCCTCATTTGTAGATTTAAGATACCATGCTTAACATCTATTACACTAACAGTAATGCATTTTACGATGACAAATCATTTCTTCTTCTTTCAAACATTATCTCTCAAATTGGACTTAATTATCAAGGGCCAGGCAAAGTTCCATGCATCATACCACGTGATCGGTATAAGGTTTTGCACCGTCCAACAATGTATCACAAACGATATATACACAAATGTGTTGAGTGTAATAAGTGACCTTGATTCCCCTTTATACGGTAATCAACTATTAACTTTCAGCATTGTAATGGTTTTGCTGATTACATCAAGGGACATGTTTAACTTGTGAGTTTGAGGCTCATAAATGTATCAACCCTAACCGTAGCTTTTTAATATGCGATTGTTACAATAGCTTAACATTTCCTAAACTTTCAGCCAATCTGCTATGGCAGTGTGTCAAGTGGTACATCCCGTTTAGAGATAAATTAAACTAACCAGTGATGCGTGTGCTGTTAAATTAACTTTTCTTAATTTTTATTATTAAATATATTGGTATATTTACTGTAACGTAGTTTATTACTGTGTCTAGTAAGGGGAGATATCCAACTCGCGGGTTGCAAAAAATATGATCTCCATAATTTCGCCCGAATGGGGGAGACCGGTTTCCTGTGACTCCCGTTCTTAATATTGCCACTACACATAGCTGATGTGTATGTACGAACGTTATTTGTCTGAAACTTGTAAATGTTCGGAAACACGAGAATAGTCCTAGATTAAAAAAATCGATGATCACATTATCTACGAAATTCAATGATTAATTCTCTAATTTTTAAGTCTGGATGACATCTCGAAATTGCTTTCTATGAAGTTACCACAGACGATTTATTTAACAATCAGACATCAGTTGACTCATGAAGCATGGCCATATTCCAAGAAAATAAGTTGCCATTTTGACATTTTCTATCCGAAATAAGTTATATCAAACTTTATGATAAGTGTTTTGTTTGACAGACTGTCAAATTGTAGGTATTACTTATATAAAACATAGCAACGATATGAAATAAACAGCTGCTCTCTGCCAGTTAAATAAAACAGTTACCTATACAATACCCTATTGTAGTTGTCTCTTAAGCTGTTGTATCACCTTCTCTTTATGTGTACATTGAACACATCCTGTTTGATGTACACAAAGTCTGAATCTGATAAGAAGTTTTTTTTACAAGCCCGACGTGTATTCGTTGCAATGCAAAATAGTGTTGAATTGTGAAACAAGTTCTTCTACTTAGAATATTTTTAAATACCAACATCGTGTTTCTGACGGCAGGCATTTCAACGATGTCTTTTAATGTAAAGAGTCTTGCAGTGGAATTACTGGTACTGCTTGTAAGTCCTCTTTGTTATGACGCTGCCTGTATCATCTCAGTTTGTAATGGCCTTTCATCCCTGGTTATCAGTCCCTGTTCCGTCTTTCGTGTGTGTGATTACCATGATACATGCATGACAATTGCACCTTTTGGGTAAGACCACAAATACAATTCGCTTTTTATTTTAATTTAATCATTCCGCTTCGTGCTGCAACACACGTATTCTATGAGGACTGGTTTAATAATTACGTGACTGCAATCGAAGCTCGCATTCTAGACATGTGAAATAAAAGGGTCAGAACATTTTGAAAGCGAATGTTTTACTAGTATAACGCATAATTGGTTATATAATAGAACACAATTCTCCATATTTCCATCTTCTCCGGTGCTGTAAGTATATTATGCACGTCAATAATTGAATATATTTGATAATACAAGTGTAGTTCGTACAGTCTGAATGGAGATTCATGTACATGCCTTACAGTACTCGCTAGAGGGTCGTTTGGTGAAGTAAAATGCTGCAATTTGTCGCTTACTGCAGTGATCATTACTTGTTTTTCGCATTTACATTACAACTATGCAATTTATTAGTTTAATACACAATGCATTCAAATTGTGAAACCCGTTATGCGGTTGTATTGTATAGGAATTGAATTGAATTGAACATCCTATAAACCTTTTGCGCGTGGGTTTTATATCGATTTAACCTAAAATCGTCAACTAGTTTCTGGAGTTTAAACAGCGAACAAATTCCATTTGGTACGCATAAAACCCGATTTAGGACAAACTTTCGTCGGTTTCAAGTAATATTTACATACGTGTGGTCAAATATGTACTTTATACAGTTGAAGACAGACAATATGAAAACATCTTATATAACCACCACAAATGCACAATGCTCAGAATACATATAACGCACTTAAAGACCAAGTTGCTGCTGTCAAAAGGTCAGAAGTTGAAATTGTGAAAAGTCAGAATCACCTAAATTAATGGCATAAATGACATAATCTCAGCTTTAACCAACTAAATGAATCAGTCTCAGCTATAAACAATCAAATGTTCAGCTATACAAGTCGCACAATTAACTGTACCGTGTCTTTGTTTTTAACATTTGAACATTCGAACATTGAAAGTACTTACAGATTGACTAGCTTAAACAGATATCTCAGGCATGGCAACTGCAAGGGATAAAATGCCATGCTATATAATGAACAAGAAAGCTCGAGGTATGTGTTTATTCCAAATAAGTTCACATTGTATACATTGTATTAATGTATCTGTCAGAATAACGAGAATATTTGGACATTCAGAACGCTGTATTTAATTTGTCAAAACAAACTTCAATACCAGAGTGAATCGTTTGGCAGCATGAATGAGAAAGATTAATGCTATCAATGGTAATCACTACCGAAAAGTTTGAAGACTTTGATATTCAAACTATGTCAAATTTATCATTCTAATTATGTACAGTTTTCGATTACTGCTATACACCCAACGAGTTATCTAAGTACACACTTTCTGAGCATGATTGAAATAATAAAAAATCAAATAATTTAGATTCGAATTATTCTTACGATGCTAAATTGATAATATAGGTAAAACATTGTCAATTGGTTTGTTTACTATTGACACACTCGACACAAATAACACACATACGTAGGGCGTTTCAAAAGTTCCAGAAAAAGTGCTTTATAATATTTATATTATGGTCAATTTACTTCTAACGGTGCATTTACATAGAATGATACATAGTATACTATGAAATGAACGCATGAGGATGTGTCTTACAAAATGACACGGCTGCCATAGTAACGTCAGTAACGGCTACCCGGGGCAACGTCTCTGACCGTTCGTTATTAAAATATTCTGACTACATCTCACTCAGTCAGTCAAAGGGCACACAAAATTCACCTGTTACAGTAACAATAATGCGTTAAGTTCTAAGACAATGCCTCGATTCAAGGTATGCACTTCCAGGGTCCGTTTGCAAAGCATTGGAAAGGGTCACACAATCAAGCAGATACGTCAAACGCAATGTCTAGCGTCTGATTCACAACAGATGTATCTTCCTGTGATCATCTGCAGCAGTCCCACTGGCTGTCTTTAAGCGTTCATACTAACCATACATCCTACCCAGTGACATGTAACGTTCTTAACAGGCAGTGTTTATAAATTCTACTGTTTAAAGTCTTAATTTTCCCACAAAAGACAAAACTGGTCAAATTCGAATAAAAAAATTAAAGTAAAATATTCGTCATCTGCGAACGGTAGTTTAATGTTTTATACAAAGGTGATGACAACGGTTGCAAAATTAGTGTGACAAAGTACCTCTCCTGGTTTGTGAATATTTAAGAGTAGCTATTAAAGGTTGAAATACTAAACATAGTTTGAAGATATGAACCCTGCATATACACGTATGTGCGTGCTAAGGTGCTATATGTTAGAATGTACGATGTGCTGAATGTGTTTCGGAATTATACAATGCCACTGACTTTACTTCGTCTGTAGTGTCTGTGGTTTTACGAGCCTCTAATAACATTATTCATTGTCTATACCACAGGTTTATGATCGCACACATATCTAAGTATTTGATTGCTAGCGTCTAATTAACATTATCATAAAAAACTGTTAGTTCGAGTGTGATTTAACTAAACAGGCTGGTATATAAACAATGAACCAACAATTAAAACAATAAGAAATGTGTAATACAAATGCTAGACATTTAAGTGATTTATATTATGCTAACCTACCCAACCAAAGGTTTTGTAAATAGTGATCATACTAGGGTTATATACGAGCCACAACGGCAGTATTATTGTCAACAAATTATGTGTTTCCTGATAAGATGTCAACACTTTCTGTACCAAAAGTCATTTGTATCAACATAACTATCATACCCAGAACATTTAAAATATGTTATCCGTGTAACATTGCATATTAGCCAAGATAATTTCCCAGGAATTGTCTGCATTATGTTGTAATTTCGTCGTGTGACATGGTGCATCGCTATTGTCGGCAGCATCGAAGCAATTATTGTTGCAGTAAATAGAATCTTGCAGTCTTATGCTTATAAGTAATCCAATTCGTTTTGTCCAAATGGTTTTTACTACTGTCGTCACCTTGCAATTGAATCAAAGTTCTTCTGCAAACCTCCAGGAATATGTATTGTATTTTAAGCAATGTGAATAGACACTATGCATTTATAGAGAGTCTCGCTTACACAATGCACATGCGAAATGTATAGTTTTTTAAATGATTTTCATATGTTGCGAATTCAGAAACTGATATTTACATCCATCATAGATAGGTTATTTCAGCAAAAACACTTGAAACTAAAAATTAAACACAAACCCCTTTTTTGCTATAAAGGGATGAATTAAAGTGTAATCAAACTTTGATCTATTCCTCTGCTTGACATTTTCTACATCGGCCTCAGTTTTACATCTTTAAGTTTAATAAATATGTTGAAGGTGATACATCTGTTCGTTGTGCTTGATCGTGGTGCGTTGTGTGACTGTTGCACTTAATAATGGGATATTGATTTCAATTTAATTGCCAACATAAAATAATGTGGTCTTCGAGATATTTTAAGTAACTGTATAATGATTAGCAAACAAACTATTGGTTGGCAAAAGAAATAATTTTAGGACAAATATATACTGCTTACATAATACTGTATTAGTTTGATGATTTGTATATCAGATCATCATTACGAACCATTCCCCGATGTCACCATGTCTATATTACAAACAATCCCAAAGGTAGAGTCATGATTTGTCAAAGAATTTCAATTTTTAGGATGAAGTCCCCTCGGTCAGTGTATGTGTCATATATACTACCATAATATCATTACATGTGTGACCAGTATACCGAATACCGAATTCGTATTGACAAACGAATTGTAGCAAGAGTACTACTATTCACATGACTTTGTTTACTCAACAAAATTATCCATAATTGACAAAATTTCATGTAAATTGTAATGCTGTATCTTTAGACGTATCTGCTTTTACCAATACCAATTATAGATATGTTCTTGGTATATATCATGGATAAAACTATAGTTAGTTTACTTTTACGTACCAAACGTTAAGAAAATGTGCTTTTTGCATTCTTTAACATACGGTTCTCTGATGAACATTGTGACAGGTTTATACTGGGTATGTATTCTCGCCTGATTATGAATAATGAATACACCCAACGTTATCTAAACTGTTCAAATTTGCTAGCAGGAAAAGAAACGATGGTAATCATTATTGATATATTTAAACTTACATCGGAGTTACACATTTACCGTTCTTTACGACACGCGACCCCTTATACAATGCTAGGGAGCAAGGAATGTCTTCCTTGTGCTTAATTGAAACAATAACATCATCTTCCAAAGCGTTTAACTGTCAGTTTGAAATATAAGTCGTGATCTTAGCACTATTCATAATCAAACTAGACTTTGTGCCAGTAAATTGAATTTAGTTTTGTTCGGCAAAACATTTTCCAGTGCATTAGATACAATTATTCAGTTGCTTTATACTTAAAGTTGAACGTCAATTCAGTTTTTTCCGTTGCAGCCTTTGAAACAATAATTGCATCACATCTCAATGAACATCCATGTCAACTATACGACACAAATTCAATAAAGAAAAAAATAACAAACTGATGCGCGCGCTGTGAAGCAAATGCAATATAAGATATGATATTGTGTAAGTTATAGATCGATAGAAAATATATTTTTCTGTTTGCATATACATGTAGAATACCACAGGTAAGTTGTAAAACACAAAATGGAACGTTTGACGACTACCTTTTGACAATTTCGTCATCCACGTTTGTGGAAATTCTACATGTGGCTGACATGTGACAGAATAAATTAATGTTTTTGATATGTAACACAGGAATGCGTATATACGCGTGACACCGAACGTATCGCCTGTGGTCGATCAGTTAATTCGTATGCACACTCTTGTCTTTTCAGGAAGATCATGTTTCAGCTGTCACGTGATTTTGTAAACGCACATGTTAGGTTTCACAGGCCAATATCTAGCACAATCGCAACAAAAATCAACTGTTACAAAGGTTTGTATGTTAGGATCCATTGAATAATGCTATGAATACTTTTTACGGTACATAGACAATAAACACTGAACTATATCAGACAAACACAAGTAACCTCAATGTTTATTGCCGTTCCTATGAAATGTTATTTATTAGAGCACATTCATAAACATTCGATGCGCAGTGAACGTATAGAGTGCGCATTTTTACTTCTGTCAGAATTTGGCAACGGTAAATTCAAACAAAATGGTTATTGACATGTCTTAATAAGTGTTTTTTTCCAAACGTTTTATTGATAAGCTGTTGCTAAGTCAGATTATATTACGTGTTACATGGCATACTAGTGTCAACTTTTCATGGAAGGGTACAACCAAGCAAAGAACGGCAATCTCATTTGGATCGACGGATAATAAATCCGCCGCACACATAACTACTGGGCCAAGACCGCGGCTCTGACTAAGCATTGTAAAAGTAAATCAAGAATACACTATCAACGTTCGAGAGCATGATGCGTTTCTAGATTATATGTGTACTCGTTATCCTTAACATTGTCAAGTCATCAAACAAAATATTGTCACGTACAAGATGTCAATACAAAATTTTATTTTACAGACCGGCAATTCAATAAGATAATTGCCTCTTCCTATCTGCCATAACATCGTTATTGTTGTTCGAACTACATTGAGATCCTAATTACACAAGAAGAGACCATAAAAGAAACAGATTGCCTTTTATTGGTTTATTTGCTCTCTTAAATTACATGGTAAAATATTAAGCTTTCTGTATTTTAGATTTAATTGGGACTACGCCATATTGAACTGTTATTGGACGAATGCCATTTCATTCAGCCAATATCCCTTTGTTAGGAATATAGATGATGCCGCTGAAAATGTATGCTTTGATAAAATGCATATTTACAAGTCATGGAGAATATGTGTCAGTTTTTTAATTCCCTGTTTCGGCGTTGCTCTCTGATTCATCGATAGACCAAGAATGCCAAATTAAAGATAGAGTGTATTAGATACGTGTGTGTTTTACGAATTTGCAGCAAGAGTCTGCTAAACATTTGACAAACTGTACAAATACGTTGCTGTATTTCAGCTCTCCATTCTTGATACTTGCCTGAATCAAATAGCGTGTGTCTGGACCATTTGTATAGGAAATTACTTCATATGTTGTGATTTGTGTGGTTGCTTGGCGATTGGGAACTAAATGGAAAAGTGTCGATGTAGATTTATGTATTGTTTGTAACCATTTGAATAGGGCACTACAAACTCTCAATTGAGAAGCATTCAAGTCAAGAATAAAACACAGTTGATGATACTTAAAAACTAAGTTAGCATTAAACACTTGAATTGTCACTTGACAATTAACACACATGCACTAACATAATGTGTATATGTTCACATGTTAAGGTACAGACGTAATGCATTTAAAATGGAACGAAACTAGCATAGCTATAATATTGTATCCAAGAATCATTAACGTGTCCACTCGCACAACCAGAATGAACACAAATATACACATACCCCATTGTTCAGTGCATAATTTGATCTATTTTCTTTCATGGGTTTCCGTCAATCATAAAATCGTTTAAAAGCGACAAAATTTTCGTGACAATTTTGGGTACCGATGATCGTCAAATCTAATGCGAAGGAACTAAAGTGAACAATCGGTACGGTAAAATAGCTCGAGCCATCTGCATTGTCAGGAACGAAGATACAGTATGATGTTCCTAGAGTGATCGAGGAATAAAGTTGTCAAATCCTTGAGGTCTGAAGTTCTTTTTGTCCATACGTTATATTTAACTAGACGACTACAAATATACGAGCTCGGATCATTTTTTAAACGCTCACCACGCCAGGCTTGTACATTTTGTAGAACAATAAACTGTTACCATATACTAAGTGTCCTGGAGAAATGTGTCGCGACATGTGTCCTGTATATAGGAGACGGTACTTGGATACCTTCAAATGAATGGGTACATATTCTAACTTGACAATCTAAACACTAACTGTTTAAATCCTATCAGACACACATAAGTCTACTACTTGCTATTTGTATATTGAAACTTGATGATGTAGCTAAAGTGTCTGATCACCTTTGAAATTGACTTCTTCTCAATAACTGCCTGATACATGTAGTGCCATTGCCTAGAGACCGAATGCCATGCGAGGATTACATTTGTTCATCTAGTTCGATCTTGTGACAAGTAAATATTTTGCTGATTGAAAGGAGGTTAGTTGTGTAATTATGGTAACATCATTTCTCCAGGACAGCAAAGTTGTGCATTTAGAATTTATATTGGATTAGAGTTGTGAATAGTATTTGGAAGGCAGTCAAACAACGCAAAGTATCATTCGATGTTCTTTGTTCTTTAAAATATTTTTTGAATGTTTTTGATTTACATCAATCCAATCTTATCAAGGACATTGCAAGCGCCACACACTTGACTGCATTTAGCTTACTATTTTCATTTGCACACATAATTATTGGAAGAAATAAAAATTTACTTAGCATTCATGCAAACAACGTTTTATTGACGTTTAGAGAGGTAAAATACAAAGTCATGTATCAACAGCCCACAGATGAAAAACTATACTTCAATTCATATTTTGTTTGATCATTATTACACACTATTAATAGTATCTTCACTACTAAGAGTGATAAGAGCAACATAAAAATGCAAACATATAAACAGTTATTCTGTACATAGATACGTATTCGTTGTGCACCCGGAAAGTTGCATTCATGAGTATGGGACACTTATGTCTATAGCTTAATGATACAGAATGTGTTAGTAATGCTCAGAGTCCCACCCGAAATACTGGCGAAACGAAAACTGCTGGTACCAAAGATGAAAGCAGCCCGTAAGGAAGGCAAGGAATCGTGGATAGCGTACGATACGCTATATATTGCGGGTAAACCTGTAAGAGACAGTCACTAGGAATTCGTTGAGAATGATATTCAGGTGTTGGTGTGGAATTGTTATGGACTAACCAAAGACAAATTGAACGATGACGAGTTTGTGAAATATTTAACCAAATACGATATAATAATACTCAGTGAGTCTTGGACTGACTGTTATAGTGATATTGATTTACCTAATTATTCATGCTATAATTTCTATAGAAAGTTTAAGCACAAAAGAGCCAGGAGAAACAGTGGCGGACTAGTCATATATATAAAAACATGTATATCGCCTGGTGTTAGCATTGTGCGCAATCACTTTGACAGTATAATCTGGTTGAAACTTGACAAATCACATTTCCAATTACAATATGATATATATATGTGTGGTGTATCCCTTTGGACTGAAGATAGTCCGGCTGCTAAATTATATAATGTCAATCTTTTTTATATTGTACAGCGAGATATTTTTGAATATGACCAATTAGGTAATATATTAATAGCAGGTGACTTTAATGCTAGGATAGGGGTACGACCCGATTATATTGAATGCGATAATTATGTGCCAAGTATAGACCCAGATGATTATTGTCCGGATACGATCTCTAGCAGGGCCTCTTCAGATGTCGTGTGTAATTCACGGGGTGTTCAACTTTTAGATTTATGTAAAGCCACCTCACTCAAAATCGCTAATGGCCGTATAGGCTGTGATTTTAACTCGGGAGCGTACACCTATCTAAATAATAATACATGCAGTACGATTGATTATTTGTTAGCACGTGAGCAAGACTTTCCTTTAATTGATCATTTTTCAATAGAAAGGTTTACCGTTTTCAGTGATAATGCCCCGTTAACATTTTCAATACGCGGTCCATTATTGAACAAAGAATGTGATCATTTATTCGAGAATCGTGAATATCATAAATGGAACTCAGAATTAAAGCAACAATTTAGACGTGGTTTAATTGCGAAACTACCCACACTAAACAGATTATTCATGAGTGAAGATCAGAGTAAGCCTAGCATTGATACCCTAGTATCTGGTTTTACCGATATAATTAACGACGTAGCAACACCGTTATTTAAGAAAACGTATCACCATGGAAACAATATTGTAAATAATAATAATAAAGATTGGTTTGATCACGATTGTCGTTATACTAGGAAATTGCATCAAAACGCGATGGATATTTTTAATAGTCGTAAGACTCGTGAGAATCATATCGAGTTCAACAGGGCGAAATTTGCGTATAAAGAGACAATTAAAGCAAAAAAGCGCGTATATAGGCAAAAAATGGCTAAAAGGCTAACTGATCTAAAGCACAGTAAACCTAGTGAGTTTTGGAAGTTGTTTCGCAAAAAAAAATCTAAGCAAGAAAATAATTTGTCGGTAAATGATTTTCAAGAGTATTTTTCTCGGATGTTTAATGATATAAACTCAAAAACGATTGAGGAAGTAGAATCTTTCAATCAAAATAGCGATTTCAACTTAGGTATTGATGATGATATTAGCAATGATCTGAATAAACCAATCTCTATATCGGAAGTACAGCGAGCCATTAAACGGTTAAAACGAAATAAAGCAGCATGTCCGGCAGACAATCTTTTAAACGAGTACTTCATTGAATCGTGCGATATTCTAGCAGGACATTTAACCAACTTATTCAACGCAGTTTATGATTCCGGTATTTTCCCAAACCTTTGGGCTCAGGGATTTATAATACCTCTACATAAAAAGGGGGATACGTCTGACGTAAACAATTACCGTGGCATAACGTTATTAAGCAACCTTGGTAAAATTTTCACTAGTATCTTAGATTCGAGAGTCGAAAAATGGTACAATGACCAAGATATTATGTCTGACGCACAGTTTGGATTCCGTAAAGATCATAGTACTGTAGATGCTATCTTCGTATTACAAAATCTCGTTGAGAAATTTCTAAATGATAAGAAGCGTTTGTATTTTGCATTTGTCGACCTCAAAAAGGCCTTCGACTCTGTCTATGCACTATGGTTCAAAATGTACAATAAAGGTCTAGACGGAAAAATATTGAAAATGTTCAGAAGTATGTATGAAATAGTAAAATCTTGTGTCAAGCATAGTAATAATTATTCAGACTTTTTTGAGATTGCTGTAGGGCTTCGCCAAGGACAGCCAAATTCACCAACATTTTTTGCTTTGTTCTTAGATGATATTGAATTGTTCATACAAAATGACTCCCAATCAGGTTTATCATTTAGTGATGTTTGTATTATAATTTTACTATTTGCCGACGACATGGTTATTTGCGGAAATTCAATAGAAGACTTACAGTTAAGCCTTGATTCGCTACATACTTATTGTGAAACATGGGGACTGGAAGTGAACACTACAAAAACAAACATAGTTGTTTTTCGCAAAAGGGGAACGCTTAAACATGACGAAATATGGAATTTCAACGCAGAGCGGCTGGAAGTAGTTGATAACTTCAACTATCTAGGGGTGACATTTAATTATACCGGAACATTTGTTTTAAATACAAAATGCTTAAAAGGGAAAGCTCTAAAAGCTATGTACGTATTACTAAGCAATATTAGGAAATTTGATATACGCCCTGATACAGCTTTGCAGCTGTTTGATGCGTTCGTCGGCTCAATCTTAAACTACGCTTGTCCAGTATGGGGAATAACGAAGGCGCATGAACTCGAAAGGGTACATCTCCAATACTGCAAATCGATTCTAGGAGTCAAGCAATCAACCAGTTACGCGGCTATATACGGTGAGCTAGGGCGATATCCGCTATATGTAAAACGTTATGTACATGTTATTAAATATTGGCTGAAAGTTGTTAATTCCAACAATTTATTAATCAAAACAGTTTATAACGAATCATTTTTACGCTACGCAGAAGGTACGAAAAACTGGGTCTATAATGTTAAGTCATTACTCGACCTGTACGGGTTTAGCTATATATTTGATAATTCGCACGGTATAAATGATAAAGCTTTTATTGTAGTTTTCGAAAAAGTTGTTGTAGACTGCTTTATTCAGAAATGGTATAACGACGTTTCGAATAATAACACGTTAAACACATTATATATGTATATTAAAATTGAGTTTGGACTATCTAGCCATCTAACAACATTACTTTCTCCAAAGTTACGTAACTGTATAACGAAAATTAGAACATCGTCGCATAATAATAGAAAGTTTAAGGTATGGTAGGAATCGGAAACCTAGAAATGAAAGAACATGTGTTCTATGTGATAAATCTGATCTGGAAGATGAATACCATTTCATAATAATCTGTGATCAGTATAAAGATTTGAGACAAAGATATATACCAAGAAGATATTATATCAGACCATGTATGGCTAAATTTGTAGATCTCTTAAATACCACCAATAAAAAATTACTTGTAAATCTCGCAAACTGTATTGTACTTGCCAGCAAACACAGACTAACGCTTATGTAGAAAACCGTATAGTCTTTTTCCAACACCTAAGCAGTGTTCTTATTTAAACTATTTGTACATTATATTATATTTTCTTTCAAACATAAGAACAATTTCAGCAGGATCTATTATTGTAACATTCTCCCTATATCCTCCACCGAACTTATTTTCTTTGTTTCTTAGTATGACTGTATATGCATGTTTATTGGAATAATCTAAAAGTATGTTTTTTTGTGTGTTTCTGTATGTATGTTTGTATGTATGTATGTTTATATGTATGTATGTTTGTATGCATGAATGTATGTTTACTCGAGCGATTATTAAGATGTTTGTTTGTATGTATGTATGTATCATGTGTAAATTTAAATTGTATAGCTATGTAGTGATGATGTGCAAAAAGCACAAATCTAAATGAAATAAACAATTATCTATCTAAAAAAAAATTTATACAGAATTTAGGGAGAAAAATATCTCCTATTATGGATCACGTTCTAAATACTGCATTTTTTACCAACTAAATAATGCTTTTGGTACTTTGTAAGATAATGCTGATGTTTACATCTGATGTTTACATGTATAAACATGTATGATATTAGACTGAGGCTTTGAAATGCAAATGTTCAGCAACACGCAAATATTCCTAACTTAAAATGACTGTCAAGCATATTATCTACGAATCATTAATTCTCTCATTTATAAGTCTAGAAGGCATCTGAAAATCGCTACCTATGACGTTATCACAGTATATTTATGTAACATTCGGGCATTAGGAGCAGCGTTTGCCAAATTCCAAGAAAATAAGTTGCCATTTTGACATTTTCTAACAGAATTTATTTACATAAAATTTTACGATAAGTGATCAGTTTGACAGCCTGTCAAATTGAGGTATGGCTTATATAAACCATAGCAACGATGTTGAATTAGAATACTGGTAACGTAACAGCAACTTTGGCAGTTGAATGATAAAGCAACCTATACAAAAGTCCGGTGATTTCATTGGCCGCTTTGCTTTGGTTAATTACACTGAGCTCTTACAACAGTTGGAATTGTCAAAACTGATAATGGACGATTATTTTCAATCAGCCTGTTCAAATTTCTCAATACCCTGTTTGACAGATCAGCAATTGCTGGCTTAAGTAATATTTTCACAATATCAACATTTCAAAACGGAGGCCGCCATCTTGGAGATAATCGGATTTTGTAAACTGGTCGCTTATTGGCTCGCGTGCTAGAACCTGTCTATGTTACACACAATAGCGGTGCTGGCAAATTCAACGTTTATGTGCCTCCGCCTAGATTTGAATACATTTAGGAAATAGATTTTAGTTTTACGTGATATACTGGCCAATATATCACGGTTTGGAGTTCATATGCGTAGGAATTAATCACGAAGGCCGTAGGCCTGAGTGATTTATAACTATGCATGTGAACGACAAACAGTGATATATTGGCCGGTATATCACGGAAAACTAAGATCTATTTGCATTCTAACACGTGTAATATGTGCAATATCATATGGACTCATTTTTATTGCAGAGTGATGCGTTGTTTGTCGTGTTGCTATAGACAACCCTCGCTGTTTAAAGTATAAAACCTCCACCCCTGGAATATTGTTTTTTGCTAATTTCATTTAAACAGAGGCATAACTAGAGCTCATTCCATACTATGTATTCATAAAAACTAAAATGAATCGATAAATGCAATTGCTGTTGCAATAATGCGGATATAATTAAATAAATTAAGAAAGAACGCTACGCAAATAAAAGTTCGCACAACGTCACGTCTACGTTGACGCCAAATAAACGTCATAAATCCATGATGTCATTTGATAAACAAGACGTAAATTCCATTCATAAAAAGTGTTATTTATACGTGGGAGGTAATTCAACAGCCAAAAAGTAGTACGGCAAAAACTGTGATATACCGGAAATTTAACCACGGTACAGTTCTATACGTTTACACGATGCTAAAAATAGACAGTGTTAGAATTATTGATATATGCATACGACCAAACGGAACCAGTTTTATATTTGAAAAATACTGCATATCATATAAAACATGAGGTTATTTCAACATGATTGACACACTCGCCTGCAAGATTGACAAAGTCATGACAACTGCAAAAAGACACATACCAGGCTATACAACGAATAAATAATCATTCAGGGTAAACATTTGTACTTATTCCAATTCAGTTTTTATTAATGCACATTCCTGAATAACGAGAATATAATGAATAACGAGCATATATCTCTGCATTTAATACGTCAAAACAAACATCATTAATATAGGATATCGTTTGGCAGCAATAATGACAAAATGAATTACTATCAATGATGACCATTACCGAAAAGTTTGAAGATTGTGATATTCAAACTATGTCCGATTCATCAATGTAAGTAATTATATGTACATTTCAGACATGACATATAGTTAAAGAATATTCTTCGCTCGTGAAAATGTTCCTATATGTGTTCGATAACAATACTGCTACACACTTCACGAATTGTCTATGTACACATTTTATGAGCGTGATTGAAACGGTGAAAAATCTGATTATTTCAATTCGAATTATTCGCACGACGATAAATTTGTTTGAATGACTAAGTCACAGCCAATGAATTTGATATCCCGATGTGAAAATAGTCCTAGAATATTAAAAAGTAAACTCCAATTGTCTTGTGCACTAACATTGGCGGTTATCAAATTATATTGTTTAATATTGAAATATTTGAAGCCACTTGTCATACATACCATATATAGCAGGAATAGAACACCAGTACTATCTTTCCTTTGTCATTACCACATTGTCACATAGTTACATTTGCAACATTCGACAGTGATAGTTCAATTTTGAACCCTGAGCCATGACCTTTTAGACGAGTCTATTTGTGCGGGTAACCTGTGGTTGATTGATTTCAATAGTCATGATTTAAAGATATGCTACTAACTAATGTGTATTATACATATCTGAATAGTAAATCCCACGCCAATCTTTATCGGCGAATGGATTAAACTTAAAAAGTGCAGTCACGGCTCAATGCTCGAAATCGAACTATACACGGGTACATTGTATTTGTATATTAATTAATAATCCATCGAAATTAAATAAACTATATTATGAACAAATGTATTGGTACAATGATCAACGTCGGCTTACAACAGAATACAAATTATTTTTAATTGTACGGAATTTGACAAAATAACATACGTTCCAAACGCACTTAGTCGTCAGAGGGCAAATAGTGTCGATTGAACTATAAAATAGCTGCAAATATACTAAATACCAAATATTAAGAGTAAAATACAGTATTATCATTTTCATGACGTTGTGCATGTTCTAAATAATAAACGTTTATTCTATGGACTCCTATTTACGCTCCCTCTATTTGAGCAAACAACCATTATACAATTTGTAGTGTTTGCCCTGAGTACAATGTACATGTGTGTGTTTTGACGTCATCCCTAAGGATACGTAAAACCGCTACAACTTAGCCTACTGAACAAGCTTTTGACAAATGAAGTGTTACAAAAAGGTTTTTAAAGTAATTGCTTCTGAACGTTACGTATGGTGACGAGTTTATAATTGAGTGAAATGACTTTTTGGAACATGGTATAAATTGTAGTTGAGACAACTTGTGTCAAGAATACGGACTAACAAAACTAAATTGAGCAAGTAGTTTGTATTCAATTATTTGCATATGTTCCATTTAACGCCTTTAATCTGACGAGAAGGATTGGGACAACCATGCACGGCATAGACAGCTTTGTAATAAACGCTAACTTTGAGTTGAACAAAGATAATTGAATCTATGAAATAATGTTCCGAGAGAACGGTAGAGTTCAGATGAGTGCAAAGGTGGTGCATAAAAGAAGAGACATTGGGCAAACTTGAATTGACGAAGTTCTCCCCCCGATGTGTGCACATAACGTGTAATCAAGTCTGATTAAGGTTGAACAGCGAAACACATACTTTACTTTGTTTAAAGATAACATATGGACCGAATATATGCGTGCTAAGTGATATATGTTTTGATGTCTGTGCTCAATGTGTTTTGAAATTCTGCATTAGCTGCTGACTTCACTTCTTCGTGAAAACTTACTACGGCACACAGAAGAATAACCAGACAAACACAAATAAATGTAATAAGAAATTGTCGTAAACGTTCGATTTGCAATAGGTATTGCGTATGGATTACAGAAGTTGGCAACATTTATCAAAAATAAAACGATATTTGAAATGTCTAGAGTAATGCGTATTTTCCAAACGTATTATTTATAAGCTGATGCTAAGTCATTTTATATTCCATATTATTGAAGTAGCTAATACATTCACAGCCATGCCAGACATCATATCGACTATTGATGGTGTATTGCCATTCCATAAAGTATAATATTGTACGTGTTTATATTCAAGTGGTTTGATTAGGCATTTTAGTTAGACATTCGGGCGAGTAATTTGAGTATAGCATTTCCTACAAACTACAGCCACATTGTGTTAATGACAGGAGAAATTGAATACCACTTATCTAACTCTCATAATGTGCTTCCATAATTATTAATCGGCAATTGTATCTTTAAATACAGACACCCACTATAACTTCCTTATTTAACTATTTATACTGTGTAACATGACAGTCAGTCAAAGGAGCACCAAATGAAGCCAATAACTGCTACACGTAATAAGAAATAGCAACACTTTAACATGTTTGCATGGGTGGGTATGACCTATCGTGAATTGGAATCGAACTCGGATCACCGGGTTAGAATCTGCCGTATTTATATGTATCACCACTGGTTCAAAACATTAACTATTCGAAGTGAAGGTGTCTGTAGATTGCACGATCAGGAATATGATGCATCTCGAGCAAAAAGACAACACACATCACATACATTGTATATAGGTACGTCCCATACAGATATATATGTGAAAAGTCTTAGTTTCTTGCATACGGAAGTGCTTTTAAAGATAAAAAAAGATCGAATTCGCATTCGTCGGACTACACGGACCTGTAAACATACCTATAAAGTCATGCCGCAATAATCTAGAACCGTTGCGTTATAATGGCAGATACAAATAATAATCTATTTATCTATGTAACGTTAATAAAACAACTTTAAACTATTTTATCCAATAAGATACATGCATGATGGTTTTGTCTCGTAACGCATAACTTTTACTGAGATAGTGTTGCCTAAAGGTATGATCACAGATACATTAAACGCAAGCAGAATATAATATGCCCTCGGTATACTTGGGTTCACAAGTTATAATTAGACATCAAACTGCTGCAGACTCATAACAATTACCAATATTCCGATTGTTGCTTTTTAAACTCAGTAATAAAGCAATAACTTACCGTACTGTTTTTGTATTCGATGGAATGTCGGTCTGACCAATTTCACATAATGAGGTTTTACTACATACAGAAGTTACCTGCGAATATTCTAGGCAACGATTTATGTGTGCACCTGTGGTTAGATTTCAAGCCCCGTTAAGAGGTACGATAATGCATACTTGCAAAACTCTATAATTGATTGTTTATTCTAATCAGTAGCAAGGCTTGTTTATTTAGTGATGTCTGATAACGGTTTGATCGAAACAACGTCTTTACACGTTTCCTTAAGTACACGTACTGATTACGTCAACTTGTTCTTGCATCACTTATTACTGAGATTGTTCTGCTGCATGGCACTTGTTCATTCCCCATGTACATGTATAAACATTGATTTATATTCTGTTATATTTACCCATTAAAACTGAGTCCTCTAGCTTGGTATAAGTCTAACGCGGTATTGGGACCTGTGCCACTTAAAGTAAACAGGCAGATCAGGTACAACAACATATAAGAAAATTGGATGAAGGGTTTATCTTTTTCAATGTGTATAGCCTGGCTACTGTGACATGAGCCTGACCTTTATGCAATAATATATTACAAGATTTTTGCTTTGATTATATCAATTTCCGCAAGCAAATCGTGCAATATCGGTATTTCAGATTTGTGTTTGTATTACATCTTGAGCGTCTTCGTGATACTCCCCGATTATGAAAACATTCACTCGGTGTTGTAAACGTAGACAATATATCGACTGTTAAATTATGCTAATCAATATGTCAGGCTCATTTCAATGTGGCCAAGCTTTACCGTTATTTTAATTTTCTTGGTGAATAGAAGTGAGCAGGTAAAATACACTTCCGCTCTCCCTAAATCGATGTAATGGTCAGTGATTTCTGTTTATATTGACATTGCAGAATATCGCGTTAGACTTATAATGATAAAACTAGTTTTGTACTTGAAAAACTTAAAATTATTCAAACATATTAAACCGAGAGTTAACGGGTCAGTTATATCGCTTTAAGCAAAATTAAAACAATATAATGATGCTTAGTTTTGTAATAGTTGCATAAATATTTCATATTGGTCACCTACTTAAGTCTTGGAGTGAGGCAACACTGCTGTTTGAATATTGCGGTTACATGTCCACACTGTATGCTAAATCATCCATTACATACAACTTTACTTTTGTATTGTATTAAGTACGTTTCATCGGGATACAATGCAAGACACGGACTCCATGCTTAAATAAAGAAAATGCACAGAAAGGATGCGCATAAGCTTCTTTATAAAACGTCCTTGAATTTAGCGTCATTATTAAGTTCATTAATTACTAAAAGAATCCGACGATATTTAAGAATGTCGGGCATTTTTTCTGTCTAGAACGCCTTGGACTCGGATATTAATTACTTGCAGTTTCAAATATCTACAAAACTGTTCATTTTATGCTTTAATGTATCTTTTGATCGGAAGTGCCCTAGGCGACAACGGGATTACTTCGATGCATAATGATCTCAAGATAAACTTGACAATCAGATAACCCTATTGTACATATTTTTCTTTTCAAATGCATACTGTTGTACACACGGTGGGGAATCACGTGGTTTCGATGGTAGGAGCCACCACAAAAATGGCGGCCAAATAGCGTCGACTTAACCCATATTTTGAGGTAAATATATAATATCGAGACTCGTTTATTTATGGACACCCAGGCCAGCACGCAATGGCTTCTCCACTGAATCTTTTGGTACCCTACTTTCCACGATTGATCCCGTAGTTTCCTCAAACACTTCGATATTGTTCCGTAAATAACAAAACACTAGCGGGGTAGACCTCACGATAATGATGAGTTCGAACATATTATGACCATATCTCCTTTATATCATCCGTATTTCAAGCGATTCCAATGTGCGAACATTTCGCCATCATTTTCCAACACAATTACCACCAGAATATCATGAATTTTGGATTACTGAAAAATTTAACAGTCAATTTGCATGAAAGATAGGATCCACGCTATGGGTAGGACACACGATTGAACCTTAGCAGAGCGCATCCATCATTGTGGTCGGTAGTTTTCTACGGTTCTATCGATCGGAATATGCGGAACGGACTCATAATGTTCATTTATACAAGTATGCTATTAGTCGACAGCTTTCTACGCTTCTATCGATCGCATGGAACGCTTACCGATCAGTTCACTTAGTTTACTGTAACCGTGACATGACGGCCTACTCTATCTGTACTAAATTCATCTACAAACATGTCAGATTATAATTAATATATCTAATTAGGTATTACACGAAGAATTTCATAACGATGCGGACTAGACAAATAGCATGAACATTCATATATGTGGAATTGAACAGCTAGTCCAGTCCTAATTTATCGTTTGAGATATATCAATGTTCGCTGTGAGATATTTGGTAATATTTTATTATAATTGAAATATTATATTACATATTTATGGTACCATTATTTTAACCAAATAGTCTTTGCATTGCAGCTGGACGGTTAAAAGTGGGAATATGGGAAGTTATAATTCTGTAATGGTGGAATGTTGTGGAAAGCTGCTTCTAGCTGTGCGATGTAGTTTGCTATAACTGGCGCCTTGAATTCAGTCTTTTCTCTTTAAGCAACTTTTACCACTCGGAATCCCGGATTTAAAGAGTCTGTTACTTTTCAACCAATTAGAACTCATGAATAGTTACAAAGGGCGACACAATTTAAATCTATTAAAGCAAACGCTTCTTTGCGACAGTTTTTAAACAATATTGGCAGAAATAAATATAGATAAAATATTTATATATTTATAAGATCTGACGTCCACTAGGACCCCGAATGGTTCTCGAAGCAGAAATTCACCAGATCGAGATGGTTCGGCATGCCATCGCGATGTTATGGAATCCTTCCGTATAATTCCGCAACGCCACCGGTACCCTTCGGGACTGAAAAACTTCGTTTTAAAGTTTTAAAAAAATGGACGCCGAAGGTCTTGCTTGGGAGTGCTTCGGGAGAGTTCCATCGGCAGTTAACCATCGGCATTCACTCCGCATCGTCGAGACGCTTTCTGTGAGGTTTCGTATTCATTAGCCATCCCGAATGGTTCTAGATGGAAAGTCGAATCGATGCCGAACGCTTCCCGAAAATGGCGAAGTGATGAGATTAACACACGGGAACTATGCCGATCATGTTATGAACTTGACTGTGTGGTGCAGTGGTACAGTAGTTATCGCTTTCAACCGACTATTTTTTTATTTCCAGTGTATGTTCAAAATACCAAAATGGGAATCGAACCCATTCATTCAGTTCTGAAGAACTCGTATTCATAGTAGCTTAGCCAACTGCGCTATGCGCACTACATGATAAAACCATTTCTAAATGTATGTTTTATGGATAAATACACCCCTATAACCTGGATTACTCCAATGTTAAAAGCATATTTACGCCCGAGTGTTTGTGGCTTATCTATAGTAAAACTAACTTACGAATTTGCGTAAGGTAGATATATAAGCGTAAATTTACGCGACATTATCCCAGTTGTATATCCCGAATGACAGCTGAAGCGATGCCGTCAGTTTGCCTCTAGGTCGAGCTAGACAACCTTTCGGCAACCTATCGGCATCGATTCGTAAACCCTGCCGCATATCACGCGGTCGGGGGAAACATTCGGGACTAACTCCTGAACTGACGGCATTTAGTCGCGATACGTTCGGCTACTTTGGATAGGATTCATCATTATACTGCATGTACATGTATACAGCAAACATTCTCACCCCGAACCGCGAATATCGTACTTCCCGAACAAGCACAATGACACGGCTCCGCATATTGTTATTGATACATGATCCCGAAGGGTTCCAGAAACGAGCACATTGTAACCGGCATTCCTTCCGCGTAGCATCGGGGTCTAGTGGACGGCAGGTCTAACCGCAACCCGGCTTTCCGCACGATCGGATCTACCATTCGGCTATTTTGGATAGGCTATGGCATGCATACTGTGTGTATACCACAACAATACAATTTGTATACCGATCCGCGAATACTTGCCGAACAACCACGATTACAAAGCTCAGTCCGCCCATTTTTATTAATAAATGATCCCGAAGGTTTTCCGAAACGAGCAGTCTGTAATCGGCATCCCTTCCGCATAGCATCGGGGTCTCAGTGGACGGCTGGTCTAAAACATTATTACATCTACACTTCAATTCTGTCTCAATCTATTCATACTCTACATATATTATAACCTAATGGAAACAACTTAGCCTTCAATTCACCCGTGAAATAGTATACTAGATTACCACATACAATATAGTGCAATAGGATACCGGCGATTATCGGTACCGGAGGATAACGGTATTTAACTTTTAGTTACACGCATATACTCGCATAAATTGGTCATCACTATATGCGTCCTCAATTTACAATGGAAATTTACGAACTGTCCTCGGAACGAACCGTCGATTTCAGATTGTAAACAACGGGATATTTTGTTCACCACACAAACTACTAAATTGGCGACTTGCGGAGATGATTATTCTAAGGATGAAAGTAAAAATAAATCAGTTATGGATGCTGATTCTATGCCATGTAGGGAGCTCTATAACCTGTCGATTTTCATGGTTTTATTAGGTAGTAAATTAAAATATTGCTGTTTCTGAAACTTTGTGGGACTTTAAGCTAAGGTGCGACTTTTCAACGCATAGCTCTGAAAGAAGTGAAAGAAAAAAATCAACGTGATGACCTATAACATATAATATTAGACAATACGTGTTAAAATATAACCGATTCATATACGATTAACTGGAGAGTCAAGCTATTTCACACGGGCTTATTAACACCAAACAGTACTATCATTAGAAGCATATTTCTGCAATACATTGATCGACACACATACACGAATTACGCGTATTGTTTATGCATCAACATTATTTGTTTAAAAAGATAGCTGTCGGACTAACACACCACGTCGACAAAAGACCACATTACATTTGTTTATTTGCAAAATCAATCCATCACTTATTATTTCTAAATGTCAAGGTTGTTCATAAGAGAAAGTTTTAGGAAACTCCAGCAATGTTCAACAGTTGCTGTTCAACAGTTGTGTTCACTAGAATTCGTCTTTCGAACAGACTGACTGAAGGACAGACAGTAAACACCATACGACTGTGTTGTGTGAGCTTATAAAATTCAATTATGAACAAAATAGTCCAGGAAGCATACTAATTACATCCATGGACTTGTACATGGACCGTACATACTGATATACTGATACTTATATAGCTTCCTGTATGAATGAACACTATGTGCCCGTTCCGCATATTTCGATCGATAGAACCGTAGAAAACTGCCGACCGCACTGATGCATGTGCACTGCCCAAGTTCAATCGTGCGTCCTACCCTTAGCGTGGATCCTATCTTTCGTGCAAATTGACTGTTGATTTTTCAGAAAACCAAAATATATGATATTCTGGTTGTAATTTTGTTGGAAAATGTTGGCGAAATGTTCGCACTTTGTAATCGCATGAAATACGGGTGATTTAAAGGAGATAATAAAAATTATGGTCATAATATGGTCAAAATCGTCATTATCGTGAGGTCTACCCGCTAGTGTTTTGTTATTTACGGAACAATATCGAAGTGTTTGAGGAAACTACGGGATAAATCGTGAAAAGTAGGGTACCAAAAGATTCAGTGGAGAAGCCATTGCGTGCTGGCCGGGGTGTCCATAAATAAACGAGTCTCGATGTTATATATTTACCTCAAAATATGGGTTAAGTCGACGCTATTTGGCCGCCATTTTTGTGGTGGCTCCTACCATCGAAACCACGTGATTCCCAACCGTGGTACATATACATGTACATTTGTATATTGTGATAACGTATTTTCAACGTATCTGCGGATAATGGTCCCACTCGCGGGTTCCAAAAATAGGGTCTCCACAATGTCGACCGAATGGGGGAGAAAATTCCTACAATTCCACTACAATACAAATATCCAGTATGTTCTGTATTTTATTTGATATATCTGAAGTGTATGTACGAAAATTATATTTGCTCGAAGCGTTGAAATGCAAATATTCAGAAACACGAGAATAGTCCTAAATTGAAATGATGGTTGATCACTTATCTACGAATCATTAATTCGCTCATTTATAAGTCTGGAAGGCTTCTGAAAATCGCAATGACGTTATCACAGTAGATTTATGTAGTATTAAGACATCAGTTGATTCATAAAGCGTTCGCCAGAATCCAAGAAACTACGAGTATGCCACCTTTTGCCCAACATATATATTAAGGTAGTCATTGTAATGTAATGTACATTGCCAATACTTCATGTCTGTTTTTTAATGTACCAGCACAGGTTTAAACAAATCCAAAACTTATTACATTTTTACCTACTTTATCAGAATAAAGTTACATAAAAATTTATAATAAGTGTTGAGTTTGACAGCCTGTCAAATTTGAGGTATGGAGTATGTAAAACATAGCAACTACGTTAAATTACAATTATGCTACTAACAGCTACTTTGTCACAGAAATAATACAGTTACCTAGTATGCGAAACACTCGTCCTCCTCAGCTGTATGTATCTCAAGTTGTTGCCGTCTTCTTCATGTGGTTTCATACCGTCTCTGTCTTGTTTAATACGCATTGCATGTAACTTTTTGACTTTTTGGGAAATGGCATCTCACAGAATCCGTCGAAAGTACGCTTATGTTGTAGAGAAACATCATATTTTAATTTGAATTTTTAATATTTTTTGCCACTGAGGTCTGGTTGTCATGGAAACGGGGTTTGAAGATTTAGGCCTTCTGATTTTAGTAAAATGTCCATAGAGATGGTTCTATCTAAATAATTTCATAAGTAGTCAACTGATCTTTATTATTCTTTTTTTAAATGATTGCTCTTGTTCTTGTCTACGAGACAAAATAGTTTTTTGTATCTTACGATGCTAGTTTTACTCGGAACTTTACCGTTAAAGTCGGGTAATAGTATTTTGTTGATCGCTGATATGGTCTCTTCTATGCCCGTTTTCACATTGAAGACCGATTCCTTTCTAATATGTTGATAACAATAATACTAAACAAAGACTTGTTCTATTCGTTTATTATGCCAGACCTATTCCGATTGACCTAAAAATAGTGTAATATCGCGTTTAAAATCGGCGATTTGCGATAAAATGCAGTCGACACGCAGGTGGTTTTTCTGTTGCTAGGCAGAAGAGTTGTCGCCCGTTGTTATTACTCTTCAATTGGAGGTAAAGATGGTGAATTCAGCGGTAAACAAAAACTCCTCGCCGTCAGTTTTGCTGCTGTTTTGTCGGAAAGATAGAGGATTACCGCAATGTTGCACTTATTTTTGACTGCCAACTTCCACATACATCGATGGTATGACATAATTACTACAATAGAAACCAGTTTGATCAATTCAGATCGTTTAAAAGCCGACAGATCGATTCACCAACTTTTATTCATCAGACTCAGTTCATTTTGCTGAATTTCCCAGTTTCCAAAGAGATCCAATTCAAGTGTCATTATGTTGACAGTTCTGGTATTTGCACTTAATGTAGTCACACCAACGTTTCATGCGCGGTGGTCGAGTGTAAAACACACTTGTCTGCTGACCCTGCCCTGGTTCGACCCGGGGGGGGGGGGCACTTCGTCAACTTAGAAACGCTATTTTATGTTTCCCACCTAACTAGAGATGATCTGGTTGGAAACCCAGAGGAAGTGTTGCATGTACCAGTGTTCTACACGGGGCACATAGAAGAACAAAGGAATTTATTCGAAATTAGCTAGGGTATCGCACCCCTATTCCTTGTAAGTTCCATCTCGCATCTTTCTCTTCAAAAAAATACCAACATTTCCCTGTCAGTGCAGGGGTAGCTGGAAGGTAAAAGTACAGCTGTTTCCCCCGCTATCCTCTGAGGGGGGACGAGGATGCAACTAACTGGTAGGGGTCATCTCACAAATTATTCTATACAAATCCAAATATGGGTGATATTTCTATTTTGTCTTTAAATTGTAGAGGCCTTCAAGGTACTTTAAAGAGACTCCATGTTTTTCAGTACTTAAAAGAAGCAAATTGTGACATTTTGTGTTTGCAAGACACTCATTTTAATGAGGATCAACTGAAAGACATTTATACTGAATGGGGATCGGAGTGTATTTTAAGCAGCTGCTCCTCCAACTCCAGAGGCGTCGCTATACTTTTTTCGAAACAATTAGAATATAAAATTCATAACATAAAGTGTGACAAAGATGGAAATTATGTTATACTCGATATTAATTTGGGGGAAACTAGATTGACTTTAGCGTCAATATATGGGCCTAATACTGACAAACCATCTTTTTATGAAAATATTTTTGAAGTAATTGATAGTATGGAAAATGAAACCTACATGTTATGCGGTGATTTTAATTTAGTTTTAGACCCTGAGTTGGACTACTGTAATTATAAACATATAAATAACAAACTCTCGCGTCTAGCACTATTAAATGAAATCCAGAATAGGGAACTTACAGATCCTTTTAGATATAATTATCCCGATACAAAACGATACACATGGCGAAGGACTAATCTATTACAACAGGCCAGACTCGATTTCTTTTTAATATCCCCGCTTTTATTAACGAATGTTTCTGATATACTAATCAAACCAAGTTTTCGATCAGATCATTCAATTATAATCTTGAAACTCAACTTTTCAAAGTTTAAACATAAATGCGGTCTATGGAAACATAACAACTCACTGCTAAACGATATAGACTACTTGAATGTAATCAATGAAACAATCAATGAAACTATCAGACAATATGCTCTGTCTGTCTACAATATCGATACAATTCTTGAAAATCCTCCCTTGGACATACAATTTACAATAAATGACCAACTATTTTTAGAAACTTTACTTATGGAAATACGCGGAAAGTCCATCTCTTATAGCTCGTATAAAAAGAAAAATACAAATCAAAATGAAATTAATATAAAAAAGAAAATCGAGAATCTAGAAAACCCTCTCTTAGAAAAAAATATAGACACGTTAAACCAATTAAAAACCGAACTGAAGAATATTCAGGAAAGTAAATTAAAAGGTTATATGGTGAGATCGAAAGTTGACTGGGTTATAAATGGAGAAAAACCAAGCAAATTATTCTGCAATTTAGAAAAATATAACTATACAACAAAAACTATCAACAGACTTGTTAAAGCTGACGGAACCGAGTTAACCGATCAAAAGGATATACTGAACGAAGCATCGTATTTTTATAGAGAACTATATTCTAAAAAACAAAACGAGATAGATTCGGATATTTTTAACAATTTTATACACGATATAGACATACCTAAATTGACAAATGAAGAATCAAACTCAATAGAAGGTTTAATTACATTAAACGAATGTTCAGAAGTCTTGAAAACTATGGCTAATAATAAAAGTCCTGGAACGTCAGGATTCGGCTCTGATTTTTACAAGGTTTTCTGGAAAAGAATTGGTATTTTTGTCTGCAAGGCGCTAAATGATGCTTTCTTATCAAATTCATTAACGATCACACAAACTCAAGGAATAATAACATGTATCCCAAAAGGTGAAAAACCAAGACAAATTCTCAGTAATTGGCGTCCAATTACACTTTTAAATAGTGTTTATAAAATAGGTTCTGGGTGCTTTGCGAATAGATTAAAAAAATATCTTGAAAAATTAATAAATACTGACCAAACAGGTTTTATAAAAAATAGATTTATTGGGGAAAACACGAGACTTATATACGACTTAATGAAACATACTGAAATAAATGATATACCTGGATTATTATTACTAATTGATTTTGAAAAAGCATTTGATTCTCTATCGTGGGAATTTGTACAGAAAAGTCTAACTTTGTTTAACTTTGGAAATGATATAAAAAGGTGGTTCAATGTATTATATAAAGATAGTGTTTCAGCTATTACACAGTGTGGATTTTTATCCGACTTCTTTAAAATACAACGTGGTTGCCGTCAAGGTGACCCGTTAAGCTGTTACATCTTCATATCGTGTGCTGAAATTCTGTCCTTGAAAATTAGATCAAATGATAATATCAAAGGTATAAAAGTGAATAACGTAGAACACAAACTGTCACAATTTGCAGACGACACAACAATTATCCTTGATGGCTCTTCTGAATCGCTCAACGAAACCTTGAATATATTATCAGATTTTACATATCTCTCTGGACTCAAAGTAAATTTTGATAAAACCAAAATAGTCTGGATAGGTAAACATAAATATAGCTCTAACACCATCAAAACAAAATGGAAACTGTCTTGGAATCAAAGTAGTTTCGAGATGTTAGGAATAAAATTCCTCGTAGATCTTGAAAAGATGATAGAACTTAATTATACAAATAAAATACTTAAGATGAATAAAATATTAGCAAATTGGAAGCGACGAAACCTAACTCCCATCGGGAGAATCTTAATTATTAAGACTTTAATACTATCTATTTTCAACCACCTATTTACATCCCTTCCTAATCCTCCTGTTGAAACTATTAAAACTCTAAACGATACATTTTCTGAATTCGTTTGGCAGGGTAAAGCTAGAATAAAGAAAGAAGTTTTGAAACAACACTATTCACGTGGAGGATTGGGAATGGTGGATATATTCGCATTTATATGTTCTTTGAAAATCTCTTGGATAAGGAGAATTATACAAACCAATAGTAAATGGATAAATATAGCAAGTACGCTATTTAGCATTGACAAATTAATAAAATGTAGCACTCGTTACCCTATACTAATAGTAAATACATTAAAAAACGCATTTTGGAAAGATGTGTTTAAAGCGTTAGTTAAGTATAATGAACATCAGCCACTTAAGGAAATAGATTTATTAGCTTATCCTTTATTTTATAACCCTAAAATCTTGGTAGGGGGCAATACTGTATTTTATAAAACCTGGTATGAGGCTGGAGTGCAAACAATAGGAGACCTTATAAATGAGGACGGTAACGTACTAAGTCTAGAGGAATTCAACCTGAAATTCAGTCTCCAAACTAACTTTTTTCAATATTATGGAGTAAAACTATCTGTAAATAAATGCCTATCAGAATACAAAAATAAATACAATACAATGCTTATTAAACCATTCATTCCGCCGTGTTTCAAAGACATTCTAAAATTTAAAAAAGGTACACAACCTATGTACGATATAATGACACAAACTCAAGTAATGCCATCGAGCAAATCAAAATGGATGGAAAAACTAAATATGAATTTTGATGATAAAGATTGGTTCGCAATTTTTGCTATACCGTTTGAAATTACAAGTGATTCTAACATTCAGTGGTTCCAATATAGAATAATACATAGAATCCTTGGAACTAATTCATTCTTATTCAAGATAAACATTAGGCAAAACGAACACTGTTCTTTTTGTAAAACATCATCAGAAACAATTGAACACTTATTTTGGCACTGCCCAGTAACCACCCAATTTTTAAAAAATATGTGTTTGCATAATACAACTGTTACAAACTATTTAAATAGAGAAAATTTTATCCTTGGAATACGAGACAAAAACAAAACAGCCTTAAACCTCTTATTCTTCTACACCAAAAGATTCATCTATAACTGTAGATTAAAAGATACAGTTCCCACTATTAATTACGCTAAACACTATATCAAGTACCAATACAACATATTAAAAGAAATAGCCATTAAGAATCACACCATCAACAATTTTAATGATACTTGGAATGACATAACCGGACTTTTCATATGAATCTCCAGATAACACACCTATACAAATAAACAAATAACATACCCCAAACCGGAACCAGAATATTATAAGAAAAATATAAGAATGTCCCATTGTCAAAGTTGAGTTCTTACCATTTTCCCTAAAAACTGAGGAGAGAGTGTTAGTTTATATGTATCATATGCACCATCTATTACTATACATGTATTTTATATAGCAACATGTTTACAATGTGTAAAATTGTTTAATATTACTGACATTCTGTAAATTTGACAGTGCAATTACGTGTAAACAACTATACATTATATAGTATCATAATTATGTACTAATCCAGTTATTTACTAACTCAGAACTTGTAAGGTATGTACTGGGATGTCCTCGACCCAGACACACCTATTGACGAGGAAAATAAACTAATACTCCACCTAAAAAAAAAAAAAAAAAAAAAATCGTGCAATATCGGTAAAAAAAAAAAAAAAAAAAAAAAAAAAAACTGGTACATTATACGGACAGTACTGTTAGTAACCATGACAATGTGCGTGGTGTTTTATTTAATGAGTTTCTTTATCCTCGCTACCGGATAATCCATATGGGCGAGGCCCCAAGAAGAGTTTTAGTATTTTTAGTTTTTGGGGGATAGTGAGTGCATGATACCGAAGATGTCCCAATTCCAGAAGCATCCCTGGTTCTTTTACATGCCAGTGTATAGCACCATACATGGGACCTCGGTTTTAAGTCTCATCGAAAAGACTATTAGTAATTGTAGTTGGCCAGCCTGGGATTCGAACCCACAACCCCGAGATCAGTAATGACTGCTAGTCTCGCGCTCTACCTACTGAGCTAAGCGGGCTGGTTCTGTGCGTAGTGTGTTGTGCACTTGACTTATGTGCATACAACATATCTAGGGCTCAATGCAAAACTATGGTAACTACATCAATTTATAGAGGCACATACTTCTTGTGTATTCATGGGTATAAATAATCAGGATTAATCATAAAACAGCCATTCAGTACAATTTAATCTGGTATTACTATACAATTACTACAAAGAATCAATAATATTAAATTCAGGCCGAGTTGGACCTGGTCGAGTTTGTCTTCGGTCCGAGTTGGGCAAGCCGAGTTGGTGTTGGCCGAAGAATACCGGGCCGAGTTCATTACTAGGCGGAGTTGACCCTTAATCCGGCACGCACCTTGCACATATGGGGACAAACGCGTAGCCCGACTGCAGATCAAAGTAGTGAAAGCTCCTACATGTCACCTGCGTTGTAACAGTAATACGCAGATACCACATAATATTATTTGCACATACACTCAGTTTTGACTGCTGCTTTTAACTGAGAGGTTGCATAAAATGTAACCAGACAATGGATTTAATTTGAACATGTGCTTTGACATGTACATGTATAAATGAATTATTGATTGTATCTTTATTTCATTTCATCTGACATGATGCATCCATGATGGACCTATTTATGATTTTGGTTATTTATTTCAGATCTTGCCGATTGTTCACAAGAAGTTTTATGTGACAACTAGTCAATAATAAGTCATGATGTCACCCATGATAATTTGTTTCGACAAAAGACTACAAAAAATCATATCAAATCAATACTCATGAAAACGACTTGTTCTGTATGATTACATTTGGTGATTCTTCTGTATGCCTGCGGAAAAGGTAATCACGATAAGTTGGTTGTACTGTACACAAATATATATTAAAACTAAGAATGCTGATTCAACTAAAGGTGTTATGATCTTGTATAGCTTCATGATTGCATGCACTTAAATCTCTTCCTCCGTGATGTCAGATTTGTACCTTGCAGAGTGCTCAAATTATGCATAGCCTTGAAAATATAGCACTTAACATGAGTTTTAAATGAAAATCCTTCAAATTTAATTTAGGCAACACAAGCCTTGATTATCCATTTTTGAATCCATTAAGTGCATGCATTTGTCAAAATAACACTTTATCTGCATGAAAAAGCTAGGTAACTTGTTTTCACAAGTTTTAAAAAGCATGTCCGGCTTTATGAATAAATAGGTGTGAATATGTGTTATGCTGCTGTAACAAAAATACCCAGACTTACATTAATATAAATACCAGTTTAGGGCTGAAGAAGCCGATATGTTTGTAATTTGTATATAATCCACCTTAGGATGCCCGAAAGAATGCTAAATACTGTATGTTTGACTTTGTTTGCAAACAGCAAAGTTCGAAATGTTGTTCAGCTAGTGTTTATTGTTATTATATTTCAAATGAATTCTCATTTTTGTTCTTTTTGTTTCAGTATACTTGGGTGCAGTAGTTAGATGAGTTAAATGCCAGTCAGACCAATGCCTATGAGTAGCCAGTTAGATACTAGTGGCTGTGCATCAGATGTAATATTCTCAAGGTAATTGAAGGTATACTACTTACAGGGATTTAACAATAATACAGTTGCACATAATTTAATTAAAAAAAATCTAACCATATATTTTTACTTTGCTCTTAATTAAAGATCAATATTTCAAAAGTTTTTTCAAAGGTTCCTATTGTGAATGATAATTTACTATTTAGGTTTCACAGTTCCTTCTTTTTATCTCACATGCCGTGTACATGTAGTGATCAGGTTACAAAATTTCTTGGGAATAAACTAGAGGTATCACTTTTGGCATATTCTATTATGTTTGCCTATAATGACATTTTTTAGTTTTAAAATTATTACCTTGAGAAAGCTTTATACATACATAATTAAAGACAATGTAACACAGCGATATTTTTACCTGCGAGTCCTGAGTCCTGGACTCACAAAAATCAGTGAGGATGCAGAGTTTAAAATCATGCGAGTCCCAATAATGCATTCAGATTTCTAAAAAAATAATTTTGAAGATTGCTTCATACCTTGATTATTTATAATCTAGTTTTAAACTACGAATTACAGTAATAGTGTTAAAAGAAGCCAGTTTTTTTACATTTCTTTGACAGGTTACTTAAATGTTTAACTTTTAATGAAATATTGGACTCTGGACTCGTTCTTTAATTTTTGGACTCAAAGATTTGTAAGTTATCGAGTCCCAGGACTTGTTCATTGAAATTTGTAAGAAAATCTCTGCAATGTACCTAAAGTTTTACAAGTGCTACTGTTTATAAAATGTGAATGGATTACTTGAAGTGATGTACTTGAATAAAATGGTCAAAATGGTGTTGTATTATTTACAGGGTTTGTTCGCATGGTGTCTTAAAGAACACTGATACGTAGACTGTGGACCTACTTGAAGACCTGGAATCTATAGAATATGAACAGTTTAAGGAAAGTAAGTAGACTGTGTATCTATGGAGTAAAGGGTTTGTGTATATATATATGATAGTAATTAAATACTTGAGATCTGAGATCAGACAATGCAATCAGGATATCTTTCTTTTAGACATGAGCAACTTGATAATATTGAATACTGTTTACATTTAATATTGCTCATTTATTTATTAAGTTTTCCATTATTCACAAACTGTAAAATAATTAATTTTTGTGGGGGATTAAATTTCATGGATTTCGTGGTTTTCCTCAACCACGAAATCAAATCAAGTTGAACACTAAGTTTGACCCTTAGATTTAATACCTGAAACGCATATTCCATGAATTGGCGTCCCATCAAAATGGTTTTTTAACCAAAATGACGAAATTTGGTCTTATCAAAATTAAATTATTTTACAGTATTGTAGATAATGGACTGATTTCAAAGTAACTGTTAAGTATTAATTTATTGTGACATTTTTCAAAAATATAATTGATTAGGTAATGTACTAATAATGAATGTTATAAATGTTTTCATTTTTTTTTTGTAATATTTCAGGTGATGTCAGTGATTTAGAGTTCTTCAACTGAACGTGTTATATGTATTGTAACAGTTCGTCTTATATCTGAAGATGTAATTGAAATAAAAACTGATTATCCGAATGGAACCAGCCTACTATTTTCTTATATGGAGAACTATTCACATTGGACTGTGCTTTGCCATACAAGCTGTTCTAGATAAATTGTGTTAACTATAAAACTTCATTTTGTTAAAATTGAAGCATACTTTATTGTCATTTTACACCCGGGATGTTAAAGAACCGAGGAATCTATTCAAAACAAGCTAGGGTAACGCAGCCGGATTCCTTGTACCTCACCTCTCCAGAGCAGGCCCTGCATATTATTTGGAAGAAGACATTTTGCTTGAGTTTTTGTTTTAATGTATGATATTTTTTTATTATCAGTTTACAGTTTATTGCTATCAGCATGTGAAAAGCTATTGTATTGCAACTTGAACACAATCATTTATTATCACGAGTCAACCCTACTAGACAAGTGGCATAACTTGACACATTATTTGATTTCATCAACAATACCAGACATGTGGGATAACTCTTTAACTCTAGGATAATCATGTTTTTTTTAATCTTAGACATTTGCAAATTGGATGAAGTTTATTTTAAACATCAAATATTATGTTTACTATCAATACTATTGTAGTGAAACTTGGCACACATACTATCATAAGTCAGCGGAAATTATTACTAGACATGGGGCATAACTCAATGATGATTGTGTAAGATGTTATGTCTCTTTGCAATATTGACATTTTGGTACATTTAAAAAAAAAGGTCAGAAGATGACTGTTATAGTGTAATGTAATCTGTTTACTGGTGATTTTGTAGAGAGTTATTTCCCTTTTAAGTGCATACTATGATAGGTGAGCGACTTTTTCAAATTCAAATAATATTTCTAGAGTTATTGCCCTTGGTATAATAAAATTTTGATTGTGTCCATAACTTGAAAAGTAATTCTGCTACAGTAATCAAATGTCATGGGAATGATATTCAGCATGTGTTGTCAGCACCTGTATATTTTGTCTGATCTTACCAGAATTAGCAGAGCTATGAATCTTGAAATTATGCTATTTTTGGATTCAGCTGTGTGTTTAAGCAAGTCTTCAAAATATGCTGGAATATTTGTCAGTATGAGTCTGACAGTTGCCCATCTAATTATTTTAATTTGGATCTGACTTGTTATAGCAGTGTTGTTGCCCTTAAAAAGACTAATTTTGGTTGTTTCTTATGACTTGTATAAGTATTTGTGTTCACTATCAACCTTACACATGTGGAGCATATGTCCCTTACAGAGATAACTCTTGCCTTATACATATATAGTATAATGCCGGTTGAACTATTTAAATCAACAAATAAATTGAAATGAAAAATTGCACATATATTTTGTTTTGTTTTCCAACACTGACAAGGTAAACGTGAATGCCTACTTTGGTCACATTCCCAACGATGCAACATGTTGAATATTTCATACTGACATCTTCACATGTTTAAAAAACAAGTGACAGTGAGCATATCGAGAGGTCAGTGCAAAACTATTGTAACTATATCAATTTATAGAGGCATGTATTATAGTTTTCCACATAACCCTCAATATATTCTTTGCTGTCCGATTTGGGAGCATGTGACATCAGACAAAATATGTTACAGTTGGTATCTGTAAGTGAGCATGTTACATTAAACAGTTGTCCTCTCACAATGAGTATATAATATTTGTCCTCTAACGGTGAGCATATTTCAATGACCAGGCACTATTTGTCATCTAATATTGAGCATGTACCAGTTCTCATCCGACAGTAAGCATGAAGCATTGGTCGGCAGTGAGCAATTTAATAAATCTTTATTTTTATGCCCCCGTATCGATAGATCGGGAGGCATATAGTAATTCACCTGTCCGTCCGTCCGTCCGTTCGTCCGTCCGGCCAGGTTAACCCAAATTGACCGTTTCTTCTAGCATTAAAATGGCTTGCTACAAAGTTTTCAAACTTGCATGGATGTTGTATATGACCACTCTCCACGCGCCTGTATCACCTGACTCCATTTTGACCTTCACCTTGACCTAATTTGGGACTTAGACTTATTTTGATGGTAAAATTCTTGGTTAACCCAAATTGACCGTTTCTTCTAGCATTAAAATGGCTTGCTACAAAGCTTTCATACTTGCATGGATGTTGTATATGACCACTCTCCACACGCCTGTATCACATGACTCCATTTTGACATTCACCTTGACCTAATTTTGGACTTAGACTTATCTCCACTTTAGTATTTTTACAATAAAATTTTGTCTGGAGCGTATCTTCAAAACTATTTAACGTATTGACTTGAAACTTGAAATATTAATAGATGGCAACTTGGAGAAGTGCATTGACAAAGAACCATAACTCTGTCTGTCTTAAATTTTGAATTATCTCCCCTTTAGTGTTTTTTTATAGTCAAATTTTGCTCTGAGTATATCTTCAAAACTATTTAACATATTGACTTGAAACTTGTAATATAAATAGATGGCAACTTGGAGAAGTGCAATGACCAAGAACCATAACTCTGTCTGTCTTAAATTTTGAATTATCTCCCCTTTAGTGTTTTTTTTATAGTCAAATTTTGCTCTGAGTATATCTTCAAAACTATTTAACATATTGACTTGAAACTTGGAATATAAATAGATGGCAACTTGGAGAAGTGCAATGACCAAGAACGATAACTCTGTCTGTCTTAAATTTTGAATTATCTCCCCTTTAGTATTTTCAGAATCAAATTTTGACAGGAGTGTATCTTCAAAAGTGTTTAAGATATTGACTTGAAACTTGGTATATGAATAGATGGCAACTTGGAGAAGTGCAGTGACAAAGAACCATAACATCTGTATCACCAGATCACACATGAAGTCGATCAAGGCACTGCTTTCAAATGTGGCATTACTCGTTTACCATCATAAGCCCCTTATAGTTCAAAGCCATGTAACACTATCAAACATTTTAACTGAATAATGGCCCCTGATTGTCTTAGCTTTTTATGGACATGGCTTCCACGGGGGCATAAGCGTTTATTGAACGCAGTCTTGTTCAATTTTGCGTTACCCCACTCACTTTGTTGTCATGGTTACTCTATTGAATCTATCGAGCTGAAAAATGTTATTCCTTAAGTGAATAGAAGGTACCGTAATCTATTGATTGTAAACCTCATTGATGTTGAGTCAATCAGTCTTTGGTTACAATATATCATTGAAAATCGTTGATTTTCAATTTTTCGTTACCCCACCCACTTTGTTTTCATGTTTACTCTATAGAATCTTTCGAGCCTAAAAAAATCTTTCTGAAATGAATAGCAGGTACCCTAATGTATTGATTGTGTACATCAGTGATGTTAAATCAATAAGTCTTTGGCTGCAATATATCATTGAAAATTGTTAAAAATTGTTAATTTTCATTTTTTCCTTACCCCACCCACTTTGTTTTCATGGTTACTCTATAGAATATATTGTGCCAAATTTTTTTATTCCTGAAATGAGTAGAAGGTACCCTGTTCTATTGATTGTGTACATAAGTGATGTTGAATCAATCAGTCTTTGGCTGCAATATATCATTGAAAATTGTTGAAAATCGTTAATTTTCAATTTTTCGTTACCCCACCCACTTTGTTTTCATGGTTACTCTATAGAATATATTGTGCCAAATTTTTTTATTCCTGAAATGAATAGTAGGTACCCTGTTCTATTGATTGTGTACATAAGTGATGTTAAATCAATCAGTCTTTGGCTGCAATATATCATTGAAAATTGTTGAAAATCGTTAATTTTCAATTTTTCGTTACCCCACCCACTTTGTTTTCATGGTTACTCTATAGAATATATCGTGCCAATTTTTTTATTCCTGAAATGAATAGAAGGTACCCTGTTCTATTGATTGTGTATGTCAGTGATGTTGAATCAATCAGTCTTTGACTGCTATATATCATTGAACATTGTTGAAAATCGTTAATCTTCAATTTTTCTTTACCCCACCCACTTTGTTTTCATGGTTACTCTATAGAATATATCGTGCCAAATTTTTTTATTCCTGAAATGAATAGTAGGTACCCTGTTCTATTGATTGTGTACATTAGTGACATTAAATCAATCAGTCTTTGGCTGCTATATATCATTGAAAATTGTTGAAAATCGTTAATTTTCATTTTTTTGTTACCCCACCCACTTTGTTTTCATGGTTACTTTATAGAATCTATCGTGCCAAAAAATTTTATTCCTGAAATGAATAGTAGGTACCCTGTTCTATTGATTGTGTACCTCAGTGATGTTGAATCAATCGGTCTTTGGTTGCAATATGTCATTAAAAACTGCTTAAATTTGGGCATTGGTATTTTACGTTACCCCACCCACTTTAGAGCACAGAAAAAAACATTTTGAAAATAAGAAGGCCTAAAGTCCTTGATTGGAAATCAAAGTGGAATAACGGGTTATATCGATAAATACTGCGATAAAGGCTTATTGCATTTACATTTTCCTAAAGAAAGGGACAGAAATGGTCAATTTTCAGCTGAAAAATAATGCATTTTGGGGCCCAAAATTTCAACCTCGGTTACCATGGCAACGGACACCGAAAATTTTGTTAAGGGTACAAATTTTAGTTTATGGGCCCAATATACACTACCATGCAAAATTTTATCCAGATCTGAGAGATACCATTTCTCGGTCCCTCTTTAAAATTCAAAAAGTTACATGCAATACGTATTAATGTATACGCATTCTATATCTGACTATATAGGATACATGTATATAGCCATTGTGGCAAATACACGTCAGCATTTCGATTCAATTTAGTCGTTTGTGAAACAAGTTATTCCACTTAGATTTATAAATGTCGACAGTAAATCCATGGTGGCACCCTATGCCACGAGGGTAAATGTATAGAAAATCATATCTTTGATATTTTACTCTTTGTTATGACGCAGCCTGTTTCAAGTCAGTATGTTTTACAATTGTACTGAATGCTTTAACTATATTATACATGGATAATTCAAAAGCGCTTGTTAGGCCCCTACCAGTTTTCAACTATTGGTTTACCCTCCGTTAGTCCGTCCGTCAAGCAAATCTGGATCCTGCGATAACTCAAACTGTTTTCAAGCTAGGTTTGCGAAACTTGGTATGTGTATAGGGACATATAAGGAGATTATGGACATTAATTGGTTTTAGATTCCCACAGTAATTGTGGTTGCGATAGGGATTAATAAGGAGATTACGCACGTTTATGAAATGCTGAAAAATGGTGAAAATACTTCAATATCTGGATCCTGTCATAACTCTAACAGTAATCAAGCTGTTTTATGAAACTTGGTATGTGAATAGGGATATATTTGAGAGACAAATAGTTAATAATAATAGTTATTAGCTTCATTGAAAAGTAGCATTTTTCCCTTAAGGCGGTGATTCTGAGAGGAACTTCCCGATCGGTTTGAGTGATGATAGCATACCAGACAGCTTAAATTACTTACGTCTGGTGGTGAAAGAACACACCAACTTAATAGAGTCGATCAGGGAATGTGCAAAATGTTATGTTATCAGAACAGGATTAACAAGACAGCTTAGTTAAAGATTTAGATGTCTGCAAATGCGTGTTGGTTTATACATTTTAAGAGTACATCCGATATTTCTAATAATGTGTGTATACGTGTGGACTAGCAAAACGCTTTTTTCCATTGCATATCGATGTATATTTTAAAATATGTTTCGTTCTGCTGGAATTTCCAAAATAATATGGAAACGTAAGCTTAGTTTTGGTAGAAAATTATTGCGTCCGAAACGTCATTCGGAATGTCGGGTCATTTTGCATTCCTCTCACGGGAGTCAATAACTCACTACTAACCCCACGCAATTTACTGTTCATTGTTAATTACAGTGTGTGTCGTTGATGAATTTGTGTTTTTATGGCTATTAGAACAGGCGTTAGTATTAGCCTAATCAAATAATTGCCCAGCCCACTTTAGGGCGTCAGATTTTGACGATCGTCGCACAGTTAAGGTCGTGTACAAATTACGAAAAGTAAATGAAGACTTTATTTAAAATTCAAATCTATCAATTAAGAAGTCACAATTGTCGCAGTGAAGGGGTACCGGTTTGAAGTGAGTTTTAATTATAAATACATGTTTTACAGCGATATGTTTGTTAGCACTTTAAGCAACAGAAACGATATGCTTGTAGAATAGCGGTATCAAAAGTAGCGAAACTGTTTTGTTTATCTATGTTGATATAATGTTTTCCGGTAGGCATTTAATGTAATTTAGACCTTTAGGCTTAAGATCGCCTGTAACTCCGATTGTGATACTATTTTGCAAAAGTATGTAGTATGTATGTATTGCGGGCGTATGGTCGCGTCTTTTTCGATTTTTTACCAACCATCGGGTTAATACAAACGTCATTGAAAAGCGAAAACTACAGTTATGTAGGAAAATAAATGATTCGTGACATGGTGCACAATATAAAAAGAAACTTCAAATATTATGAACGTAACGATGAATAATAATACTAAAACTAATAATCGATAATGACGGCGTTTCAATTGCGGCATTTCTGTTATTCACACGCATATAATTTTTTCGCATTTGTTTATTTGCAGTGTCTTTTCTATCTAGTAAGTAAAATAAAAAGTGGGGGTGTTCTCGTGCCTTTTTCGCGCTTTTCGCAGTCTAAGGTATTTATTCGGGATAAAATTACGCGTCGTTACTGTTTGCGCGCTGAGTGCGGACGTCGATCAACTCGACGTCCATTTTCATTCTTTTCGACGCTATTAGCGCAAGAAAACTTGTTTTAAGTTTCTTTTGATTTTCGGTGAAATATATTGCTTATATTAGTGAAACAATGCGATGTTCTCTGGTGTATTTACGCTTAATTCAATGGATGGACACATTCTATGGGTGCCTATGACAAACCAGAGAAGCCGTCACATGTCATTTATAACTGTACGTGTTTAGATAGATCAGCCTAAACATTATTGCAGGTGATAATTGGTGACATGGTTGATTACATGTCTGTTTAACACTATAGATCTACAACAAGCACTCGGGCGTAACTGTACTTTTAACATTGGAGTTAACCAGGTTATAGGGGTGTATTTACCCATAAAGCATGCATTAAGAATGGTATTTTCAAGTAGTGCGCATAGCGCAGTCGGCTTAGCTACTATGAATACGAGTACATGTACTTCAAAACTGAACGAATGTGTTCGAATCGCATTCTGCTATATATATTTTTTAAATTTTGCTCGGCAAATATGTTTCGTGCTTGTCTTATTATACAGAGATGCATAATTATAAAAGTTTCAGTGTGTAAAAAGCACATAAGTTATATGTCATAGTTGGTACAAAGATTTAGCGTCCACGCGAAAAATCTCATCGAGAAAGTACATAGGTTTTGTATGGAGGAGAAGGAAATAGGACTGTTTTCGCTTGTCAGTGTGTGGGAGGGTTGCCCGATTGACAAGAGCTAGCATATAAGCACACAAGGTTGTCTCGGCGTCGTAACTTGTAACACAATTGATACTCACACTGGTTTTGACACATTGTATAATTGATATGAATTCATATAGCATTACACTTAAGCATAAGTTTATCAAATATAAAAAAAATGTTCGTTAGTGGGTCCGAACTCACACTAGACAGAAAAAAGCAATTGAAAGCGATGTACACCATACAAACCAATGATAAACCATTAGCTTATTCTGACGTTTCTACAGAACATTCTTAAAATGTTGATTGCAGCGAAGCCAATGACTCGAGTTATTTGTAAATGAATCGTATTATATATCACCAGAGCATGAAGGTGAAAATGTGCAATAAATACAATATCCGGATTTAATCAATGAAAAGGAAGCAAATACTTTTTATTTGTTATCAAACGTGAATTTATAAAAAAAATAAGAATTAAAATATACACTATAGAAATTTAATTATTGAAAAAGAGTAAAGCAGCGGACTTGAACCCACAGCCCATATAAAAAGTATGTTTCTGACAAGAGAACAGTTTATCCACTAAGCCACGTTGCCAACTATACGTAAAGTGAGGTTTTTTTCAACCGTATCCATATTTTTTCATAAAATAACGGTAAATATCGTTTCAACCTTGACATATGGACTCGTCCAGAAGGTCGCTGTATATCTATACTATAGATCGCCGACGAGAACTCTAGCTTTGTATACAAACATAAAATGTCTAAAAACCACACAATCAGGTCGACAGGTCGCTTGTTTGTAGTAAAGATTGAAATAATAAAATGTATTAAAAATAATTTCTTACAGGAGTTTACAAATATGATCACCGAAAACGCATTTTATTTCATTTTTTATTGTAAGCAAAGGCTAGAGTTATCACCGGCGGACTATACCATTCTGTTTTGTGATGCTAGAACGAATTGATGTCTCGGTATGTTTTCATACGAAGATGATCGGAACATTGTATGTTTGTAAAGCAATAAAACCGTATTATATCTGAAGACAATGTTTGAAAAGCATTTGCAGAAGCTGCTTGCATACTCGTAATAGGTCAGAGCTTTGCTTGGACGTCTAGACGGACTATTAAAAGAATATTGCAACTAAACGTCGACAGCTGATTATGAGTTAGATCAAGGTTGCGAAAGGATTTGGCGATATGTCTATGTTCAAATCAGACGAATTCATGAATATTAAAGTCTTGTTTCAATTGACAGTTGCTTGGTCTTACTCGTAGCAATACTTAGCGCAGATGTTGTGGTATAATTGTGAGCTATCAATTCACCTCCACACGTTCACCAATAGGAAATATTCGGGCATTTTATTTAAATGATATGTTCAAACTCTTTACTAATAATTGCTATCACTAGACTTGGTGAGCCTCGTATTGGTATGTGGTTTAATATGTGTACGGCATTCATTGGGTCGACTTTATTTACTTCATCCGTCAGGCCGATTAGAACTCGGACTCAATTTATAAATTTAGTTGTTAGTTAGTTCTGATTTTGGAAAGCGACAGTAGGCTTACAGTATGGGGGTGATGGATAAGCCGTAATGACTTCTTCAATTGCAATACTTATTGGATCAAAAGAAGTCAGTCTGTTGTTTTAAATTCGCTAATTTGATTGAAATATGAACTGACGCTTTTAATAGACGAACACAGTTGAATAGGTAAATCCGTCAGTTTGTATTTATATTTATATGTTAATGTTTCCAATAAATTGCCTGTCAAAATCACAGTAATTGTTTTATAATATTTCAAAACAGATGTTGATTTGTAAATAAGTTCGATAACTTATTGCAGATTATAAATAACATTGAACATGTACCAATGCTGCCAGGAACAAGTTGTATGAACTGCACTATACCGTGTAAGTTCATGCAGTTTTCTGAAAATACACATGTATAATACGAAGTTATTGATAGTGTTCAAGATGATACTTACATATTTATTAACTAGGCTAAAAGTGTTATAGGAATTTACCAAGTGTAAAATTTGTTCAAACAGCGTGTTTAGTATTAGGGTAAGAAAACATATTCTTTGACTGACAAGTTCCAATTAACCATGCCACTCAGAACGATTTAGAGATGTTTCAGAAGTTTGTATTAATCAAATAGATGACTTTGATATGACGGGCCAATTTGCAAACGTTAGTGGAAATATGTACCGCACGACTTTTCACTTGCAAATTCTGTTTCCGGGAAATATCGGCCTTTTGTTATAAATGGTGAACAGCGTACCCTATGTCAGCAGACCAATCCATCAAGAGTTACTAAATTACCTAACGTTTCAAACTCGAAAGACATATATGTTTTGACGTTGGGTAGGAACGTTTCATTTTGCATTTGCAAACTATTGATACGAATTTGAACTTGGGGAAGAAAGTCTAAATTACTTGTAGACAGTTTTGGTTTGAAAGATCGAATTCGCAGACAGACAACTAATACCTGTTTGACTGCTAGGCAAGTGAAATTATCATAAAATGTCTACCACTATAATCATGAATCATTGTGATGCACTTGACCACTATAATCTAGAACCACCGTATAACACTTGCAGATAATTATAATGTTTCATTATACTGTTACTTAAAAACAAATTATAACATCTTAAGCACTGATTTTGTCTCGTGATTCGAAAGTGTGTTGACTATAGGTAATGCAATATAATAGCCTCTGATATACTTGAGTATCAAGTAATAAGTAGACATCAAACTGCGGCAGACTAATAAAAAATACCAACGTTTCCGCGTGTAGCTCTTTTCACCCTCTTATAAAGCAATACGTTAACCTACTGAATTGTTTGGTTGAATGGAATTTCGGTCTGACAAATTTCACGATATGAGGTTCTACTTCTGTCAGGAGTTACCTGTGAATGTTCTTGGTAAATATGTGTGTGTGTTAATTGTGGTTAGGGTTTAAGTCAAGTAAAGTGGAACGATAATGCATGCTAACAATGCTATAATTGATACTTTGTTATCACTAGCAACGCTTGTCTACGTACAAAAAATGTATATAAATCCTGTCTGATAACGGTTTGATAGAGACACTCTTTCACTTCTTTGCAAGTTTCACTAAGTACATACTGATAGCAGCACTTTGTTCTAGTATCGCGTTTTACAGAAATTGTTCCGCTGTACTCTTTTTGATTCACCGGGTATACACAATTGTTTATATTCAGTTATAACTGCTCTATCAAGGTAGGTTATCTAGCAAGCACAAATGAAAATACAAGCTGTCTGATTGAAAAACTTGCTTTTCTAAATATACTGAGTGCATCTAGAAACACAGCACTGGGATTTCTGTCAGCACTTTCAAACTTTGTATGAGTGGCAACCGAACTGTATTTACTTGATTACATTTTATTCGAGGAACAGTGCAACTGTAACATTGTTTTTATAAAGTGCTATCAGTGCAATTCAACAACACTTGTGTGTATAGTGCGGCTAAAAAGTAACGGAACACAAATTGGTAAAAATCCTATTTTTTCAGAATCTTTGTTCTAACTGAAAAGATAAAATATTGATTAATTATTGATTGATTACATATGCATGGCGTCCAGCAAATTGATAAGAAGGGTTTGAACCGGTTGTGAGCTTTGCCTAGATATGGTACATGTGGAGTTACAAGGATGAAAACGATGCGTTTCTATTGAGCATATTTGCAAAAGTATTACATGGTATTCTTGAACATTATGAATACAGGTAGACATTTTGTAGTAGATTCAAAGATCTCTGTCACAACCGCGTAAACAAACATTCAACCCGGTCGATAACTACAGGTTTCTCAGGATTAAATTCTACCATCATAAATACACTTATAGGATTAAATATCTGATTGTCCTATAGCGTAGTGGTAATACTTACTGCATTTAGCTTTTTTGAAATGAGACATTCTGGCGGTTTTGACAGACAGTTTTGAATCGACAATATACATGAACGTATCTTTTTATCAGAGGTGCCCTAAGCGACAATGGGAATACTTCGTTGCATAATGATTTTCAGACGTACTTGACAATCAGATAGCCTCAATGTTCACACTTTTCAAATACACACTGTTATAAATGATTAAAATGTCATCGGACAAGTTAGAAAACGTACACATTGGCTTGGTTGGTGGACACAATTGTATATAGGAAGTAGACTATTACTTGTAGGAAGCAATTTACTTTCTATCACCTGCATGTTGTATTGGAGTATTGAGGCGTAAAATTTCCACCTGATTAAATAATCTGAACAAATGCAGTAAAAAACTAAATACATTTGAATTAAGAAAACGACCACCATTTTTATAATCTGGGGAAATGCAGTAAAATACAAATATTAAACAAACGAACACCATTTTTATATGTACACTCGACCTGTTTACGTGCTTCCTGGACGTGATTCTAACTGATAACGACTTCTTGTCACCAACAATATCAATACATGTATAATGTAGATTACATCCCACATATGCATTGATATCAATTGTTAAGTGTCGGATTCACTTCAACAGCTGATACTCAGAATTTCAGACCATCTTTTACAGGCAATTGCATTTCTTGGAATACGAGGAGCGAATCTCAGATCCGTAGTTAATGCAATTATTGGCAACATTATTGAACTCGAACTATTAATGCCCAGTTAAATTTTGTATTATCTTGAAGATTTTGTGCCATGGTATCTTTGTTAAATCAAACAATGCTATCATGTGTTCAAACTATTTTCAAAGTGTTTAAATTCTTATTCATTTTTGGTAGTATACTATATGTACAATTGCTCTTGGCGATCAACTCCCAATCAACAAATGTGTGAATACATTCTAGAGGAAAAGAGTAGTTCGTTCAAACAATGAGCAAATCAATCTCGGTTATAATGCTTGTGAGGTCAACTTGCAATCATATAAATGAAAAAAATAAACGTGATAAAGTAAACGAGATCTCACAAAAACTACGTTAAACTGTTAGTATGTGTTCTGGACTAAGTGCATTCTCCTAGCATTCATACCGCAGCAATTTATTCATGGGGCGCAGTATCTTCACGAACAACTGTAATGTTTGGCAGGTACTGTATGTGCTATTCCATAGAAATCAGAGTTTTGGATAATCAATTATCTTGCGTAAATCAAAGCCCTGGGCAATGTTTTTATATAAGATCGTCAAACTGGGATAGCAATTGAAAAGTGTTGAGTTTAGAACCGGAAATCGACCCATTGATATCAAACTTTTAATCCACTACTTATTGTATATCTAATTTCAAAGCTTTTAGGTTATCGAAACTAGCAGTTTCATCTACCGAATTAGATGAATAATTCATAGATTGAAGCACAACATATCGCCACAAAACTATATTATGGCTTTAAAATGTTAAATCTCGAAATGCAATGGTTATTTTAATTTCTTATTTTCAATTTATCTACGTATTGATTTCAATTTATTGCGCATCGAAACGTTATTTTAATGGAATATATTCGCATAAAGATATCAATGCAATACCTGCAATACACAGTGCAGTAAAGTCAAACCGAACTGAAGCGGGTTGTATTTATAGTTAGCTAGAGGAAATTTCAGATATGTTGTTCAGCAAAACTCTTTTTGATCAATAAGATGTCACAATCACACTGGTGACTATTGTTTCAATACCCCAATGGTTGATGGCTCATCTGTCTTTGTACTACATTATACCAATTTCCGTCTTCATGTCATTAGGGGTTTTTACTTATCTGAGAATGTATGCATGCTCTGATTGTTTGTAGTTGTATTAGGAAAAGTATATACATGCTAAAACCACAAATTATTCCGAGGCCCAGAAGAATGCAGTAAGTTCATAAAATGGTTGTATTGTTCAAATATGTCCCTACTGCTTTTGTCAGCTTGATCTTTGTTCCGAACACATTGAATCTGTTATTGCCGGTATTTTATGTTAGTTGCAGAATGCATTGTACAATAGGATTAGGTTGCAGACTGGCCTTCATTTGGAGATTTTAGAGACGGTACTTAACATCAATTACGCCGACAATAGCATTTTACGATGACAAATCATTCTTCATCTGTCAAATATTTTCTCTCAAATTGGACTTAATTACCAAGGGCCAGACAAAGTGGCATGCATCATTCTATGTGTTCCGTATAAGGTTATACAAAGTCCCACAATGCATTATTCCAATTTCACTCTGCTTCATACTGCAACACGCGTAAATGCAATCGAAACTCGCAATGCTAGACATGAAGAATGAAAGGGTCCGGAAATTTTGAAACAGAATGTTTTACTAGTTATAACGCTTGAATGGTTTTTAATTGAAAACAATGCTACATAACTATTTTCATATTTTACGGTGGAGTAAACATATTATGCACGTGATAATACAAGTGCAGTTCGTACACTCTGCATGTAAGTTAATGTCCTACACGATTCGCTAGAGGGTCGATTGGTGATGTAAATGTTGAATATTGTCGCTGATGTTACACTTCCCCATAAAAATTGCAACTATGTTTTTTTATTAGTTTACTACCCATGTTATTTAAATTGTAAAACCCGTTATGATGTTTTATTGTCCATTTGGGAATTGAAACGAAAATTCCATAGACCTGTTGTACTTGTGTTTTATATCGATTAACTTTATGTCGTGACATAGTTCCTTGAGTTTAAACAGTGAACGAATTCAATTCCGAAAGCATATAACTAAATATGTACTTTACAACTTGCAAAAAAGGTACATTTGGCTATATAAAAAATGTAATTGGTCTACTGCAGTGCATCATTTGAAATGTTTAACTGTACTCTAGGCTACTGTATTAGTTACTGTACGCGAGTTTTTTACTGTAATGACCTAAATTATAGGCGTCCTATAAGTACTACATTTATGTCCTACCAACAAATAGTTAAAACAGAAATCTCAGTCATGGCAAATTCATGAAATTATCGTCCAAGATATATAATGAACAATCCAGCTCGAGTTTATTTTTGTGGTTATTTTCATTCCGTTTATATTAATGCATCTTTCAGAATTACGATAATATTCCGACATTTATAACGCTGTATTTAATATTTCAAAACAAACATCTATCATAAAGTGAATCGTGGCAGCATGAATGGCAAAGATGAAATACTATCAATAGTAATCATTGGAGTTTGAAGTTTGAAGGCCTTGATATTAAAAATATCATGTCAGATTTATCATTCTACGTATGAACAAGTTAGACAGGAAAAATAGCTTAAATGTTCATCTCTTGTAAATTGTTCCTACAAGTAGGTGTCCGATAATAAAATTGCTATACAATCAAAGAGTTACTTATAGTAAGTGAATGCTGTCTTAGCATGATTGAAACAATTTATGTGTAATCATTTTAATTCAACGATACATAGAGGTCAAAAACTAAGTCATTGTCAATAAAATAAATTGCATTTGCAAGTTTTGTGCGCTGATTTTGGAGGTAAAACATATTTAAATGGTTAAGTTTACTAATGGAAGACTCGACACAAATAAAACAGATATATGTATCAACACTATCTTTACCCTGTCATTACATTACCACATGGTCACAGAGTTACGTCTGCAGCATTCGAAATATACAGTACACGTAAACAGGTATTTGTATAACAATTGATCGTACATTTAAAGTAAGTGTTCACATTATAAAAGTACTCGTAGTGGATAAATGTATTTGCACTGGTCATAGTCGAAGTTTAACCTAATGGAAACGACCCTGTGCACTACTAGTATTCGTTTTAATTGTACGGCTATTGACAACAGTACACACGTTCTAGACACATTGTCTTAGACGTCAGGTGGCAAATTATGTTCAAAGACAAGAAACAGTAATACATAATATTATACTAAACTATTAAATTTAAGAAGAAAATACTGTCTAATCATTTTAATGGCATTCGAAATTTACTAACAAACTAGATAGGATGTGTTTTTGCTATGAATTCGTATTAACGCCTCTCTCTAATTGTTTAAATAAACGACTCCAATGCAATTTGTTGGGTTTGTCTCGTTTTTATAGTTGCCGTCCTGCAAACAATCATATTGTAAAACTGTTATAATTCAGCCTATAGAACAAGCTTGCGACATATGAAGTGTTACAAAAGGTATTGGAAGAACGTTGTTTAAAGTAATTGCTTCCTCACGTTACGTATGATGACGGGTTTTTAATTGAGTGAAATTGGTGTTCGAAACACGTTATAAATTGTAGGTAAGAAAACTTGTGTCAAGAAGATAGACTAAGCAAACTCGAATTGAGCAATTGTTTTGTATTCAATTATGTGTATATGTTCCTTTTAACACATTTAATCTGACAAGAAAGATTGGGACACCAACAAAGTGTTCGGCATAGACGACTCTGTAGAAATGCGAGATTTGAGTTATACAGAGATTATCAAATAAGGTGAAATAATATTCCGAACAGGAGGAGTACAAAATTACGCCACCTGCGAACAGTAAGTTTACGTTGTGTGCACATGTAATGCTTTAATGAAGACAAAAGGTGCACAGTTGAAGTGACGAAGAACTTCCCCCGATGTGTGCACGTAATATATAATTAAGTCTAATTAAGGTTGAACTACGAAACTACACATTATACTGTATTTGACGATGGTATATGCACCCAATATATACGTGTTTAAGTGAGATATCTAAATTTTCGCATGCCTTTTTTTTTGTCTGTGCGCAACGTGGTTTGGAATCCTACAATTCTACTTACTTCAATTGGTCGATGAAGCCTGTGGTTTTACGAGCCTCTGAATAAATTATTCTTTTTCTGTAAGCTTATTTTATGACATCATACATATCTAAGCATTTGATTGCTAGCGTCTATTCAACATTGTCATACAAAGTAATTAGAAACTGTTCGTTTGGGGTTGATTTAATTCAAAAGGCTATAGAAATAATGAGTCAACTTTTAGACAGTGACGAATTGGTAATAAAACTATTACACGTTTTCATAATTTGTATTATGCTAATCCTACCCAACCAAATATATCAAAGAACTCGGTGAAGTTTGATCATACTAGGGCTATTTATGAGCTACGACGGTATAATTAATTTCAACTCTGTCTGCTTTCGTTGCTACAAATTAACACTGTCGATACCAAAAGTCATTTGTATGAACATAACTATCAAAACCAGAAATTAGCAAATATGTTATCCTTGTAAAATTGCTTATTAAGCAAGATTATGTCCCAGACAATTGTCTACATTATGTTTCAGCTTCGTCTAGTGATATGGTGCATCACTATTGCCGGCAGCATCGACGGTGGTTATTTTTGCAATAAATGCGGTTTTATAGCCATATGCTTTAATGTAATACGTTTCGGTTTGAGTAAATTGTCTTCACTACTGTTGTCATTTGATGCCGGAGTTTGTGTTATTCTTGCAACACGCCATGGATATGCATAGGAAGTAATCATTATACAATGCAATTAACAATTTATTTGTTAACTGTTAATGTACAAAATCAGTCAGGGAAGGCAGCACTCTGTGGTAACAGCTGTGTACACAAAACAGAAATAACCCTGATCACATTCTCACAGCATAATGTAAACACAACGGAATGAGAAAATGAACTTTACAGCTTAATATCTAAGTAGAAGCCGAATGGCCTATCTTCCGCTATAAAATATGAATGACCTAATTGAAGACATCGAAAGATTGCATGGCCTAGTTGGGACTGAAAACATGGTACGTATTACGCATCATGCGGTATCCTTGTTTACATTTATCATTAAAAGTCTACTTGTATGGTGTAGTAACAATAATATATATATTCCATTGGTTTGATTTAGATTAAATAGTGTTTTAGTTAAACGCAACAACAATGCTTTCCTCGCGTTATTTACGTTACTGTTTAATGGTTTGGCAAACAAATTATTTGATTGGCAAAACATTTACTTGGACAAAGGTATACTTCTTATATTATTGTATTTCTTGTTGATTTTTTAGATAAGGCTACGTACCATTCCCCGATGCCACGGTACATTTGCATCTTTTTACAAAAAAATCCCAAAGGTATAGTTCTTAACGCAGTTTCTAAAAAATCCAATGAATTTAAATTTCTAAACGTCTAAGATAAAGTCCCAGGTTCAGTGTATTTGTCATATAAATGTTTGTATGCTACATGTACCAATATATCATTACGCCTGGATACTGAATATAGCAGAATTCCTATTGACAAATGCATTTGTTTACATGACTTCGTTAACTCAAACAATATCAATACTTCATTTAATTACATGTAGATTTGTATAGCCAAAACTTAATTGCATCTGTAATAACCTATACGTATAGCTCATGGAATGATTATTTACTTATAATAGGACAATAAAATGTGGTTTGGGCATGAACTTAACATCTGTTACATACGATTTTTCGATGAACATTGTGACACACATACACAGTTGCATTATCGCTTAATTTCAAGTCAAATCATCTAGCAGGGAAAACGGAACGTTGGTAATCATTATTGATATGTTTTAACTTACTCCGGTTTGATCTACTCACCGTTCTTTGCGACACACGAAACCTCGTACATTCCAATTATTAAACGCTAGGGAACCAGGAATATATTATATGTCCTTAATTCAAACAATTGCTCCAGCTTCCAAGGTGGTTTACGGTAAAATTAAGATTAGTTCATAATTCAGTGGCTGTTGAAGTCTTAATCTTAACACCATTTATACTTAAACTTGAGATTCTTTGAAAAGTCACTTAACCAAACCCCGTAATGTAATGAACGAACAAGTAAAAGTCAGAAAATTGTGTAAGCCTATTATTTATAAGCTGACGTTATTTCAGTTTATTTTTCTCCTTGTTATTGGTGTATCTTATGCATTTACAGGAATGCCAGACATCATATCGACTATTGATGGCTTGATGCCTTTTCATAAAGTATAATAATGTTCTTGTTTTACATTCAAGTGGTTTAGTAAGACATTAGGGTTAGACATCCGTTGATAGGTTTTTAAGTATAACATCCCTCACAAAGCAGTTACCAATCTCAGTTATATCCTGTCAATGACATGTGAAAGGAAATATAATTTATCTTAAGTTCAAGTTGTGATATCTATAATCATTAAAAGGCACTTTTGACTTTTATCAGAGACACCGACTATGTCCACGAACTGCTTTAATTTAATCATCGTATTTAACTTGTGCATCTTATTTTACTACTTATGCAGTGTTACTTGTCTTTCAGTCAAAGGAGCCAAGCAAAAGCATAGCAATTGCTCCACACTGGTACATACAAAACGACTAAAGCATTTTTAAATAGTCTTTATACATGTATTCGATATATCTGCCAGTAAATATTAGCATAAATTATTAAATTCTCAACGCTTCTTTAATTACTAACAACCAAATTCAGCGCAGTGTCTGCCTGCTACAAGCATACCTCTAAGGTATGCATTTCAGTGAATGTTCCCCATTCTAAATTGTTATTATCACAAATACCACTTAGAAGGTTGGCATATAGTCGTAAACGTTTCAGAAACTAATTATACAGACTGGTATATAATATATCGTTATATTGCTATTTCTGTCTTGCTATTAATACATGCGTATATTTTCCAGTCTTGGTGAATATTTGAAACTTTGTCAACGAAACAAGTCCCCATTATGCTTATTCAATTACAACTAAATGAATGTTAGATTTGTATTATGACGATTGGTACCACCGAAACGAGTTGTTGACAGTGATTAATATAAGCCCATGCAGGCGTTTTACAATCGACCTAAAATATTAAAATAGTATAAAATCTGAGAAATAAAGTCCGTCTGGTTTGTAACTTTAATGACACTAAAAAAAGAAATTGGCTGTTTATGGATACAAGTATGAGCTGAAATCCAAGCATCAAAGCGACCATAAATCAATTAAAAATGCCAAAACAAATTAAGACTCCTATTAAGGCAATTATACTGTCATGAAAACTTGTAGAAATACACCAGTGAAGTGGGCAGATATTAAAGTCAAACAATCACCGTCCTATCCTTCATTATGTCCGTTTCAATTTTCTTCTCAATAATTATGTCGACTTTGTAAGGATTTTTGTAACGCTCATTTCTGCACACGTAATCTGTTTAGATGTTTTCCATCAACAGTGCTTGTTAGCCAGCAACATCTAGTTTAGCCAGAACAGAAAAGTTTGAAGATTTGAGACTCTTCTGTCTCCATTTAAAAACTGACAAATAACAGGTTCCGTCAAGAGTAAGGTGATAAGCGCAAGAATTTGTACGCACAATATTGTACCACGGTAGGACATATTTTGCAGTTATGTTTACAGTTTTAGAATGTCACATAGATATTATGGATGGTTGTTCTGGCCTAAAAGACCTGCTAGAAATATGAAATCACAAAAAGTTTGCAATGTCAGTTACCGCGACATTTGCAAAATATCAACTTTTATGGTACGGATTCTCCCCAGATAGTCGATATAAGATCCGAAAAAAAAACATGCGATTCTCACTAACGATATACGTGTATATAGCGCTGTGTGTATAAGCATGTATTCATCACCATTGATGTTAAACACAGCGTTTATTAAAACGTCAAAGGAACAAATTATTATTATTCTTTCAAAATGAGTCTATATTACTAAACTGTACTCAGTATGTTGCTAAAATTATTCTACAGAACACATTGTATGTGTTTATATAAGACAATTACATCCTGTCTCGTTTGCATTCGCCTTGAAGGCAACCTTTAGAATAATGTCGTCAGACTTTCTGTCTTTGAAAGATTATAACGTTAGCTCAGTGGGCGAATTGATTTCTTCCATCACTATAAAAATGTTTTAATACTACTGTACCCTTGTCTAAGAAGCATACAATCAAAAAAGAGGATTTTAGTTTTCCAATTGGGTAAGGCTTATACTTTCCCACAGGTCATGTTTCAATGAACAAATAAAGATATTGCTGGTTTAGAATAAGAAGGTCGTTATATATAACTACTACTTACGACCTTATGAAACTGATACATATTCTAAATCTGCATTCCAAGGCGCTTCTTATGAGCTTATTGTCGAGAAAATCGGCATTTGTCATAGTGACCAAATTGAAGTTGTAAAAGCCTGTTTTTCCATAAGTAAAGATTAAAGTTCAGACAGTTGTTCTTGTTCTCTCAATATATTGATATTGTAGTTACGACCTTTTCATTCTAAGCCAGCGATTATTATTATAATTATGTACTATTGAACCAATTATTATAACAACGTGCACTATGTTATAATATGACTTCATGAAACCTTTATGTAATCAGATTATAATGCAACCACATATTTATAAAATATTAATAGTTCACTACAACCTCCTGAAAAGCACAAATTGTATATTATTAAGACATACATCCATTTAGCCGACTGAACATGATAAATTGTTTATCCCATCCAAATAATTTAGTGTGGGTATTGTTTGCATGACTGTCTTAAATGCATCAACTACTCTAACTGGTTGGAACACGGGGCGTTTTGGTCATAATCTCCCCTCTCTTATTCTCCCAATCCGCTCTCCAGTGATGTTGACATTGACGGGCTAAATGTACCTATTGCATGTTTATCTGTTCATTATTTATTTGATCGATGTTTGTTGAAATAACACACACGTATACGAAGTGCATACTCAGACAATCAAATGATTATGAATATATTCATAATTGCGGGCTAAGTAGTTTTGTGGCATTATGAATAAATGTAAAAACAAACAATTAACATTACCTAATTCCTATAATATATGTTACTAATGAAGAATAGTAAACAAAACATAATTAACAATGTAAGGTTTTATGTACGAATGCCGAGACAATAATAACGCACTAGAATGTAAAAAGGAAGCTGTTCCCATACATCAGTGGTGGTAACCTCCATACTGAAGAGCTACAAATCCTTCAGAGCCAACTGATATTTAGTTTCTATGATTTAATTCCAAATATTGAACACATTCCTTGGACAACATAAATACAGAGTTGATACAATATTGTGGTGCCCATCAATAAGCCCTACACTAAAGCTTTGAGGGACCCAACCCCGCAATATTTCCCTGCAACCTTAGAAGACATTCAAATGCTGCGGACAAATAACAATTACGAACGTTTCCGCTTGTAGCTCTTTCAACACAATAATAAATCAATGACTTACCATACTGAATGTTTTGGTAAATGAAATGCCGCTCTGACCTCAAGTATTACTGAGATTGTTCCGCTGCACGGCAATTTTCATTCATCATGTATACACATTGATTTGTATTCTTTTATAATTAGCTATGAATCCAAGATATTTAACTTGCAAATGATAAACTGCATGTACATGTATCTGTTTGATGAAAAAAACTGCATCATTGGAACAGACCAAATAGAGATTTAAATGGGCAGTTTTAGGTTTATCGCTCACATGAGATGCTTACGCAGGATACTTGGAATCACATGGCAAGACAAGGTCATCAGCAATGATGTCTTGAAAAGGGCAGGTATTCTGTCCATCTTCTCCATACTGCGCGAGAGACGTCTTCGCTGGCCTGGTCATATACGAAGGATGTACAAAACAAAATGTATTACGGTCGCACCCCTAAAGACCTACTCTATGGCGAGCTTGTTTCAGGTTCAAGAAAGATGCAATATACAATGTTAATAAATGAATTATATATTATTTGGTTAAGCTACATGTATGTAAGTACAGAAACAGTCTTACATGCAATTCGTTCACACATTTGCAGATGAACACATCTATGTCGGCTATAATACTTGCAATCGAAGTTAAATGGGAACAATTGAAAACCGTATAATAAAAAGAAAAATCATCAAACAAACTGTGGTGACCTGTTATTAAGCATTCTGGACTTGTCTCACTCCCTGGAATTAATTCCACAATAATTACGTACGTATTCATGGTGCACAGTCTCTAACCAAACAAATTAAAATGTTTGGCAGATATGTGCTATTTCTTAGATATCACATTGTTGATATATAATATACTGTGTGTAATTGAAAGTCCTGAGCACTTTTTATACATGATCGTCAAACAGGGTTATCAATTTAAACATATCATTGACTTTAATAATGGAAAGCGACCCATTGCTAACAAATGTTAAAACCCCTATAATTGTATATCGAATTCCAAAGCTTTAAGGTTATCATGGGTAGCGGTTTCATCTACCGATTAAGATGAATAATTAATAGATTGAAGAACAACATATTGCCACAAAATCTACGTTACGTCTCCAAAATGTTAAAAGCCGAAATACAATGGTTCTATTAATGTCTTATTTACAATATATCTGCGAATTTGTTTTTACTTTATTGCGCATAGAAACATTATTTTAATGGAACATATTCGCATTAAGATACATATGCGATCTATGCGATAAACAATGAAGTAAAAGTATAACGGAAGGGTTTTATAGATATATAGTTGTATTGATAGTTATAACTAGAAGGAATTACAGATGTTTAGTATGTCAAAACTTATCTTTGATCAATAAGACGTCACGATCACACTGATACATGTAGCTATTTATTCAATATCCCAGTGGTTGATCGTGTCATTAGGACGTTTTAACTTATCTGACAAGAACGTCCTATTTGTCGTATGTTTTATCTGATCATGCTTTTGTGATATTGTACTTGAATTATATAAATGCTACAAATACAAAATATCCCGAGACCCCAAAGAATACGACCAGGTCATAAAATGTGTTTTAGTCAAATATTGACATACAGTTTTCGACAGCTTGATATTTGTCCAGAACACGTTATGTCAGTCAGTGCCGGTGTCTGATATCAGTTGCAGAATGGATATCACAATAGGTTCAAGTTGCAGACTGACCATCGTTTGGAGTTTTTAGAACGACGTGTAACATTAATTACACCAACACTTTTATAAGCACAAAACATTTCGTCATCTGTCAAATAGTACCTTTCAAATTGGACTTTTAAAATTACAGAATTTAGGGAGACAAATATCTCCTATTATGGATCACGTTCTAAATACTGCAGTTTTTTACCAACTAAATAATGCTTTTGGTACTTTGTAAGATAATGCTGATGTTTACATGTATAAACATGTACGATATTAGACTGAGGCTTTGGAATGCAAATGTTCAGTAACACGCAAATAGTCCTAACTTAAAATGATTGTCAAGCATATTGTCTACAAATCATTAATTCTCTCATTTATAAGTCTGGAAGGCATCTGAAAATCGCTACCTATGACGTTATCACAGCATATGTATGCAACATTCGGGCATTAGGTGAAGCGTTTGCCAAATTCCAAGAAAATAAGTTGCCATTTTGACATTTTCTAACATAATTTATTTACATAAAATTTTACGATAAGTAATCAGTTTGACAGCCTGTCAAATTGAGATATGGCTTATATAAAACATAGCAACGATGTTGAATTAGAATACTGGTAACATAACAGCTACTTTGGCAGTTGAATAATAAAGTAACCTATACAAAAGTCCGGTGATTTCATTGGCCGCTTTGCTTTGGTTAATTACACTGAGCCTTTACAACAGTTGGAATTGTCAAAACTGATAATGGACGATTATTTTCAATCAGCGTGTTCAAATTTCTCAATACCCTGTTTGACAGATCAGCAATTTCTGGCTTAAGTAATATTTTTACAATATCAACATTTCAAAACGGAGGCCGCTATCTTGGGGATAATCGGATTTTGTAAACTGGTCGCTTATTGGCTCGCGTGCTAGAACCTGTCTATGTTACACACAATAGCGGTGCTGGCCAATTCAACGTTTATGTGCCTCCGCCTAGATTTGAATACATTTATTGATATACATGTATGCATACGACCAAATGGAACCAGTTTTATATTTGAAAAAATACTGCATATCATATAGAACATGATTTGAGGTTATTTTAACATGATTGACACACTCGCCTGTAAGATTGACAAAGTCATGGCAACTGCAAAAAGACACATACCAGGCTATACAACGAATAAATAATCATTCAGGGTAAACATTTGTACAATTCAGTTTTTATTAATGCACATTCCTGAATAACGAGAATATAATGAATAACGAGCACATATCTCTGCATTTAATACGTCAAAACAAACATCATTAATATAGTGAATCGTTTGGCAGCAATAATGACAAAATGTATTACTATCAATGATAACCATTACCGAACGGTTTGAAGACTTTGATATTCAAACTATGTCCGATTCATCAATGTAAGTAATAATATGTACATTTCAGACATGACATGTAGTTAAAGAATGTTCTTCGCTCGTGAAAATGCTCCTGTATGTGTTCGATAACAATACTGCTACACACTAAACGAAGTCATTATGTACACAATTTTATAAGTGTGATTGAAACAATGAGAAATTTGATTATTTCAATTCGAATTATCTTCACGACGATACATTTGTTTGAATGACTAAGTTGCAGCAAATGAAATTAATACCCCGGTGTAAAAATAGTTCTAGAATAATGAAAATTAAGTTCAATTGTCTTGTGCGCTAACCTTGAAGGTTATCAAAGTATACAGTTTAATATTGAAAAACTTGACGCTACATGTAATACATGACATATATAACACGAATAGAACATAACATCAGTACTACATGTATCTATACTTTTCAAAAAGTTACGTTTGCAACATTCGACAGGTACATGTGTATTTGTATATTATTAATTGATAGTCCACCGAAAGTAAACACACTATATTATTAATACATGTATTGGTACTGATCAACGTCGGCTTACAACCGATAAAAATGGTTTTTAATTGTACGGAAGTTGACAAAATTACATGGGTTCTAAATGCACTATCGTAGACGTCAGATGGCAAATAATGTCCAGTGAACAATAATAGAATTGCAAATTCACTAGATACATGTACTAAACGTAAGACGAAAATACAGTCTGATCATTACGTTGTCATTTGGAATCTACTTAACATTATTGTTTCTATGAACTTGTATTGACGCCCTCTCTAATTATTTGAACAAACAACTATAATACAATTTGAAGCGTTTGCCGTCATACATGTACCTAAGAAGATGTCAAACTGCTACAGCTTAGCCTACTGAACACACTTTTGATATACGAAGTGTTACAAAGGTATTGAAAGTACGTAGTTAACAGTATTTGCTTCTTCACGTTACGCATGGTGACGAATTTATAATTGTGTGAAATGGCTTTTCGGAACTTGTTATAAATTGTAGGTAAGACAACTTGTGCCAAGAATACGGACAAACAAAACTGAATTATGCGAGTAATTTGTATTCAATTATGTGTATTTGTTCCATTTAACGCCTTTAATATGACGAGAAGGATTGTGACACCAATGCTCGGCATAGACGGGTTTGTAAAAACGCTAACTTTAATTCGAACACAGATAATTGAATACATGAAATAATGTTCCGAAATAATGGTAGGGTTCAGTTGAGTGCAAAGGTCGTGCATATAAGAAGAGACAGTAGGAAAACTTGAATTGACGAAGTGCTTGCCCCGGTCTGTGCACATAAGATGTAATTAAGTATAATTAAGGTTGAATAACGAAATACATACTTTACTCTGTTTGAAGATAACATATGAACCCAATATATACGTGCTTAATTGATGCATGTTTTGATGTCTGCGCTCAATGTGTTTTGGAATCCTGCAAATGCTACTGACTTCGCTTCGTCTGTGATGCCAGCGGTTTTACGAGCCTCTGATAACATTATTCATTCTTTGTATGATTGTTTTATGATATCATACATATCTAAGTATTTGATTGCTAGCTTCTAATTAACATTGCCATTCAAAGTAATTATAAACTATTCGTTTTAGCGTGATTTAAATAAACATACTGTAGAAACAATGATCCAACTATCTGTACAATTATGAAAAGGTAATTAAACTGTCAAACATTGAAATGATATAGTTTATGCTCAACCTACCCAACCAAACGTACACCAGTGTTCGGCGAAATGTCCTCATACTATTCTTATTTACATGAGCCACGACGGAAGTAATATTGTTAAATAATTCTGTTTTCACTGAGTACATGTCAACACTTTCGGTAACAAAAGTCATTTGTTTGAACATAAATATCATATCCAGAACTTAGAAAATATATTTTCGGTGTAAAATTGCTTATTTACTAAGATAACTTCCCTGGAAAATGTCTACAGTATGATGCAATTTCGTCTGGTGACATAGTGCAGCACTATTATAGGCAATATACAGTGTTGTTGTCTAATATTTCAAAATAATCACCTTCGTTTTGTCCAAATGGTCTTCACTACTGTCATCATATGGGAGTAAAGTCATTGTGCTTTTTGAACATTCTAAAAACACGTTTTGGAAGTAAGCATTATAACATGAAATTATCAATTTATCAATCAAACAGCACAATGCCAACATACAGCCGATCTTGAATTAATTACTACAAATGTGTGTCTATATAGTATGACAAAACAGAGCACAGCTACGTATTCATGTTTTATTAATAAATGACCATGATATTCAATCATATTTAAAAGGCTTGTTATCGATTTAATAGTGTTTTAGTTTAACGCGTACGGTTCTCCGATGGACATTGCGACATGTACATGCATGTATTATCGCCTAATTGTAAAAAGTCAGTACATCAAACGTTTACGTAATCTAATCAAGTTGGTTAATAGGGGCAGCGAAATGTTGGTAATTATTATTGATATAATTCCGGTTTTATCTATTCATCGTTCTTTACGACACACGACCCCCGTACATTAGAGAGCGAGGAATGTCGCGTGTGTCCTTAATTCAAACAATAACATCATCTATCAAAGTGGTTTACTATCGTTCATATTAGTTTCCAATTGAGTGGTTGCTAAGAGTCTCAATCTTACCACCATCCATAACGTGACTAAAAGCTTTGCCATTCAATAAAGTTAAGTTTGGTTTGCGAATTTAATTCTCAGTGCATCAGATACAAGTATTCGGCGATGAGTATTGGTTCAAACATTTAAGTAATATGTCAATTAAATTCTTCATTGAAGCCTTTGATACGTGATTGCATGCAACATATCAATGAAAATACCATGTCAACTTAACGATACATATACAATACAGATATATACTTTTACCGACTGATACGTGCGCTGTCAAACAATGTCAGAAGTTGCCAACATTAATTAAAAAAAAAAATTTTCTTGAAATGTCTAGAGCAATGTATATTTTTTAAACGAATTATTAAAAGCTGATGGTAAGTCAGTTTATACTCCATGTTATTGAAGTAGCTAATGCATTCACAGCCATGCCAGACATCATATCGACTATTGATGGCGTATTGCCATTCCATTAAGTATAATATTGTACGTGTTTGTATTCAAGTGGTTTGATTAGGCATTTTGGATAGACATTCGGGCGAGCTATTTGAGTATAGCATTCCCTACAATAGCAGTTACCAATAGCATTCTTTTTGTGTTTATGACAATCGAAATTACATATCATTTATCTAACGCTCAGGGTATGCCTTTTATATATAAATATTAACCGGCACTTCTACTCGACAATAACTTCCTTTTTTAACTTCTTATACTGTGTAACATGCCAGTCAGTGAAATGAGCAACAAACGAAGCCAACAACTGCTCCCCCCTAATAGAACATATCGACACACTTGTATCATGTTTTCATGGATGGGTATGACCTATCGCGAACTGGAATAGAACTCGGATCGCAGGGTTACAAATCTGCCACATTTACATGTATCATCGCTGGTTCAAAAACATTGACTATTCAGAGTGAAGGTGTCTCTAGATTGCACGATCTGGGATATGATGCATCTCCAGTAAAAAGAATGATGTTTACTGGTGGTGAAAAGTTATCTTTTGCATTGCTATTGCTACTTCGGACCTGTTAATAGTGTATGTCTAATAACAGTAAACGCACCGTAAAAGCATAACAAACATGAAGCTTCCTAAAACAATAAATACTACAGTTTTCTGTTTGAATAAAACATTTCTAAGAGGGAGTAATAATAATAAGATGCATAGGCTTAAAACAGTGTATGGTAATATTACTCGCTTGCGATAATTTACAACTGAATAAAAGTCCACTTTAAGACCGTCGTATTGCTTAGATGTTTGTGTTTGCTAATATTTATGTTTAGATTATTCAGTGTATGTTTGCCGAGTTTAATGTGCCATGTGGTTCTATATTGGAGTCGTAAACATTGAGTTGTCTGTCTCTAAAACATCCTGAACCATCGTTTTTATAATACATAATCTTAAAAGTTCCGTCTGGTTTTTAACTTTAATGACTCAAAAATCACAGGTATCATTGATAACGAAAAAAAATATTGTTGATTTCGTAAAATGTATATTTTTATATAAATTTTGTTCTAAATAGCCATCATTTCAAGGCATGAAAAACAAGAAATGACTATCGATATCATCATTAACTAATTACATTCATACAAATCAATGCTACAACTACTTGCATGCCAAATAACATCAAAATTGATTATATAGTTAAAAAGGTATACTGTTTCGAAACCGATCACTGTGGTGCAATCAACACAAACCAAAATGTCTGCCCTCATAGCGTTTTAGGTCATCGACAGTTAAAGTAAATGTTAAACAATGGAACCTATAATATTAAGTTGCATTTAGGCTTACATTCATCGCTTAACATTGTTTGCGTAAACACACATTCTTCAATAGAAGATTGATATGCATAAAGCCGTTATTTATGAAATGCAAAATGTCCATGTCTGTATATGTTAGTGTCCACAATAGCAAATTGGATGTTTATGGCTACAAGTATAAGCTGAAACACAAGCGCACACGCGACCATAAATCAATTAAACTTGCAGGAATCAAATTTCAACTCCTATTAAGGCAATTATGCTCTCATGAAACTTGTAGAAAGACTCCAGTAAAATGGGCAGATATTAAACACAAACTTGCCAAGTACTATTCGTTTTTATGTCAGTTTCAATTTTCCTCTATATACGTCGATGTTCTAAGGATAATTGTCACGCGTATTTCTGCACGTGTAGTCTGATTAAATATGTTCCACCAGCAGCGCTTGAGAGCCTGCAACATCGTAAAGTAGTCAGAAGATTCAAATCCAAGTCATTTAAATGCTAACGTATTGCACCGAGAAATGCAATAATGCATCCCGTGAGTACGGTATATGGTTTTGGGAATATGTCACTATATCCAAGTCACGGCCGTTACAAATAAATGTCGGGAAAATTCTAAATATTATTAATTTGTTGAAACTACAAGTACTTATTAACTTGTATTGTATTGCCTTACATGTAGCTACGAATTCTCTTAAGAGTTATAAAGATAAATGACTTCATCGTCATTTACCATATTCCTGTCTCTCATAACGAGTCTGTTTCGCTTGTTTAGACGGATCTTGATGCATGAGTTATTCATGAGTTAAGTATCATGGTCACTTTCACTAGTATTATACCATGCTGCACAAACGTTGTATGGAGACAAAATACATCTTATAGTTGATATTTGCCAATGACTGCATAGAACAAATTCAACCAAATTTAAATTTCAATGTGATGCTAAAATTTACAAATCAAACTGCATAAGCTATGACAAAAACACACGTTGTACTAATCGAGCAGCCGACTATCTTGTTAGAGTTCCTGTAAGAGACATTGCAATTCATCATGTTATAAGTGCTTTTGTGGTAAGCAAATTTAATTAAATAAAATTTAATGACGGGAAAAGTATAGCAGAGTATATTGAAAGCTTCGAATATTCCCATGAATAGTTACACATTTTATAATATGAAGTGTTATCATAAATATGTGAACTTTATGCGAATATTAAAATATAATTCACAGGTATAACGTTTTGATAAAAATGTTTCATTGAAATTTGCTGGCAAGCACTTAGCAGGCATAATAAGACGCGCAACATTTGTGTGTTTCAAGTGCATTTCAGTTGCTGCATCGTAGAATATTAACCTAGTATCATCTATACATGGAATACGCTCCGATAACACAGTTTATAGTAATTTAGGAATAATGGTATGTTATTTGATTCGGTTTCAATCAATTCCAAAAGATGTGTTTAGGCGATTCCGTAATATCATAAATTTTAGTAGTTTCTTCCCATGACGCTCCATCGCGAACAAGTGTCTTTTGAGATTGACAAACAAAGGTATCTAGTTATTGTTCAATTGTATTTTCTAAGCGGATTTTATCATCCATGCGATGATGGAAAATATACATTGACACCTTGTATCTGTCTAAAAAATGAATAAATAATGAGGCGACTAACCGTACTTACAGATGTGTTTGTGCTACGGTACGAAGTAATTTACATACAACACAATAAATAAGGCCTCGGGAGAGACACTATCGCTACATATAATGAAATATTAAGTAGTTTCCCCTTTTTCTTATGACAGAAATTCACAGAAAAAACTCGTCATTTGGCACCCAGTGTTAAAAAGTGCGATAGAGGCACAGTCAATACTGGTGACTATAAAACACACACGAGTATGTAATAAGAAAACAACATGGACATGAAATGCGGAATTCCAACAATCGAAGCATTTGACACGAGCACCAAGCCTGCCACAATTGTGCCACTCAATTATGTTTCCAATTAATTTCTTTCGATGATTTGTTCATGTGAAGTCAAAATGTGTGAATTATTAATATATTTTACAAAAACAGTACAAGGCATAGATGCAGATAATATCACAATTTACTTTCGATTGCATCCATTCTGTTTGCCGAAAATACAATCCGAACAGCGGGTTAATAGTTCTGTTTTTAACATTGATTTTGATTGGACGATATGTGAGGGAAGTTAGAAAACACCTGTGATGAAAGCTGATCAAATCCAATTATAAGTAATTATGTAAATGAACGAACTATATTTGATTGGAAGATTTTTCGTTCATTGTGCTCGGAGTTCAGCGTTCTGTACAAGAGTATGTTACAGATGAAATTTACGCTGGTTGGACGGGTTGTATTTGGCAATATTGAAAGATATACAAATGCACCAGTATACGTGGGTGAATCAAAAAGTTCGTAGAATTTTGCCATAACTTTTTTATTTTTTGAGTTATTGTCGTCATATTTATGCCGAATGAATACATTGGTATTTTCTTTACATGCAACGATTTGTAGCAACTTCATGATGACCGTTTTAAAGATATTTATATCTTAAATAGGCGCTATTATGTATACCGGAGCACACGGATAATTTGAAACACATTTTATTAAATTTTCTAAAACATCTCAATTGTAGGACCTCCAAAAACCGTCAATATTTTATGTCTGATCGCATGATGTCATTTATAAAGTCTGTCAAAATTCCAGACGTAATCTCCAATAAATATTGGTTTAATTAGCACTTACTCGCGTAAAACGGGTCTTCTTGAATTTACGGAATCACGGGCGGCTAACAAAATCTGCGTGAAACTGGAATATACGTACGACATCAGAGACAATACATGGTTTGAAACGTGCAGGTATATATACAGAAATAAATAGACATCGATTTATAAATGGAATTAGTGATTTCGTGTAGGCCGACGGATTTTGACCACTAAATAAAATACACCCTATATTGGTGACGTTGATTCGCAACGTCGTCGAAAAGGACCAGCGCTATAAAATAGCGGATATAGCAAAACACTTGGCTTAATCTTATGGGACAGCGTACACAATATAAAACAAACGTATTTGCAAAATGAAATGCAGAAACTGTTATCACGATGGTTATCCAAAAATACCTACATATTATTCACTCGAGAAGCGAAAATGATTCAAAACGTTAACGTAAGTACTGACAAACGTGGTGTAAATTTGACGCCGTTCATCAAATGACGCTGCCGTGCTCCGGTATGCTGTGACAGCATGTTTGCGTTTCAATATAAAAATCATGTCGTTTTTTTTTCTTTTTCAATGAAATTTAACAAATTGCTTTGTTAAACTTATGAACACGTTATATTAAAATTTGAAAGTATTTGAAGCTGTGATTTGCGAGTTATGATATTTTTGTACGAACTTTTTGATTCACCCACGTACGTTGTCACCTGAGGCATACATACATGTATTCTCCTTACATTTGGTCACACACTTGTACATGTATGTTTACGTTTATGTAATTAGTATTTTGACCCCATTCATAAGTTAGATGCAGCATTCCCTATCATAATAATCTTTTTGAAGCGACAATTAAATATGATGTTTCCAGCTGATCGTCATTATGTTCCATAATTGTGCATAATTTACTACAGCGACACGCTTAATTTCAAATCCCAATCGCAATTCATTCCACATAATACAAATACGACTTTATTATTTTAATTAACACAATGAAAAAATCAACCATTGTATCATACTTTAAAATGAGTACTTAATCCGCATAAACACAGTTGTAATGAATTTACAATTTAGACTGATCGTTCGAAAAGAACAACATAATACAAAAAGAAACAATTAGAAAATCCTTCACAATACAAATGCTTTGAACAAAACTCACCGAAGTCACAATATGTAGCCAACTGGAAAAAAAACTTGGATTTGTTATGTAAAACTTGAAACTGGAAGGGTATAATCAGATAAAAAGTGAACAGACATATACCATCTCTTCTGTAACAAACTAGCGATCATTTGTCTACAATTATCACACAATAAACATTGACAGTGTGGTTATGACATGATTTAGATCAGATCCCAATAAATGGAGGACCATTCTATTTTCCATGGAGGTAAAGAACCACTAAATGCCTCAGCGGACCAAGTGGTGATACACTCAAGTAGTCCTTAAAAAACTTTGGTTTGCCTGTAAATGGATATTTCTTGACAAATGTGGAGTTGAATGATAAAATTGAGTTTAAATGGTTGGTAAATATGCATGTTGTGTAGTAAAACTGTAATATTTGTATTATTCCGCTATTTTGTTCTTGGTAACCCAGAATTTATAAATCCGGACATGCGTAAAAACCATGTTTGAAGGACAAAAACTTTCTTAGAAGCTACATGACCCCCCTTTGTTTATTGCATTATTTTGAAGCTTAAATGCCCCTCTTTACAATGATATACGTGGTCTTGGTTGCCATAGACTAACAAAAGTTAGTTATGGGCACTTTACAATGAGCTATAGAGCAAATTTATTTGGTGGTTCCTAACCTGGAAAGTAATAGGTTTCCTCGCGTCACGTACGGACTCTAACTACATTTATTACGGCATGATCTTATTACGACATCGTTAAATGTACATAATATTTAGTCCATCCAAACAAATGAACTGTTAGAGGAGGAATAAACATGTTTATATAAGTCTATCACATGACGAATTGATGCCTTTGCCTTGAAGGAAGCCATTGGAATAACGTCAGACGTACCACTGTACTTTTGTCTGAGAACATACGTTCTACGACTATTATTCAGGATTACCCGTTCCATTTCTATTTAAAAGCAAACAAAACAAGTTCACGTTTATAAAATATCTTTTTTCGCAGGTATTGTCGCAAAGAAGAAACAGAACTATGTACAATTGAAACAAGTATCGTGGCAACGTGTAGAAGGCCACTCAATAACTTCGAGACTTCGGAAACATTGATGTAATCAGAATTTAGTGCAACCACATAATTAGTAGAATTATAATAGTTTACCACAACCCACTGGAAAAACACAAATTAGGGCACACATCTAATCTCGCGCTCTTCTTCTCGAACTCTCGAATGTTTATACATGTATTCACCGACTACATAATGCATGTTTATCTGTATTACAGTATTTATTTGATTGGTATTTGTTCAAGTAATACAAACATTCACGAACGGCACATTCAGATAATAAATTGCTAATGTATTCATAGTTTACTAATGAAGAGTAATAAACGAAACATAACTAGAAATGTGAGGTTTTATCTACGAATGCGGGGATTACAATAACATACTAGAATGTAAAAACATGCAGTCCTGGCAAGTAGGTCAAGATTATTTATTTTGTTTAGTATAGAACTATTTGCAAATACCTGTGCGTAGGCGAGAGAATAGGTAAATTTGATATTAACAATATATACATAGTTCTACCAGATTCCTTGTTATATAGTTTATTTTGCTTATTTTTCTTTACGTTTATTCAAAACGCACATGGATCAACATTGCTGCATTTGTACCACTGGTCCGAATCCATGCTTATATTCTATAGGGCTCTAATATTCCATTACTTGCTCAGTTTGTGCTTTCGTGATATTAACTACGACCACATACTTCACGAGTAACATTATAAGTAGAACAGTAGGCTACGCGTTAATTGTAAAAGGTAAATATATATTCGTAATCGTAAACTTTTAAGCACCGTAGACATGGGCTATATCAGTAACGTTGTTAACCTTGTGAACTAAGCTGGAATTAGTTTCTTGTAGATCAATGTATGAGACTCGTTGCGTCATTTTACTCAACTCGTAGGCTACATTGAATCTTGGTAGTGCTTAAATCAAGTTTTATAATACTGCACTCTTAATATGGGGGGCTGCATCTGATATTTATTATCCTTCAATTTTATATGGAGAAGGCTGAGAGATCAATGGGACTACGCCATATAGTTGCCGGGAAGATTAATAATTTGGTGCGCACTGTTGTTTATAGTCAGATATATTAAATCATGTTTGGGGAACCAAGCACACAAAACAATATCAAACACATTTCACACTGACACGGCACAATACATTTAACAACTGGAAGTCCACGTTTTGGGTATCAAATTCTTATAAGATAAGATTCAAACAAATTCTGGACAAATTGGCTCTACAACAATAATCATGTCATTTACGTACATGTATTCCTGCACGTTAGTTTTTTTGTGTTCCATTAACTTATTTATAAGTAGGGCATATGTCATCGGCGCTGTCCGTCAATCCGATCATTAACCTTAACATGTGGCTGTCAGTGAAGGATGTAATTTTTGATGGATCAATTGTTCCAGAGCTCATACGGTATTTGTTAGTTTTACTATATACAATGTACCACCTTGGAGGCATCCATGTCACATGGACATATTTTTAGAGTTTCTACATTGGCTTTGTAGTTAAACAGCGTACATGGATATGTCTAAAAATACGATTGCGTACCATTTTCTATATTACAATATATTAAACAACACTCCAAATATCGCACTACTTAAATCTCTCTGCCAATGTACAATAGGAAGGCATTCACCTCGCCAATTATTTCTGAAGATCTCTCACAGACCTGAGGTGAAAGCGCAATAGTAAACTTTAATTTAGACTTTTGAACAAAGACGTAACTTTCGGCTAGGTGAATATTTTATTGTCTATAGAAAGATACTAAAGCTTTTTATTAAGATGTTAAAACGTAAAATATATATGCACCAAAAAGCTATTGTATAAGTGGTGAAGTGAACACTCACCGTTCTTCAAATACTAGGCCACATACTTCACACTTCAGCAAAGAAATCCACTTAGGTAAAACTTAACTTTGATGGTGAATGCCTTTCCGCAGTCTTTGTCGATTTTGTGACGCATTTGATATACTGTAACAACTGTATACTTAATTGCAATCAATCTAAATTGATATCGGTTTTACTCTCTCGCTTTTCACAGTATGAATAATAGCATTGTTAACAGGAACGGGCCGATTTCGTCTTGATTCGTGTTCGGGGAAGGAAAAGCATGGTTGCCGCCATTTTGATTGATCTCTTCATTTGAATTGATATTGGGGTTATTTTGGATCTTTCAAATAAGCAATTCGTCTGTACCGTATATCTAAATATATATTGTAGTTCAAATGTATTCGTTTGCACGTACTTACAAATACAATTATATCCAGCTTATATACTTAGATCAGTAGATGAAACTCGAAATGTGATACGACGCTATAAGTAAAAAGCAAACTAATATTTTAGCATGTTTGCGCTGTTTAGTATGGTGTTACGGATTCGTAAAAATATAAACGATTGCATAGACCAGCTGCATTGTGATCCTTTCCTTATACACTATATGTTCAATGAGAATAATTTCTAACTTGTGTTCTTTAATAACCTTGTCCATTTTTGTATCTAGCTTGTGTTACATTGCTAACAATCAAATCGACATCTCATTTATCTTATTTTTATATGTATTTCCAGACACAATTTCGCTTCATTTTTATATTATCATGTATTATGTAAAACTTTATGATATCAGATAAATCGAGTTCAGACTCACAAAGTTTTGACTGTGTCGCCATGTTTTAAATATTCCAGTCAAAATATCATCAATAACTCTGCAAGCGCAAATATAATCCAAATACAAGATAACATAAATATTCTGAAATATACAAAATATTGACAAGATATACAACAGAGAAACATAATGATAGGTCCTATCTTTCAAAGAGCCATTGTGTTCTATGTTTTGTGGCAAGGAAACATATATATACATTTTGGAGACGAAATATTGCTAAATATTTATTATCATACCAGTATTTGTCATTGTCGTTACATCATCTGAAATATTTTTTCAGTCAACTTGCACAATATTCCTAATCGTACGACAAACTAAAAATATGAATGGCTATGCAAATGTTAAGCACTGTATCAAACATACTAAACGTTTTGATTTAGCGTTCAATTATTGGACGATTCAGATAATACTCGTATATATAGGCATATTTATGCTTAAAACTAGTCCCGCCGATGTTTGAATTAGAGACGTCGAACGTGAAATGCCACGTACGAAAACAACCAAACTGAATGATCACCAGAAACCCTGGATTACTGTGATAAATTAAAACATATATTCAAAGTTTTATCTACCATGTTAGACTAAAGCATTATTTGGCAGATCCAAACATTGACATTCTTGTATAAAAGTAAAAACTATCATTTCCTGAATTAGAATGCCCAGAAGGTTTTCTCTTACAAAGCATTATATGTGGCTTCTCCTAATTTAAACACCCATCAATTATTAGGTTACATTTTATTTCCGACTGGCGCGTGTGAAAGTTTTTGTGCGATAGGCTTTTATTCAAGATACATCGGGAGATTTAAGTTACAAATGTTGATTTATTACTTCTGTCGCTTTAACGAAGTTGGTAGACAAGAAAAAATGTTCTGGTTTCAGAAACGAAGTTAAGAGTTTTAATTTTGTAGCTTTAATAGACAGATTAAGACAATAAGACATCCGTTATTTCGTCGATATAACCCCGGATTCGTCATTCATTCTTGGAATTCAGTTCGACTTTCTCTTACAAAATGTATACTAGTACATGTGTATGTGTTTTTTTAGACTGTAGGAAACACAAAATGTTGTTGGTTTTCTTTTTACCGAACATAATCTGCTGACTCGAATGACCCAGTTTCGCAAGAAACATAATTTAAGCGACCGACATAACGAGAAGAATTGTTTATTGTATGATTATTATGGTGCCATATTGGATGTAAAATCTGTATTGTAAATAAACAGCTATCAAAGTACGAAAAAGCTGATGATGATAAATACATCTTGTAATCTTTTCATGTTTGATTGTTATTATGTGTTATTATTGCACCAGATATTTCACAGGTCCTGTTTGCAACATAGTTTTATTCTGCTGATATTTTATTTCTGACTGTCACTTTTTAAAACGTTATACAATGTGGAACATATTACCCTTAAATGCTTACCAAATCCGATAGTCCGTTAGCCGTATACCGCAGTTACAGTATGGTCAGCTAACCTCATCCGATATTCCGTTGACAATTTCAAACATGTTATAATGATGTACCAACCAATACCATTTATTGCATTAAAAAAACATCATGTGCGTGTTTGTAAATACTTGTTTTTTTATTGAAATACTAGTACTTTGAAGCATATACAATGTACATGTACATGTTATTATTCAAAATTACTTTAAAAACATAATACCTTAAAATACTCCGAAAACATAGATATAAGACATGGGATTGGAACTTCAAAAGATTAGTTTCAGTTTATCACATTTTACTCTATGCCATGGGGCATATTTTGAATTATTTTGTGATTATTTTTTGAGAAGGCAGTTTGATAAATACGTAAAGTAGTACCAAATCTATATCAATCAAAATATACGTGTGTCTTAATTTAATAATACCGATGTGTATTGAATGAACTTTGGATGCTGTACCAGACATATCCCGGAGTAATTGCAGTTTTGCCCCCTGAAAGTGAATGTTTTGTTTGACGTCCTTGCATACGTATAGCCCATTTTAATAACGTTTGTGGTATGCCACACCTGCACACCCTGTGTAAACTCTTTCAGGGCTACATAAATCATGCTGATTAAAATACATAATACCATTATAAATAATTCATTACACTTGTAAAGCAGTTAGTTATTTGAGTAATTGTGTAGTCCGGGGACAGGTTCAATAAAAACCCTATAATTGACAGTCATATATTTTTAGTTTTAACAATTCCGACCGTATGACAATCAGACGGACAACCGTCGGCACCTAGGTGGTGCCTAGGGAAACTGCAAGATTAACTCTACAAAATGGGTTTTTTAAATTCTCATCTAACTCATGTGCACATGATTTTAGGACATTTTGCACGTCTAGCGCACCAGTCAGAGATCTGCCGGCTCAGAGTTATTTTGTACCTACTGTCTATTACTGAACACAATGGTTGCAGTTCTTTGATATGCATAAAGTAACAATTGCTACAATGGCAATAACAAATTGTAAATGTACTTTAAGGGCACTTCACATCATTGGTAAAGTCTTTACTTTTATGCTTAAGAAATTCCTTCTCTAAAATGTCCTGCCATTTCCACATTACTTACATACACCAGACCATACATTATCCACTTTATTCCAAAGCAGTTATATCAGATATTAAAGTACAAGCGTGGATTCCCGGACGTGTCTGTCATAAGTGAATAAATTGACTTGTGTATAATATTAATATTCATATAGCATGATAAGGAAAAATGTGTCGTTTTAGTCATACCAATAGTCAATATTCATACTGAAGTGCATACAATTATTGACATGTGGTCGCTATATAATGCTCTTATCAATAATATTTAGTCCCGACTTACTCATAGAGTACATATTTCTGCAGTTGGGCATTCAAAATAGAATATAATTCGAGGGTCTCCATGAACGTCTCATATCAGCAATTGATCCAGCAATTGATACGGCTATATATTGACACTGTCTGAAGGAAAACGTTTGCGAACTAAATCCGTTTTCGCTAGTATATTGACGTACATCATGCCTTAGAGGAACCAGACGCGTCTTTCAAATAAACCAGCTTCGTCTGGGTGTTTATCTGCATTTGCGTAGGCAGTATTTGGGGAATTTTGGAAAGTTAGTGTTTGAAGTATAGGCTTAAACTTAACGTGATATGAATTATTTAACAAATACCGTTAATAAATCCCATTAAATAGTTTATGGATACTAGAGATATGCCATAAAATTTGAATTATCGACAATCTTGGCAGTATCATATGATTCGGAATACTTTGGTCTGGCGATATTTCAAAACCGCGCGAGAACGAGAGAACGCTGACGATACCTGCATGGTAATACGATATGAACAATTTCGCTCAAAAAGTATGTGCGCACAGTATATACATAAATTATTGTAGCTTTTAGTGGTTGTCCTTTAAACAGAATTTCTGAGAAAACAGTATTTGCAACAATTGGATCGTTTAAAAGAAGTGTATGATATTACTTGTACGCCTTCATCAAAAATGATACTGCAATATTGGTGGTTTATGAATTATAATAGTAGCAAACTGAACGCTGTATCTTGCACTTCGTTTTATGAAGACGTTCTTAGTTTGGCAAACGTAGTTCCATGTTCGAATATGATGACAACGCTAAAACTGGATTCTAAAGTTTTCAGCTTTCGTAGTCTCTGAATATATTCCAGACGTGTATTTGGTGTATTTTGTGTTGATAAGAATTACTAGCATTCTGAATTACGGAAGAACCCACACAATAGAATCTACCTCAGGGCAAACATGAACCAATATGATGACAACGCTAAAACTTGATTACAATGCGAGCTTTCAGCTTTCTTATTCTCTGAATATATTACAGACGTGTATTTGGTGTATTTGGTGTTGATTAGAATTACTAGCATTCTGAATTACGGAAGAACCTACATAACATAAAGAATATCTACCTCGGGGCAAGCATCAGACAGATCTGCCAATAACACTTTATTATAAAACCATTTGATATAAGACAGAATAATACCGATACGTAATTAACCAAATTTATAGCTAAGTGTCAATTATTGTGAGTCTGCAATACCCCTTGAAAGCCAAACACCCTTTATACAATTTGAGACACGTTTGTCCCGATAGCGATTGTCACATACTTCAATATCATATCAAATCTACTGGTAATCTACTGTAAGTCTATAAGTCAAACTGCCACCTACCAAATCTTCTATCCGCTCTCGTTTAGCTATACATTTTCCGATTTTGATTGGTATACATGTTCTATGGGCAACATTAAATAATCAGATAAAATTACAAATGGTTAAATATAATTACAAAGCAATGACATTGATTGAAGTGTGAGTTTCAGTCTTAAATTATTGCTGAATAAGGCCCAGATGTATCTTCAATTACATCAAATAGTCACACAAGTTTTCAATTCAACCAGAGTCATATGTAAACGTAGCGATTCTCTGGCGAATTGAGCTGTGTTAGGTTTAAAACCGGGTCGGTTTTCTGGCTTCGGGGAACATCTTTCCTGGACATTGTCTACGCCTGGTACATGTGGCTTGCCGGTAAGATTAGAAGTGCATGTTAAAGGTATAATATTCCTTGCTAAAATTCATACTAAACTGATTGCAATCAGGTATATTAATCAATGGGTTGCAGTACCAGTATGAGGGAAATATTTTGAACCAAAACTGTTTAAATGTTTGATTCTACAAAGGGACCGTGTAATACGCAATTTATGATGCATCAATGACATCATTATGCTTACGTGTTGTTCCGAGAATTGTCAGAATATGAACAAGCATCGGTTTTGGGAATATCTGATAATATGCATGGCACGGTCCTTATGTCGAGCAAAATCATTAACTTGTTCAAAAGACATGCACTTATTAATGTAAACCTCTTGCAGATAAAAGATAATACTTCAGGAACATTTTTTGCTGGTACTGGGAACGTATTTCATTGTATTAGCTACGGCTTCGCCTACGGTATATAAAATAAATGACTTCATCGTCAAATACCGTAATACCGTCTCTCTTTACGAGTCTGTTTTGTTTGTGTAGACGGATCTTAACTTGATTTATTATTGATTATTCATGAGTCAGGTACATGGTCGTTTTAACTAGTATCATACCATGTTGTACAACCGTGTTCTGTCGAGACAAAATATATGCTAAAATTTACATTCAAACATTTCCTTCTCATATCTGATGCAAAGGTCTGCATAGCAATACGTTAATAAAGTATATATGACGATTATATGTTTTGGTGGTAAAGCCTCAGCCTTACGTTTGGCATGTTGCGGGTTCACACCTGGCTAATGGGGAATCATAATGCAACCATAAAACAACTTTCTTGACAAGAAATCCGCCTTGCCGATGATTTATTGTTATAGTAAGTCAACGCTTAACCGCAATTTAACTTAAACATGACTTAAATGACGTTAAAATTAAGCCTTCGAATAGATTTTCAAAAACAAAGTATATTAAAAGCTTCGAATGTTCCCTTGAATAGTGACCTTTTTATGATAAAAACTTTATGCGAATATTAAAACATAATTCCCTGGAATAACGCCTTGAAACTTTGTTCTTGACGAGCCATTCGCCTTGCTGATGATTTATTGTTATAATATATCAACGCTTAACAAAATTTAACTCTAACATGACTTAAATGACGTTAAAATTAAGCCTTCAAATAGATGTTCTAAAACAGAGAATATTAAAAGAATCGAGTGTTCCCGTGAATAGTGACCTTTTCATTACATGAAGTTTATCTTTATGCGAATATTAAAACATAATTCACGGGAATAACGCCTTGATAAAAATGTGGCAGTGAAATTTCCTGGCAAGCACTTAGCAAGTATAATAAGATGCACAACTGTTGAATGTGTGTTTCAAGTGTATTCCAGTTGCTGTATCGTAGAATATTTACCTATCATCTATACATGGAATATGCTCTGATAACACAGTTTATAGTACTTTAGGAACAATTGTATGTTATTTGATTCGGTTTAAATCAATTCAATTCAATGTGTTCAGGCAATTCTGAAATATCTTTAATTTTAGCAGTCTCTTCCCATGACGCTCCATCGCGAACAAGTGTCTTTTGAGATTAACAACCGAAGTTATCTAATTATCGTTCAATTGTATTTTCTGAGTGGATTTAATCACCCAATGTGATGATGGAAAATATACATTGACACCTTGTATCTGTCTCACTTACTGTACCTACAGATGTGGTTGTGCTACAGCGTAAAGTTTTTTACATACAGCACAATAAAAATCCTCGAGAAAGACAATATCGCAAACTATACCGAAGTATAAACTTATTATAATAAGTATTTTCCTTATTTGTTGTTAACATAAATGCACAACATAATACGTACTTTGGCACCTAGCATAAAAAGGACGATAGAGACACAGTCAAAACTGATGACTATTAGATACACACGAGTATGTTCATGTAATTAGCAAACAACATAGGCTTGACATGCTGAATTCAAATAATCAAATCATTTGGCAAGTGAGCCAACGCTACTACATTTGCGTCAATCCATTTAATTTCGTCGACGATCTATTGTTGCAAAATTAATTAATCATACAAAACTCAAACATTTTATTTTCGCAACGTCTCGCATACGATGTCAAATAGCCGTGATTTAAGTGGTAGGGAAAGAAACTTTGGTGTCAAGATAAAGCCGAGCAAAATGTACAGTAAATTTAAGAAGGGTAGGGAAATAGTTAGTATAGCGAGTACGTATAATCTTATACGTAACGTGTGTGCTATAATGTAAACTACATGGGTGTGATTTTCTAATTATTTGATGCGTATTTTACGTTTTTAATGCCATATGATATAAAGAATCTATCACTCGTTGCCAAAGGTTCGCTTAATACAGTTTCCAAAACTCGTTTAATATAAATGTATATCAATTGACAACTCGTAATAGATCATCTATCGTTTTTATATAATCATTTAAGAAAATTAAAACGACCATTAATCCATAACAATATAAAGAAGGCGGTCGCCATAATGAATTATTCAATGATTATCAAAACAAATATGAAAACAAAATGTACTCACACAATTGGAATGAACCTCCAAATTGTATTCATTGATTAATTAATTAGAATCAAACGTTTACTTGTGCATGTTGGTAACTCCAAGCTTATAATATTCACTAATACTAACATGAAATGAATTAATTAATACTACTGATCGTTCCAAAATAGCATGAAGATGCGAATAAGAAAAGAAAAGCCCAGTACAACACAAATGTAACAATAGGGAGCCATTAGCTTAGAACAGTGTTGTAAAACTAAAAACTGGTAATGTAATAATTGGGATATAAGTGTACAGACATATACCATTTAGCTGGAAAAAAATTGCGATTATTTGTCTAAAAAGTCGCAGAACAAATTATTGCAATGACATTATGATAAGGACATGATTTAGATCAGGCTCGGAGCCTCCCATAGAGTGAGGAATATTCGATTTTCCATGAAGATTAATACGATCATTCGCACAACGTTCGGACTCTAACAACATTTATTAACACAGAATCTTATTACCACATCATTAAACGTACACATAATATGTAGTCCATCCACACGAATGAACTGTTAGAGGAGGAATATATAGGTTTATATAAGTATATCTTGTATCGCTTCCATTCGCCCTGAAGGCAATCTTTGGAATAATGGCAGACGTTCTGTCTTTAATAGAGTACTAGTATGTTCAGTGGGCGAATTGATTTCTTCCATCGCTATAAAAATGTCTAAGTTCAACTGTACTTTTGTCTGCGATTTACGATTTTTGTTCAGGATTTCCCGTTTCCCGTCTACTTGAAAGAATGCACAAAAAGACGTTTTTACTTTTTCAATAAGGTCATGCTTAGAGTTGCTCGCAGGGCATATCTGAATGTAGAGACATAATTATGTGCAACTGAATCAATTATCATTGCAGCATGTAGTAGCCTAGTAGGAAATATTTGCATAATCAGTTTCTAAAGCTACCACACATTGCTTGACCAAATTAAACTGACACTCATCAAAGTCCGTAAGCGCTTCCGGCTATGTTCGGCTTTAGTCGGTTCGTATGTATATTTACTATGTACCGTATAAGGCCATGTATAGTTTTAAGTATACGTGTTTTAAAACTTCGGAATTTTCCTTTCTTAAACGAAGTACGTAAGGAGTCTCATTTTAATCTGGTCAAGCTCTAATACTTATACACTAGTTCACCACAACACACTGAAAACTCATTAATTATGTTTTAACACATAAATCCATTTATCCGACTGTACATAATTATGTGATTATGCCATCCGTATCAGTGAGTCGCTCCTCTCCAGTGACACCCAACAAAGAGAACAGCCCAGCACATCGACGTTTGCATTCTCAGATACCCATTTATATTCCTGGTCATGTGCGAGAATTGGAATTGTTTGCATGTAATAATAACGGCAACTACGCAGACTGAATGGAACACGAAGTGTCTTGGTCTCTCATGGCCTCGCTTAGTCCCGCAATCCTCTCTTCCATGGTGTTGACATTGACCGGCTACCTGAGGCATGCATATCTGTATATATGTTGACATACACATATACGAACTGCGTACTCACATCATGAATGCTGATATATTCACAGTTCTAGGCTAAGAAGGCTTGTGGCAATATGAATAAAATAAAACTGATCTTATTCATATCACATATGTTACTAATGAAGAATAATAAACGCAATATAACTATACATGTGAGGCTTTATCTAAGAATTCCGAGATTACACTAGCATACTAAAATGTAAAAACATGCAGTTCGTGCAACTAGGTCAATGCTATTTTGTTTAGTATTAAACTATTTTCAAATAATATAATATACCTGAGCGTAGGCGAGCGACTTGGTTTTGATATTAGCAACATATAAATAGTTTTACCATATTTCTTGTTATGTCGAATATGGTTATATCTAACAGTAATATTGATTCATACCTCAACATTATATAAATTATCTATTAATATTAATGGCATAGCTAGCGAACAATTCCTGATATTGTTAATACGCACATAATCTAAGACTAGAATGTTTTTCTATTAGACGTTTTAGCAGAAGGTCGGCCTTGTACATTAACCCATAGCCCATTATTCAAGGTTCAGGTAAATGGGAGGGCAATTGACATTTATTGGCAACTTCAAATGGGAGTTATCATTATTTTAGACTTAGATATAAAGTCATAACTCTGTTAGAATATTTATTGATAATAAAAAAATATAGAAAAAATGATTTATTAACAACATCAGTTAATATTGTATATTTTACAGATGCTGATAAATGTATTACCAGAATTCTGAGCGAACTGTGGAGATTGATTTATCATTGGGGTAGATAGTATCGATAATATGTATATCCGAGCTTCTTGTTCTTGCAATGTTCACATGTCGCTGGCTTAGAAAGAGAAGGTCATTACTACTATTTACGACATCTGCTTATAAGACTGGTACATATTTGCAATCTGCATCACAAGGCGCTTCAAATTAACATATTTACATGAACATTGGAACTTGTTACTTGTATGCTGACCAAAAATAAAATGGAAAACAGTAAATTTCACACAGTATTTTTCTTGTTTTCTTAAAATATCGATTTTGTACATACGAACTTCTCATTCCAAGCAATATATCTGTTCGCGAGTACATGTTAGTCAACATACATTGTTTGTATAAAGTTAATTTCGACAGAATATCAAAATATGATATGTTTTAGATCCAGTCAACATTCTATTATTTACATAGTGACATATAATCTTCTAGTCAGTAACCTATAATCTTATATTCACTAATTGTTTCATCTAACTATACTTAGCAACTTTTCTAAGTCCTCACTTATATTTTCGTAGATAACTTTGTCAACTATGTTTTTATCTTCATGAATTTTGACTATAATACGCATCAATTATTAGTTTGCAAAATTGTATAACAAAAATTTGACTTTGATATGCATTTATAAAATGAAAACAATTTTAACATATCAACTAGGGGAGGTAAAAGTCACATTTACATATTTTGATAGATTTGATGACCACCATGTTATCTGATGTTTCCACTTGCTGTCAATGGCACGAGTCGTGAACATTGTTGAATGTATCGACTCAGTGATTTTAACGTCTGGACGCTAAGTACAGTCACGGTTCCAAATAGCTTGATTTTACGTGATAACGTCACTTCAATACAAAACTCTCTCACAACCATCATTATAAATCTGACAAACAATAAGTTATTCTTTCATTATATACTCATAAACACGTTTACGTTACAAATCAGTCAACCAATGGTGTATAGGGTACTTTTTCTTACACGTCGGAAGAAAATAACACTTTGCATCTTTCAAACGTCACGTAACGTCTTGGTTCTGACATCAGCTGATGCATAATTGTGAGAGCATGATTGATTTTCGAATGTTTTTCAAAAGTGATGAGTCTTTGGACATAAATCCGAAGTGTTTGGAACAAATTTTATGCATGTTAAAATGCTTCGAGGCAGAAAAACGCACGTGCATCTCGGATCGAACAAACCATGTGTCATATTGCCATTTTTGGACACGGATTATTTTGACTGTCATGTATAAACTTCACTTGAGAAATTTTGTAACTTTACTATTTATAACAAAAAAGTTAGTACATGTAATCAATGAAAACAAGGACTTAGAAAAGTTGTTAAGTATATCTACATGCACGCAATGATATTTAATGAGCAACCAATTCAGTTTATTTGATGTTGTTTCTGTTTGATCACTCTCAGTTAGGACTAATGAAGTAAGTAAATGGCTTGTAATAAGACCTTGTTATCTAGTTACTGCTTGTATTTCGTAACATTTTTTGACGATTATTGAACTATCATGAACTGTGGGACTATGTAGGGATAACGCAAGCTTATTCGTGTATTTACATCTGCAGAGTCCCGAGGGACGGTTAGTACCCATGCCCGTCTGGAACTCCACAGATGTTATAACGTGAAATAGCTTGCTTATATTAACAGTATAAACATACTGTATAACTCAAACAATTTAGCCATCAAGCAATCGGCTATATTTTCATTTCTCTCCGCATCAGTTTTACACTTATTGTACAACACGATATATATTTTAAGCATGAAGAAGTTCAGTTTCAATTCCTCCTTACTTGAAATGTCAGCCATATTGGACAACATATTGAATCGCTGTCAAAGACACAAATGTAAGCAATAAATTTCCTTATGTTCTACTGTATGAAAAACATTGTTGCTTAGTGTAGGAAGTAGTCTAACTCTTAGGAAGGCATTAAATTTATCCTTAGTGTTAGGTTTGTAAGGCAGACATTTTCGTACCTTTCTTACCCTCTATTATAATTTTGTATGCAGTATAGGTCAACTAGCCGTGATACAAGACTATGTTGACATACGGTGTAAATACTGACACCCATCCTTTGCATGTTTAAGTAGAGGGTGGACCCAAATAAGTGCACACTGAAAATAATATTATTGGTACAGTCCTAAGAAACAACAACGGCATTAAGTCATCGAGAATAACGAACATTTACCGTTTGTTAAATGAACGGAGTGTTGCAAATAATAATTGGAATACCATACGCAACATAAACTCTTGAAGTTTATTGAAAGTGGTTGATCACAGAACATACTGAACACCTCGTGCAATTTAGCACCTGCCAACAAAACACTTTATTACACAAACACCATGGGTGGTACGTTTGTTTTGATAAAACTGATCATTTTGATACAAAAAAACATAACTTTTAATGAAAGTAACATATTTTGAAGTATAAATGTGCATATTTGTAAACGATCAATTATAGACGTGCTGTAAGATGTCGCAAAGTTAGCACGCGTACAACATCATTTTATGTACATCCACATTATTATTATTTAGATACAAATTGTATCGCGATTGAAATAAAGTAAAACAAACATATAAACGAGCGATTATGTTATACGTTGTATTAGGAATCATCAAGTTTATTACTTGACATTAGTTGATGCTTGACAAAAATTATGATACTTTTATTTTAGTTGCAAAATGTATGTCATTATTTGTTGACGATATTACAAATTTTGGTTACACATTAGTATTGAACCATATCTTTTTACATAATTCTACATTGTATTTATCGGGTTCAATAAAACAAATGATACAATATACTGAGCGTCAAATGTTCCGCAAACCAGAAATTGTGCGTATTATTGATTAGAATTGCTAAATAATTTATGATAATTCAGCTGCATAATTATGTGTATTGCGATAAGTACTTGAAATAAATCCATTACAATTAACGAAATTAAGATAGCAACTGATCCATAATAATACTACATGTGACACAACCTCACAATTCAAAAATACACACAACTATTTACTACTTTTTTGTAGCGGAGGGAGGTTAATTTAATCAAATATTGTACACAACAATCTCCCTTTGACCAGAGACAATTGTGGAACTCATAATACACACTGTACGAACTGTAAGATTTTAAGGAACAGCACGCTGGTCATAAAACGCAAATTAAAAGTAAGTGTCCCGTAAATTTTAATGGCGCTTGAACAACGATTAAGCTAAAACAATGCTGTTGAGTTAGGTGCTAAGATCATAGCAGCAGTATCTGTGTAGGTCAGCGGCAATGACCCTTGACATTTTGTCATGCTGTACATCATATACAAGGTCCGTTAGATGTGAAACACCTGTCTTATTGTGAAACTGATTTTTACTATGTGTATAGTTCGTATCACAGACATGTTGCAAGTTAATTGGACGTGAAAATTTAGTCTAAAATAAAAAGTCCTAATTGTGCATGCTAAATAGACTTTTTATCATTTGTGGTGGTGTGATCATTCATGGGAGACGGACGCAATTGGAAATGGATTCAACATGAACACTATGGGCAAACCAATGGAAACAGTAAGTAAGAAGTTCTTTCGAGTTAACAATTAATAAAATTGAAATTTTAATTCGTTAGCGAAACTTTTGACTTTAACTATTATGCAACTATAAGTAGATTCCTTGGAACGATGTCATATATAACTACATAAATATGTGAAATACTATTACAGAAAAAAATATGTTTATCGAGTGCAATATATTAAGGAAATATTATTTGGTTTTTCGTGATATACCGGCAACTAATGTCGTTCATATGCATATTAAAATTGTATTAATTACTCAGACCAGTCGGGATATATATATACTAATATAGAGGATCTATTATCAGTTGTCAATTGATATCAATTTATATTAAACGAGTTTTTGAAATGTTATTAAGCGAGCCTCTGTCGAGCTTTATAATATTTCCTGAACGAGTTTAATATAAGTATATCAATTGACAACGAGTGATAGATTCTTTTTATCATGTAACAATAAAAACTCAAAATACGCATTGATTTATAGGAAAAAAAATCAATATCTTTTACTACACTTGGTACGTATAACTATATACGTACTGGCTATAGTAACCTGGATACGAGGAAAGTCATGTGATAAATGCCGGTATTTCACGGAACACCAAGATATCTTTCCTTAATATATTGTATTCGTCAAAAAAGAAGTACGTGGGTATATCCAAAAGTAATGTCACTGATGCTATAAAATCATGCATTATGTCAGTAATACTACGCAATTTTTCACACGGTAACTTCAGTCCATTTTGAATATGATGACCAAATTTTGCAACACTGCAAAGAGTAGTTCTTTACATGAGGCAAACTTACGACCATCGCCGCAAGTCCGACGTCAACGACGTCATAATGGCGTTACTTGCTGACACCTACTCATCCGGAAATCGTTCATGTCTCAGGCACGGATCCAGGCGGTGGGCACGAGGGCCCGTGCCCCCCCAGTTGGCTGAGATTTTTTTTTAAAAACTTTGAATAAATAGTAAAACAGCTATTGAACAGCCATCTCTAAATAATATGGGTATTTTTTCTTATGTTCTAGATGAAAAAGTATTTGTAAGATGGGCATTTTTCGTGCTCGCTTCGCTCGCAGAATATTTTAATATACATGTATATATTTATACGTAGCTGTTGCATCACAGAAATCAATTACAAGAGAATTTTTGCCCTAGCTCATTATATTACCTTTTGACTGTTAAATAATCATAACTAAACCATTAAGGTTAACTCTCAGAATAAAGAAAAAAAAGGTATTTCAGGGCTCCCAGATAGGCTTAGAATGCACTAGATTCATCCATTGCTTTGAAAATTTTCCCGGGGGAGTATGCCCCCGGACCCCCCTACTTATGTTATTATATTCCAATGGCCAAAAGGATGAAAGCTGGTATATACAAATACTGTATGTGAAAACTTACTAATATGCACGAACGTACACAATGTACATGTTGACGCTTAAAACATAAAAAGTACTATGTATTCCCCCACATCTACAAATGAACCCCCCTTCCTGTGCATTTTCACACACACATTAAGCAACCCCCCCCCCCCCGGAATCCCGTACATACCTCGTGCCCCCCCCCCCACTCAGAAATTTCTGGATCCGGGCCTGTGTCTGGTGATTTCTAACGACTCCCAAATCATGCAGTCATTTCCACGGTCTTTAAAATGTGCAACCCACCCGACACTTACTCTCTGCGAATTCGAATTATTTTTAAGTGTCCTCTAGATAGCATCAAAGCTAAAATTTTAACTCACCACATAATGATCGTAATTTTGAACGTCGAGTTGAAAATACGGCGTTACAAATACTCAAGTGTGTTCTTTTCGGATCTACTAAAAACCGTTCATATCACTCTATGTTGATGATGATTTGGCTATACATGTCCCTTAAAAGCTTATACTGCATGTACACGAGACAACGTTTCTCTCGTGTGTTACAATAAGTTTCAGTAGGTGACTTTCATAACTTATAGGAAAAGTGCATTACTACGCGCAGCGTCATTTTGTCACTAATCTGCCGTGTTTTCACTAAGTATTCAGTTCGTTGAAAGTAGATTGTGAGTTTCAAAAGAGGTTGACGTCAGTGAAGTTTTAGCTGCAGACACAAAACATTTGTTTCATCACGTCACGAAAGTATCGTCCGCTTTCGAGAATTATTTTTTTTATAAAGACACATAAAAGAAAATTGTTAAGATTATGAAAACAAATCGTAATTTTCGTGTGCGGCGATATGACGTCATAGATATATTTTAAATGTACATATAATCCAATTATGATAATCGAATAATGCAGAACGTTGTATATTAATCAGAATTGAACTACTGCACATTTTGATATCGTTTTTATGCATATCGGCCTATAAACAAATAAACCACGAGAGGAGTGACATTACTTTTGGATATACCCTCGTATAATTCATTTTCTGAGCTATCCAACAATCATGGCGATAGAATAAATCACACACAATGCCCTTTAATTGAACGTAGAAATAAGACGATGGAACCAGTCTGGTTGCAAGTGAACGTGGTGAAATTCACATGGCTCATAAATAACAAACGAGTGTATACACATATGTCACAGGGTCAAATTAACACTGTGCATATATGTTATTTTCCTATAAATCATTCATTATCTTATAAATCATTCTTGTATATCGTCATACCATCACATCATTCATTTCACAGTAACATTCATAACATTAACAATTTACCCTCATCAGGGCCTCACTTTCATATCATGGTTGTGGTCGTGATGCACGGGCTTTGTTTCCCGCCATAACACGTCATCGCACTCTAACAATCAGTCGTAAAGTAAATGGTTTGTGAGACGGACGTGTTGTCATTGTATTTATTGTGTACTTTCAGGTATGGATGTGACTTCATCTTTTCTTCATCATTTATCATCCTCATCTCATTCATTTGTTATTATGTGTATAAAAAGCAGTCGTAAAGTAAATGGTTTGTGAGACGGACGTTTTGTCATTGTATTTATTGTGTACTTGCAGGCTGAAAAGCCACCCTCGACCACCTGGCATAAGTCGACAGAATCTGTCATCCCTATTTACAGTTATCTAACCAAACAGGATAAGCTTGTAGAGGGTAGAACCCGTGACACATATATATTGTACCTGTCCAAAATGAGGTTTAACTAATTGCAAAACAAGACTATTGTAATCGTATCACACATAATCGGACCTCGAACGTTGCACATTCAGACTTAATGTTTTAATACAATACTCGTCTCCTTGGATCAGATATAGGATATAAATATTCATATCACCTAAAATATATTGGCTGTTTCATCTAAATGGCATCAATTATGTTGCATACACAAGTGAATACATCTTAATAAAAAAGGCTTTCGATAAATTAAGTAACCGTGCCCAACATTAAGATGTATTATAATCGACTAACAGTGCGGTATAGATGGTGACGCGTGTATTCGTTCGAACCAGTAATTGTCTGATAGAAATGTTTCTTATTGTCAAATTATTTACATATTGATATTTATATACTTGATCTTGCAGATCTAATTTATGTGTCTGGTACACAAATGTAAACCTTTTTGTAATTCAGCCGTTTTATTCGAAATACGTCACATATGTTCAATAGTATAATTATCATATTTCGATATAGCCGCAAAAATTCAACTCGATAAAATGGGAATTATACGGGTACATAATTTGTTTAATGCATGGTTATAGTCGTACAGGGGTTCTCTTAATATACAGTATAGATCTACAACAAGCACTGGGGCGTAACTGTACTATTAACATTGGAGTTAACCAGGTTATAGGGGTGTATTTACCCATAAAGCATGCATTCAGAACAATCTTATCAAGTAGTGCGCGTAGCGCAGTCGGCTAAGCTACTATGAATACGAATACATGCACATCAAAACTGAACGATTGAGTTCGAATCGCATTTTGCTATAAATTGTTTTTAATTTTGCACAGAAAATATGTTTCGTGCTTGTCTAATTATACAGAGATGCATAATTATAAAAGTTTCAGTGTGTAAAAAGCACACAAGATATATGTCATAGTTGGTACACAGATTTAGCGTCCACGCGAAAAATCTCATCGAGAAAGTACATAGGTTTTGATAGAGGAGAAAGCAAATAGGACTGTTTTCGCTTGTCAGAGTGTGGGAGGGTTGCCCGACTGACAAGAGCTAGCATATAAGCACACAAGGTTGTCTCAGAGTCGTAGTCGTAACTTGTAACTCAATTGATACTCACACTGGTTTTGACACATTGTATAATTGATATGAATTCATATAGCATTACATTTAAGCATAAGTTTATTAAATATAAAAAAACTGTTCGTTAGTGGGTCCGAACTCACACTAGAAAGAAAAAAATAAGCAATTGAAAGCGATGTACACCACACAAACCACTGACAAGATAAGCCATAAGCTTATTCTGACGTTTCTACAGAACGTTCTTAAAATGTTGATTGCAGCGAAGCCAATGACTCGAGTTATTTGTAATTGAATCCAATTATATATCACCAGAGCATGAACATGAAAATATATCCTGACTAAATCAATGTAAAGGAAACAAATAATTTTTTATTAGTTATATAACGTGAATTTATCAAAAATTAAGAATTAAAATATACACTATAGAAATTTAATTATTGAAAAAGAGTATAGCAGCGGACTCGAACCCACAGCCCATATAAAAAGTATGTTTCTAACAAGAGAACAGTTTATCCACTATAAATTGAGTTTTTTTCAACCGTATCCATATTTTTTCATAAAATAACGGTAAATATCGTTTCAACCTTGGCATATGGACTCGTCCAGGGGTCATAATTCGAAGGTCGTTGTAGATCTATACTTCCGTGGTAGTCTTTAATGTTTTCAGTCGCCGAAATATCAGATCCAAACGAAGAATGTCGTACATCGGCCTACGGGTATGTGCATGAATAGTTCTATGTCCGATGAACACATAGTCTTTTCCGAGATGTTCATTAACGTGCTATAACCACGATTGCATTCGTGACAAATATAGTGTTGATTACGTCATAAGCATAATATAGTTTCTAAATAAGTCCTATGTTTTCTCTGGACATGCATTAAATGTTTCTTATTTTATTATGACATTTATGTGCTTGGTAATGAGTGATAATCCAACAAATATTTTTTAGCATTCTGTTGTTACTCAAGTATAAACTACTTAGAGATCAATATGATACATATCTCAAATTATCAAAATAAAATACACACTTGCTACTAACTGGTAAATCAATTTCAAATTGGTTCCGTTCACATCCGTTTATATTCAACGTTTAACTCCAATATTTCGGAACCCATATTCTTGCTAATTAGTGTTCCTTTAACTGTAATTGGTTTTAAAATGTCTACGTGTTCGTTCCAATTTAACAATTTGGTTGTTATGATGCAAATACTATATGACTGTAGATGTATTGCAGTTGTAACTTCAGTGAATGTATAATTATTGTACTGATTGGCGAGTAGGTTCCGACATTTTAATGCTATTTCGCCTTTTTTCGTACACTAGTCGTTTTAAAACAAAGTAACTTGCATTTATGTTATCCTGAGCTCAATGCCGAACTTGTAGTCACAATTAGACATTCGTGACGTCTTTCAACGCGTAGAATTGGGAACATAAACGGGATCACTAGTGTTGTGTTTTTTGAAGTATGGGTATATGTATATGTGTAACGGTGAAATATATACATTTGTACTTATATCTACTTTATAGGAATGATGAGCATTCCTCTCATGATCAAAGTGTAAGTGTTCCAGTGACTGCACATGGTTCACCTTGGTGACCTACGAAGCAACTCTGTCTCTCGGAACAAAGGAGATAACATGTTAGGTTTCCAGGAATAGTATAGACAGGTATGCTACCAATACGATTTATGGTGCTATACTCCGTTTATGGAGTCTACCCTCTTTGATTTAGTATGCTATCCCCTTTATATGAAAGGAGTAGATAGAAATATGGTGATATACCCCATATTTGGAATGAAGGGTATCACAGTTATATCAAACCTTTGTGTTGGGTCAGTAGGGTTCAGAAAACATGTAGGATGGTCAGTTGGGCCGGTATTACAAAAAGAATGGTCAGTCGGACTCAGTTTGGCACATGATATAGTTAAGATGGTCAGTAGGGCCTAGATTATAACTAGGATAGGGGGTCTGGGTTAGTAAAAATCGATGACGTCACTATAAATGACGTCAATGATGACGTTTTGTATCAATATTTATATGTCATCGAGTTTCGTATCGATCGCCGATACTGCTCATACCTGTTGTTGAGGTAAACATTTCTTTGTCAAAGACTCTGGCAAACCCATGGCTATTAATAAACGAACTCGTTTGTTTAATTGCACATGCGCGCGCATCTTTCGTAAACAGATAATCCCCAAGGGGAAGAAATGACGATTATCATTACATTACGTGTTATTCTAAATATCTTCTTTTATTGCCATGAATTGTAAATTTTCTGACACACCAAGTTGTTGTCGGTTAGTTCTTTAATATCTTACTTTCAGAGCTACCCTAAATACGAAAAAATATCAAATGTCGGATACCGCTAGCACTCGGGAACTACTAGCCAACCAGTAGAGTTTCTACAATTATATTACAACGCCATTGTATGATAGGCATGATGTCATACATAGTAGCCAATGTCACCTAAACCTTCAACAGTCAAACTGTTATATAAAAGCCTTCCAGTATGTCACGGCAAAAATGCACTGATGAATATATTGTACGACTAAACGATTCGATAAGACAATGTTCATACTGCGTATTCGCATGGTTTTCCTTTGGCAGCATGCATGTATTAACAAATGACTGAATAGTGTTTATCACACTTCTTGAAGCATTTGGGTGTGTTTCTAAAACATCTTAACATGTACAAATAATGGCTGTTTAATTGAATTCGAAACGGATAATGTGTGAGTGCTTTGTGTGCATTTTAGAAGGTCGCATAACACCATTCCTGGTTTGACATATTCAACCACTTTCGCAATTAATCGTAAGAAGTGAAACAATTATAGCAGCCACAGCACATCGACGTTTGCATAATCAGATACCCATTAATATTCCTTGTCAAGTGGGTTAATTATTTGCATTGATTGATAACCACAACTACGCATATTGGATGGAGCACGTGCGTCTTGTTCATGATGCTCCCTCTCCATTATCCCATGGTATTTTCATTGATCGGCAACTTGAGGCATGTACATCTTCTTGTATGTTGAATTAAGACACATATATACAAACAACATACTCAAATCATAAATACTGATATATTCACAGGTTCAGTCTAAGTAGATTTGTGGCATTATGAATAAATATAAAAACAAACAATCAACCTTATCTTATATCTATCATATATGTTACTAATGAAGAATAATAAACAAAACATAACTAGAAATGTGAGGTTTTAACTACGAATGCCGATATTAGAATAACATACCAGAATGTAAAAACGTGCAGTTCTTGCAACTAGGTCAATGCAATTTTGTTTAGTATTAAACTGTTTTCAAATAATATATTATACCTGGGCGTAGGCGAACGACTTGGTAAATTTGATATTAACAACATGCAAATAGTTCTACCATATTTCTTGTTATCTCCAATATGCTTCTATCTAACAGTAATATTAATTTCATACCTCAACATAATATAAATTATCTATTAATATTAATGGCATAGCTAGCGAACAATTCCTGATATTGTTAATACGCACATAATCTATCTTAGACTAGAATGTATTTCTATAAGAAGTATTAGCAGAAGGTCGGCCATGTACATTAACCCATAACCCATTATTCAAGGTTCAGGTAAATGGGGGGGGGGGCAATTGACATTTACTGGCAACATCAGTTGAGAGTTATCGTCATTTTATACTTAAATATAATGTCATAAATCTGTTAGAACATTTATAGATAATAATAAAATATAGAAAAAATGATTTATTAACAACTTCAGTTAAACATTGTACATTTTACAGATGCTGATAAATGTATTACCAGAATTCTGAGCGAACTGTGGAGATTAATTTATCATTGTGGAAGATAGTATCGGTAATATGTACATGTATATCCGAGCTTCTTGTTCTTACAATGTTAACATGTCGCTGGCTTAGAAAGAGGTCATTACTACTACTTTCGACCTCAGCTTATACAATGTAAGACTGGTTAATATTTGCAGTCTGCATCATACGGCGCTTCATATGAACCTATTTAAATGAAAATTGACACTTGTTACATGTATATGTATGTTGACCAAAATTAAGTTGTAAAAGAGTAAATTTCACACAGTGTCTTTCTCGTTTTCTTAAAATATCGATTTTGTACATACGAACTTCTCATGCTAAGCGATATATCTGTTCCCGAGTACATGTAAGTCAACATACATTGACGTTTGTTTAAAGTTAATTTCCGCAGAATATTAAAATATAATATGTTTTTAGATCCAGTCAAAATATTTCCAAATGTTACAAGTAGACAACACACTATTGTATGTTTATTTTTGCCACACCAGTGACTAAGTACGAAACGCTGTGTTATCTGGCTGATATAGCAAGAACTCAGTTAGACAAAAACGTGTTTTCTAGTAATAGCACAAAATACGATGGCATTGTGTAGTATATGTGAATTGTTTAACTATGAAACAAAAACTTTTGTTGAATTGTTATATTTCCTTCTCACACACAACCTTCGATTATTTACAAAGTGACATATAATCTTCAAGTCAGTAACCTATTATCTTATATTCATCAATTGTTTTATCTTACTATCAACATGCACCCCATGATATTTAATGAGCAAATAATTCAGTTTATTTGTATTGTTTCAGTTTGAGTACTTATTTATCACTCTCATTTGGGACTAATGAAGTAAGTAAATGGCTTGTAATAAGACCTTATTATCTAGTTACTGCTGGTATTTCGTAACATTGTGAAGGTCATTGAACTATCATGAACTGTGGGAATATGTAGGGATAACGCAAGCTTTTCGTGTATTTACATCTGCAGAGTCCCGAGGGACGGTTGGTGCCCACTCCCGTTTGTAACTCTGCAGATGTTATAACGTGCCTTTATTAACAGTATAAAACATACTTTATAACTCAAACAATTTAGTCATACAGCAATCGGCTATATTTTCATTTCTCTCCGCATCAGTTTTAAACATATTGACAGCTGTTAGTCTGTCGGTCTGTTGGTCTGTAGTTACGTTAGCATCGTGTCCGCTCTGTAGCTTTGTCATTTCTTACTGGATTTTATAATTGCTTAGTAAAAATGTTCACCACATCAAGACGGTGTGTCGTGCGCAAGACCCAGGTCCCCATCTTAAAGGTCAAGGTCACACTTACAGGTCAAAGGTTATATAGTCATGCAAATCGTGTCCGCTCTGTAACTTTGTCATTTCTTACTGGATTTTAAAATTGCTTGGTTCAAATGTTCACAACATCATGTTGATGTGTCATGCGCAAGACCCAGGTCCCCATCTAAAAGGTCAAGGTCACATCTACAGGTCAAATGTTATATAGTCCTGCAAATCGTGTCCGCTCTGTAACTTTGTCATTTCTTAGTGGATTTTAACATTGCTTGGTACAAATGTTCACCACATCAAGACGGTGTGTCATGCGGAAGACCCAGGGCCCTATCTCAAAGGTCAAGGTCACTCTTAGAGGTCAAATGTTATATAGTCATGCAAATCGTGTTTGCTCTGTAACTTTGTCATTTCTTACTGGATTTTAAAATTGCTTGGTACAAAGTCATGAAATTTCAATCATGGTGTTTTTCAATCTTTATAGCAACATATTTCCATCAAATGTGTTATTTAGACTATAATTATACATAATATTCCTGTGTCATGGCGGTGCTGCGGGGGTATGATTCATCACTCCTGTGATAGCTCTAGTTTAAGCAAGAAGAAGTTTCAATTCCCCTTGCTTAAAATGTCAGCCATAGTGGATTTCATATCCTATCGCTGTCAAAGACACAAACGTAAGCAATAAATTTTCTTATGTTCGGCTGAATGAACAACATTGTTCCTTAGTTTAGGAATTAGTCTTATAATTAGAGAGGCATTAAGCTTATCCTTAGACTTAGGTTTGTAAGGCAGATATTCGTACATTTCTTACCCTCTATTATAGTTTTGTATACAGTATTGGTCAACTAGCCATGATACAAGACTACGCTGACACACGGTGTAAATACTGACACCCATCCTTTGCATGTTTACGTAGAGGGGAGTCCCAAATAAGTTCACACTGACAATGATATTATTGTTACAGTCCTAAATGAACAACAACCTCATTAAGTCATCGAAAACAACATAAGCTCTTGAAGTTTATTGGAAGTGGTTGATCACAGAATATACTGCACACCTCGTGCAATTTAGCACCTGCCAACAGAACACTTTATTACACAAACATCAAGGGTGGTGCGTTTGTTTTGATAAAACTTATCTTTTTGATACAGAAACATATTAACTTTCAATGAAAGTAACATATTTTAAAGTATACATGCGCATATTTGTAAACGATCAAGGATAGACGTGTTGTAAGATGTCGCCAATGCAGTACGCGTACAACACCATTTTATTTACATCCACATTATTTGGATACAAATTGTGTCGAGATTGAAATAAAGTACGACGATACATTAATGAGCGATTATATTACATTTGGAAACATCAAGTTTCACTAGTAGACACTAGTTGACATTAGTTGATGCTTGACACAATTTATGATAGTTGCAAAAATAAATGTTATTTTTTGTTGACGATATTACAAAATTCGGTTATACAAGAGTATTAATGAGTATTTAATGTAATTTTACATTATATTAATCAGGTTCATTAAAATAATTAGTATTATATATAAATCATTAGTACATGCCTTGGAACAACGTCACATATAACTACATATTCACATGAAATAATGTTATAGACATAATTATGTTTATTGGGTGCAGTATATTAAGTAAATATATTTTAGTTTTCCGTGATATACCGGCAAATATATCACGGTTTGTCGTTCGTATACCGAGCATAGCCTTGTATATGTTTTGTTATTAATAACTCAGGCATGTCGTGAAATATTTGCCGGTATATCAAGGAAAACTGAGAAATGTTTCCTTTATATATTGACGTAACGCACAGAACTCGTACCTCTAAACGTTGCGTCAAATGACGTTGTTTTGTTGACTTGACGCGAAAAGTGTTTATTGCGTTAACCATTTTTTTGAAAATAAATACACATGTATGTGCATAATCTACTGTTACTCTTGTGTTAACCAAACACAATGCTACTGTTTATATTTAGTTAGCATAATTAACATTGTAAGTTGCTAAAAACTAGAACTGAATACAAATGTGCGACGTTAATTTTCGCAAATCTGACAAAATCGTTAAGCGAAGAAAAAATAGCTGTGTATATCGAGAAGACTTCCAATTCAAAAGCTAAAAACTAATTTGTAAACTTCAATGAAAATGTATTCTGGCATTTGTTTTCTTTTGAGTTTACCTTTTCGAAAATGGGTATAAAACGATCGCAGAAATTGTATGTATTGTTTTTAACGTTAATTCACGGGCGTAGAACAAACTCGGGGGACGAAGAAAAACAAACGGCATTTTTCGAGTATGTCTTCAATTTAAAAATGAAATGTATTAAGGTAAATTACGAAAAAATGATATGTTGACATTTTTTTCTTTTGCGGTTATTTTAACTATAAATATCTTTAAATTGTCGTCGAAATTTTGAGTTTTATTTCTAACGTTAATTAACGGTTGTAGGCTAAATTCGGGGGGACAACAAAAAAGTAACGCCATTTTTCGAGTATGTCTCTAATTTAAAAATGAAATGTATTTATGTAAATTACGAAAAAATGGTATGTTGACATTTTTTTCTTTTGCGGTTCTTTAATCTATAACTATCTTTGAAATATCGTCGAAATTTCATATTTCATTTTTAACGTCAATTCACGAGCGTCTGTCAAAATCGGGGGACAAAGAAAACCTAACGAGATTTTTTGAGTATGTCTCCAATTTAAAAATAAAAAGGATTTATGTTAATAACGAAAAAAAAGTATGTTGACATTTTTTTCTTTTGCGGTTAATTTAGCGATTAATGTTTGTACGAGGGTCAGTCAAGAAAAACTGAGAGTTGGTGAATAATGATCAGGAGAATAAGTGTTCGTATATTGTCTATACATTATCGTTAAATATGGTATCTCATCGATGTTATGGCGAATACCAATTTTGGGTATGAAAATTTGATTCTTGTTGCCAGGCAACCGAAGAAGGCAACTCGAAGGCATGCGTTCGCGCTGTCTGTAGAACACAATTGTGTGTTGCTATGGGAACATAAAGTTATATCGAACATTTTCAAACTTAATTTTTATTTTGTAATTCAATAATCTATCAGATAGACTTAATTATGGTTGATTTGTTCTTCCAATGTAGAAAATACACTTGATGGAACTATTAATTATCACTTTATTTGTTGGTATTGAGACCACAATTTTACCCCACCCAAAAGAACGCATGATATTTTTCAAAAGTGAAGTTATATTTCTTATTTCTATTACGGTCACTGGACTCCATTAGATACATTTATAATCCTCCTGAGCAGAAATTGTGAATTCAGTGATTAGTTTTAGAATACCATGGCAACGCAAAGAACACTTGCCGAGAAAATCGATAAAATACGGGTAAAATTGTTGCTAGGCAACTAAATAATAGAGTATTAGTGACCATTCTGTAACAAACGCCCACTATTATTTGATATATATGATTCTACAAGATACACATGTTAGTTGTACTAAATTACGCTATATAAAGTTGAAATAAATGTTCGAATTGATAACAAAATCAGTCTCCCAGTCGCTAGCGCGAACGCATACCCTTTAGTGATGTTCTTTGGTTGCTTGGCAACTTTATTTATAAGCCAATATCCGATCACGGAATTCATCAGAAAATCCGCAATGGATAACATTTGACGATAGATGGTAGAAACTATAAGTGTATATACATTTTGAAGGCTTTATTTAACAACTCTCAGTTTTTCTTGACTGACCCTCGTAATTAATCGTTGAAATTTCATGATTTATTGTTAACGTTATTTTGCGGACGTGTGACAAATAAGGGGACAAAGGAAAACTGACGGCATTTTTCGAGTACGACTCCAATTTAAAATTTAAAATATTTTTTGTAAATAACGAAAAAAGGTATGTTGACATTTTTTTCTTTTTGCAGTTTTTTTAGCGGCAAGTATGTTTAAATCATCGCCGAAAGTTAATGATTTATTTTAAACGTTACTTTTACCGACGTGGGACAAATCTGGCGACAAACTCAAACAAGTGGCGTTTTGCGAGTTTGTTTCCGATTTCAACATAAAACTTATTTTTGAAAATAACGATAAAAAAGTATATTCATAATTTTTTTCTGTTGCGATTCTTTTAGTGATAAATATATTTATATTGTCGTCGAAAGCTCATGTTTCATTTTTAAAGTCAATTTTACGCGCGTGGGACAAAATCTGTCGACACAGAAAAAATAGCGGCATTTCTCAAGTATGGCTCCGATTTTAAAATCAAAATTATTTATGTAAACATCGATGAAATCGTATATTGACAATTTTTTTCTGTTTCGAAATCCTTTGCAATAAATGGTGAAAAATAACAGTCATAGTTGACTGTTTAATTGTTTCGACGTCATTAATAAAAATGTGACATGTTTCTGGTAAATGTATAGAAAAATAAAAGGTTACAGCATTTGATTTCAAAAAATAAATACGTATGTAAATTTCAACATAAATGTATCATACGGCTCTTTTCTTAAGTTGTTCTCTATACGATAAAGAGTCTAAAAGTACCGCGAAAATATCATACCTTAACTTTTCCTGCAAAAATGCAACGGTGTGACGCGTCATTTTCCAGTCAAATTGTATCTTTGTTGCGTATTATTTATTTCAAAATTAGTTCTCGTCTCAACGGAAGTTATATCATTCGATGCGTTATTGTTTATGCTTTCTAACGATATGTGTATCATTTACGTAGCACCGTCGGATATTATTCAGTAACGACTTGATTAACGGCAAAAATCGATCTTTACGGAGTGGTACGAGTTCTGTGCGTTACGTCATTGCATTCCTTATATTTCCACAATATTTTGTATGCGATAACTGGAGTATAGTCACCTCGCAATAAACTATTGTCTAAGCTGTCCGACACAGATCATGGCGATATCATATATCACACACATTGACATGTAACTAAAATTAGATGCAATACAAAGGAAATGGTCTTGTTGCAAGTGCGTATGGTAAAAGTCATATCGCTAATGAATAACACTAGAGTGTATATCACTTACCCGTACACATACGAGGGGTGTTCCAGAAATTTGTCCCACATGCTAGCAATGTATGTATAAGAGTTTCGTTGGAGTTGATGATGCTCATAAAAAGCGTTGTCATAGAAACCATGTAACGTCAAGGCGGGTCACACTAGTATTTGTCATTACCATCCTTATTAAAAATGTGAATGTCTTAATAACCACTTGATAAATATATTAACGCCTAATTGTTAGACTTTACATGGATGACTTTCACATTTGGATGCATACTTTCCAAGAAATCGCGATGTATTTGTTATTATAATTCAGTAATCAAGTTTTTGTATCCAAGCACGTCATGGATGAAAATGACGTCAACACCAATAATCAGAAACCGCGCGATAGTCAAATAATACATCTGGAAAACCAACAGTGCTAACCAATGAAATTACCAATACGTGCAATGCAGTGGTATTAAGCAGCTACTTGTGCTCTGTTGGCTCAAATTCTTTACATATTGCAAATTCATGAACATTCAAGTAAGCATAGGTGAGGTCATAGAAAATTAAGTTGACGATGATGAACACTGTTTGTACATGTACACTGATAAACGCTTCAAGGTTTGACGAATTTCTAACATACAGTGTAATTGCAACACATTCCTGTGAACAGGGGTAGGGAATCATATTTAAGCAATCTGGACAATTTTTTTAGATCTGTTAGAATGTCAGGATGACTAGAAATAAAACTAGTGAATGTTTCTTTATGTTAAAATACTGTGCTTAAAATGCGACGCCATAATAACGTCACGGTGCGACCCGCCTCCTTGGTACATAGTATATTTAATGTTAGATATTGTTTTTAATATTTCACATATTTATCAGTGAAATACCAAATTTAATCATACACAATTAGTTTTCATCATTTCTAACTTGCTGTGCCGCAATGAAAAATATCCTAATAATTGTGTAACAACCAACGTATATATTGTAACTGTCCGGCAAATGCGTTTTAACTAATTGGAAAGCAATGGCTATCTTATTTGTATCACTTATAGTCGGACCAAGAACGTTTCACATCCAGACTGAATGTTTCAAGATAACATTTGTCTCCTTGGACCAGCTATGGGATATATATATTAATATCTAAAATACATCGGCTACGGCGTCTATATGGCATCAATTTTGTTGCATAAAGAATTTCATACATCTCAATAAAAAGAAGACCACCGGCAAATTAAGTAACCGTGCCAAATATTTAGAGGTATTATTATCGATAAACAATGTTTTATAAATAGTGACGCGTGCTTTCATTCAAACCAGTAATTGTCTGGTACAAATGTTTCCTATTGTCAAATTGTTTACATATTTATGTTTATATACTTGATTTTCCAGATCTAATTGATGTGTCTAGCACATAAATTGGAACCTATTTGTAATTTAGCCGTTTTATCCGAAATACGTCTCATTAGTCCAATAGTTCAATTATTATATTTCTATATCTAATGCAACCGTACAAATTCGACTCTACAAAATTGGAATTATACTGGTACATAATATGTTTAATGCATGCTAATGGCCATAAACGGGTTCTCTTCAGAAGTAGTCTTAAATGTATTCAGTCGCCAAAAGATAAGGTAACTATTTTTTATCCAAATAAAAAAGCCGACCATCGGCCTACAGGTAAGTGTATGATCAGTTCTTTGTATTAATATATTTTCTTACAGCACATATGAATACATAAAAATAGTGTTTAGCCACCTCATTTGCATAGTTTTTATATAACTGAGTAGTGTAATATCGTTTTTATGTAATGGGCTTTATTATACTCACACACCGTGATTTACATGATAAATAAGTCTTCAGTTTTTACTTGACATGCATAAAACGTTTCATATTACATTATATCACATGAATTTCCTTGTGACCGGGTTAGTATAGCGAGTACGTATAATCTTATAATTCCTTTCTTATACTACATGGGCGTGTTTTTCCAATAATTTGATGCGTATTTTGTGTTTTTAGTGTCATATGATATAATTAATCTATTACTCGTTGTCAATTGATATATTTATATTAAACTCGTTCAGGAAATATTATTAAGCTCGCCAAAGGCTCGCATAATAAAATTTCAAAAAACTCGTTTAATATAAATTTATATGTAACGCTTTTGTTCTTTGGACAAACTGAAGACACAGGTAAAACAACTCCAAGCACTTTTAATCAACTGTATTTTCCTAATACGATAACAACATGACAAAATAATCCAATAATAGTATCCAAATGCTAGATCCATAAAATATTACAATACACGTGTCCTGATGGTAAAACGGACTGACGTTAACACTGTCCTGATGGTAAACTAACTGACTGACTGACTGCAAATACTCAAGTCAATTCTTTATATACTGCCAACTGATCCGACAAGTCCGGTAAGTCCGATAAGTCCGACAAGTCCGACAAGTGCGACGAGTCCGGTAAGTCCAATAAGTCCGACAAGTCCGACGAGTCCGGTAAGTCCGATAAATCCGACAAGTCCGACGAGTCCGGTAAGTCCAATTCGTTACATTTATATCAATTGACAACTCGTGATAGATGCTCTATATATCAATCATGTTGCTAATGGGTGATCAAACAATATTAATATTGTTTGCATTATGTTGTCACTCAAGTATTTAAAAACTGTTTAGAGATCATTATGACACTTTATCTAAATATAACAATAAAAAACAAATTTGCTAATACATGTAACAGATTAATCAATTTAGTTCCGTTCCCATCCGTTTCTATTCAACATTTTACTCCAATATCTCTAAACCAAACTTCTTGCTAATTAGCGCCACTCTACCTGTAATTGATTTTAAAACGTCTGCTTGTTCCAATCATATTAGCAATACTATTGTTTGGATGTAAATACAGTATGTTTATAAATGTATTGCAAATGTAACTTAAGAATATGTATAGTGATTGTAGAGATTTTACAATTTTATTGCTGCGACTAAACGCCATTGTGTGATAGACATGGTATCATGATATACACTGAACAAAACTTCTAGTTGGTCACCTAACATATTGCCAAAGTTTAAGTCAATGATTATTCAAAATAATTATATTCTGTCAACTGTCAATGTGAAAGAAATGTGTAAACAATACAAACATGAACATTTGATGCAGATTCTGCTATTCTCACGCTGAATTATTGGAGATACTGAACAACAACCAGCAATCACATAGAATATGAATAAATGCATTTATACATAACCTATTTTTAAACATAAAACATAATAAATTATCAACTCATATGGACGAGTAGGCAGTAATTAATTTATATGGCAAAGTTATACTCCAATAGGTTGTATGGTTAAGGCGGTTGAGTAAAATGAAAAACATCGACTTTTAAAATTTATCTGGATTTCTGACAGTTACAATGAAATTCGCCATAGGAAATCAATGTTGCCTCTAAACTTGCCATAATTGTAGTACAAAGAAGATAATTAATGAAAGAAAGAGTGTACAAAATTTGACTTATCTATCACTCGTGGCTATCATTATTTTGAGGATTTAATGTTGTTCTATTTTCAATTAAAAGGAGGTAATTTCCGAATTTTAACTTCAAAGCTGTATAACTTTTTAACGCCCAACTATTTTAGCAATATTGGTTGTATTTTTGTTTGGGTGATCACAAATTGGTTAATATTTTTACTGTAAATCACATTTCCACTGAGACATAAACAAACTTTCGTACACAATGGGCCATAACTCAGAACAGGATACAAGGCTATCTAAAACACGTACTGAATTTGATTAAGAACATGAGGCCGAATGAGTCAAGTACACTAAATATATTTCTCAATTGTCATGTACAAAAATATGTGAGTTTGAAAAGTGACCAATTAGAAATTTTGCTGAGTGTATATTATACAAGTACCAAATGCAACCGAAACTTGTAACCCTTCAACGGTCAAACTGTTGTCTAACAGCCTACCACTATGCCACGACAAAAACGATGCTGAGGAATATTTAGTGCGACTGAACGATCCAATTAGACGATAATCCTACTCCGTATTCGCATGTTTCCTTTTGCAGCATGTGTTAATGAATGAATGCATTGTATTTATTACACTTTTAGGAACATTTGGACGTGTTTCTAAAACATCTAAACATGTACAGGGTTTTAATATAATGCGTGTTTAATGGAATGCGGGACGGAACATTTGTGACTGCTTTGTTTGCATTTTAAAAGGACGCATAACATCGTTGCTGGTTGTCATATTTAATCATTTTTGGAATTAAACGTTAGAAACTAAACAATTATAGTAGAACATACATGCACTGTGCGTAAACTCTACATAATGGTAGTTTGAAGTGACTGCAACCATTTAATGTCACTACATGCCCATATCATATAAGATTGAAAGTATAGTTTTAATATTTATTTTGCGGATCTAGCATGTTTGGGCAGCAGTTATAATGCAACAACAGACTTTAATAGTAGTAAACTAGTACATGCTGTTTCAGACAGCTATTTATCTTTTATAAGAGACGCGCATCATAATTTATGTCTACCTTTTGATGTCGTATTACAATGGTATATAATTTTGGTAAAATGAATCTGCATTAAGTTGAACAGGACACGCGACATCTTGTCCGTCCCATTTGCACGGGAGTTCACTATGTGATTGTTATATAATGTTCACTATTTATCGGTAAACATCTTTATACTGTGATTTTTTTCTTATTGTGTTCGGTGTTTCAAAGGGAAATACTTCATTTAACTAGAGGCTGGTGAGTTGTCTTCTATGAATATCAGTATAAGTGTCGGTGTAGATGCAGTTATATAAGATTATATACATTATTATTATTATTATACCATATTTATATAGCCCTTTTTTCATGTATACACACGTTAAAAAGTGCTGTACAGTCCTGACTAATACATGGTTAAAACAATATATAATGTACATAAAATATACAAAAAAATGTTTTTATCAACGCTATTTAGTCGAAACGAAATGCAAGATAAAACTTAGGAGACATGGTATAAATAAATACTTTGCTACAATAAAATAGTGGTGTACAAAGATTTGATTATCTGTAGGGGTATTAACTGAATGTAAACCTCAACTAAGACAAGGATAACGTCAAGTACCATTTCCACATGTCCTTAACCCTTAAAGTTCATCATCATAGTACATACACGCAATTGATTCCGTAACTAACAGTTCGGCTTTGGATTCACCCATCTTGGCTACAAAGTCACCAATCAATAAGATTACCGCGGCAATTATCAACATGTACCATGTTTTGAAAGTCTATGTGCGTATTTATAAATGTAATCTCTAAACAACAAACATTTTAAGACTCATTATACCACTAACATACGTTTATATGAATATCTCACATTACTTTTAATTTCCCACATAAACATGATCTAAAGTACACATTAATACTATCGAACATTTCTCGTTACTGTTAATCCACAGATAATGTACAATTTATTGGTGGTAGAAGTTTAAACAGACACCCAATCTTGTAAATGAGCCATTATGTTAATAGGAGGGCAATAGGACATTTATTGACTACAACAAATTAATATTATCATTATTTTGAAATTACATATAAAGTCATAGCTCCGTTAAACATTTTATAGGTAATAACGATACATATAAACATGATTTATTATCAACATCAGTTAAAAACATCGCAACTTTTACTGATACAGATATAGTTATCACCAGAATTCTGAACAAAACAGGAGGTTGCCATTGCAGTGATAGATTATATCCATAGTGTTATCTACGAGCTTTGTGCTCGTACAGCGATAACAGATATCTGTTGGCGAGAAGGTTAACAAATATTAATGTATTTATCTTATTGGTGAGAAGAAGTATTCCAGGAGAAATAGGTAAAGAAGTATTCTTTCAGAGCACGCAATAAGTAACGAAATATTTATTGTAAAAAAGGAAAACAGTGGTCGAATTTCAGACAATTAGAAATAAATAAATCTGAATCACGATACCCTTGTTTGAACTTGCCATACAATTTGTTCAATGAGCGGTATATTATTTATCTTGAAAATATTGCCAGTTACGTATACATTTATATATTTTAATATGTATATTTTAGACAGAAACGCCGGAAAACCATCAACCATTTCTACAATGTACATACTTTTATCTACAATGTACAAAATGCACGGACATTGGCTACAACGACAGTAAAAAACACCAATAGGATGCCCTTCAAGTATATATTATATTTTTTGTTATTAAATATGTGTAGATAAGCAATATATTTTCATAAAGATACTCGTAATAATATGTATTTTGGCAAAGTAATACCATGTCGTTAAACCTATTATATCAAAGATAAGAATGTGTAATTAATTACTTGTACAAAATATGGAAAAGTCCCCATTAAATGAAAGTAAGTTTCAACCAAATCATCAAGAATTTTAAAATAAATAAATTGTAGACGTGTAAACTGCATGCATGTGATGTCTTACAATGTATTGTACTGGAAAAACTAGTAAATTAACATTTACACATGTACACCTTCGTCTGGGAACTTTATCTCACATATGGCACAAGCAAAAATACCTCAACTTCTATCCAAAATATAACAGCTATCAAACATGTAATCTCTGTGAGCATTTAATCATATTATTTCCAAATCTTAGACAGCCCTCTAATTTATTTATTTCACGTCAGTGGCTGAATCTGATAAAGAAACGTGTGGTTATCGAATATCAAAAACAGGTATTCGTGTAGCAAATAGATAATTTGCTACCTTGCAAACATTAATATGGTGTAGAAACTCATTGTGTCATGATATGTGATGCTGCCGTTTTAGAATGTTGGTCATTTATATAGTTTTAACTAGTTTATGATTTATGCAAATAATTAGGCGGTCATCCAAAACAACCTTGTACATACCACGCCTCAATTCGGACCGTCGATTTACAATCCTGAATTTGCTTAGTCGAAATACCAGACATATTATCATAGTATGTGGTCACTGAAAGTTTAATGTTATGGAAATACGTTGGAACATGTATGTCAAATGTATACCTGTTTTCTGTTTGTATGTTGTGTATTGTAAACGACCTATATCACACCGCCTGTCTAAAATCTCGATATACGCTCCTCACGCTATTGGAATAAATACAACTCTGTATACGGAAAGTTATTTTCGTCGGTTGGTGGTTATAGCGTCAACACATCAGACAACAGCATGCTGTGATGTACGAGGGCCATTCAAAAAATACGTAGACAACCTTGATTGTTTAACTATTTATCATCCGATTTTCATCAAAATTTGTAGAAATCAGGTTCTACCGGTTATGAATTCACTCTGTATATTTATCTTGAAAAATATATGTTATGTTCAAAAATATGGTAGTTATAGCAACGCAAAATTGAACACACGGGGCAACCCATCGATTTATCCCGTAGAAAATTGGTGTTGATTTCTTGACCCCTCCATTATCTTTAACGGTTGCGAAACCTTTATAGAATTGATGTGAGTACCGTTTGAGACTATATAGTTCTGTGTTTCAAATTATGATGTCATAATTAACAGGGTTACGGAGATATTGGTTATCATACAAAATCACTCTTAAAAGCGGAAAGAAAACGTGACGTCGCGTTAAACCACGGGGGAAAGCGTAATCCTGCAATTATGTGTTGCGCTTGATATAAACAGTTTTTAAACACACATAATTACTTGAATTGTGGCCGAAGATTGGAGATTTCACCTAGAGGAAGTTCCGAAACATCATGAAAAACACACAGTGCCGGGGCTGTATATATTTCTTGATTTTATCAGTTTAAACATGTCCCATGGAGTCCACATTTCGCTTTTCTGGGCGTCAAGACTTTGATATTGGCGCGATTTGGGTACGTGTGTGTAAAACTCGGAACAACAATTGAAATAATAAATGCTATTTGGTTTTTCTTGTAAGTTTAATCCGCCATTGTAAATTGGTCATTATACAGAATGGTTGGAGATGTACAATAAGTTTTATTGTGAGAATTTAGAAGATGTTGTGAGGTTACCGAAACATATGACGTCAACAACGACGTCTGGACTTGCCCCGTGGTCACTATAGGTACATTGCGTAAAACATGATCCTCACTTAACCGACGGTCCGATTTCTATGAAACTTTTGGATTTTGGCGACTGAAGGTGGTGCTACACCATAATAAATAATTATTGATTTATCTAAAAAAATAAGCAAGCAAATTGATTTGTCTACGTATTTTTTGAATGCCCCTCGTATATCAATCTAATGATAGGTTGGACACCCTGACAAACAAAACGTCATTACAGTTTTTAGGCTGTGTTTTTTTAGTTGGAAATACATTTTTGTATGTGAATGGAAATCTTGGAAACAAAATTTATGTACTTTTTCAAACATACACTGAGCAAAAGTTCCAACTAGACGTTTTATAAACCTCAATAAGACTTCCATTTTCAAAGGTATTGTTCTGAAATCTTTCAGACTATAATGTGTATTGACAGGGTACACATTTAAAGAAAAAAATATTAGTCAATGTCCTAGAATTACGTAATCGAGGAAGCACGTGCAAAACGTGTTTTCCACGTGCTGAACACCAGCCATTGTCCTAAAATGATTTTTTTGCAATCACTTCCAAAGCCTATAGACATCCCGAACTGAAAAACATAAATTTATTAAACCAAGTTAAACACGCTTCGAATGCAGAACGATAAAAGAACACGTGTTATAGGAATGTTGGAAACTGAGCATCATGGAGTCAGGTAAAATGCGTCAATTCCTTAATTTATATGATTTGATTGGTTATTATTGCTTAAAACATTAGCTTTGCCTTGGAAAAAAGGATTCCTGTTGGTATTGATTATTAATGCGGGTCACATTGAGTGTGTTGACGTCATGTAAACATACCATCTGAACAGGTACGTTCGCACCGGAAGTGAAGTGGATGAGCCCCGATGACCTCGGCCCCGTGAAAAATACGCTTATAGAGGGTTGAAGTTTTGTGTAATGGCACTTACGTATTCGTTATCAACCAAAACGTCATTGACGTCAGGAGGCTGAATATACGCAATATCTCGGACGTCATTCCCAAAATGATGATGTGTGGTTGTTTATCCCTCGTACATGATGGGGCTACTAGTCACACAACTGCCGCAATTAAGAATTTCCTAGCACGTAATCATGTTAAAGGGGATAGTTGGGTTACAATTCCCCATATAAACTACTTCTGGCTAGAGTTTGAATGACGCATCAGACGACTTCCGGTCGCCCCTAAAAATCTTCAAGAATTGCAGCAATTCATCTTTAGGACACGGTCTGTCATTGAACAGGGGTACATTCGATTTTACATCCGAACCTGGCTTAGACGTTGCTCAGAAATCACTCGATGAAATGGCGGATATACGCGCTTTTGGAACAGTGTGACTTTTAACTTAGAGGTTCAAGTTGTAAAAGAATGTGTTTTGTGATGAGCAAACATGTTCTGTTATTGAATGATTAATCTTGTTGTGGGAAAATGAATTGTTTTTCACATCATGTAATTAATTTTTGCATGTTTCCATTACCAACAAAAATATACCATAATAGTTATGGGGTCTAGTTAGAACTTTGGCTCAGTATATATGGTAGCTCAAACTTTGCAAAGCATTTTGGATATTAGCCAATATATTTTCGGTTTGCGTGTAGTAAATTATGTGGATGTTGTGTAAAATCCCTGTACTGATGAGGATGGAAAGTTTCGTCCCTTTACATTAATTTAACCCGTCATTCGCTTTATTTAGAGATCAAATAAACCTTATCAATAACTATGAGGCACATTGTACATATATGTGTTAACACAGCGTCCTTGTAGACTTTTGTCAAAATTGTTTTCATTGTTGTCTGTGACTGCGTCTCGTTTGATAGTCTGTAGCTCATACAAACCGCAAGCATTTGACCCAGTTAATCATTAAGTGTCAGTTAGCATATAACCGGTGTCCTCCCTGTTGCCGCAGTCAGTACGACGCAAGACACTCACGCAAAACTTATGAGCTAAATTCCCGTGCTGTGCTATTACGGTCATTTCGATATTCATTTGGTAAGGTCACTGAACTCCATATTAGAAACACCATATTTAGAAAGTCAAGCTTCCGATGCAAACACACAACACAACCGTTCTCAAAGGGCAGTGTTATTGTAGAATTTGCTTTTACATGTATCAACGTCACGAGGACAACACAAAAAGTACATCCATTGACTATTGTATTCCTCTACAAACATGGAATTTGCACTCCAATATGATAAAATCTAAAAGCATTGAATGAAACTCTTGTGAATTTCCCAGAGGGAAAAAGTATTGAAAGTCAGATTGAAAGTAATGTCTTGTTGAAAGATGACAGAAAGTATTCAATATAATCGTAGTTAATGTTCTTTTCGGTGATTTATCTGAAATGAATAATATACAAGTGTACAGGTGTAAAAGTTCAATCTCAAAGGGAGACAATAACCAATTCGGAGCATGGTTTTAGAACTATTGTATTTGAGTCCGTGTTTTAAAAAATCATCCTATCCTATACTCATACTTTTCGGGCTGATTTGCCCCTAACACCATCACTAAAGAACGCTATTGACTACTAACCGCAGCTATTTGCTTCACTTGACCCCATTTCAAGATTTCTCTGTCAGTTCTCATTTCGTTGATCTTCGCCAGGTTTTCTGTTTTCTTCCCCTATTTCTCCTTCCTGTTGGTGCCCATCTTATAGCTACCCGTGGGATAGAGTATAACGTGTCCTATTCATCTCAGATAACGTGTCCTATCCATCAGATTTGCCATCTTCGCCTCTGGATTTCTGTAGAGATCGGAATCATCCCTAATATTATCATTTCCTGAATGGCTTAATCCAATCGATTACTTCCCCTCCATTACACAATAACAGAAATATTGATATGACCAAACATTAAATTAAACGCGCTTTATTTTGTGCTTAAAGGTGCCGATCGATCTAAATTTCCAACCGACCAAACTAATCTTATTTGAATCAACACATCACAGTCTCGTACCTTGTTCAGTGTTTGCCGTTTCATGGTTCCTTGTCGTCTGGCCATCCGACTAGATGATTTTTTATTGTTAGTTAGATTTTATTCTCGGCTTGATTATCTATGTTTGAGGGTATACTTTCACGCGAAAAGACTAGATTGATGAGTTGTCTTTACAAAAATAGGGTATGTTTGGAAAACTAGGTTCCTCGCACCAAAGTGATTTTTTGAGATGGCTGTAACATCGAGTCAAAATTGCACACACACAAACTTTTGTTTAGAAATATAGAGAAATCAAAAGTTATCTTGATTCCATTATTGCTGTGCGTTGAAAGCCGCTCATTATAAATGGTTTGCTAGATTTATGTTATGCTTATGTTTTTCACAAATGATGTTATCAAGAATATTTCTACAAACGCCTGTCTATTATTGCAACTGTTTATTCCTAGACGGAAATATATGTATATAAATATGCATGACTATGAAAATAACAGTGATCACGTCATATGGCGTTTATCCATGACTAGTCGTCTTTGTGATTAACACCCTGCAACAATACGTATATCTATTTTACACTACGTTTCTCTTATTGCTGATACAGTGGTCGCGTAGGTAGCTTCGCGTTTGATGTGGCTTCTATATATCTTATATGTTTATGCAGGTTTAAATTTTCTTAGAGATGGTAGTAAATAATATCATTGTCTCGCTTGGTCATTTGACGTTACCTTTTTGAGTATGTTGGCTGCAAAATGTTTCACATTTTGTGATGGTATTTGGGGTCATCCGGGGACAGAAACTACAAGTATGTCAAATCACCATAACGACTCATTTTGTCGCTTGATGGCACCATCCTGGCATATATTTATAAAACTATGTTATCCAGACGTTTCATAGCTGAAACTTGGGTATTTCATTTCATAGTTTGGCTATGTGTGGGCATGGTGTCGTCTTTTTGTTAGTGTTGTTTATGTTATGTGTGCTCAGCTGGTGTAATATGTAAATCATTGTAATACAATTCACATTTGTATCTATTCAACATTTTACACCATTATTTCGGCACTGACTTTTCGCTAATCAGCGAAGTATTACATGTACCTGTGTAAATATTTTGAAAACGTCTGCCATCTCGTACACAATTAGTAACTAAGTGATTTGAGTTAAAATACCACATGCTATATGTATAACAGATGTCACTTTAGTTGATACATAATGGCTGTTAAGTTTCTATCATCGTACATTTGTATGTATTGCTGCAACGAATTCCATTGTATGATAGGCATGATGTCATCTTATGCAGCCACTTTCACCAAAACACATAACCTTTCAAGCTGACAGTCTATACTCCAGAAATGGCGAACAAGATACTGATGAATATAAACGATTCGAAGACACGATGTTCATAATGCATATTTAAATGGTTTCCATTTGCAACAGATAATAGTAAATAACTGTAGAGAATTTGTAACACTGTTGTGAGCATTTGGATCTGCATCCGAAGCATCTACACTTTTTCGTGTTTGTTTTTAAATAATGGTTGTTTAATTGAATTCGGAACGGAAACATTGTGACTGCTGTGTGTGCATTTTAGAAGGTCACATAACCTCGTTGCTGGTTTTATATATATGATAACTGTCGCATTTAAACGTAAGAAGTGAAAGAATTACAGTAGAACATAACTGATCGTTGTATTTAGAAAATGGTAGTTTGAATTGACAGCAACCATTTAATGTTCATTCAAAACCATATCATAATTGCCTATTTTTCGCATCCAGCATGGTTAAGCAACAGTAATAATACATCCACAGACACTATTAATTTCGAACTTTTATAAATTGTGACATATATCTATAGTTCCTCTTCATAAAGGCGTGCATAATGATCTATGCTCACATTTTGACGTCGTTTTGCAATGGTGTATAATTTAGTAATATGAATCTGCATTTATTTGCACAGGACACGTGATATACTGTCTGTCACAATATACCCAATTTCCCTATATGATTGGTATAAAGTCTATGCTTCTAGGTAAAACATAGTTTTTTAGCACAAAATGCATACTTGATTACTTATAATGTTTGAGGTTTCAAAGATAAATGCTTCCAAAATATGAAAGACCGGTGAGTTGTCTTATATACTTTGTTTGTGTGGATGCAGTATGGCAATGTTATACTCAACATACAATGACACGCAATTAATACCGTTACTCACATTTCGGATTCAGATAGACTCATCTTGGCTACAATGTAATTCCAATCAAAAGGATTGCCGCCGCGGTATTTCCAACACCGATAGATGTACCAGTATTTGAAACCACAAACATTTTAGACTCAAAATACCACTAACGTACGTTTATATTAATATTTTACATACTATTAATATCCCACTTAAACATGATTTCAATTACATATAAACACTATTGAACAGTTCCCGTTACTGTAAATCAATAAATAATCTAGAATTTATTGCTAGTATAAGTTCAAGCGGACGCTTAGTCCTGTGAATAAGTCATTGTGTTAATGGGAGGGCAATAGGGCATTCATTGGCTACAAAATGTACATCAAATCAAAGATATCTTTATTTTAGACTTATATATAAAGTCATAGCTCTGTTAAAACATTTTCAGGTAATAACGATACGTATAAACATGATATTGATTGATAACATTAGTTAAAACATTGCAACTTATACTGATACAAAATAAATCTATCACCAAAATTCTGAACAAACCGGGAAGATTACCATTGTAGTGATAGATAATATCAATGATGTTATATACGAGCTTTGTGATCTTACAGCGATAACAGATATCTGTTGGCGAAAAGGTTAACCAGTATTGATGTATTTATCTTATTAGTGAGAAGAAGTATTCCCAGAGAAATAGGTACATGTAAAGAAGTAATCCTTCTGAACACGTAAAAAGTAACGGAATAGTTATTGTAAAAAAACCAAAACAGTTGTCGAATTTCAGACAATTAGAAATAAATAAATCTGAATCACGAGACCCATGTTTCCATACAATTTGTTCAATGAGCGGTATTTTATATATCTTGAATATATTGCGATTTACGTATAAAGTTAAAAGTATTTCAATATGTATATGTTAGATGGAAACGCAGGAAAACCTTCACCCATTTCTACAATGTACATACTTTTATCTACAAATGTACATAATGCACGTATATTGACTACAACGACTGCAAAAACACCAATAGGATGCCCTTCAAGTATATCTTCAAGTAAATATTATATGTTTATGTTATCAAAGATTTGTAGATTAAGCAATATACTTTTCTGATTTTTATTTTTAAAAATACTCGTAAGAATATGCATTTTTTGCAAAGTAATGCCATGTCGTCAAACCTATTATATCAAAGATAAGAATGTTTAATTAATTATTTGTATAAAATATGGAAACGTCTCCAATAAATGAAAGTAAGTTTGGACCAAATCATCAAGGAATTTAAAATAAACAATTGTTAGACGTGTAAGCTGCACGCATGTGAAGTATTACAATGTACTTTACTGGAAAGACTAGTAAATTAACATTTACACTGATACACCTTCGTGTAGGAACATATTCTAACATATGCCGACACAAGCAAAGATACCTAAACTGCTAACCAAAACATAACAACTATCAAACATGTAATCTCTATGAAGAATTAATCAAATCATTTCCAAATCTTATACAGCACACTATTTTGAGTTTATTTATTTCACGTTGGTGGCTGAATCAGATAAAGAGACGTGTGGTTATCGGATATCAAAAACAGGTATTCGGGCAGAAAATAGATAATTTACTATCTTGCAAAACATTAGAAACTCAAAGTGTCATGAAATGTGATGCTGCCGTTTTAGAATGTTGGTCCTTTATATAGAGAATAATAGGTTAGTGCCGTGGATGAGTAAGTTTATCTGGCAAGGCGGAGGAATTTATCGGGTGAGCCGTAGACGAAGCCGATAATTTCCGCAGCCGAGCCGGATAAACTTTTACTCACTCCACGGCACTAACCTATTATTCTATTTATCCATTCACTACATCTGCTTTAAAAAGGGAATAAAAGTCGGGACTATTTATTTGCCTTTTCATAATTTGTGCGTAACGTCACGTTCGTTCACTGACGTCACGACAAAACAACAACGTCGGACATCTTGATAACGTCATGCACACGCAGGTAAGTCGTAGAACAATTATTGATCGACCCAAGCTCATTTTAAATAGGAAAACCTCATCCTCGGGTACCGAGTTTTAGCCGGCGACTCCGCTTTAAGAAGAAGTCCGTCAGATCACGTGATGAGGTGATGGTTTATTGCAAGTCACATGACCACTTGACGGTTTATTGAAAATGATAAACGGCACCCTGTTATACGGCCAATTTGGCTGGAAGTGACTGGATAAATAGTTTTAACTAGTTTATGATTTATGCAAATAATTAGGCGGTCATCCAAAACAACCTTGTACCAACCATGCCTCAATTCGGACAGTCGATTTACCATCCTGAAAGTGCTTGGTCGAAATACCAGACATATTATCATAGTATGTGGTCACTGAAAGTTTAATGTTACGGAAATACGTTGGTACATGTATGTCAAATGTATACCTAGTTTATGTTTGTATGTGTGTATTGTAAACGACCTACATCACACCGCATGTCTAAAAAATCTCAATATACGCTGCTCACGCCATTGGAATAAATACAATTCTGTATACGGAAAGTTAGTTTCGTCGGTTGGTGGTTATAACGTCAACACATCAGACAAAACAGCATGGTGAGATGTATTTCAATCAAAGAATAGTTATATCCGTGTATTGGAAATACATTTTTGTACGTGAATGGAAATTTTGGAAACAAAATATATGTACTTGTTTAAACATATATGGTACAATGTAGCTCAAACTGTGCAAAGCATTTTGATTATTACATGTAGCCATTTGTTTCAAATATTAGTTTATCTGTTATGTACATAATTCGTTATTTATGAAACATGTTTACACAAATGCATTAACAATTACAATTTATTTCGGTTTGCATGTAGTAAATTATATGGATTTTAAGTAAAATTACTATTAAACTGATGAGAACGTCAGGTTTCGTCCCTTAACAATAATTTAACCCGTCATTCGCTTTATTTAGAGATCAAATAAACCTTATCAATAACTATGAGGCACACAGCATGTGTTAACACAACTTCTTTGTAGAATATTGTCAAAATTTAATTCATTGTTATCTGTGACTGCTTCTCGTTTGATATGTTGTTGGTCATACAAAACGCAATCATTTGACCCAGTTAATGTCTGTTAGCTTATAAACTTCGGTATCCTCTTTGTTGATGCAGTCGGTCCGACGCAAGACACTCACGCAAATTATATGAGCTAAACTTCCGTGCTGTGCTATTACGGTCATTTCGGTATTAATTTGGTAAGGTCACTGACCTCCATATAATAATCACAATATTTAGAGAGTTAAGCTTCCGATGCAAACACACAACACAACCGTTCTCAAAGGGCAGTGTTATTGTAGAATTTGCTTTTACATGTATCAACGTCACGAGGACAACACAAAAAGTACATCCATTGACTATTGTATTCCTCTACAAACATGGAATTTGCACTCCAATATGATAAAATCAAAAATCTAAAAGCATTGAATGAATCTCTTGTGAATTTCCCAGAGGGAAAAGGTATTGAAAGTCAAATTGAAAGTAATTTCTTGTTGAAAGATGACAGAAAGTATTCAATATAATCGAAGTTAATGTTCTTTTCGGTGATTTATCTGAAATGAATAATATACAAGTGTACAGGTGTAAAAGTTCAATCTCAAAGGGAGACAATAACCAATTCGGAGCATGGTTTTAGAACTATTGTATTTGAGTCCGTGTTTTAAAAAATCATCCTATCCTATACTCATACTTTTCTGGCTGGTTTGCCCCAAAGACCATCACCAAAGAACGCTATTGACTACTAACCGCAGCTATTTGCTTCACTTGACCCTATTTCAAGATTTCTCTGTCAGTTCTCATTTCGTTGATCTTCGCCAGGTTTTCTGTTTTCTTCCCCTATTTCTCCTTCCTGTTGGTGCCCATCTTATAGCTACCCGTGGGATAGAGTATGGCTTCATATGACGTGTCCTATCCATCAGATTCTCCATCTTCGCCTCTGGATTTCTGTAGAGATCGGAATCATCCCTAATATTATCATTCCCTAAATGGCTTAATCCAACGGATTACTTCCCCTCCATTACAAAATAACAGAAATATTGATATGACCCAACATTAAATTAAACGCGCTTTATTTTGTGCTTAAAGGTGCCGATCGATCTAAATTTCCAACCGACCAAACTAATCTAATTTGAATCAACACATCACAGTCTCGTACATTGTTCAGTGTTTGCCGTTTCATGGTTCCTTGTAGTCTGGCCACCCGACTAGGTGATTTTTTATTGTTAGCTAGATTTTATTCTAGGCTTGATTATCTATGTTTGAGGGTATACTTTCATGCGAAAAGACTAGATTGATGAGTTGTCTTTACAAAAATAGGGTATGTTTGGAAAACTAGGTTCCACGCACCAAAGTGATTATTTGAGATGGCTGTAACATCGAGTCAAAATTGCACACACACAAACTTTTGTTTACAAATATAGAGAAATCAAAAGTAATCTTGATTCTATTATTGCTGTACGTTCAAAGCCGCTCAATGTAAATGGTATGCTAGATTTATATGATGCATATGTTTTTAACAAAGTGATGTTATCACAAACGCCTTTCTGTTATTTCAAATGTTTATTCCTAGACGGTAACTGTATATAAATGTGCATGCCGATGAAAATAAGAGTTGTTTGATCACGTAATAGGGCGTTTACCCATGACTGGTCGTCTTTGTGATTAACACCCTGCAGCAATACGTATAACTATTTAATACTAAGTTTCTTTTATTGCTGACACATCATTGTCTCGTTTGGTCATTTGAGGTTACCTTTTTTGGTAACCTAAAACGTTGCGAAGTGTTTCACCTTTTTTGATGGTATTTGGGGTCATCTGGGGACAGAAACTACATGTATATCTAATCACAATAACGACTCATTTTGTCACTTGAGGTCACCATCCTGGCATATCTTTATAAAACTATGTTATCCAGACGTTTTACAGCTGAAACTTGGGTATTTCATTTCATAGTTAGGCTATGTGTGGGCATGGTGTCGTGTATTTGTTGGTGTTGTATATGTTTTCTGTGCTCAGCTTGTGCATTCACAAGTAATATGTAAATCATTGTAGTACAATTCTCATTTGTATCTATTCAACATTTTACACAAATATTTCGGCACTGAATCTTCGCTAATTAGCGCCCTATTACCTGAGTAAATATTTTGAAAACGTCTGCCATCTCGTTCACAATAATTAAGTACTACTAGGTGATTTGAGTGAAAACACCACATGCTATATGTATTACAGATGTCACTTTAGTTGATACATAATGGCTGTTAAGTTTCTATCATCGTATTGCTGCAAAATATTATATTAAATGATAGGCATGATGTCATCTTATCCAGCCAATTTCACCAAAACACATAACCTTTCAATCTGACAGTCTATTCTCCAGAAATGGCAAACTAGATACTGATGATTATAACGATTTGAGGACACGATATTCATAATGCACATTAGATGGTTTCCATTTGCAACAGATGATAGTAAATTATTGTTACAGTAGAGAATTTGTAACACTGTTGTGAGCATTTGGATGTGCTTCCGGAGCATCTACACTTTTTCGTTTTTTTAAATGATGTTTGTTTAATTGAATTCGGAACGGATACATTGCGACTGCTGTGTGTGTATTATAGAGGGTAACATAACCTCGTTGCTGGTTTTACATGTATAATAATTGTCGCATTTAAACGTAAGAAGTAAAAGATTAACCGAAGAACATAACTGATCGTTGTGTTTAGAAAATGGTAGTTTAAATTGACAGCAACCATTTAATGTCATTCATAACCATGGCATAACTGTTTATATTGCGCATCACGCATAGTTAAGCAACAGTAATGATGCATCCACAGACTCTATTAAATTCCAACTATTACAAATTGTGACAGACATCTATAGTTTCTCTTTATAAAAGACGTGCACTATACTTTATTCTCACCTTTTGACGTCGTTTTGCAATGGTGTATAATTTAGTAAATTGATTGTGCATTTATTTAAACAGGACACGCGATATACCGTATGTCACATGTAAACCCGATTTCCCTATCTGATTGGTACAAAGTCTATGCTTCTCGGTAAAATATCGTTTTGTAGCACAAAATGCATACTTGATTACTTATAATGATTGAGGTTCCAAAGATGAATGCTTCCAAAATATACTGAGCGTCAAAAGTTTCGCAAACGAATTAAAAATTCAAAATGTTTAAATTGTTAACTCGAAAGAACTTTTTACTAACACTGTCTATTCGTGTGCCAAAAGTGTTCATGTTGAACTCATTTCCGTTGGTCTTACGCTTGAATGATCACACCATCACAAATGGTAAAACGTCTATTCAAGCGCGCATAGTAAGGGCTTTCCATTTTCGACTAAATTTTCACTTCCAATTTACTTGATATATGTCTGTGATACGAAATACACAAATAGTTAGTCAAAATAGTTTGCAATGTATGCTACATTTAATGGCAAAAATTGATAAATGTGAACATAATCGTGTATATAAGAGTCAAGAGGCTGGCGTTTCACTAAAAATACTTTGTGTCGGATAAATTTGCCATGTCTCTATCATAAAAAGGCTGTTGCATCATATCCAACATACGGACCGTGTATATGAGGTACCACGTAACATAAGGTCAAGGGTCAATGCTGCTGACCTATACATGGAATGCCGCTATAATTTTAACACCAAACTCAATGACATTGTTTAAGCTTATTCGTAGTCCAACTGATATTAAATTTTATGGGGCACTTCCTTTTATTTTGCACTTTTATGACCAGTGCGCTGTATCTTAAAATGTGACATTTCGTACAGTGTCTCTTACGACATCCACACTTGTCTGTCATCAAAGAAAGATTATTTCGGTACGATTACCGATTGAATTACCTGCCTTCCACTGAAAAAAAATGTAGTGAAGCATTTTTGTTCACAATTGTCAATTGTTACCACCAAGTGTAGCGTTAATTGCTAACTACTTTGACTAACTATTTCTGTATTTCGTATCACAGATATGTATGAAGTAAATTGTAGTGATATATAATATCCATAGTGTTATATACGAGCTTTTTGCTTTTACAGCGATAACATATATCTGTTGGCGAAAAGGTTAACAAATATTGATGTCAGTATCTTATTAGTCAGAGGAAGTATTCCCGGAGAAAAAGTTAAACATCAATCCTCATGAACACGTAAGAAGTAACCAAAGATTGATTGTAAAAAAGTAAAACAGTTGTCGAATTTCAGACAATTGGAAATAAATAAATCTGAATCACGAGACACATGTTGTCCCTACAATTTGTTCAATGAGCGGCATATTATATATGTTCAAAATATTGCGAGTTACATGTAAAGTTATATATTTCAATATGTATGTTTTAGTCGGAAACACAGGAAAAACAACACGTATTTCTACAGTGTCAAACCTTTTATCTACTAATGTACAAAATGCACGGATATTGACTTCAATGATTGCAAAATACCAATAGGATGACCTTCAAGAATAAATTATATGTTTTATGTTATTTAAGATGTGTAGATTTAGCAATTCATTTTTAAGATTTTCATAAAGATACTCGTACGAATGAGCATTTTTGCAAAGTAATGACATGTCGTTTAACCTATTATATCAAAGATAAGAATGTGTTATTAATATGGAAAAGTCTCTTATAAATGAACTAAAGTAAGTTTCGACCAAATCATCAAGAATTTTTAAATAAATAAAATTTAGACGTGTAAACTGCATGCATGTGATGTCTTACAATGTACTGTACTGGAAATACTAGTAGATTAAAATTTACACATGTACACCTTCATCTGGGAAAGTTTTCTAACAATTACCGACACAAGCAAAGATACCTCAACTTCTAACCAAAACATAACAACTATCAAACATGTAATCTATGTGAAGATTTAATCATATTATTTCCAAAACTTAGACAGCACACTATTTTGAGATTATTTATTTCACGTCAGTGGCTGAATCAGATAAAGAAACGTGTGGTTATCGGATATCAAAAACAGGTATTCGGGTAGAAAATAGATAATTTGCTGCCTTGGAAAACATTAATACAATGTGGAAATTCATTGTGTCATGAAATTAGATGATGCCATTTTAGAATGTTGGTCCTTTATATAGTTTTAACTAGTATATGATTTGTGCAATCCTTCAATTACATAAGTATTCACTATTCCCGGATATTCTGGTTTAATGCCAGGCACCAGACAATACAACGCACAATGACCAATAATTTGGCGGTCAACCATAACAGCCTTGGGCAGACCATGCCTCAATTCGACTCTTCGATTTTCCATCCTAAAAGTGCTTGGTCGAAATACCAGACATATTATCATAGTATGTAGTCACTGAAATTTTAATGTTATGGAAATACGTTGGTACATGTATGTCAAGTGTATACCTATTTTCTGCTTGTATGTGTGTAATGTTTACGACCTATATCACACCGCTTGTCTAAAATCTCGATATACGCTCCTCACGCTATTGGAATAAATCCAACTCTTTATACGGAAAGTTATTTTTAGTCAGTTGGTGGTTATAACGTCAACACATCAGATAACACCATGTTGTGATGTATATCAATCTAATTGCTAGGTTGGACACTCAGACAAACGAAACGTCATTACAGATGTGGGCTGTGTTTGTTTTAGTTATATCCGTGTATTGGAAATACATTTTGGTATGTCAATCGTAATAATCTTGGAAACAATATCAATGTAATTTTTATCTCCAAGTGTGAAAGCATTATTGATATTAGCCATTAGTCTCAGTTACTAGTTTATCTGTTATGTACATGATTCGTTGTTTATTAAACATGTTTACACAAATGCATTAACAATTACAATGTATTTTCGGTTTGCATGTAGTAAATTATATGGATTTTGAGGAAAATTACTATACTGATGAGGACGGAATTTATTGTCCCCGAACATTAATTTAACCCGTCGTTCGCTTTATTAAGGGATCGTATAACCCTTTGCAATGACTATGAGGCACACTGTATGTGTTAACACAACGTCCTTTTAGAATATTATCTATACTATTATTTCATTTTTGTCTATGAAAGCGCCTGGTTTGATATGCTGTCGGTCATACAAAACGCAAGCATTTGACCGAGTTAATGCTTGTTAGCATATAATTAACCACCAGTGCCCTCTCTGTTGATGTAGTCGGTACGACGCAAGACACTCACACAAATTATATGAGCTAAATTCCCGTGCTGTGGTATAACGGTCATTTCGATATTCATTTGGTTAGGTCACTGACCTCCATATAATAAACACAAAATTAAGAAAGTCAAACTTCCAATGTAAACACACAAAAGGGCAGTGTTATTATAGAATTTGCTTTTATCAACGTCATATTGACTACACAAAAAGTACACCCACTGACAATTGTATTCCTCTACAAACATGGAATTTGCACTCTAATATGATAAAATCAAAATTCTAAAAGCATTGAATGAAACTCTTGTGAATTTCCCAGAGTGAAAAAGTATTCAATGTCAGATTGAAAATAACGCCTTGTTGTAAATATCTTAGAAAGTATTAAATATAATCGCTGTTAATGTTCTTATCGGTGATTTATCTGAAACAAATAATAAACATTGGACGACGTTGGAAACGCAACATGTTTTCAAAGTGGAATGAAACGTTCACTTCCTGCTATAATAATGTAATGTCAACTTCTAACACTATTAATTTTATGCAAATGTTATAGGAGTAAACGTTCAATCTCAAAGGGGACAAAAAACAATTAGGAACATGGTTTCAGAACTATTGTATTTGAGTCAGTTTGATAAAAATCATCCCAAATAGTGTTATTCCCTGCTTAATACAACGGATTATTTCCCTTCAATTATACTATAGCATAACATCGAGTCAATTTTTCACACACACAAACTTTTGTATAGAAATATAAACACATAAAAAATAATTTTGATTTCATTGTTCTTGTTCGTTCACATCCACTAATTGTAAAAGGTGAATGCTTCTACCAAATTGATTTTATCAAGAATATTTCTGCGAAGGCCTTACTTTTATTGTAACTGTTTATTCCTAGACGGAAACTGTTTATAGATAAGCATGACTATGAAAATAACAGTGGTTGATAACGTCATATGGGGTTTATCCGTGACTGGTCGTATTTTTGATTACTCATCCTGCAACAATAAGTATGAATAATTTATACAACGTTTGTTTTATTGCTGATACAGTGGTCGAGTATGTAGCTTCGTGTTTGATGTTGCATCTATATATTGTATGTCTATGTAGGTTGGAATTTTCTCAGCGGTGGTAGTAAGTCATATTAATGTTTCGTTTGGTCATTTGATGTTTCCTTTTTGGTATGTTGGATGCTAAATTTATTACCATTTGGGATGGTACTTGGAGTCATCGAGGGACAGAAACTACATGTATGACATATCACAATAACGACCCACTTTGTCACTTTATGTCACTATCGTGGCATACCTTTATGAAACTATGTTATCCAGAATGTTTACAGCTGACACTTGGGTATTTCATGTTCTAGTTAGACTATGTGTGGACATTGTGTCGTGTATGTTATGTGATGCTGTTTAGGTTTTTTTCACTCAGCTGGAACATTCACCAGTAATATTTAAATCATTGTAGTACCATTCACATTTGTACCTATTCATCATTTTACTCCTACATTTCGGCACTGGATCTTCGCTAATGAGCGCCCTATTACCTGTGTAAATATTTTGAAACGTCTGCCAATTCATACACAATTAGTAAGTAGGTGATGCGAGTTAAAATACCACATGCTATATGTATTACAGCTATCACCTTAGTTGAAACATCATGGCTGTTAAATTTCTATTATCGTGTTGCTGCAACATATTGCATTGTATGATAGGCATGATGTCATCTTATCCAGCCAGTTTCACCAAACACATAGTCTTTCAAGCTGACAGTCTATACTCCAGAAATGGCAAACAAGATACTTATGAATACGAACGATTCGAAGACACGATATTCATAATGCATATTTAAATGGTTTATATTTGCAACAGATGATAGTTTATTACTGCAGAGCATTGGTACATTTTTGTGAGCGTTTGGATGTGCTTCCGAAGCATCTACACTTTTTCGTTTTTTTTTAAATAATGGTTGTTTAATTAAATTCGAAACGGATACATTGCGACCGCTGTGTGTGCAATTTAGAGGGTAACATAACCTCGTTGCTGGTTTTACATATATAACCATTGTCGCATTTAAACGTACATTGTATGAAGTGACCGGATTACAGTAGAACAAAACTGATCGTTGTGTTTAGAAAATGGTAGTTTGAATTGACAGCAGCCATTTAATGTCCATTCATAACCATATCATAACTGTTTATTTTTCGCATCCATCATGGTTGAGCAACAGTAATAATGCATCCACAGACGCTATTCAATTCGAAATATTACTAACTTTGACAGAACTCTATAGTTACTCTTTATAAAAGACGTGCACTATGATCAATTCTCACCTTTTGACGTCGTTTTGCAATGGTGTAGAATTTAGTTAATTTAATCTGCATTTATTTGCACAGGACACGCAATATACTGTCTGTCACTTGTATTCCCGATTTCCATATCTGATTGGTATAATGTCTATGCTTCTCTGAAAACATCGTTTTTTAGCACAAACTGCATACTTGATTACTTATAATGCTTGAGGTTTCAAAGATAATTGCTTCCAAAATATGAAGTGCCGGTGAGTTGTCTTCTACTAGTATTTAAACTTTGCTTCGGTGAAGATGCAGTATGGCAATGTTATACTAAACATACAATTACACGCAATTAATTCCGTTACTAACATTTCGGATTCAGATAGACTCATCTTGGCTACAATGTCACTCCAATCAATATGATTGCCTCCGCGGTATTTCCAACACCGCTACATGTATTTATAATTCTACAAGCGTAGTTGTAAATTGTAGCTTGAAACAAAAAACATTTAAGACACACAATACCACTAGCATACTGTACGCCTATATACAAAAACGTAAATATGTGACATCAATATATTACTCCGTGTAAACATGATATATAGAGGATTTTGAATGAGTGCTCATTCTTTACCATCTTTATTAAACGAGTAGACAACACAATATGACACGAGGAACTGTTAACGAATTAAATAACAATGATTAGGAATGAGCACGAATGTTAGATCATTTTATTTATCATATAACCTTGGTAAGCGCCAAATATCTTTGAAAATGATGATATACATAGGTTCATGAGGTGTTTAACAAAATTAAAAGCGGTTCTTGGGGCGTGAAACACGGCCTTCGAGGGAGGATGCAACGCACCGATCGGCTTACACAACGTCACCCTGAATCAGTAAACCAACCAACATTAAGCTTATTTGCATACTTCTGTAACGGGCTGGGAGTGCATTACGGTATTTCCTAAACGACTTTTAAATTATTGCACTCCCACAACGCAGGATATATGATAAATATACATTAGACATTTATTCTAATGCTACAGCCATCGAACATTTCCCGCGACTGTTAATCCACACATAATCTAGAAATTATTGTTAGTACAAGATGTATAAGATTAAGCAGACGCTCGGTCTTGTAGATAATCAAACATTAAAGCTCCATGTGAATTTGAAGTGCCCTCTCTGTTGATGTAATCAGTACGACGCAAGACACTCACACAAATTATATGAGCTTAATTCCCGTGCTGTGTTATTATGGTCATTTCGATATTCATTTGGTTAGGTCACTGACCTCCATATAATAAACACAAAATTAAGAAAGTCAATATTCCAATGTAAACACACAAAAGAACCATTCTCTAAGGGCAGTGTTATTATAGAATTTGCTTTTATCAACGTCATATTGACTACACAAAAAGTACACCCACTGACTATTGTATTCCACTACAAACATGGAATTTGCACTCCAATATGATAAAATCAAAATTCTAAAAGCATTGAATGAAACTCTTGTGAATTTCCCAGAGGGAAAAAGTGTTCAATGTCAGATTGAAAATAACGTCTTGTTGTAAATATCTTAGAAAGTATTAAATATAATCGCTGTAAATGTTCTTATCGGTGATTTATCTGAAACAAATAATGAACACTGGACGACGTTGGAAACGCAACATGTTTTCAAAGTGGAATGAAACGTTCACTTCCTGCTATGATAATGTAATGTCAACTTCTACCACTAATAATTTTATGCAAATGTTATAGGAGTAAAAGTTCAATCTCAAAGGGGACGAAAACCAATTAGGAGCATGGTTTCAGAACTATTGTTTTGAGTCAGTTTGATAAAAAATCATCCCAAATAGTATTATTCCCTGCTTAATCCAACGGATTATTTCCCTTCCATTATACAATAGCATAACATTGAGTCAATATTTTACACACAAAATCTTTTATATAGAAATATAAATACATAAAAATGATTTTGATTTCATTATTGTTGTGCGTTCACAGCCGCTAAGTGTAAATGGTAAACGCTTCTATCGAAATTGATTTTATCAAGAATATTTCTGCGAAGGCTTTTTTATTGGAACTGTTTATTCCTGGACGGAAACCGTTGATAAATAAGCATGGCTATGAAAATAACAGTTGTTGATCACGTCATATGACGTTTATCCATGACTGGTCGTCTTTGTGATTAAACACCCTGCAACAATACGTATGAATAGTTACTGTATGTATTTTATTGCTGACACAGTGGGTGAGTTGGTAATGTAGTTTTTGTTATTTGTGTTAAAGTTGGTTTGATTTTTTCAGATATGGTAGTAATTGACCAGGTCAAGTTATAGTATTGCCTCGTTTGGTCACTTGAGTTTACTGTTTGTGGTGTGCTTTTGTCTCTGGATTTCGCAGCAGTCATACAAGAACAGTAACTAGGTCAGGTCACAGTGACGCATCGTTTGGTCACCACTTGGGGTCATCGTTTTGGCAAATTTATATGAAACTGGGTCATCCAGCATTTTTACATTTGTGACCTGGGCTTTTTATTTACTAGGTAGGCTTCCTGTATGTGTTGGCATTGTGTCGTGTATTTTGCGCGGTTTATGAAGGTAAGTGTTTCATTTCCTTCCGATTTCCTCGTAACCTTATAGAGGAGTCAGTTTGACTCGACTTAATCCAATTTACATTCAAAATAACTAAAGCAGCAATGGCGAGAATAACATCTGTACTAACTGTACTTCGGAACCAATCGGACATGTGTAAATACTTTATATTGCTGAGTAAATCCACAGCTCGGATGCTTTCCTTATTTAAAATGCAGTTACGCCGGGTTGCTTGCGGTTTTGATATATGCGTATTCTTCTTTCAGTCTTAAGCAACTATTACCGCTACAGTGTTTGAAGCTATGGATATTTAAAAGCATACATATAACGCTATGTTAGATTTATAAAAAAAAACTCTTAAAGCGTTTACGCTTATTTAATTCTTAAAACAACTTAACATCCAAGTTGTTATCACTAAGTTCATCAATCAAATTTGAGAAAACAACTTAACAGTTGTTAAAGCATATCTGTCTAAGCGGAATGCCTGTTTTGATTGCTTAGATGATATAATGCGATATAGTTCCAAGTAGCCAGTCCAGCGTGAATCGGACACAGACATCTTATAAAATAACCTCGAGTGTCAATAATATTGAAATCCCCTTTTCAGTAAAAACAAGTGAGTGTTTAAGACTGGTCTAGATCAATAGAGAGTACTCGCTGGAGTCTAAGAGAACGTTTCGCAGTCGTTATTTAGAGAGAAATTTCGATAGCTGTTAGCTCTATGGAAGGAACACCATAATGATACTCGTACGCCTATCAACGGCATTGGAATCTTCTTTACAAATAACACAATAAGCTTATATAATTTGCTTTTAATTCCGTTGTGCAAGAGGGGGATCAGGGTGCAAACTCGTTAGTAGTGAGGTTCTAATTAAAATATAAGCGGATTTGATTTTTTTTCAATGTTCAGTACAAAGTTGTTTGCAAACTTTTATCATCGGAAATAAACAATTTTCGTACACTGATGTTTGTGTGGATTACTCTGAATTGAACAATATTTTAATCTGGATTTACGCATCGTTTGAAAACACACATAGTGATTCAAAGGAAAGGATTTATTTGAACTTGGAACTTTTGCGTATTATCGGTCAGTATAATTATAATGATTTTATAACTGGATATTTGTTAGTCAGTTTCAAATGAACTAATTGTAGTACTTGAACAGATGTGGATTAATAGAAATATATACTTATTGCCGTCGAGCTTTATCTGTAAATGATAACATCTAAGATTAATTTGTATAAAGTTTCTATATTTAAATCGTTATAGATTTAGAGCTGCTTTTCATTTAATGTTCGCTCAACTGAGATTATTTCAGTCATAATTTGGGAATTTCAAATTCACATCATCCGGACTGCAGTAGAAATACAAATCAAGTTAGATGCGACCTTAACAAAATACTCCGTGCGAATACTATTTTGATAAAGTTTGTATATTGTAGACCGGAATCATATCTGCAACGTCTGATGCAAATGATTTGTAAAACATGCACCACCGAATCCATTTCTTTTCAACTTAATTAACCTTAATCAAATAACGATTGGTAAAGAATATAACGGCAATATCTGAAATTAATTTAGTACAAAAAAGTTTTAAATTTACTAAATCTGCATTAAATTTTGTTTTGTGACACTAGTAATGAAATGGTCAATTAATATCCAACGTGTCGAATGCAAACGGTTTGAATGAATATTCAAGTACATTTGTAAATTGAAATTAGACAATAGAGTACCAGCCCTGATCTATACTTATTTAACACAATTTTTTTCAAAGCAAACTATAATATTGCTCAAAACACCGTTTGTTTCAATGTTGCCTAGATGTATTCAATAGTATATCATTTCCTTTAACTGAAATGTGGGCCTTGTCGTAAAATAATTATTAATGGATGCGTTGGCTCATGAAAGCATCACGAATGTAATTTGAATGATCGCAGTCGATAATGGTTTTCACTTTTTATTCAAGTTTATTTAAGACCAAAAACGTGCTAGTACAATGTAGAAACCAAGCATTTTATTAGCAAAATATTTATTGCAAATGAAATAAAAATGCGCACAATTTTATCTATATTATACTATCATTGCTTAAATGTGGACTAAGGCAAAGTTTAAACAAATATATCCGGATAGAGATAGATTCCTCTTCGCGGTTTTCTTTCAATAGTTGATCTTGCATTTATATTGTAGTTTTGTAATGTGAATTCGAGTTAAATTTGTTAACATTGGTTTATACTATGCAATTTTATGCGTAGTTATCTGACGTAAGTGCTCAATGTTTTTAATCAAAGTGTATGCACATACATGTATGCGTAGATCATTCAATAAGCTGCAGAATTCAAGTATATTCAAATTTGGCATCTTCACAAAAGAACGTTGCCTTTGGCCATTTGCAAAATGTATTATCAACTAAAACCATCCAAATAATAAAACAAAGAATTAACAATGTTACAATTATCATGGAATATGCTGAATATAAACCATGGATCTGATAAATATGTTTGAAAATGACAACTATCCTATCAGTGATTAATGTGCTAGATCTGAGAGTAGACACCTATTTCCTGTAACATTATTAAAGAGGCGTTCCCTATAACTTTGATCGTTTAAATCGATACAGGAATTTTATACATTAAATGAAAATCATTATTGTTTAAACTCCTCAAATCTTTAACAAAAAGCTCCCACCAATTACCGAGAAAAAAATATATTTCCGTAAAGAGCCAAAAAAGTCACGAGTTGTTTCCCTTTGACCACATAATGGAAGCGATACATTATTGTTGGAGATTTGACAATATTTTTGACATTATAGAGACATATTTGAGCACACTTTCCTCTGTACATTTAGCTCATTAAATATGATAGTAGAGAAACATATGCTAGTTATAGGAAATGCCTCTTTTAAGTTGGAATGTAGTTTATCGTAAAATTACCGTAAATCCTATAAGATAGTGCTACTATTCCTGTAACAAATCAACGATGTGATATTTTGTAATAAAATAAATATAAAATCCAGATCAAACTGAGCAGAAAAAAACTTCGAATTTGTAAGTTATACTTGATATAAAATGATGTACATTTTTACCAAGATTATATTTATGTGTACGGTTATAGTGTTGAGAAGAGAGATAACGTGAAATTTATTTTACACGGAGAGGTTGTTTATTGCATGCAATATAGATGCGATGATATATTTAACGATGGGATGGTGTTAAATTGATTTAAAGTCACAACATATTAGAGTGATAACTTATAAAAAGGACTGATAACTTTCTGCAGTAAAGCTGCACACTAGATTCTATATATATTGAGCGTCAAAATTCCAAAATTCGTGATTGTTAACCTGAAAAAATTATTAACTGACACGTGCCAATTCAGTGTTAATGCTGAACCCGATTCCATTAGCTTCCGTTCCGTTTGAATGATTACATCCTCACAAATAGTAAAACGTCTTTCCTATCGCGGAAAATCGCATTCGCCTAAATGTTCACTTCCCATGTATATGATAAGAAATACACACTTGGTTAGAAACGCACGGCTAATTTAATAGTAAAAATGAATAATGGTGAACATAATCGTATATATGACATACTATAATTATGCTGATGTTTTACTAATTTAAACATACTTTCTGTCTCTATCACTGTAAGACTGTGGTATCATCTCCGACCGACCGACTGTGTAAATGGCGTACCATGCGACAACAGGTCAATGGTCAAAACCGCTGACCTTGACAGGGATATGTTGCTGTCACTTTAATTGTAGTCAAACAAACTTTAACATTCATGTGGAACATGATTGGTTGTGTTTTGTGCGACAATCGATGTTTCTAAAATGGTGACATTTCGTGAAATACTCTATGACGATACATAATCGTTTGTGGTCAAAGGGAGATGTTTGTGTCAATAGTTAACTCCCCTCCACTGTTAAAAGTAGTATATCGTCATGTGTATTTTTTGATCGTTGGGTTGTCTCACATGATTTATGGATGGAATATTTTCTTAAAATCGATAATTGTCATTGATTTATGTCAATTGCATATCCCTCTATAAATATGCAGTTCAATCAATATGAACTAGTTGGCGATTTCAAAAACATAGTCACCTAGTGTAGCGTTTGCGGAACTTTTGACGCTCCGGATATCATTTCATTATAGTATTGGTATACGGTTGTAAACGTTAAGCCTATGCATTACAGACGTCCAAGTATATTTAAAGGAGCACATTTATTTGTCTATACTTTGTTCGTGTCATTATTTCCCTTTTCACCCTCAAGCATTGGAAGTCGAAATAATAAAGTTGACGTTAAAGGGACTGTGTCATGTTTCTGCGTATAGCAAAAATAAAATACAATTGTCAAATATTCACTAAACTTTGGCATAGATGCATGTATATCCCATGAGATTACATATAACTTGTGAAACATCAGTATTTTGTAATTATTAAAGTATTCGCTTCCAAAATTCTATACCGTATTAATACAGTATAGATTTTTAAACTTAACACTCATTTAAATTGCCAGAAATTCACTCGCATGTAATGACAACGAATTTAACACCAAACTAACTACTTCATAGATGTTTACACTGAAGTTTGTGTTACTGACTGATCTAGTGAGTATTATTACTCACACATCATGCCGAAAGGAAAAAGTACGCTGCTTTTTAAAAAGAAAAACACACTGGTGTGCGCGATGTTGAACGCGGTTAAAATCGATTATTTGCAATAGATATTTCTCAAAGCAACAGTAAACAATTTTCTATTATATAAAGATTTGGTAAGAAAAGTATATTTTTAAAAAACCTGTAAAAACGACACGATGTTGGATAGATATAGTATGTTATCTAGTCGGTAGATACACATGTAGCCGAATAAGTGGTTAGCGACCATGGTGTTTGTAGACTATATCCTGTTAAACGTATGTTAAACTGTGCCACTCGGCAGATATGGAAGCAAGTTCTGGTTCAGATGGATTGAGGGGGGCATTTTCTTCAGTGACATCGTATACGACTCTTATGGGAAAGTTTCAAAAGAGTAAAGTTGATAAATAATTAGGAACACATCTTCAGTCAACCAGTCGCCATATTTGACTGAAATGGTTAAATATCGAACACAATCTGATACAAACGAACAAAAACTAAGATTAAAACCACGAAGCAAGAAAATGAAGAATGACATAATGGCGGGAAATATCATTTGGGTGGAAATTGAAATATCATCAAAAAGCATTAAAATACGATGAAAGGTAACCAGCAACGCAATATTAAGAAAAATGTCAGTTGGTGGTCGACAGATGAGGTAGAAAAGTAACCACAGAAAACGCGCGCTTTGTAAAATAATTAAATATTGGCGCTCTTTGGCGAAACATTCATAGCATTGACTCTTTGATAACATTGCAGCACATTGCAGCATAATGTAACACACAGAAACGCTTGTTATCAATTGGTATGCGATGTTATGTTAGTTTATACGAACGGTTTAACATATTTAATTGGAACCGTTACATTCTCGTGTTCTGTTTATGCTTTAAATAAAAATAAAACTCCAATAAACATATTATACTGGCATTTAAATGAATATTTGTTCAAACATAAGGATGAACTTGCTTCTATGCGTGTGTTGCTAGTTATGTGTCTGCAAAGTGCTTTTATGATAGATAATGTTCGCCAGAAATGTAACAAATGCTCACTTTTCCATTATGAACTAAGGCAGGAGTAAGGAAAGTGTGCTTCACAAAACGAATTAATTACAAAAAGCAGTCGAATACCAGGATATCAGGAAAGTAAGCGGTGCAAATAAATACGGCAAACACATGAAACGAACAAGCGGAGGAAGGGGAATTTAGTTACAGCATAAAATGTACATGGATATTGGAACATTCTGAAAAATGGGCATTAAGAAATACATCGGAACAAATCCCAACGAACATTTAGAACTTTAATTAACAATATATACAAACATGAATATATTGAGAAATATCGTAAAACAAATTCGAGACATTTGACAAAGTCCGTCAACTACATGTACGCACGTATTATAAGCTTTGAATTTCGTTACCAAAATCAAGATATTATTGGTCGTAGGTAAATTACATGAATACTTGGATATGTTATAAGCTATATAACTTAATGAGTCAAAGGTAAGTGACTATTACTAAAACCAAGATAACTATTAAAACTTTTCAACGGATAACTTTTATTAATGCATAATGTAAACTAAATGTATGTCTATAGGGACAGTTGGTTACAAATGTAACAACAAAGTGTGACAATGGGAATGAAGCAAAAATACAAACATTATGGGAAATGGTGTACTCATCTTCACCAATATTTTGGAAAGCTTATGCATTTTTTCAATTAAGGAAATATAGTAAAACGCGTTGAAATATTTTTTAGAATAGTTGAAAGAGTCGTTAAACAAATAATTGAACAAAGAATTACTATATAAAACAAAAACATGAATAGCGGGATATTTGTACGACAATACTTGTAAATATAAAAATTATATAAAGCTAATGGATGTACAATACCTAGGGACATTGCATAAACCATATGTTAAAGACATGCGCATTTGGAAATGTCTTAAAGCGAATAAATATAAGCTGCTTCATGCATCTAGCGAAAGTTCTTATAACTTGTAAAACCACTGTGGTATACCGTTCACTCGTTATTCAGTATTGTTCATGGTTGCTATAATTATCAATATCATGTGCACTTAATCGCGATACTCTGTAAAGTGTCATGTACATTTTTGTATCTAGATCTTAAACTAAATGTTTATCAGCTCAGACAAGATCAAATGCTCAAATCAAATTAAAGCCCCTTGATAAACAATTATTTTTACACAACTGCAGTATCACTGTGAACATTTACACATGGAAGTGGACCATTTCAATGGTATATGAATACCTTCACGAAAACCTGCTATACTTTGATGCCTTTCATGGCTAGCTGAATATCTTTTCGATATGTTGTGTAGAAAAAAATTGGTACAACTATTTCTTCGAATCGACAGTATTCACTTTTATGATTCATGTGTATGTTACATTAATACGTACAGAGTTTACATTTTTCAAGAGATACATATATGGTGCCATACTCTGGAGACTTCAATACTATTGGTGTTATAGCTTTTTTCCTTTTTAACAAAGCTTCTTTACACAATATAGATAAGTATCGATATTTTTGTTTATCCACCAGTCTTTTTCCACAGTCGAACGAATAATTTGTTTGAAAAAGATAGACAGGGGCTTCAAACTCATTTAGTAACGAGACTTACCGATATCTTTTTGTGACTAGATCAGTTCTTGTATGGACAAGATGCTGTTGTTAAGAAGCCATGTAACACATCTGAAAAGAAACAATCTAATTTGTCTGTCGGCTTTTTTGTTAGTGGGCTAGACTCTGGTGGCATAATCGCGTGTTAAGAAACACATAATTGCAATTTATTAGACGTCTTTCTCTCCTTGTCGTTTTAGATATTTTACCACTTAATATATGGACATATAATTTTGGACAATGTCGAGACGCATCACTAGCAGTCTGGTACAATGAAGGTCAATGTTACCCAAGGCAGTTCTTGCCATTTCGTGATAGAACTAATACATTTAAAGGGTTCAGATTATTACACATTTATAAGAATCATTAGTCTGTGCTGAATTACCAAATATCTGCACTGGGACAACTCACAGGATCTACACAGATGTCTTATCAAATCACCACCAGCACAAAGACTCATTTTACCCTTGGAATGTCACATGAATATGGGTGTAACTAAAGTTGGAAGTTATTCTATTAATGCATTTACGCAGTTTACTTAGCTTTCACATATATTTCAACGCTGCGATAACTTATTACAATATATTTTCGAGTGTCTGGTTTATAGAGCACTTCAAACTAAGCTTAGATTTTAATTTGCAATATATTGTCAAGGGCGCATACTTATATCAATACATACAGTTTTAGCGTAATGCTTAGTAAATAACAAGTGTAAGGTTATCAGAATATTTAATAACATTGGTTTTTCTAGACATGAACCGACTTAATCACTATGTATGTTTAAAATTACAATTATGTGTGCTTCGTCAATATGTTGTTTTTTTTACTGGATGCTTTTATTAGCAAATATTGTTGTGCTGTATTGCCCACTGGTCACACTGTGTAAGTAAAAAAGAAAAGAGAAAATCGGACAGGGAAGGCATCACACAACTTAACCAGCCGGGTACAGAACGCAGTAGCACTACCTCCTTTCAGCAATGTACTTGATGCATAGGCGTCGTGTTGTAGCATACTGTATATATAGTTAGAGGGGGTTAAGTATAGTACAGCTCCATGTATGAGTTAGTCTGGATTAAAATAAACATTTAAGGAACATGACTACTAAGTTAACTGTTATTTCGAACTGTTTCTTTGGAGAATTTTGAACTTGTGCACTTATTACAAATTGATTATTTCGTTCAAGACGTTGATTTTGACGTGACTGCAACAGTCATGTTTAAAGTTAAAACACACTTTTTACATGATTTTGATGCGTACATTAATACAAATTCAAGACATTTTAATGAAACAAATGTCAGATCTTCATGTTTTGTAAAGTAGTTGAATACCATATATTGGAAATTAATGAAAATATAAGCGTGATGTGCTGTCACTGTAACATGGGATGTTGTTTTGAACAAAAACAAATATCCTAATATTTACGTCACAGGAAGTTGTCTCAGTCGTTTTGGGGTATTTTGTTTGTGAAGGATTTCAAGTAAATACCTATTGCAACCTTACTCATTTACAACTCATTTAAATAATACATCTTCTATATAACAGTTTCTCGTCTTTAAACAAATGATCACATTACTTGTAGTTTGATTCCAATTATATATATCACAAAATCGAGTGTTATTGCATATAAGTATACATAGCAATGGTGGCTTTACTGGCTTTAATTGCAAACGGGTATTGGTGAGTGATTTTTGTTTTAAATGCCATTGACCATTATGTATAATGTAGCATTAAAAAGGGTGCTTTTCCAAAACGTAAAAGGGGCGAGACAAATAACGGTTCATACGCAGTTGATGTCCAGTTTTACAAATGCTTATTTCAGGTCACAGTCGGCGAAAAAAAATGATACAGTGTCATATGAACGGTAGTTCATATTTTATTTGTATCTATAGGATTAAACCAACCCCCAATATCACTGTTTTCTTGGTCATTGGTGATCTTGGAAGTCGACGCTCGTAACAAAACGTGTATTATGTAGCGTTTGCTTAGCGACGTCGCGTTTGTTTTCTTGACGTCGCATAAAATTACCCACCAAAGTGTCATACTTTTGAAGATCATACTAATAAATTGTTTACATGTTTTGCTAGCGTTTCAACAAGAATTTTTCGCGTTATTACGACTGCAGAGTCCCGAGGGACAGTTGGTGCACAAGCCCTCCCAGGGCGAGGTCTCCGACACTCTCAAGCGGCAATATAGAACATTACAGCTTGTGTTAACCCTACATTATCATTGTTTCCTCAAATATTAGTATTCGGTACAATAAAATTATGAATGCATTATGAACATAGTACACGTATAAATATTAAATAATTGATAACAAAGCTGAATATACATAGTAATATTTGCATCATTAAGTATTCACTCGTTCTTGCACTCATTCACATTTATTACACGTACATATGGTAAATGGTTTGAGTCCATATTGACATGAGCATGTATATGTTCATATGACATTACTCTTTTACCGGATGTAAGAGGTTATAAAAGTGGTTAACTAACTATTTCTGAAAAGTTCATAAATATGGCTATCGGCGAATCTAAATATCGATGTATACAACCAGGAGATTCTTAATAGATAAAAGAAAATAATTTGTTTTCCATAATTCTTGTTGTATTATATAAATGTAGTTTATAACAAAACTTCATCAGACGATTCGGGAAGAATATTTCTTATAAATAATACAACCAATATGTTAATGACTGTTTTACAATCAAAATAAAATACAACCCAAAAATAAAACACAAGCCGTCTAACCATATCGTAGACACATCAGTTTTGAAAATAATATACCAGACACACTAGACGCACGCAAATTTGTAAACGGGTAAAATCCGTTTGATACCCCCAGGCAAGATTGCATAATCTAAAATTGAAATAATTTCCAGAATCCTCCCAGAGGACTATAAAATATTGAATGTTTCTTTTATGATTTAGTTATTACAAATATAATTAGACATGCAAACTTTAAAGGTTGGCGATATAAATGTGCCTTGTTGAAACGTCTTTTATTCGTAATTTGGTTTAATTGCAGAATTGTGTGCAATGCTCTAGTGAATTACTTCAATAAAAATCAACAAATGTGCAACACATTTCTCATTTTATGTTATTTCTGCGATAGAGTTCAATAAATATATCAAAAGAAATGCGTTCAAAGAGATAGCATGTTTTATCTGTCCGGGTGAAAATTGTGCATGTAACAGCAATAATAGTGCGAGTTGGTTAATAATTTATTGAAACTTGATATAAAATATTACTTGAGTTCAATTTCCGTGACCATCGTTTGCTCATCAAACTATAACATTGCATGCTGTTGTTCAATCAACAATGCTTCACCCAGGTAATACACATTATCAGTCTGTATTTATGTTTGTCGATGCATGACCAGGAGCGGTTGGAAAATAAATTGAAATAAACTAAAGATATACTGGAACGTTGTCTGCACAAATCAAATATCGGCTGATCAGAAAAACAAACGCTCAATGGGAGTAATCTATGTATAATTGGCGAAATTATATGAAATGTCAGACTGTTGAGCTTGTCAGACTTCACAGAAAAGTGTGTTATCTATGTTTTATATATACCATTTGTTTGATGTTGGTAAGAATTATGCACTCCCGGGACAAAAGAAAGGTGGTACGTATATCAAAAGTCGGCAGTCTTATCAGACAAAAAACCTGTAGACACGCCATTAGTGCAGTCTCATATCAACTTTAAAACATGCATCACGACTCAGGAATTAACGTTCAAGTTCGAATTAAGACTTTTTCTGCAATTGTACCAATATTTATATACCAAAATTTATATTTAACTCATGATTTCTTCCCAGTATTGTTCCAATGTATTTAGCGCGTGGTGAGTTTCGTTTGTTCCATTATTGCATAACACCAACGTTTTTGTAACCGAAATTTTTCAGTTAAATAATGATTACTGGCCCTGTATGATGTATATGTAGATAAGGGTTCTTTGTTTGTCTCTTCTGTGGGTGGCTGCACAACGCCGCTGTTTCTTTATGGACTCGACTTGTCACTAGATGTACAGATTACTGGCCATGTATGATGTATATGTAGATTAGGGTTCTTTGTTTGTCTCTTTTGTGGGTGGCTGAACAACGCTGCTGTTTTTTTATGGATTCGACTTGTCACTAGATGTACAGTTTTGAAACATGTCAACTGATTAACACCATGTTGCATGTATCGTGCTTTACCTGGGTAAACTTTATATAGATTACAAATATAAACACTTTATTGGTTGTCATAAAATGTGTATACATTGTACAAGGGGTGTCCACTTTTGTCCAGACGATCTAGTTTTAAACATATACCATATCACATGAGTCAATGCTTCTCTGAGCTGATTGCATCTTGTGAGCCATGTTTTCGTTTCGGTTTGCGCCGGAAGAGTGTGCGAACATCTTATAGCTTACATCGTCAGATTAAAAAGGATACATTCTGATACTCAGTCTGGTTAAATTGACCATTATTAATGTTGTTGGCAGTCTATCCGGCATCAAAGGTTGTTCAACCAAGGAGAATAATGTAACCATTGACCCTGTCAGAAGCACTCTGCCTGTCTTGACATAAGACGCTCGTGCCAACACCAGCCATAGACGATAATTGTCCATTTTATTATATACTGATATAGCAGGCCGGTTCGCAAATTTTTGCTACCGGAAGAATTCTGCTCTTGTCAAGTTTTTAAGGAGAAGTTAATGATGATACTCATTAAAAACAATGCAGACTCATTGAAATCTTCAAGGAACTTTGTCAGGTTCTTTTTAAATATTTATAGCTTCTACCACGACTCTCCACAGTTCACACGGTGTTCATCGTTTATGCATCAGCTATAACATCAAGAAACCCTATAAAACAACATTGGCAGATTTCTACCTGTTTATTTATTCTTGCCAGTTTTTATTGTATCACATTCTTTTCTGCAAACCTGACTTCTTTTGATAAAAATTAGAAAATGAAATTCCAATTGTACACGTTGACGGCCCAGGGGATTTCGTTGTGTAAAAAATAAATAGGTAAAATTGATTAATGTCGATTTTCTTAGAGAAATATAGCTTTAACTTCCATCAACATACTTTTAATATAATATTCATCTTTACGAGAGACATATTCCAGTTTGTGTTTTGATTTGGGGATAGTTAATACATTTGCTTTATTATATTAATACAAATGTAGCGTAAGCGTGGATTTTTCCTTCTTGGCACAAAGTCAGTTGACAAACATATAGTTCATTTCATTCAGTTGCTGGGCATCACTTCCTTTCGTTATAATGATAAATAGTTCTACAATAAACTGTATATCATCATAAGCAGGGCTTTTTCTTTGGCAATAATTCCCCAAAAATAATGATACTGATATAAATTTAAGCTTTTGTACACAAACGGATTAATTAGTCGGTTATGACACCATACAGTTTTGTGTCAGTATCATATAAAGTTTGTATATGTTTGGACTATTATGGGACTGGTCACGCCGTAGGAATATATTTTGTGTAATGCACTTAATACATAGACTCTAATAGGCGTCTTATTTTAGTTAAAATTGTATGTATAGTTCGTATGAGTGTTTCAAAGTTCACTATAGTGCGGCTACATGTGCTCGGATTAGTTTTAGATGAAAGTAACTATTTGTGGAACTGATGCTTTTAGCTAGAGGACTACAATAATATGTGATGGATTATCTTCTTGTTGTTAGCTTCTATCTATTTTTATCGACAACCACGACAACCTTTGGTGTTATATATATGGTTTGTTCATGAATAAAGCAATGGAGTATCGGAGATGACACCCATTAGAATAACAATACTAAGTTAACTATTATGCCAAACGCGCGCTTTGTAACAAATAATTAAATGTTGGCGCTCTTGGTGCGAAACATACATAGCATAGCCTCTTTGATAACGTTGCCGCATTATGTAACATACATAAACGCTTGTCATCAAAGGTAACGCAATGTTATGTTAGTTTATCCGAACGGTTTAACATATTTAATTGGAACCGTTACATTCTCGTATTCTGTATATGCTTTAAATAAAATAAAACTCCAATAAACATATTATACTGGCATTTATATGAATATTTGTTCCAACATAAGGATAAGCTTGCTTCTGTGAATGTGTTGCTAGTTATGTGTCTGTGAAGTGTTTTAATGATAGATAGTGTTTGCCAGTAATGAAACAAATGCTCACTTTTCCATCATGAACTATGGCAGTAGTATGGAAAGTGTGCTTCACAAAACGCATTCATTACAAAATGCCGTCTAATACCAGGATTTCAGGAAAGTAAGCGATACCAATACATAAGGATAACACATGAACCAAACCATCTAATGTTGGGTAATTTAGTACAAAACATGAAATGTACATGGATATTGAAAAAGTCTGTAAAAAGAAGCAAATATACAAACATGATAGTGTATACAACTTCACAAATACTTTTGAAAGCTGATGCAATATTTTTTCAGCTGTGGCGATTTAGTAGAATGGTTGAATATGTTTGGAAAAGTTACAAGTGTCGTTAAACAAATAATCAAATAATGAATTACTATATAAAACAAATGCGTCTAGCGAAAGTTCACATAACTTGTAAATCCATTGAGGTATACCGTTCACTCGTTATTCAGTAATGTTCATAATTATCAATATCATGTGCACTAAATGGCAGTGCACTGTAAAGTTTTATGTATCTAGCTCTTGCACTACATTTTTATCAGTTCAGACTATAAAAAATGCTCAAATCAAAGTAAATGACCCTTGATGTTATATTCATGTTTTACACAACTACAATATCACTGTGGACATATACACGTGGCAGTGAACTATTACTATGATATATTAACACCTTCAGGAAAACCTGCTATACTTAATATCTGGAAATATCTTATAGATATGTAAAGAAAAAGTAGTATTATATAATAGAAAATAACTTGACGTCACAATTAATGGATAATCGTTCCCTGTTCGATGCAGCTAAAAGTGATAGTATTACTTAAATGTACTCACAATACCCGGTGTACGGTATACCGCAGTGAAAACAGAACCACTGTATAAACCTTAATGCAAAATGGTGTACATCGTACATTCTGTAATATGACTGTAGATCTATAGTAATGCATTTTATACGCATATAAAGATCAAGTACAGTCCGTTCAAACTTAAATGGTAACAGTTGTAAACCCTTTCTCGTCCGACAGGTAAAAATGTTTATCTAGGTTTAACTAGGAGTAGCTGAGTTAACTGTAATCCCCGTTATTCCTTCGAATCGACAGTATTCACTTTTATGATTCATGTGTATGTTACGTTTATACGTACATGTACAGAATATACATTTTTCAAGAGATACATATATGGTGCCATACTCTAGAGACTTCACTAATATTGGTGTTTTAGCTTTTCTGCTCTTTTACAAATCTTCTTTACACCATATAGATATTATCCATACTTTTGTTTATCCACAAGTCTTTTTCCACAGTCGAACGAATAATTTGTTTGAAAAAAGATAGACAGGGGATTCAAACTAATTTAGTAACGAGACTTACCGATATATTTTTGTCATTAGATCAGTTCTTGTTTGGACAAGATGCTGTAGTTAGGAAGCCATGTAACACATCTGAAAAGAAACAATCTAATTTGTCTGTCAGCTTGTTTGTTAGTGGGCTAGACTCTGTTGGCATAATCGCGTGTTAAGAAACACATAATTGCAATTTATTAGACGTCTTTCTCTCCTTGTCGTTATAGATACTTTACCCCTTAATATAGGGACATATAATTTTGGACAATGTCCAGACGCATCACTTGCAGTCTGGTACAATGAAGGTCAATGTTACCTAAGGCAGTTCTTGTCATTGCGTGAAAGAACTAATACTTTCAGACGCTTCAGATTATTACACCTTTATATGAATCATTAGTCTGTGCTGAATTACCAAATCTCTGCACTGGGACATCTCACTGGATCTTCACAGCCGTCTTATCAATTCACAACCAGCACAAAGACTCATTTGACCCTTGGAATGTCACATGACTATGGGTATAAGTAAAGTTGGATCTAGTTCTATTAGGGGATTAAATAGCCAGCAAAGCTGGCTATTGTAAATACCCATACCAATAATGTCCACGTCTTCGTCGAGTCTTTGCAGGTACTAATGCTTTCAGAAAAAGTTGTTTCCGGTCAAAAATTTCAGGCGGTTTTCCGAGGTGAATGGTCCTTGAAAAATAAAAAAAATAGTAATCTGTAAACGGTTGCCCCCTATCATTTTCTTTCGAATTATAACCATCTTTAAAAATATTCAATACATAGAACAAACCATTAAAAAAAACAAAGTGAAGTAAGAAATACGCTAATGTACTGGATACACGGCGCCAATACAAGACGTGATGCCGTGACGTCACAAATAACAGAAATGACGTCATACCAAAAGTAAGCCAAATAGACTCATGACGTTACGTTGCAATGTATAACAAATCAGTATAATATAGGTAAAACTCCAGGTTAGGGTGCCTACACTTATTCCAAACATAAACCACAGATACATAGTCAATCTATAATTTTGAATAATTATTATTTCTAGTCTTAAATTTAAAGAGGAAAAGTGATCAGTTGCTGATCAATAGGCTAACTATCTTTGTATATTTCATAACATCCTAATTCAACTCATATTTAGTCAGTTTCTATCTGAAACATAGCTTAGCAGATATCCAATGTGAATTTAATCCCTCATTTAGGCGGTGCCTTAGTTCATATTAATGCATTTATGCAGTTCACCTGGCTTTCACATATATTTGAACGCACCGATTGCTTATTTACAAGATATTTTCGCGTGTCTGATTTATAGAGAACTTCAAACTAAGCTTAGATGTTGATTTGCAATATATTGCCAAGGCCACATACGTATATCAATCCATACAGTTTTAGCGTAATGTTTAGTAAATAACAAGTAAGTGTAAGGTTATCAGAATATTTAATAAAATTGATTTTCTTCAAGCCATGATCCGACTTTCTTATTATGCAGATTTATAACTACAGTTATGTGTGTTACGTCAATATGTTTTTGGGACTAGATGCTTTTATTAGCAAATAGTGTTGTGCAGTATTGTCACTGGTCATACTGTGTAAGTAAAACAGAAATTAGAAACTCGGAAACTTAACCAGCCAAGCCCTGGCCCAGTGATTATAAACATTTCTCAATCTTATACTCCAACTTCGTACTCCATAATCCAACGTGAAAAACAGCTTTTTTCAGAATTTTGCATTAAACCCAACACCATCTAGTAGCAAATGATCTAACTAAGAAAATGAACCCAAGTTGTAATGTTTTCATTCAAAAATAAAGAAGTTACAGTAGTTTTTGTAACTAAGCAATGCTCCAATTGGAAAACATAGTATGAGTTGGTGCGTGGAGTACGTACTCCGATGTTTATAATCACTGGGCCAAAACACAGTAACACTAACTCCTTTAAGCCATGCACTTGATGCATAGAAGTCGTGTTTCAGCATACTATGATGTATGTAGTTAGAAGCAGTCTAGTATAGTACAGCTCCGAGTGTGAGTTATTTTGGATTAAAATAAACATTTAAGGAACATAAATACTAACTTAACTCATTGTGGTATTTAGAACTGTTTCTCTGGAGGAATTTGAATCTCTGTACTTATAACAATTATATCGTTGAGGACGTTGATTTCGACGTTACAACGACACTCATGTTTAAAAGTTAAACACAAATTCAAGACATTTTAATGAATCAAATGCCAGAGCCTGATGTTTTGTAGAGTAGTGGCATACAATATATTGGAAATTAATGAAAATATACAGCGTGACGTGCTGTCACTGTAAAAAGGGATTTTGTTTAGAACGAAAACAAATTACCTCACATTTACGTCACGGGAAGATGTCTTACTCGTTTTTACGTATTTTGTTTGTGAAGGATTTCAAGTAAATACCAATTGTAACCTAACTCATTTACAACTCATTTAAATAATACATCTCCTACAAAACAGTTTCTCGTCTTTAAAAAAATGATCACATTACTGGTATTTTCATTCCAAATATGCATATATCACAACAGTAAATTCTATTGCATATAAGCATTTATAGCAATGATAGCTTTACTGTCTTAAATGCAAACGGAACATGGTGAATGATTTCTGTTTTAAATGTCATTGATCAAAATGTATAATGTAGCATTAAAAAGGCTGCTTTTCCCAAACGTAAAAGGGGCAAGTCAAATAACGGTTCATGCACAATTGGTGTCCATTTTACAAATGCTTATTTCAGGACACAGCCGACGAAAACAAATGATACAATGTCATATGAACTGTAGTTCATATTTTATTTTTATCTATATAATTAAACCAACCCCCAATATCACTGTTTTCTTGGTCATTGGTGATTTTGGCAGTCGACGCTCGTAACAAAACGTGTATGATATAGCGTTTGCTTTGCGACGTCGCGTTTAGTTTCTTGACGTCGCATAAAATTACCCACCAAAGTGTCATACTTTTGAAGATCATACTAATAAATTGTTTACATGTTTTACTAGCGTTTCAGCAAGCTTTTCTCGCGTTATTACGACTGCAGAGTCCAGAGGGACAGCTGGTGCACAAGCCCACCCAGGGTGAGGTCTCCGACACTCTCAAGCGGCAATATAGAACATAACAGCTTGTGTTAACCCTACATTATCATTGTTTCCTCAAATAGTAGTATTCGGTACAATAAAATTATGAATGCATTATGAACATAGTACACGTATAAATATTAAATAATTGATAACAAAGCTGAATATACATAGTAATATTTGCATCATTAAGTATTCACTCGTTCTTGCTCTCATTTACATTTATTACACGTACATATGGTAAATGGTTTGAGTCCATATTGACATGAGCATGTATATGTTCATATGACATTACTCTTTTACCGGATGTAAGAGGTTATAAAAGTGGTAAACTAACTATTTCTGAAAAGTTCATAAATAAGGCGATCGGCGAATCGAAATATCGATGTATACAACCAGGAGCTTCTTAATAGATAAAAGAGAATAATTTGTTTTCCATAATTCTTGTTGTATTATATAAATGTAGTTTATAACAAAACTACATAAGACGATTCGGGAAGAATATCTCTTATAAATAATAAAACCAATATGTTAATGACTGTTTTACAATCAAAATAAAATACAATCCAAAAATAAAACACAAGCCGTCTAACCATATCGTAGACACATCAATTTTGAAAATAATATACGAGACACACTAGACGCACGCGATTTGTAAACGGGTAAAATCCGTTTGATACCCCAAGGCAAGATTGCATAATCTAAAATTGAAATAACTTCCAGAATCCTCCCAGAGGACTATAAAATATTTAATGTTTATTTTATGATTTAGTTATTACAAATATAATTAGACATGCAAACTTTAAAGGTTGGCGATATAAATGTGCCTTGTTGAAACGTCTTTTATTCGTAATTTGGTTTAATTGCAGAATTGTGTGCAATGCTCTAGTGAATAACTTCAATAAAACTCAACAAATATGCAACACATTTCTCATTCCATGTTATTTCTCCGATAGAGTTCAATAAATCTATCAAAAGAAATGCGTTTAAAGAGATAGCATGTTTTATCTGTCCGGGTGAAATGGTGCATGTAAAAGCAATAATAGTGCGAGTTGGTTAATAATTTATTGAAACTTGATATAAAATATTACTTGAGTTCGATTTCCGTAACCATCGTTTGCTGTCAAACACTCATCAAACTACAACATTGCATGCTGTTGTTCAATCAACAATGCTACACCCAGGTAATACACATTATCAGGCGGCATTTATTATGTTTGTCGATGCATGATCAGGAGCGGCTGGAAAATAAATTGAAATAAACAAAAGATATACTGGAACGTTGTCTGCACAAATCAAATATCGGCCGATCAGAAAAACAAACGCTCAATGGGAGTTATCTATGTATAATTGGCGAAATTATAGGAAATGTCAGACTGTTGAGCATGTCAGACTTCACAGAAAAAAGTGTTCTCCTTGTTTTATACATACCATTTTTAGCTCACCTGAGCACGAAGTGCTCACTGGTGAGCTTTTAGGATAGGTGGCTGTCCGGCGTCCGTCGTCGTCCGTCGTCGTCCGTCGTCCGTCAACAATTCCTTTAAATGACTTCTTCTCCTAAACCAATTGATGGAATTTTACCAAATTTCACAGGAATGATCCTTTGGTGGTCCTCTTTCAAAGTTGTTAAAAAATTTCCGGTCTGTCGCATAACTAGGTCACACAGGCTAAAAATAGATTTTCACAAAGGAAACTTTAAAAATCTTCTTCTCTGAAACCGTAAGGCCTAGAGCTTTCATATTTGGTATGTAGCACCACCTTGGGGTCCTCTGCAAAGATTGTTCAAATTATGTCCCTGGGATCAAAATTGGCCCCGCCCCAGGGGCCCTTAGTTTTACATAGAGTTATATAGGGGAAACCTTAAAAAATCTTCTTCTCCAAAACCGCTTGGCCCAGGGCTTTCATATTTGGTATATAGACTCAGCTAGAGGTCCTCTACAACGATTGTTCAAATTATGTCCCTGGGGTCAAAATTGGCCCCGTCCCGGGGGCCCTTAGTTTTACATAGAGTTATATAGGGGAAACCTTAAAAAATCTTCTTCTCCGAAACCGCATGGCCCAGGTCTTTCATATTTGGTACGTAGACTCAGCTAAAGGTCCTCTACAAAGATTGTTCAAATTATGCCCCCAGGGTCAAAATTGGCCCTGCCCCGGGGGCCCTTAGTTTTACATAGAGTTATATAGAGAAAACCTTAAAAAATCTTCTCCTCCGAAATTGCTTGGCCCAGGGCTTTCATATTTGGTATATAGACCCAGCTAGAGGTCCTCTACAAAGATTGTTCAAATTATTCCCCTCGGGTCAAAATTGGCCCCACCCTGGGGTCACCATTTTACCTAGACTTATATAGGGAAAACATATAAAAATCTTCTTGTCTATGACTAAAATGCCTAAGAGCTTTGATATTTGGTATGTAGCTTCATCTTGTGGTCCCCTATCAAGATTGTGCAAATTATGCCCCTGGGGTCAAAATTGGCCCAACCCCGGGGTCACCGTTTTACATAGACTTATATAGGGAAAACATATAAAAATCTTCTTGTCGAAAACTACACTGCATAGAGCTTTGATATTTGGTATGTAGCATCATCTAGTGGTCCTCTACCAAGATTTTTCAAATTATGCCCCTGGGGTCAAAATTGGCCCTACTCGGGGGTGACCGTTTTACATAGACTTATATATAGGGAAAACATATTAATATCTTCTTGCCTAAAACTACACTGCCTAGAATTTTGATTATTGGTATGTAACATCATCATGTGGTTTTCTACCAAGATGTTCAAATTATTCCTTTGGGTGAACATTGTGCAGGGTTTATAATCAGGTGAGCGATATAGGGCCATCATGGCCCTCTTGTTTTGATGTTGGTAGGGATAATGCACTCCCGGGACCAAATTAAGGTGTTGCGTATATCAAAAGTCGGCAGTATAATCAGACAAAAACCTGCAGACACTCCATTAGTGCAGTCTCATTTCAACTTTGAAACATGCATCACAATTCATGCAGAAACATTCAAGTTCGAATATAGACATTTTCTGCAATTTTACCAATGTTCATATTTAACTCATGAAATCTTCCCAATATTGTTCCAATGTATTTAGCGTGTGATGAGTTTCGTTTGTTCCATTATCGCATAACACCGACGATTTTGTGATCGACATATTTAAGTTAATTAATGATAAAATTTAATGGTTCAGCGTGACGTTTAGGTAGATGGTGGTTCTCTGTTTGTCCCTTCTGTGGTTGGCTGAGCAACGACGCTATTTCTGTACGGCTTCAACTTGTCACTAGATGTACAGTTTTTAGCTCACCTGAGCACGAAGTGCTCACTGGTGAGCTTTTAGGATAGGTGGCTGTCCGGCGTCCGTCGTCGTCCGTCGTTGTCCGTCGTCAGTCGTCCGTCGTCCGTCGTCCGTCGTCCGTCAACAATTCCTTTAAATGACTACTTCTCCTAAACCGCTTGGCCAAATTTGATAAAACTTAAGAGGAATGTTCCTTGGGTGGACCTCCACCAAAGTTGTTAAAAAATTTCCGGTCTGTCGCATAACTAGGTCACACAGGCTAAAAATAGATTTTCAAAAAGGAAACTTTAAAATTCTTCTTCTCTGAAACCGTAAGGCCTAGAGCTTTCATATTTGGTATGTAGCACCACCTTGGGGTCCTCTACAAAGATTGTTCAAATTATCTTCCTGGGGTCAAAATTGGCCCCACCCCGGGGGCCCTTAGTTTTACATAGAGTTATATAGGGGAAACCTTAAAAAATCTTCTTCTCCGAAACCGCTTGGCCCAGGGCTTTCATATTTGGTATGTAGACTCAGCTAGAGGTCCTCTACAAAGATTGTTCAAATTATGTCCCTGGGGTCAAAATTGGCCCCGCCCCGGGGGCCCTTAGATTTACATAGAGTTATATAGGGGAAACCTTTAAAAATCTTCTTCTCCGAAACCGCTTGGCCTAGGGCTTTCATATTTGGTATGTAGACTCAGCTAGAGGTCCTCTACAAAAATTGTTCAAATTATGCCCCTGGGGTCAAAATTGGCCCCGCCCCGGGGGCCCTTAGTTTAAATAGAGTTATATAGAGAAAACCTTAAAAAATCTTCTTCTCCGAAATTGCTTGGCCCAGGGCTTTCATATTTGGTATGTAGACTCAGCTAGAGGTCCTCTACCAAGATTGTTCAAATTATTCCCCTCGGGTAAAAATTGGCCCCACCCTGGGGGTCACCATTTTACTTAGACTTATATAGGGAAAACATATAAAAATGTTCTTGTCTAAAACTACAATGCCTAAGAGCTTTGATATTTGGTATGTAGCATCATCTAGTGGTCCCCTACCAAGATTGTGCAAATTATGCCCCTGGGGTCAAAATTGGCCCAGCCCCGGGGGTCATCGTTTTACATAGACTTATATAGGGAAACATATAAAAATCTTCTTGTCTAAAACTACACTGCATAGAGCTTTGATATTTGGTATGTAGCATCATCTAGTGGTCCTCTACCAAGATATTTCAAATTATGCCCCTAGGGTCAAAATTGGCCCCACTCGGGGGGTCACCGTTTTACATAGACTTATATAGGGAAAACATATTAATATCTTCTTGCCTAAAACTACACTGCCTAGAGTTTTGATAATTGGTATGTAGCATCATCTACCAAGATGTTCAAGTTATTCCTTTGGGTGAAAATTGTGCAGGGTTTATAATCAGGTGAGCGATATAGGGCCATCATGGCCCTCTTGTTTAATATTTCAACGGATATACGTTCACAATGTTGCATGTATCGTAGTGCCGTAGTAGTCACACGGGTTATGTTTATATCGATTGCAAATATAAACAAGTTTTGGTTATCATGGAATGTGTATACATTGTACAAGGGGTGTCCACTTTTGTCCAGACGATTTTGTTTGAAACTACATATACCATATCACATCAGTCAATGCTTCTTTGAGATGCTTGCATCTTGTGAGCCATGCTTTCGGTTCGGTTTGTGCCGGAGGAATGTGCGAACGTCTAACGTCTTGCATAGTCAGATAAAAAAGGCTACACTTTGATACTCAGTCTGGTTAAATTGACCATTATTAATGTTGTTTACAGTCTATCCGGCATTAATTGTGTTCAACCAAGGAGAATATTATAACCATTGACCCTGTCAGAAGCACTCTGTCTGGATATAAGACGCTCGTGCCAACACCAGCCATTGACGATAATTGTCCATTTTATCATATACTGATATAGCAGGCTGGTTCGCAAATTTTTGCAACAGGAAGAATTCTACTCTTGTCAAGTTTTTAAGGAGACGTTAATGATGATACTCATTAAAAACTATGCAGACTCATTGCAATCTTCAAGGAACTTTGTCAGGTTCTTTTCAAATATTTATAGCTTCTACCGCGACTCTCCACAGTTCACACGGTGTCCGTAGTTTATGCATCAGCTATAACATCAAGAAATCCTATAAAACAACATCGGCATTTTTCTAGATGTTTATTTATTCTTGCCAGTTTTAATTGTATCACATTCTTTTCTGCAAACCTGACTTCTTTTGATAGGAATTAGATAATACAATTCCAAGTGAACACGTTGACGGCTCAGGGGATTTCGTTGTGTAAAAATAAATAGGTAAAACTGATTAATGTCAGTTTTCTTAGAGAAATATAGCTGTAACTTCCATCAACATACTTTTAATATAATAGTCATCTTTATGGGAGACATATTCCACTTTGTGTATTGATTTGGGGATATTTAAAACATTTGCTTTATTATATTCATAGCGTAACTGATGATTTTTCCTTCTTGACACAAAGTCAGTTGACAAACATATAGTTCATTTCATTCAGTTGATGGGCATCAATTCCTTTCGTTATAATGATAAATAGTTCTACGATAAAATGTATATCATCATAACCAGGGATTTTTCTTTGGCAATAATTCCCAAAAAAGAATGGTACTGATATAAATTTAAGCTTTTGTACACAAACGAAACGGATTAATTAGTCGATTATGACACGTCTTCACACCGTACAGTTTTGTGTCAGTATCATATAAAGTTTGTATATGTTTGGACTATTATGGCATTGGTCACGCCGTAGGAAGATATTTTGTGTTATGCACTTAATACATCGACTCTAATAGGCGTCTTATTTTAGTTAAAATTGTATCTATAGTTCGTAGGAGTGTTTCAAAGTTCACTATAGTGCGGCTACATGTGCTCGGATTAGTTCTGGATGAAAGTAACTATTTTGGGAACTGATGCTTTTAGCTAGATGACTACAATAATATGTGATGGTTTATCTTCTAGTTGTTAGCTTCTATCTATTTTTATCGACAACCACGACAACATTTGTTGTTATATATATGGTTTGTTCATGAATAAAGTAATGGAGTATCGGAGATGACACCCATTAGAATAACAATACTAAGTTAACTATTATGCCAAACGCGCGCTTTGTAAGAAATAATTAAATGTTGGCGCTCTTGGGCGAAACATACATAGCATAGCCTCTTTGATAACGTTATAGCACATTGCAGCATTATGTTACATACAGAAACGCTTGTAATCAATTGTAACGCGATGTTATGTTAGTTTATCCGAACGGTTTAACATATTTAATTGGAACCGTTACATTTTCGTGTTCTGTATAATATGCTTTAAATAAAAATAAAACTCCAATAAACATATTGTACTGACATTTATATGAATATTTGTTCCAACATAAGGATAAGCTTGCTTTTGTGAATGTGTTTCTAGTTATATGTCTGCGAAGTGCTTTTATGAAAGATAGTGTTCGCCAGTATTGAAACAAATGCTCACTTTTCCATTATGAGCTATAGCAGTAGTATGGAAAGTGTGCTTCACAAAACGCATTCATTACAAAACGCCGTCTAATACCAGGATTTAAGGAAAGTAAGCGATGCCAATATATAAGGATAACACATGAACCAAACCATCAAATGTTGGGGAATTTAGTACAAAACATAAAATTTACATGGATATTGGAACATTCTGTAAAATGGCCATTGAGAAATACCTCCACAATTGCTATAATTAGTAATATCGTGTGTACTATAACGTAATACTCTATACATTTTCATGTTTTTAGCTCTTGGACTGATTTTTAATCAGTTCGGACTATAAAAAATGCTCAAATCAAAGTAAATGTCCCTTGATGTTATATTCATGTTTTACACAACTGCAATATCACTGTGAACATATACACGTGGCAGTTAACCATTTCAATGATATAGTAACACCTTCACGAAAACCTGCTACACATAATATCTGGAAATGTTTACAGTCTTTTAGATATGTAAAGAAAAAAGTAGTTTAGAAAATAACTTGGCACAATTAATGGACCCCCTGTTCAATGCAGCTAAAAGTGATAGTATTACTTAAATGTACCCACAATACCCGGTGTACGGTATAGCGCAGTGAAAACAAAACCACTGTGTAAACCTTAATACAAAATGGTGTACATCGTACATTCTGTAATACGACTATAGATCTATAGTAATGCATTACATACGCATATGACGATCAAGTACAGTCCGTTCAAAGTTAAATGATAACGGTTGTATACCTTTGCTCGTCCGACAGGTAAAAAATGTTTATCTAGGTTTAACTAGGAGTAGCTGAGTTAACTGTAATCCCCGTTATTCCTTCGAATCGACAGTATTCACTTTTATGATTCATGTGTATGTTACGTTTATACGTACAGAATATACATTTTTCAAGAGATACATATATGGTGCCATACTCTAGAGACTTCAATAATATTGGTGTTTTAGCTTTTCTGCTCTTTTACAAATCTTCTTTACACCATATAGATATTATCCATACTTTTGTTTATCCACAAGTCTTTTTCCACAGTCGAACGAATAATTTGTTTGAAAAAAGATACACAGGGGATTCAAACTAATTTAGTAACGAGACTTACCGATATATTTTTGTCATTAGATCAGTTCTTGTTTGGACAAGATGCTGTAGTTAGGAAGCCATGTAACACATCTGAAAAGAAACAATCTAATTTGCCTGTCAGCTTGTTTGTTAGTGGGCTAGACTCTGTTGGCATAATCGCGTGTTAAGAAACACATAATTACAATTTATTAGACGTCTTTCTCTCCTTGTCGTTATAGATATTTTACCCCTTAATATATGGACATATAATTTTGGACAATGTCCAGACGCATCACTTGCAGTCTGGTACAATGAATGTCAATGTTACCCAAGGCATTTCTTGCCATTGCGTGATAATACTAATACATTTAAAGGTTTCAGATTATTACACATTTATATGAATCATTAGTCTGTGCTGAATTACCAAATCTCTGCACTGGGACATCTCACAGGATCTACACAGACGTCCTATCAAATCACAACCAGCAAAAAAACTCATTTGACCCTTGAAATGTCACATGAACATGTGCATACGTAAAGTTGGAACTGATTCTGTCAAGACATTCATTTACGCAGTCTATTACATATATATCTATTTCAACGCAGCAATAACTTATTTAATTACAAGATATTTTCAAGTGTCTGATTTATAAAGCACTTCAAATTTCGCTTAGATTTTAATTTGCAAAACATTGTAAAGGCCGCATTCGTATATCAATCCATACAGTTTTAGCGTAGTGTTTAGTAAATAACAAGTGTTAGGTCATCAGAATATTTAATAAAATTGATTTTATTCAAGCCATGAACCGACTTTATAATTATGTATGCTTGCAACTACAATTATATATATTACGTCAATATGTTTTTTAACTGGATGCTTTTATTAGCAAATAGTGTTGTACTGTTTTGCCACTGGTCACACTGTGTAAGTTAATAAGAAAATCGGACAGGGAAGGCATCACACAACTTAACACTTTACCCACTTGTGCAATGCACTTGATGCATTGGCGTCGTGTTTCAGCATACACTGATGTATGCAGTTAGAAGGAGTTCAATATAGTACAGCTCCATGTGTGAGTTATTTGGATTAAAATTGGTATTTTAGGAACATAAATACTTAGTTAACTCGGTCTGTTATTTCGAACTGTTTCTCTGGAGAACTTGTGCACTTATTACAAATTGATTATTTCGTTGAAGACGTTGATTGTGACAACAACAAACAAGTTTAAAAGTTAAACACACTTTTTACATGATTTTGATGCGTACGTTGTAATACAAATTCAAGACATTTTAATGAAACAAATGCCAGAGACTCATGTTTTGTAGAGTAGTGGAATACAATATATTGGAAATTAATGAAAATATACAGCTTGATGTGCTGTCACTGTAAAAAGGGATTTTGTTTAGAACGAAAACAAATTACCCCACATTTACGTCACGGGAAGTTATCTCATTCGTTTATGCGTATTTTGTTTGTGAAGGATTTCAAGTAAATACCTATTGAACTTACTCATTTACAACTCATTTAAATAATACATCTCCTATAAAACAGTTTCTCGTCTTTAAAAAAATAATCACATTACTGGTATTTTCATTCCAAATATGCATATATGACAACAGTAAATTCTATTGCATATAAGCATTTATAGCAATGATAGCTTTACTGTCTTAAATGCAAACGGAACATGGTGAGTGATTTCTGTTTTAAATGTCATTGATCATAATGTATAATGTAGCATTAAAAAGGGTGCTTTTCCCAAACGTAAAAGGGGCAAGACAAATAACGGTTCATGCACAATTGGTGTCCAGTTTTACAAATGCTTATTTCAGGACACAGTCGACGAAAACAAATGATACAATGTCATATGAACTGTAGTTCATATTTTATTTTTATCTATATAATTAAACCAACCCCCAATATCACTGTTTTCTTGGTCATTGGTGATCTTGGAAGTCGACGCTCGTAACAAAACGTGTATGATGTAGCGTTTGCTTAGCGACGTCGCGTTTGTTTTCTTGACGTCGCATAAAATTACCCACCAAAGTGTCATACTTTTGAAGATCATACTAATAAATTGTTTACATGTTTTACTAGCGTTTCAGCAAGTTTTTCTCGCGTTATTACGACTGCAGAGTCCCGAGGGACAGTTGGTGCACAAGCCCTCCCAGGGTGAGGTCTCCGACACTCTCAAGCGGCAATATAGAACATGACAGCTTGTGTTAACCCTACATTATCATTGTTTCCTCAAATAGTAGTATTCGGTACAATAAAATTATGAATGCATTATGAACATAGTACACGTATAAATATTAAATAATTGATAACAAAGCTGAATATACATAGTAATATTTGCATCATTAAGTATTCACTCGTTATTGCACTCATTTACATTTATTACACGTACATGTGGTAAATGGTTTGAGTCCATATTGACATGAGCATGTATATGTTCAAATGACATTACTCTTTTACCGGATGTAAGAGGTTATAAAAGTGGTAAACTAACTATTTCTGAAAAGTTCATAAATAAGGCAATCGGCGAATCGAAATATCGATGTATACAACCAGGAGCTTCTTAATAGATAAAAGAGAATAATTTTTTTTCCTTAATTTCATGTTTTATTATATAAATGTAGTTTATAACAAAACTACATAAGACGATTCGGGAAGAATATCTCTTATAAATAATAAAACCAATATGTTAATGACTGTTTTACAATCAAAATAAAATACAATCCAAAAATAAAACACAAGCCGTCTAACCATATCACAGACACATCAGTTCTAAAAATAATATACCAGACACAATAGACGCACGCGATTTGTAAACGGGTAAAATCCGTTTGATACCCCCAGGCAAGATTGCATAATCTAAAATTAAAATAACTTCCAGAATCCTCCCAGAGGACTATAAAATATTTAATGTTTCTTTTATGATTTAGTTATTACAAATATAATTAGACATGCAAACTTTAAAGGTTGGCGATATAAATGTGCCTTTTTGAAACGTCTTTTATTCGTAATTTGGTTTAATTGCAGAATTGTGTGCAATGCTCTAGTGAATTACTTCAATAAAAATCAACAAATGTGCAAAACATTTCTCATTTCATGTTATTTCTCCGATAGAGTTCAATAAATCTATCAAAAGGAATGCGTTCAAAGAGATAGCATGTTTTATCTGTCCGGGTGAAATTGTGCATGTAAAAGCAATAATAGTGCGAGTTGGTTAATAATTTATTGAAACTTTCACCCAGGTAATACACATTATCAGTCTGTATTTATGTTTGTCGATGCATGACCAGGAGCGATTGGAAAATAAATTGAAATAAACTAAAGATATACTGGAACGTTGTCTGCACAAATCAAATATCGGCTGATCAGAAAAACAAACGCTCAATGGGAGTAATCTATGTATAATTGGCGAAATTATACGAAATGTCAGACTGTTGAGCATGTCAGACTTCACAGAAAAGTGTGTTATCTATGTTTTATATATACCATTTGTTTGATGTTGGTAAGAATTATGCACTCCAGGGACAAAAGAAAGGTGGTACGTATATCAAAAGTCGGCAGTCTTATCAGACAAAAAACCTGTAGACACGCCATTAGTGCAGTCTCATTTCAACTTTGAAACATGCATCACGACTCAGGAATTAACGTTCAAGTTCGAATTAAGACTTTCTCTGCAATTTTACCAATATTTATATACCAAAATTTATATTTAACTCATGATATCTTCCCAGTATTGTTCCAATGTATTTAGCGCGTGGTGAGTTTCGTTTGTTCCATTATTGCATAACCCAACGTTTTTGTAACCGAAATTTTTCAGTTAATTAATGATTACTGGCCCTGTATGATGTTAATGTAGATTAGGGTTCTTTGTTTGTCTCTTTTGTGGGTGGCTGAACAACGCCGCTGTTTCTTTATGGATTTGACTTGTCACTAGATGTACAGTTTTGAAATATGTCAACGGATTAACACCATGTTGCATGTATCGTGCTTTACCTGGGTAACCTTTATATAGATTGCAAATATAAACACTTAATTGGTTGTCATTAAATGTGTATACATGGTACAAGGGGTGTCCACTTTTGTCCAGACGATCTAGTTTGAAACATATACCATATCACATGAGTCAATGCTTCTCTGAGCTGCTCACATCTTGTGAGCCATGCTTTCGTTTCGGTTTGCGCCGGAAGAATGTGCGAACGTCTAATAGCTTAGATCGTAAGATTAAAAAAGGCTACATTTTGATACTCAGTCTGTTAAAATGGACCATTATTAATGTTGTTGACAGTCTCTCCGGCATCAAAGGTTGTTCAACCAAGGAGAATAATGTAACCATTGACCCTGTCAGAAGCACTCTGTCTGTCTGGATGTTAGACGCTCGTGCCAACACCAGCCATAGACGATACTTGTCCATTTTATCATATACTAATATAGCAGGGCGGTTCGCAAATTTTTGCTACGGGAAGAATTCTGCTCTTGTCAAGTTTTAAGGAGACGTTAATGATGATACTCATTAAAAACTATGCAGACCCATTGCAATCTTCAAGGAATTTTGTCAGGTTCTTTTTAAATATTGATAGCTTCTACCACGACTCTCCACAGTTCACACGGTGTCCGTAGTTTATGCATCAGCTATAACATCAAGGAATCCTATAAAATAGCATTGGCATTTTTCTAGATGTTTATTTATTCTTGCCAGTTTTTATTGTATCACATTCTTTTCTGCAAACCTGACTTCTTTTGATAGGAATTAGATAAGGCAATTCCAATTGTATACGTTGACGACACAGGGGATTTCGTTGTGTAAAAATAAATAGGTTAAACTGATTAATGTCAGTTTTCGTAGAGAAATATGGCTGTAACTTCCATCAACATACTTTTAATACAATAGTCATCTTTATGAGAGACATATTCAAGTTTGTGTATTGATTTGGGGATATTTAAAACATTTGCTTTATTATATTCATAGCGTACCTGATGATTTTTCCTTCTTGACACAAAGTCAGTTGACAAACATATAGTTCATTTCATTTAGTTGATGGGCATCAATTCCTTTCGTTATAATGATAAATGGTTATACAATAAACTGTATATCATCATAACCAGGGATTTTTCTTTGACAATAATTCCCCAAAAAGAATGGTACTGATATAAATTAAAGCTTTTGTACACAAACGAAACGGATTAATTAGTCGATTATGACACGTCTGCACACCGTACAGTTTTGTGTCAGTATCATATAAAGTTTGTATATGTTTGGACTATTATGGCATTGGTCACGCCGTAAGAAGATATTTTGTGTTATGCACTTAATACATCGACTCTAAAAGGCGTCTTATTTTAGTTAAAATTGTATGTATACTTCGTAGGAGTGTTTCAAAGTTCACTATAGTGCGGCTACATGTGCTCGGATTAGTTTTGGATGAAAGTAACTATTTTGGGAACTGATGCTTGAGACTACAATAATATGTGATGGATTATCTTCTAGTTGTTAGCTTCTATCTATTTTTATCGACAACCACGACAACCTTTGTTGTTATATATATGGTTTGTTCATGAATAAAGTAATGGAGTATCGGAGATGACACCCATTAGAATAACAATACTAAGTTAACTTTTATGCCAAACGCGCGCTTTGTAACAAATAATTAAATGTTGGCGCTCTTGGGCGACACATACATAGCATAGCCTCTTTGATAACGTTATAGCACATTGCAGCATTATGTTACATACAGAAACGCTTGTAATCAATTGTAACGCGATGTTATGTTAGTTTATCCGAACGGTTTAACATATTTAATTGGAACCGTTACATTCTCGTGTTCTGTATATGCTTTAAATAAAAATAAAACTCCAATAAACATATTATACTGACATTTATATGAATATTTGTTCCAACATAAGGATAAGCTTGCTTTTGTGAATGTGTTTCTAGTTATATGTCTGCGAAGTGCTTTTAGGATAGATAGTGTTAGCCAGTAATGAAACAAATGCTCACTTTTCCATTATGAACTAAGGCAGTAGTATGGAAAGGCTTCACAAAACGCATTCATTACAAAACGCCGTCTAATACCAGGATTTCAGGAAAGTAAGCGACGCCAATACATAAGGATAACACATGAACCAAACCATCAAATTTTGGGGAATTTAGTACAAAACATAAAATTTACATGGATATTGGAACATTCTGTAAAATGGCCATTGAGAAATACCTCCACAATTGCTATAATTAGTAATATCGTGTGTACTATAACGTAATACTCTATACATTTGCATGTTTATAGCTCTTGGACTGATTTTTAATTAGTTCGGACTATAAAAAATGCTCAAATCAAAGTAAATGACCCTTGATGTTATATTCATGTTTTACACAACTGCAATATCACTGTGAACATATACACGTGGCAGTGAACCATTTCAATGATATATTAACACCTGCTACACATAATATCTGGAAATGTTTACAGTCTTTTAGATATGTAAAGAAAAAAGTAGTTTAGAAAATAACTTGGCACAATTGATGGATCCCCTGTTCAATGCAGCTAAAAGTGATAGTATTACTTATATGTACCCACAATACCCGGTGTACGGTATACCGCAGTGAAAACAGAACCACTGTATTAACCTTAATGCAAAATGGTGTACATCGAACATTCTGTAATACGACTATAGATCTATAGTAATGCATTTTATACGCATATGAAGATCAAGTACAGTCCGTTCAAAATTTAATGGTAACAATTGTAAACCTTTGCTCGTCCGACAGGTAAAAATGATTATCTAGGTATAACTGGGAGTAGCTAAGTTAACTGTAATCCCCGTTTTTCCTTCGAATCGACAGTATTCACTTTTATGATTCATGTGTATGGTACGTTTATACGTACAGAATATACATTTTTCAAGAGATACATATATGGTGCCATACTCTAGAGACTTCAATAATATTGGTGTTTTAGCTTTTCTGCTCTTTTACAAAGCTTCTTTACACCATATAGATATTATCCATACTTTTGTTTATCCACACGTCTTTTTCCACAGTCGAACGAATAATTTGTTTGAAAAAAGATAGACAGGGGATTCAAACTAATTTAGTAACGAGACTTACCGATATATTTTTGTCATTAGATCAGTTCTTGTTTGGACAAGATGCTGTAGTTAGGAAGCCATGTAACACATCTGAAAAGAAACAATCTAATTTGTCTGTCAGCTTGTTTGTTAGTGGGCTAGACTCTGTTGGCATAATCGCGTGTTAAGAAACACATAATTGCAATTTATTAGACGTCTTTCTCTCCATGTCGTTATAGATATTTTACCCCTTAATATAGGGACATATAATTTTGGACAATGTCCAGACGCATCACTTGCAGTATGGTACAATGAAGGTCAATGTTACCCAAGGCGGTTCTTGTCATTGCATGATAGAACTAATATATTTAAAGGTTTCAGATTATTACATATTTATATGAATCATTAGTCTGTGCTGAATTACCAAATCTCTGCACTGGGACATCTCACAGGATCTACACAGACGTCCTATCAAATCACAACCAGCAAAAAAACTCATTTGACCCTTGAAATGTCACATGAACATGTGCATACGTAAAGTTGGAACTGATTGTGTCAAGACATTCATTTACACAGTCTATTACATATATATCTATTTCAACGCAGCAATAAATTATTTAATTACAATATATTTTCAAGTGTCTGATTTATAAATCACTTCAAATTTCGCTTAGATTTTAATTTGCAAAACATTGTAAAGGCCGCATTCGTATATCAATCCATACAGTTTTAGCGTAGTGTTTAGTAAATAACAAGTGTTAGGTTATCAGAATATTTAATAAAATTGATTTTATTCAAGCCATGAACCGACTTTCTAATTATGTATGCTTGCAACTACAATTATATATGTTACGTCAATATGTTTTTTAACTGGATGCTTTTATTAGCAAATAGTGTTGTACTGTATTGCCACTGGTCACACTGTGTAAGTAAATAAGAAAATCGGACAGGGAAGGCATCACACTACTTAACACTTTACCCACTTGTGCAATGCACTTGATACATTGGCGTCGTGTTTCAGCATACACTGATGTATGCAGTTAGAAGGAGTTCAATAGAGTACAGCTCCATGTGTGAGTTATTCTGGATTAAAATTGGTATTTAAGGAACATAAATACTTAGTTAACTCGGTCTGTTATTTAGAACTGTTTCTCTGGAGAACTTGTGCACTTATTACAAATTGATTATTTCTTTGAAGACGTTGATTGTGACAACAACAAACAAGTTTAAAAGTTAAACACACTTTTTACATGATTTTGATGCGTAATACAAATTCAAGACATTTTAATGAAACAAATGCCAGAGACTCATGTTTTGTAGATTAGTGGAATACAATATATTGGAAATTAATGAAAATATACAGCTTGATGTGCTGTCACTGTAAAATGGGATGTTGTTTAGAACAAAAACAAATTACCCCACATTTACGTCACGGGAAGTTATCTCATTCGTTTTTGCGTATTTTGTTTGTGAAGGATTTCAAGTAAATACCTATTGCAACCTAACTCATTCACAACTCATTTAAATAATACATCTCCTACAAAACAGTTTCTCGTCTTCAAATAAATGATCACATTATTGGTATTTTCATTCCAATTATGCATATATCACAACAGCAAATGTTATTGCATATAAGCAGGGTTCTATGAGGCATAATGTCCCACCCTGAAAAAGATTCGCCAGTCTGTTTTAAGCGCCATAAGCACACCCCACTCATAAAGACAGATTAAACATCTTTCAAACATTAGTTTTAGCTAATGAAATTTCAAATCACCATTACAGATGGACAGACAGAGTGACCAACACATGGACACATTTGCTCCTTTAGATATACTCACAGACTTGGTTTTATATGGGTATAATGAGAGGACAACTGAGAGGTTAATATGAACTAAGGCACCGCCTAAACGGGGATTAAATAGATGTTGGGTAATTGCTAAGCTATATTTCAGATATATGGTATAGAATTTTTTAGGTAAAATACTTAAATAATGTTTCACAAGTTATATTTATACCAGTGTGCTTATTTATGGGATATACAGGCATCTATACCAAATTTAGTAAATATTTAACAATTTTATTTGATTTTTGCCATACGCTAAAATGTGACGCAGTCCCTTTAAGACTGCATTCGCAGTATATTCATTTCATATTTGATACATGTTACCCGCATACATGTTACACATTTGTCAGAGAGAATATTTTCTGTAAGGGTACCCAGACTTTTCAATTAGCCTTCCAATGAATTGAACAATTTCAGTTTCTGTCCTGGGTACGTTTTTTCCTGGGTACATTATCGCATGTATTTTTTTCAGGTTTTCCAACGAAAAATCCTGCTTTATAAGATTGGGACAATTGGTCCCGGACTAGATGACGGGCAGCGAGGCAGCGATGTCAAACAATTTTTAACTAGGGGTTTCCGGTCAATAACTTGAAGTTTGGATAGGCTGATCTTAATGATACTTTGTATATAGCAAGCTTGCATGGATACCTAGCTTGGGATTGTATTTGAGGTCATGGTCACATTTACTAAAAATACATAAAAAAAGGTTTCCGGTCAATAAGTTCAGTTTGCATTGGGCATTTTTCATGAAATGCTATGTTTTGTGCTGGCATATTCATGCTTTCTACACTTATTAACCAGGCTTCAGAATCATTCGTTATTATATTTAGGTATAGCCACAAATGTGTGGGCAGGGAGCGTAAGCAATTAATTATGTGCTCAACTCCTATGTTTCTCAAGAATTTTCAACCATCATTAGGCGGACACCCGTACAGAAAGACTGGTTTTGCGACAATGCGGTGTCTTGTGTAAGACATATTTTGATTGGTCGACTCGATAATAAATTCTTAGGCCAATCGCAAAGCTGAAACATTTTTCTAACTTGGTGTTTTTGTACTCTTTTTCTGAAGTCTCGATGATTTCGCGGGGGAAAAGGGGAAACTTTGTGCATTAAAACGATTGAATTACTGGTAAATGACAACCGGAAAACAAAGTCTTACACTGAGATCATGATAAAAGGACTTGGAAACAAGGAAAACCTTTTAATGTGTAAACGCCGCCTTAAAAGGGAATAACTGCATTTGTTGATTTTAGCAGAAAAAAGTCCATCTGACAGTCAGACCGACTTTTTTTAGTCCGCCAGATCGTCAGTCCAACAGGTTATCAGCGATTATCGGGAAGTCGGGTAGCCAAAAAATCAGGGACCCCGGTCCGGAAGACCTATAATTGAACTTGACCTAGATTATAATGAAATAATTTATTCTGTAGAAATTTCATCAAGAAAAGACCAACATTTTTATCTCTATTGTCTACCGTGACAAGAAATTTCTAGGACTTGACCTAGTGACACATTTTTTGACCCCGGATGTCACAATATTGAACTTGATTTTTACAAGAATATCCTTCTGATTAAAGGCTTTGGAATATAAGGCCAAATTTGTGACCTAGTGACCACATAAGGCATTTGACCTACTGACCCAAGCGAATAGAGTTAAAATATTTTACTTTAGCTAAGTTTAGGCTTTGCGGCTGCAGAGATGCATGTGAAATTTTTGTTTGACCCTGACCGCAGATATGTACGATTTTAGGCAAACATTGCGTGAGATGCACAGTAGTCACACTATCGAGCGCTATGCTTAGAAACAGCTTCTTAAAATAAGCGCTACTGTATATCGGAAAAAGTGAAAAATATATTATTATTTCGGCATGCGCTTGTGGCTAGCTGACTGTTACGAGTACATAGCGCTGAAAAGGGCAACCAAATCACCCCGTTTCTAACGAAATCACTTGGTAGCGCTTGCCTAGCAGTACAATGTAAATATCTTTTTGTACACAACACATTCAAAATGAAACTGTCATAATTTGATTCAAAATGAGTAAAATCAATGGCAAATACCTTTATTGTACTTTGTAGGCCTAACTGTATTCTTGAGAGCAGTTTCAATTAGTCCAGGGGAAATTTCTAAACCTACTGTAACCATATTTCGTCCAGTTCATAGTATCGGATCAGCTTCAAGCCTTGGAAAATTAAAGATATAGCAAAAGCGACACCGTATGACGTTAATTGGGGGCCTAGTCAATCATACAAGACCACAACAAACATCACACAATTGTGCTCCGCAGATTCATACTCCCACGAACCGAACTCCAGCTACCGATGGTGATCAATCCGGTATCAATCTATTGAAATAGATATGCGATAGTTATTTGTTTTGGATAATTAACGTCTGATGTAGGCTTAAGTAAATTTATCGAAGATATTACATAAGCGACAACGTATGGACCCTGCTAGTACACAAGTTTGTCCACCACAAATAATTATGGCAACAGTCAGTTGCATCCACAGTTCCTCCCGACCACAGGGATCCATGGCAGATAGGCCATGTTTTTACCATCCAGCTACCCCCCAAGGCAGGGGAAATTTAGGATTTTTTCTGCGAATACCAATAGCCTAGAGACAATATTTACCGGTAGATGTCAGGGGAAATGCGGGAGATTTTACCATCAGCTTCCCCTGTAGGCCGTAGAAGGCTGAAGGGCTGTTGATTTTGACTACTCAAAATCCCGGAGCGCCCCTTCACCCGGGGCTGGGGTGCTGTGGATGAAACTAACTGGTACATAAGTATTATATACACTGACAGTAACAAAATAATCTCATAAACATTGCTTTGACAAGCTATACATTGAGACATAGAATTGTTGATTTGCATTGTTGACATGGAACGAATTGTAGCCTACTTACGTTCAAGCATCTGGTATGATCTGAGTGTTGATATCATTGTAAAACTACGTAAAAATGTCTTTTAAAGACCAATTTCCTCGGAGATCGAGTACTGTCATGATAAATCAGCTATTTAAATGAAAATTTCACCTTTATTTTGACGATTCTAAAACATCTTCCGTGTGCAATGGGCGCATGAAAATCTCGCAAACGATTTGGCTAGTGACACGTAAAGCGGAGTATCTACAGTACTGTACAGTAGCGTATTTCTTACTTCCCTTTGTTTTTTTAAAAGTTTGTTTTATTTATTACACATTTTTTAAAAATTATATTTAATCGAAAGAGAACGATAGGCTCAACCGTTTACAGCTTACTATTTTTTTTATAATCCAAGGACTATTCACCTCGGAAAATTGCCTGACATTTTTGACCGGAAATAACTGTTTTTGAAAGCATTAGTACCGGCAGAAACTCAAAGAAGATATGCACGTTCGCCTGTTAACGGTCTGGGTATTTTCAATAGCCCCGCTGCGCGGGGCTATTTAAATCCCCTATTACATCAATCTTACAACAAACAAAATTCAATGTTATTATAACCGACTTACAGGAATGAGAAATGGTTTCCGTGTTAAATGCAAACAGACAATGGTGAGTGATTTGTGTTTTAAATGTCATTGATCATAATGTATAATGTAGCATTAGAAAGGGTGCTTTTTCCAAACGTAAAAGGGGCGAGACAAATAACGGTTCATGCGCAAATGGTTTTACAAACGCTTATTTCAGGTCACAGTAGGCGAAAACAAATGATACAGTGTCATATGAACTGTAGTTCATATTTTATTTTTATCTATGTAATTAAACAAACCCACAATATCACAGTTATCTTGGTCATTGATGATCTTGGAAGTCGACGCTCGTAACAAAACGTCATGTAGCGTTTGCTTAGCGACGTCGCATTTGATTTCTTGACGTCTCATAAAATTACCCACCAAAGTGTCATACTTTTGAAGATCATACTAATAAATTATTTTAATGTTTTACTAGCGTTTCAGCAAGCTTTTATCGCGTTATTACGACTGCAGAGTCCCGAGGGACTGCTGGTGCACAAGCCTTCCCAGGGCGAGGTCTCCGACACTCTCAAGCGGCAATATAGAACATAACAGCTTGTGTTAACCCTACATTATCATTGTTTTCCAAATATTAGTATTCGGTACAATAAAATTATGAATGCATTATGAACATATTACACATATAAATATTAAATAATTGATAACAAAGCTGAATATAAATAGTAATATTTGCACCATTAAGCATTCATTCGTTCTTGTATACGTTCTTATGACATTACTTTTTTACCGGATGTAAGATGTTATAAAAGTGGTAAACTTACTATTTCTGAAACGTTCATAAATAAGGCTTATTCCCACTAGACGATCGGCGAATCGAAATATCGATGTATACAACCAGGAGCTTCTTAATAGATAAAAGATAATAATTTGTTTTTCATAATTCTTGTTGTATTATATAATTGTAGTTTATAACAAAACTACATAAGACGATTCGGGAAGAATATCTCTTATAAATAATAAAACCAATATGTTAATGACTGTTTTACAATCAAAATAAAATACAATCCAAAAATAAAACACAAGCCGTCTAACTGTATCGTAGACACATCAGTTTTGAAAATAATATACCAGACACACTAGATACACGCGATTTGTAAACGGGTAAAATCCGTTTGATACCCCCAGGCAAGATTGCATAATGTAAAATTGAAATAACTTCCAGAATCCTCCCCGAGGACTATAAAATATTTAATGTTTCTTTTATGATTTAGTTATTAAAAATATAATTAGACATGCAAACTTTAAAGGTTGGCGATAAAAATGCGCCTTGTTGAAACGTCTTTTATTCGTAATTTGGTTTAATTGCAGAATTGTGTGCAATGCTCTAGTGAATTACTTCAATAAAAATCAACAAATGTGCAACACATTTCTCATTCCATGTTATTTCTCCGATAGTGTTCAATAAATCTATCAAAAGACACGTGTCCAAAGAGAACGCATGTTTTATCTGTCCCAGTGAAAGTGTGGACGTAAAAACAATAATAGTGCGAGTTATTGAAACTGGATATAAAATATTACTTGAGTTCAATTTCCGTGACCATCGTTTTCTGTCAAACACTCGTCAATCTATAACATTGCATGCTGTTATTCAATCAACAATGCTACACCCAGGTAGTATCATACTGTATTTATCATGTTTGTCGATGCATGATCAGGAGCGGTTGAAAATAAATTGAAATAAACTAAGGATATACTGGAACGTTGTCTGCACAAATCAAATATCGGCTGATCAGAGAAACAAACACTCAATGGGATTAATCTATGTAAAATTGGCGAAATTATAGGAAATAACAGACTGTTGAGCATGTTACAGTACGGCTCGCGAATAAGTTCCGTGTAAAATTATTTTCGTTCGATCGTTAAACGAGAATGCGTTACCGTTAAAGCGTTAAGCGTTTGCTACAACTGCGCATGCGCATCGTGTATAATCGTGTTAAACCGTGTACCGATTCATCCGTCTGCGCATGCGTACCGTGAAACGAGAATTTGAAATTCTAACCGTGAACTTACTGCGCATGCGCAGCGTGTATAGCCGTGTACTGATTTTCCGTCTGCGCATGAGTACCGTGAAACGAGAATTTGAAATTTTAAACGTGAACTTACTGCCAGTACGCCAACTCTTCCACAGGAATTTCCAATCGGATCTTTTATTGAACGAAATCCATAATACTAAAATGGCAATTTATAATTTAAAAGGAGTATACATACAGTTACGGACTTTACAAAGAGTAAATAGTCCAGTAGGGCGTACACTTAAATATAATATTGATATCACCAAACTTTATATATATTATAAGTATACTCCGTATAAGCGAATCAAGATAGATCTTATCCGTATATGTTTAATTTCATACTAACATTAGTTTCTATCATGGAAAGTCTATACTATATAGATCTACTATGAATTCAAATTGATCTAAAAGCTTGATCTATTCACTCATACATCAACACGAAAATAAAGGCTTATTAACGAAAAATCTCGCCTATACAGACGAATTAACGGATATGCACGAAAATTATCGGTAATAAACGAAAAATAACGTTTCTAAACGATAAAAAACGGTCTACACGAAAAATAACGGTTCTGCACGAAAAATCACGGTTCTACACGGTTTCTCGAATACACGTTCCTGAGTAACGAAAATGCGCCGATTTGATTGGTCAATCGCTTTGACGTTTATCGGTTCCTGATTATCGTTATGCGTTAATCGTTAGTGGTTATTCTCGAATACATGGAACTTATTCGCGAGCCGTACTGTAGACTTCACAGAAAAGTGTGTTATCTATGTTTTATACATACCATTTGTTTGATGTTGATAAGGATTATGCACTTTCGGGACCAAATTGAGGTGTTCGACAGTCTTATCAGACAAAAAACCTGTAGACACTCCATTACTGCAGTCTCATTTCTACTTTGAAACATACATAACAATTCATGCAGAAACGTTCAAGTTTGAATTCAGACATTTTCAGCAATTATACCAATATTTATATTTAACACATAACCAATAATATTGCAATGTCTCTAGTGTGTGATGAGTTTAGTTTGTTTCATTATCGCATAACACCAACATTTTGGCGACCGACATCTTTCAGTTAATTAATGATTACTGGTCCAGCTTGACGTTTAGGTAGACTATGGTTCTCTATTTGTCTATTCTGTGGGTGGCTGAGCAACGCCGAATATTCTGCATGGCTTCGACTTGTCACTAGATGTACTGTTTGAAATATTTCAACGGAAATACGTACATCATGTTGCATGTATCGTAGTTTATCTGGGTAGCCTTTATATAGATTGCAAATATAAACACTTTCTTGGTTGTCATAAAATGTGTATAAATTGTACAAGGGATGTCCTCTTTTGTCCAGACGATCTAGTTTGAAACTACATATACCATATCACATGAGTCAATGCTTTTCTGCTTGCATCTTGTGGGTCATGCGTACGTTTCGGTTTGCGCCGGAAGTATGCGCGATGGTCTATTAGCTTACGTCGACATTGTGATACTCAGTCTGGTTAAAAGGACCATTATTAATGTTGTTGACAGTCTATCCGGCATCAAAGGTTGTTCAACCAAGGAGAATAATATAACCATCGGCCCTGTCAGAAGCACTCTGTCTGGACATAAGACGTTCATGCCAACACCATCCATAGACGATAATTGTACATTTTATCATATACTGATATAGCAGGCCGGTTCGCAAGATTTTGCTACAGGAAGAATTCTGCTCTTGTCAAGTTTTTAAGGAGACGTTAAATGATGATACTCATTAAAAACTATGCAGACTCATTGCAATCTTCGTGGAACTTTGTCAGGTTCTTTTTAAATATTTATAGCTTCTATCACGACTCTCCACAGTTCACACGGTGTCCGTAGTTGATGCATCAGCTATAACATCAAGAATCCCTATAAAACAACATTGACATTTTTCTAGATAGTTATTTATTCTTGCCAGGTTTTACTGTATCACATTCTTTTCTGCAAACCTGACTTCTTTTTATAGGAATTAGATAATACAATATCAAGTGTACACCTTGATGGCACAGGGGATTTTGTTGTGTAAAAATAAATAATATTAGGTTAAACTGATTAATGTCGGGTTTTTTAGAGAAATATAGCTGTAACTTCCATCAACATTATTTTAATATAATAATCATCTTTATGAGAGACATATTCCAGTTTGTGTATTGATTTGGGGATATTTAAAACGTTTGCTTTATTATATTCATAGCGTAACTGAGGATTTTTCCTTCTTGACACAAAGTCAGTCGACAAACATATAGTTCATTCCATTCAGTTGATGGGCATCAATTCCTTTCGTTATAATGATAAAAAGTTCTACAATAAACTGTATATCATCATAACCAGGGCTATTTCATTGGCAATAATTCCCCAAAAAAGAATGGTACTGATATAAATTTAAGCTTTTGTACACAAACGAAACGGATTAATTAGTCGATTATGACACGTCTTCACACCATACAAATTTGTGTCAGTATCATATAAAGTTTGTATATGTTTCGACTATTATGGCACTGGTCACGCCGTAGGAAGATATTTTGTGTTATGCACTTAATACATAGACTCTAATAGGCGTCTTATTTTAGTTAAAAGTGTATGTATAGTTCGTAGGAGTGTTTCAAAGTTCACTAGAGTGCGGCTACATGTGCTCGGATTAGTTTTGGATGAAAGTAACTATTTTGGGAACTGATGCTTTTACCTAGAGGACTACAATAATATGTGATGGATTATCTTCTAGTTGTTAGCTTCTATCTATTTTTTATCGACAACCACGACAACCTTTGGTGTTATATATATATAGTTTGTTCATGAATAATGTAATGGAGTATCGGAGATGACACCCATTAGAATAACAATACTAAGTTAACTAGTATGCCAAACGCGCGCTTTGTAACAAATAATTAAATGTTGGCGCTCTTGGGCGAAACATACATAGCATAGCCTCTTTGATAACGTTGCAGCATTATGTAACATACATAAACGCTTGTAATCAATTGCTACGCAATGTTAGGTAAGTTTATCCGAACGGTTTAACATATTTAATTGGAACCGTTGCATTCTCGTGTTCTGTATATGCTTTAAATAAAAGTAAAACTCCAATAAACATATTATACTGGCATTTATATGAATATTTGTTCCAACATAAGGATAAGCTTGCTTCTGTGAATAGGTTGCTAGTTATGTGTCTGCGAAGTGCTTTTATGATAGATAGTGTTCGCCAGTAATGAAACAAATGCTCACTTTTTCATCATGAGCTAAGGCAGTAGTATGGAAAGTGTGCTTCACAAAACGCATTCATTACAAAATGCCGTCTAATACCAGGATTTCGGGAAAGTAAGCGATGCCAATACATAAGGATAACACATGAACCAAACCATCGAATGTTGGGGAATTTAGTACAAAACATGAAATGAAGCAAATATACAAACGTGATAGTGTATACAACTTCACAAATACTTTTGAAAGCTGATGCAATATTTTTTCAGCTGTGGCGATTTATTAGAATGGTTGAATATGTTTGGAAAAGTTACAAGTGTCGTTTAACAAATAATTAAATAATGAATTACGATATAAAACAAATACATCTAGCGAAAGTTCTTATAACTTGTAAATCCACTGAGGTATACCGTTCACTCGTTATTCAGTAATGTTCATAATTATCAATATCATGTGCACTAAATCGCAGTGCACTGTAAAGTTTTATGTATCAAGCTCTTGCACTACATTTTTATCAGTTCAGACTATAAAAAATGCTCAAATCAAAGTAAATGACCCTTGATGTTATATTCATGTTTTACACAACTACAATATCACTGTGGACATATACACGTGGCAGTGAACTATTACAATGATATATTAACACCTTCACGAAAACCTGCTATACTTAATATCTGGAAATATCTTTTAGATATGTAAAGAAAAAAGTAGTATAGAAAATAACTTGGCACAATTAATGGATAATCGTTCCCTGTTCGATGCAGCTAAATGTGATAGTATTACTTAAATGTACTCACAATACCCGGTGTACGGTATACCGCAGTGAAAACAGAACCACTGTATAAACCTTAATGCAAAATGGTGTACATCGAACATTCTGTAATACGACTATAGATCTATAGTAATGCATTTTATACGCATATGAAGATCAAGTACAGTCCGTTCAAAGTTAAATGGTAACAGTTGTAAACCTTTGCTCGTCCGACAGGTAACAAATGATTATCTAGGTTTAACTAGGAGTAGCTAAGTTAACTGTAATCCCCGTTATTCCTTCCAATCGACAGTATTCACTTTTATGACTCATGTGTATGGTACGTTTATACGTACAGAATATACATTTTTCAAGAGATACATATATGGTGCCATACTCTAGAGACTTCAATAATATTGGTGTTTTAGCTTTTCTGCTCTTTTACAAAGCTTCTTTACACCATATAGATATTATTCATACTTTTGTTTATCCACAAGTCTTTTTCCACAGTCGAACGAATAATTTGTTTGAAAAAAGATAGACAGGGGATTCAAACTAATTTAGTAACGAGACTTACCGATATATTTTTGTCATTAGATCAGTTCTTGTTTGAACAAGATATTGTTGTTAAGAAGCCATGTAACACATCTGAAAAGAAACAATCTAATTTGTCTGTCAGCTTGTTTGTTAGTGGGCTAGACTCTGTTGGCATAATCGCGTGTTAAGAAACACATAATTGCAATTTATTAGACTTCTTTCTCTCCTTGTCGTTATAGATATTTTACCCCTTCATATAGGGACATATAATTTTGGACAATGTCCAGACGCATCACTTGCAGTCTGGTACAATGAAGGTCAATGTTACCCAAGGCGGTTCTTGCCATTGCGTGATAGAACTAATACATTTAAAGGCTTCAGATTATTATACATTTATTTGAATCATTAGCCTGTGCTGAATTACCAAATCTCTGCGCTGGGACATCTCACTGGATCTACACAGACGTCCTATCAAATCACAACCAGCACAAAGATTCATTTGACCCTTGGAATGTCACATTACTGTGGTTATATCTAAAGTTGGAACTAATTCTATAAATGCATATACGCAGTTTACTTAGCTTTCACATATATTTCAACGCAGCGATAACTTATTTAATTACACGATATTTTCGAGTGTCTGATTTATAGAGCACTCCAAACTAAGTTTATATTTTAATTTGCAATATATTATAAAGGCCGCGTACGTGTATCAATCCGTACAGTTTTAGCGTAATATTTAGTAAATACCAAGTGTGAGGTTATCTGAATATTTAATAAAATTGATATTATTCAAGCCATGAACCGACTTTATTATTATACATGTTAACAACTACAATTATGCGTGTAAGGTCAATATTGTTTTTTGGACTGGATGCCTTTATTAGCAAATGCACAAGTTTAGTTGCGCTGTATTGCCACTAGTCACACTGTGTAAGTACAAAAGAAATGAGAAAATCGGATAGGGAATGCATCACACAACTTAACAACCCGATTACAGAACACAGTGACAGTTACTCATTTTACCAATGTACTTGATGCATAGGCGATGTGTTTCAGCATACACTGATGTATGTAGTTTGAATAACTTCAATAAAGTACATCTCTATGTGTGAGTTATTCTGGATTAAAATAAACATTATATTTTAAGGAAGATAAATACTATGTTGACTCAGTCTGATATTTAGAACTGTTTCTCTGGAGGAATTTGAACCTTTGTACATGTAACAATTATTTCGTTGAAGACGTTGATTTTGACGTTTCAACAACAATCATGTTTAAAAGTTAAACACTCTTTTTACATGATTTTGATGCGAAAACATGATGTAATTCAAATTCAAGACATTTTAATGAAACAAATGCCAGAGACTCATGTTTTGTAGAGTAGTGGAATACAATATATTGGAAACTAATGAAAATATACAGCTTGATGTGCTGTCACTGTAAAATGGGATTTTGTTTAGAACGAAAACAAATTACCTCACATTTACGTCACGGGAAGTTGTCTTAGTCGTTTTTTGCATATTTCGTTTGTGAAGTATTTCAAGTAAATAGCTATTTCAACCTAACTCATTTACAACTCATTTTAATAATACATCTCCTACATAACATTTTCTCGTCTTTAAATAAATGATCACATTACTTGTATTTTCAATCCAATTATGCATATATCACAAAAGCCAATGTTATTGCATATAAGCATATACTAGTATAACAATGATAGCTTTACTGTCTTAAATGCATACGGAACATGGTGAGTGATTTTTTTTAAATGCCATTGACCATAATGTATAATGTAGCATTAAAAAGGGTGCTTTTCCCAAACGTAAAAGGGGCGAGACAAATAACGGTGTCCAGTTTTAAAAATGCTTATTTAAGGTGACGGTCGACGAAAACAAATGATACAGTGTCATATGATCTGTAGTTCATATTTTATTTGTATCTATAGAATTACCCAACCCACGTTATCATTTATTCATTTCATTTATTCTAGTTGTATTATATAAAATTAATGTAATTTATTTTAACAAAACTACATAAGACAATGATGGCAGAACATCTTTTATAGATAATAAGACAATTGTGTTAACGATTGTAGCTTTATCCTGTTTTACAATCAAACCGAAATACAATCCCAAAATAAAACACAAGCTACCAAACCTTATCACAGACACATCAGTGTTGAATATTATATACCAGAAATACTAGACGCAAGCGATTTGTAAACTGGTAAATTCCGTTTGATACCTCAAGGCAATATTATATAATCTAAAATTGAAACTTCCAGAATCCTCCCTGAGGACTACAAAATATTTAATGTTTCTTTTATGATTTAGTTACTACAAATATAATTAAACATGCAAACTTTACAGGTTGGCGATATAAATGTGCCTGATTGAAACCTCTTTTATTCGTAATGTGGTTTAATTGCAGAAGTATGTGCAATGCTCTTGTGCATTACTTCAATAAACATCAACAAATGTACAACACATTTTATATTACATGCTATTTCTCCGATAGTGTTCAATAAATCTATCAAAAGAAACGCGTCCAAAGAGATAGCATGTTTTATTTGGTCCCGGTGAAATTGTGCATGTAAAAGCAATATTAGTGCGAGTTGGTTAATGATTTATTGAAACTGGATATAAAATATTACTTGAGTTCAATTTCCGTAACCATCGTTTGTTGTCAAACACTCATCAAACTACAACATTGCATGCTGTTGTTCCATCAACAATGCTTCACCCAGGTAATACACATTTTCAGGCCTTATTTATGTTTGCCGATGCATGACCAGGAGCGGCTGAAAATGAATTGAAATAAACTAAGGATATACTGGAACGTTGTCTGCACAAATCAAATATCGGCTGATCAGAAAAAAACGCTCAATGGGAGTAATATATGTATAATTGGCGAAATTATAGGAAATAATAGACTGTTGAGCATGTCAGACTTCACAAAAAGGTGTGTTTTCTATGTTTCACAAATACCATTTGTTTTATGTAGGTAGGGATAATGCACTCCCGGGACCAAATTAAGTTGGTGCGTATATCAAAAGTCGGCAGTCTTATCAGACAAAAACCTGTAGAAACTACATTACCGCAGTCTCATTTCAACTTTGAAACATACATCACGACTCATGCATAAACGTTCAAGTTCGAGTAAAGACATTTTCTGCAATTGTACCAAATATTTAAATTTAACTCATGATATCTTCCCAATAATATTTCAATGTCTCTAGTGTGTGATCAGTTTCGTTTGTTATATTATCACATAACACCAACGACTTTGTGACCGACATCCTTCAGTTAATTAATGATTACTGATCCAGCTTGACGTTTAGGTAGAATATGGTACTCTGTTTGTCCCGTCTGTGGGTGGCTAAGCAACGCCGCTGTTTCTTTATGGCTTTGCCTTGTCACTAGATGTACAGTTTTTATATACTTCAACGGATAAACATCATGTTGCATGTATCGTACTTTACCTGGGTAACCTTTATATAGATTGCAAATATAAACACTATATAAGTTGTCATAAAATGTGTATACATTGTACAAGGGGTGTCCACTTTTGTCCAGACGATCTAGTTTGAAACATATACCATATCACATGGGTCAATGCTTCTCTGAGCTGTTTGCATCTTGTGAGTCATGTTTTCGTTTCGGTTTGCGCCGGAAGAGTGTGCGAACGTCTTATAGCTTACATCGTCAGATTAAAAAAGGCTACATTTTGATAACCAGTCTGGTTAAATGGACCATTATCAATGTTGTTGACAGTCTATCCGGCATCAAAGGTTGTTTAACCTAGGAGAATAATGTAACCATTGACCCTGTCAGAAGCACTCTGTCTGTCTGGACATTAGACGTTCATGCCAACACTAGCCATAGACGATATTTGTCCATTTTATCATATACTGATATAGCAGGCTGGTTCGCAAAATTTTGCTACAGGAAGAATTCTGCTCTTGTCAAGTTTTTAATGAGACGTTAATGATGATACTCATTAAAAACTATGCAGACTCATTGCGATCTTCTTGGATTTTTGTCAGGTTCTTTTTAAATATTTATAGCTTCTACCATGACTCTCCACTGTTCACACGGTGTCCGTAGTTTATGCATCAGCTATAACATCGAGAAACCCTATAAAACAACATTGGCATTTTTCTAGATGTTTATTTATTCTTGCCAGTTTTAATTGTATCACATTTTTTTCTGCAAACCTGACTTATTTTGATAGGAATTAGATAATACAATTCCAAGTCTACACGTTGACGGCACAGGGGATTTCGTTGTGTAAAAATAAATAGGTTAAACTGATAAATGTCGGTTTTCTTAGAGAAATATAGCTGTAACTTCCATCAACATACTTTTAATATAATTGTCATCTTTATGAGAGATATATTTCAGTTTGTGTATTGACTTGGGGATATTTAAAACATTAGCTTTATCATATTTATAGCGTAACTGAGGATTTTTCCTTCTTGACACAAAGTCAGTTGACAAACATATAGTTCATTTCATTCAGTTGATGGGCATCAATTCCTTTCGTTATAGTGATAAATAGTTCTACAATAAATTGTATATCATCATAACCAGGGCTTTTTCCTTGGCAATAATTCCCCCAAAAAGAATGGTACTGATATAAATTTAAGCTTTTGTATACAAACGAAACGGATTAGTTAGTCGATTATGACACGTCTTCACACCATACAGTTTTGTGTCAGTATCATATAAAGTTTGTATATGTTTGGACTATTTCATGTATGACACTGGTCAGGCCGTAGGAAGATATTTTGTGTTATGCACTTAATACATAGACTCTAATAGGCGTCATATTTTAGTTAAAATTGTATGACTGTATAGTTCGTAGGAGTGTTTCAAAGTTCACTATAGTGCGGCTACATGTGCTCGGATTAGTTTTGGATGAAAGTAACTATTTGGGGAACTGATGCTTTTAGCTAGAGGACTACAATAATATGTGATGGATTCTCTTCTAGTTGTTAGCTTCTATCTACTTTTATCGACAACCACGACAACCTTTGGTGTTAAATATATGGTTTGTTCATGAATAGAGTAATGGAGTATCGGAGATGACACCCATTAGAATAACAATACTAAGTTAACTATTATGCCAAACGCGAGCTTTGTAACAAATAATTAAATGTTGGCGCTCTTAGGCGAAACATACATAACATAGCCTCTTTGATAACGTTGCAGCATTATGTAACATACATAAACAATCAATTGTAACGAGATGTTATGTTAGTTTATCCCAACGGTTTAACATATTTAATTGGAACCGTTACATTCTCGTGTTCTGTTTATGCTTTAAATAAATATAAAACTCCAATAAACATATTATACTGGCATTTACATAAATATTTGTTCCAACATAAGGATAAGCTTGCTTCTGTGAATGTGTTGCTACTTATGTGTCTGTGAAGTGCTTTTATGATAGATAGTGTTCGCCAGTAATGAAACAAATCTAAGGCAGTAGTATGGAAAGTGTGCTTCACAAAACGCATTCTTTACAAAATGCCGTCTAATACCAGGATTTCAGGGAAGTAAGCGATGCCTATACATAAGGATAACACATGAACCTAACCATCGAATGTTGGGGAATTTAGTACGAAACATGAAATGTACATGGGTATTGGAAAAGTCTGTAAAAAGAAGCAAATATACAAACATGATACATTTGAAGTGTATACAACTTCACAAATACTTTTGAAAGCTGATGCAATATTTTTTCCGGTGTGGCAATCTAGTAGAATGGTTGAATGTGTTTAGAAAAGTTACAAGTGTCGTTAAACAAATAATTAAATAATGAATTACGATATAAAACAAATACATGAATAGCAGGATATTTGTAGGACAAATACTTGTTAACTTAGAAATTGTCTAAAGCTAATGGATGTACATGTACGATACAAAGGGACATTCCGTAAACCATATGTTAAAGGCATGTGCATTGGGAAATGCCGTAAATCAAATAAATATAAGCTGCAACATGCATCTATCGAAAGTTTTTATAACTTGTAAAACAACTGAGGTATACCGTTCACTCGTTATTCAGTAATGTTCATAGTTGCTACAATTATCAATATCATGTGCACTAAATCACAATGCACTGTGAAGTTTCATGTATCTAGCTCTTGCACTACATTTTTATCAGTTCAGACTATAAAAAATGCTCAAATCAAAGTAAATGTCCCTTGATGTTATATTCATGTTTTACACAACTGCAATATCACTGTGAACATATACACGCGGCTTTGAACCATTTCAATGATATATTAAAACCTTCACGAAAACCTGCTATTCTTTGATGCCTTTCATGGCTTGCTAAATCTCTGGAAATGTTTACAGTCATTTAGAAAAATTTGTTAAGTAGTATAGAAAATAACTTGGCACAATTAATGGATAATCGTTCCCTGTTCAATACAGCTAAAATACCCAGTGTACGGTAAACCGCAGTGAAAACTGAACTACTGTATGAACCTTAATGCAAAATGATGTGCATAGTACATTCTGTTATACGAATATAGATCATTAGTAATGCATTAGATACGCATATGATGATCAAGCACAGTCCGTTCAAAGTTTATAGATAACGGTTGTAAACATTAGCTCGTCCGTCAGGTAAATGATGTTTATCTAGGTTTAACTCGGAGTAGCTGAGTTAACTGTACCCGTTATTCCTTCGAATCGACGGTATTCACTTTTATGATTCTTGTGTATGTTAAGTTAATACGGACAGAATATATATTTTTCAAGAGATACATATATGCTGCCATACGCTGGAGACTTAAATAATATTTGCGTTATAGATTTTCTACCTTTTTACAAAGCTTCTCTACACCATATGGATAGTTATCGATATTCTTGTTTATGTACCAGTCTTTTTTCACAGCCGAACGAATAATTTGTTTGAAAAAGATAGACAGGGGATTCAAACTCATTTAGTAACGAGACTTACCGATATATTTTTGTGATTAGATCAGTTCTTGTTTGGACAAGATGCTGTTGTTAGGAAGCCATGTAACACATCTGAAAAGAAACAATTTAATTTGTCTGTCGGCTTGTTTGTTAGTGGGCTAGACTCTGGTGGCATAATCGCGTGTTAAGAAACACATAATTGCAATTTATTAGACGTCTTTCTCTCCTTGTCGTTTTAGATATTTTACCACTTTATATATGGACATATAATTTTGGACAATGTCCAGACGCATCACTAGCAGTCTTGTACAATGAAGGTCAATGTTACCCAAGGCATTTCTTGCCATTGCGTGATAATACTAATACATTTAAAGGCTTCAGATTATTACACATTTATATGAATCATTAGTCTGTGCTGAATTACCAAATCTCTGCACTGGGACATCTCACAGGATCTACACAGACGTCCTATCAAATCACAACCAGCAAAAAAACTCATTTGACCCTTGAAATGTCACATGAACATGTGCATACGTAAAGTTGGATCTGATTCTGTCAAGACATTCATTTACGCAGTCTATTACATATATATATATTTCAACGCAGCAATAACTTATTTAATTCCAAGATATTTTCAAGTCTGATTTATAAAGCACTTCAAATTTCGCTTAGATTTTAATTTGCAAAACATTGTAAAGGCCGCATTCGTATATCTATCCATACAGTTTTAACGTAGTGTTTAGAAAATACATGTAACAAGTGTTAGGTTATCAGAATATTTAATAAAATTGATTTTATTCAAGCCATGAACCGACTTTCTAATTATGTATGCTTGCAACTTCAATTATATATGTTACGTCAATATGTTTTTTAACTGGATGCTTTTATTAGCAAATAGTGTTGTACTGTATTGCCACTGGTCACACTGTGTAAGTAAATAAGAAAATCGGACAGGGAAGGCATCACACAACTTAACATTTTACCCACTTGTGCAATGCACTTGATGCATTGGCGTCGTGTTTCAGCATACACTGATGTATGCAGATAGAAGGAGTTCAATATAGTACAGCTCCATGTGTGAGTTATTCTGGATTAAAATTGGTATTTAAGGAACATAAATACTTAGTTAACTCGGTCTGTTATTTAGAACTGTTTCTCTGGAGAACTTGTGCACTTATTACAAATTGATTATTTCGTTGAAGACGTTGATTGTGACAACAACAAACAAGTTTAAAAGTTAAACACACTTTTTACATGATTTTGATGCGTACGTTGTAATACAAATTCAAGACATTTTAATGAAACAAATGCCAGAGACTGATGTTTTGTAGAGTAGTGAAATACAATATATTGGAAATTAATGAAAATATACAGCGTGATGTGCTGTCACTGTAAAATGGGATGTTGTTTAGAACAAAAACAAATTACCCCACATTTACGTCACGGGAAGTTGTCTCACTCGTTTTTGCGTATTTTGTTTGTGAAGGATTTCAAGTAAATACCTATTGCAACCTAACTCATGTACTACTCATGTAAATAATGCCTCTCCTACATAACAGTTTCTCGTCTTTAAATAAATGATCACATTACTGGTATTTTGATTCCAATTATGCATATATCACATCAGCCACTTTTATTGCATATAAGCATATAAAGCAATGATAGCTTTACTGGCGTAAATGCAAACGGAACATGTTGAGTTATTTTTGTTTCATATGTCATTAACCATAATGTTTAATGTAGCATTAAAAAGGGTGATTTTTAGGGCTGTAACGGTATACCGCGGTATACGAAATAATGCGGACTTAAGTCCCACATGGTTTATGATACAAGACTTCAAAATTTCGGTACGGTTCGGTATAAGCTTTTTTAAGAGCAAAATAATATTCAGACAAAGAAAACAACTGACAACCTTCTGATTATGTAAAATTACCATGTATCACTCGTTTTAGTTATATTGAGATACGCTTCATATTGTCTCAATTCACTTAAAATAGTTGATAGGCACATACTTATTGCTGTTATAGAAGCAACAAATTCATTATTACTTAAAAATTGAAGTATTTAAGCAGCTGTTAGAGAATATTGTATCATACCGAAATATACCGAACCGTTAGAAAAATAAACGGTACGTATCATATCGTAAGGGGAGCGTACCGTTACACCTCTAGCGATTTTCCCAAACGCAAAAGGGATGATACAAATAACGTTTCACACGCAGATGGTGTCCAGTTTTACAAATGCTTATTTCCATTCACAGTCGACGAAATCAAACGATACAGTGTCGTATGAATTGTAGTTCATATTTTATCTGTATCCTTAGAATTAAACTAACCCCCAATATTAATGTTTTCTTAGTCATTGCGGATCTCGGAAGTCGACGCTCGTAACAAAACTTGAATGACGTAGCGTTTGCTTAGTGACGTCGCGTTTGTTTTCTTGACGTCGCATTAAATTATTCGCCAAAGTGTCATACTTTTGAAGATCATACTAATAAATTATTTTTATGTTTTACTAGCGTTTAAGCAAGCTTTTCTCGCGTTATTAACTCTGCAGAGTCCTGAGGAATAGTTGGTGCACAAGCGGCTATGCAGTAAAAGCTTGTGTTAACCCTACATTAGCATTATTTCCCATTATTTCCTAAAATATTAATATTCTATACAATAAAACATTATAAAGCATTACGAACATAGTGCACATATAAATATTAAATTATTTATAACAAAGCTGAATATACAAAGTAATATTTGCATCGTAAAGTATTCACTCGTTCCTATACTCATCTGCATCTAAGAATGTACACATTCCCAACGATGCGATAATGAGTTATTTATCTTCATAATTCGGTTTCAGCTATGCAACTGCAGTAAATTGTTTGAGTCCATATTCACATGTGCATGTATATGTTCATATCACATAACTCTTTTAGCTGATCTTAGAGGTTATAAAAAATGGCAATTTAAAACTAACTATTTATGAAACGTTCATAAATAGATATTTGTTTTCAATAATTCTTGTTGTACTATATAACATTAATGTAGTTTATATTTAACAAAACTACATGAGACGATGGCGGCAGAACATCTCTTATAAATGATAAAACCAATATGTTAATGACTGTAGCTTTATCCTGTTTTACCATCAAAGTGAATACAATCCAACAATAAAACACAAGCTACCTAACCTTATCACAGACACACCAGTTTTTAAAATAATATACCAGACATACTAGACGCACGCGATTTGTAAACTGGTAAATTCTGTTTGATACCCCCAGGCAATATTGCATAATCTAAAATTGAAACTTCCAGAATCCTCCCTGGGGACTATAAAATATTTTATGTTTCTTTTACGATTTAGTTATTACAAATATAATTAAACATGCAAACTTTAAAGGTAGGCATTATAAATGTGCCTTGTTGAAACGTCTTTTATTCGTAATGTGGTTTAATTGCAGAATCCTGTGCAATGCTCTTGTGAATTACTCCACTTAAGTTTGATTAAATGGACTACAATTAATGTTGTTGTCTATCCTGCGTCAAAGGTTGTTCAACCAATGATAATAATGTAACCATTGACCCTGTCAGAAGCACTCTGTCTGGACATAAGACGTTCATGCCAACACCAGCCATAGAAGATAATTGTCCATTTTATCATATACTGCTATTGCAGGCTGGTTCGGAAACCTTTGCTACAGGAAAAAATCGGCCCAGTCACATTATTTAAAAGTTCAACTCAAAATTGTCGGTTTTCTTAGAAGAATACAGCTGTGACTTCCATTTAAATTTAATAAAAAATTAATATAGTAGTCATCCTTATGAGATATACATGTATATTCCAGTTTTAGTATTGATTTGGAGATATTTAATAATATTTGCGTATTGAATTCATAGCGTAACCGCGAATGTTTCTTTCCTGACACCAAGTCTTTTGACACACTTTTAAAATAATGATAAATCATTGCCAGGGCCTTTTCTGAGGCAATAAGTCCCTAAAGAATTGTACTGGTATTTATAATTTAAACTCATTTTGCAACACAAACTAAACGGATTAAGTACATTGTATGCCTCGTGTTCACATCATGCTGATTCGTATCAGTATTGTGTCATGTTTGGATATGTTTATAAAGATGTATTTTCTGTTATGGCAATGGTCACGCCATGGAAATAATTTTTGTGTAATTATGTGCACATAATGCATATAAGCTAAGGTTTTAGCAAATAATTAATATATACATAGTTCAGAGGAGTATTTTGAAACTTAACTATAGTGCAGATACATGTGTTTGGATTAGTTTTGGATGAAAATAACTATTTAGGGACCTGATGCTTTTAACAAGAGTAGTTGTTAGCTTAATATATTTTATCGATAACCACGACAACCTTTGAGTGTAAGAGGCTAAGCTAGACCCAAATTAACCTCGAATATCTAAAAAAAAAGTATGTTGACGATTAGAACAAAAATTGGCGTGTCTTCATAAAACATCCTTACCAACTCTTATAGAATAAAATGTTTGGTCCGCAGAAAAGTTAAATTTGCATTTACATCTAATGCAAAAGTGTAAGTCTAAAACAGGGTAGATACGTATGGGTAATTAAAGTGACTGGAACAGCAAAGGTGAGAGATTTGGTCCAATATAACTGTCCATTAAGTCAAATATCAGTGACCATTGTAGATACATAAAGAGGCCCGTAGATGATCATTTACCGTTATCTATATAACACAAGCTAAGTTCTGTGTAAAATAATTTGCTACAGAAACTTTGCCATCAGACGAGGCTAGACACACGAAATTTAAATACCAGTATATCTCGTTTGATTCCTCAAGGTGGTAAGGCAGAATATGACATAAAATAAAGTTCAGAATTCCTCTTCCGAGCACTATAAAATCTTGAATGTTAATTTTATGAATAAGGTATTGCAAATATAATTAGACATGCAAACATTGATGGCCGGTCATAGAAATGTTCAAATGTTGACATGCCGTGTGTTCGTTGTGCGGTTTTAATTGCAGAACAGTGTACAATGCTCGTATGCATTATTTCATTTAACATCAACAAAAGCACTAAACATTTCCGATTCCATGAATTTTCACATAATGCTTTCAGTGAAGCTGCAAAATGATCGCGACCAAAGAGATAACGTGTTTTATATGTCCCGATGAAAATGTGCAGTAAAAGCGAATTTGGTGCGCGTTTGTTAATAATGCATTGGTACTGGATATCATACACTTGTTGCAACTATTGTTTGCTGCCATACACTCATAAAACAACAACATTGCATGATGTTGTATAATCAACACCGCAACACCCAGGTAGTACCAGCCTGTTTGCTGGTTCTTGAATAGGAGCGACTTAGTATAGATTGAAAAAAATTGAACATATACTAAAACATTCTCGGCCAAAATCAAATTGCTACTAATTAGAAAAACAAACACTCAATGTGAATAATTTACGTGTTTGAGCACATCAGGCTTAACAGAAAGATGCCTTATTGATGTTTAACATGTATCCACTTGCTTGTTGTCGGTACAAATCTATGTATTAAGAACATAAGTTGTACGTATATTTAGACGCGGCATTTGATAAGAGAAAACATCTTACATACACGCTATTAGTCCAGTTGCATTTCTACGTTGCAACTGTCAACGTTCACATTCTATTTTATTTAGACATTTACAGCAATTATCCCAATATTTATCAAGCGTATGTGCTCTTCCCACAAGCATGTCAGTATAATAAGTGTATCTCAAGTTTGTGGCATAAAAGAGTAAAATTGCTATGACATTGATTCAATTGACCATATTGTTGACAACCTGTATGTACCAAAGCTTGTTGTTGAGTAGCCATTGACCACTCTGTCTGGATTTAAGACGTTCAGACCAAGACTAACCATAGGGGATAATTGTTCAATTTAATCATACATACTCATATGGCAGGCTGGTTCGGAAACGTTTGCTGCAGGACATTTACTTGTGCAAGTAGGCGTTAATGATTACACTCATTAAAACCCATGTGTAAGCGAAGCAATGTAAGGGAACGTTGTCAGATGTTTTTGAATAATTTTTTACTTCTACCACGTCGCTGCATATTTCACACGCGTTCCGCAGTTTATGCATCATCAATATGTATAACCAAAATAATCAAAGAAAACAATATTGATATATACAAAATAATATAAATTATGTATCTTAGTATGTACAACATTTTGTAAGTATTACATATGTACGTATATCGTCTCATATGTATTTCTTTTCTATAAGTCAGTTGACACAATCTTAACGTATTATAATTAATTAAGTGTTTATAAGTGACTATGTATAAATATATAACTTTCATGAGCCTCAAGCTTACTTAAGATGATGAAAAGTAACTCTACAAAACAACTCTATATTTGTATTGTCAGTGATGTTTCTTGGGCAGCAATTCCCTCAAGAATAGTGTTAGTGTTACTGTAAGCGCATTAATTGTGAAGTAATCAAAATAGTTTCTCGATTAATCAGTCGATTAAGCCATGTTTTCACACCATTATGTTTCGTTTTAAGTTTGTGTGCGTTTGTAATGCCTCTAAGCACATATGCTTTTTCTTTACTGAGCTGATTATTGGAGCTTAATAAAAATAGACAATATAGTCTAAACATATTAATATAGTAGCGATTTTCGGAATGATGACATTCGACAAACAATAAAAGTACATAGATAAAAAAGTCATATGTCATTGAAACGTATGTTATCGATATCAATATTGAAAACGTAGTTAACACGCAAATAGAGCGCTTGATTTAGTCATCAAACTTATTACATTATGTATGTTTTTTGTGTTGTGGAACTATTCTAATTTGCTGTATTTTTCATTTAAGAGGGCATAGATTTTTAGTGAGACTTTGCATTTGTTATGAGATATGTGTCCTTGATAAATAAGACGAGTCGAACGGTAATACACCAAGCAATGAACTAAATATGATTCCTCAAGGCAATATTCAAGAATAGAAATAAAATAATTTCCAGAACTTTTCCCAAGAGGACTACGAAATAGTTAATGTTTCTTTTATGATTTATCTATTACAACTATAGTCATGCATGCACAGATTGGCGATAGAAATGTTCAACTGGTGTATCGTCTTTTATTCGTGTTGTAGCGTTAATTGCAGAGGTATGTGCAATGTCCAATAACCATTAACAAATGTACAACACATTACACAAGTTCGTGTTATTCTTCCCTTCCGTCAATAGAAACGCGACAAAAGAGAAAACATCTGTCCCGTTGAAATTGGGTTTGTAATTTAAGCGATATTAGTGCGAGTTTGTTAATAACTTATTGCTACTGGAGATCTTATATTTCTAGAGCTCAATTTCCGCAACCATTGTTTGCTGTCAAACACTCATAAAACAACAACGTCGCATGCTGTTGTTCAATCAACATCGCAGCACCAAGGTGATATCAGGCTGTATTTATCATATTTGCCGGTGCATAATCAGGAGCGACTGCGAGTAGATTGAGATAAACGAAGAGTATGAAGGAACAGTTTCTTCATATATCAAATCTCGACTAATCAGAAAAACAAACGTTCGATGGGAATAGCTTATGTATGATTGGCAAAATTATAGAAAATGTCAGGCGGATGAGCACGTCAGACTTTACAAAAAGGTTCGTTATTTATGTTTAACATATATCAATTTGTTTAAAGTTGGCGTCAATTTGCACTCACGGGACCAAATTAAGGTGTAGCATATAGCAAGAGTGGGGTGTCTATCAGACAAAAACCTCTCGTACCTGTCTAAAGTGCAGTCACATTTCGACTTTGAAACATTCACTGGCGATCATGCGGAAATGTTCACGTTCCTGTTTAGTCATTCCAATCAATTATCGCGATATTTGTAAATTAAATCTCTTTCCAATAATGTACCAGTGCCTAAAAGTTGTGATGATTCGGTGTATTCCATTATCGCATAGTACCATAAACTTTGTGACCGACATCTAGCAATAAATTAATGATAACCTATCCCTAGTGGCGTTATAAGTTGTATGTCTGGCTTTTGCGTGAGCGACACCGCGGTTTCAGTATGGCTTAAACTTAACTCTAGGTGTAAACCATTTAATACATTGTTCTTATAAACACCATTATGCAATCAGTGACATCAAATTAAACATATATCACAAAAGTGATGATAACACGGTAACCTTCGAAAAAGCTAGAAGACTGCTCCGTATTTGGTTCCGATATGATATAAACATGAAATGAAGCATAAGTGTTCCTTAAATAATTATACATGTTTGCGTAGTTTTTTGGTTTGACATTGCATACAATTTGTAAAGATGTACAAGTGTGTGCCATTTCGTATGTAGGGATGTCTTCCATTTTGTAAATGATCTTGGTTGAACATCTATATTGAAGAATAGTATTACTTCTCTGAACTGTTTACACCCTGTAACCGAATTTCGGGTGATGCCGGAAGAATATTGATTTCAAACATCCTATATCTTACGTTAGAAAAACGATTGCCTTTATTTAGGCACTGGTTCATTTAAACATTATAAATACCGTTGACAATTTGCCTGCCACCAAAGGTTCTTCTACCAAAGGAAGGTCAAGTAGCCATTGGCCCTGTCAGAATAAATCTGTCTGGATGCTAGACTATAATGGCAACACCAGCCATAGGTATAATTGTTCATTTCGTAAGATACTGATTTAACAGACTGGTTTTGAGATTTTTGCTGCAGGAAGTGATCTGTCCGTGTCGCGTTATTTAATGAGACATTAATGATTGCATTAACTAAAACTGTGCACACTTAAAGCAGTGTACAGGGAACGTTGTCAGATGTTGTTGAATTATTTAATATTTCCACCATGTCGCTACACATTTCACTCGGTGTCGGTGGTTTATGCATCAGCTACGACATCAAGAATCAATGTAAAAATCATTGCCATGTTTCGTAGTGTTTAATCCTTCTGATGGGTAGTTTAATGCATTTGTTTTCTTTTTTACATGTTACAACATGACTTTACTTGCAAGGAATTGCAAATGTAATCTCGGTTGCACGTAGTGTTCTGTTATAAAATGAATTAAGTTAATGTAAAATGTCGCTTTTCGTAGAAGAATTTGGCAGTAATTCATTCAATATACTTTAAATATAATAGTATTCTTAAGAGAGCGGTGCACTGTTTTTTTTGACGATGGAGATATTTGATATATTTGCTGAATTAAATACAAATCGAAAGCGAGTACAATTGATTCTAGATACAAATTAAGACGAACGTACAGATATACTTATTAAGTACATACTTGACATCAATGTTATTGAAGACAATATTGAAGACACAAAAGTGCATAGTTTAACCGCTCATTCGACGCTTTTCACTCTAACCGAATAGAGTGGTAAATATATATCAAGTTATATGCGGGTACAAGAGGACGTATACTCCGCCTATACACAAACGACTTGTTCATTGATTCAGCTTAAGATTACAATATTCATATGAATTAAGAAGTAAGCCAGTCGAGAATTGAGGGAAATATAATTTTCTGTTGGTGATTGAAATATTGGCGTGTTGAACCGTCTTTCACTCGTGCAGAAATTTATACAATGGTCATATAAATAGTTTGAATAACATCAAGAAATGTAGCACATTATAGATGCCATGTTAGTCCCGAGATATTATTGTTCAGTAAAGTTGTAATAAGCAACTGGACCAAAGAGAGGGGTGTTTAACCAGTCCCGGTGCGATTGTGTATATAAAAACAAAATTATTGCGATTTGGTTAACTTAATAATTTAGTAATACTGGAAATCACCAATTACGTGAGTTCAAATTTTTCAAACCATCTGCCGCGGTCAATTACTCATAATACAACAGCAGCGCAGACTGTTCGTATTGAATCAAATAGGCGCCTTATTCCAGCGACCGATACTGTATGGACAGGTGTTTACAAAGTTTAGTATAGTAAAACTAAATGTACTAACATTATCATGAATGAAAATAAATATTGTAGGAACGTATGCCCATACTAGGAGTACTACACTAATATGTGGTGGCCATTCATCCTTTTTCATGCGATTTTTTGTGCATACATGCATTTATGTAGGGTCTTATAAGTTGATAGGAAATAAATTGCTTTACCAAATCTCGCAAAAAATGTCGATACATTTTTGCTACGTTTTATCATTGATATTTACAAATACAGCTAGAAAAATACCCTCAATTGAATGACAATACCGACGCACAACATATCAGACCATTCGCGATGTCAATAATATCACTGCCGTACTGTCAATAAACTTTTCCATTATATTACGAGCGTACATTAAATGACTGGAAATTACTGTCACATTACCCCAATAAGGATCGGGGATTACACTCACTAGAATAACAATACTAAGTTAACTATTAGTTCATTAGTTCAAACAGTTTCTCTAGAGTATCCTGAACCTTTGCACTGATAACAAATCGACTATTTCGTTGAAGACGTTGATTTTCACCTTACAGGACAACAACAAACACGTTTAAAATTTAGAGATATTTTTATATGATTTTTCTGCGAATGTTGCAGTAAATCCAAGACATTTTTGAGAAACAAATGCCAGAGCGTCAGGTTTTGTAGTGGAGATGAATGCAATATATTGGGAATTAATGGAAATATACAGTGCGATGTGCTGTCACTGTACAATGGGATAGTTGTTTGGAATACAAACAAATTCCCTCACTTTTACGTCACGGGAAGATGTTTTGGTAGGTTTTTCATATTGCGCGTGTAAAAGATTTCGGGTAAATACCATTAATTTTTCAACTCATTTAAATAACGCATCTCCTGTATACGAGGTGTTTTCGCAAATAAATGCAACGTTATACATGTCTAAGTAGTTTCGACATTTGTGAGCGTCAAACTTGTCTATTGTCTTCTCATGCATATAATTGGTTTATTTTCATTGTTTGGGTTGGTCATAATGTGTGCGTACAACACACAAAGATATTCTAAACTAAAACAGTTCGCTCAACGTATCGCGAAACTGACTGAAAGTATGCCATATTGTGGGATCGGGTATCCGGGTTCAACCCCGTCTGGACTACTGGTTAACTTCTTTGAGCAAGAATAAACAACATGGCTTTTTAGGTTCTTATCAACTTGATCTCATAAAAGGCGCCCAGAATAACACCACACAATTTTATATTGTGCTAAATATAGAGAGAAAGATAACCAGTGTCATCGAATTTTGATACCATGAATAAAGTTTATCTATTATATTTTGGAGGTTAGTTTGAACTTCTTCACAACATTTACCAATGGTTGTTAGAGTTGTGTCATATCAATACACCTGAATAAGACGATGATGCATAAACACCATGGCAGTGTTTCATCAATGCATTTACGCTAGCGTTAACCTAAGTTTTCTTGAAATATTGCGTACGTCGATAATATTTGCGTAAATGCATTTTACAAAGATATTTTAGTTCACTTTCTGTCGTAAGTTTTGGCAATCCTAAATGGCAAATATGACGTAAAACTGACTTACGCATTTGCCGTAGGGTAGATATAAGTTTCTGAATTTACGCGACATTTACGAATTGTTAGTTAGACAGTGCCCTGTATCTCTATCATATTCAATAATCAACATAACATACAATCCAAAAATATAACCTAAGTTGCCTACCTTTATCACTGGCGCATCAATTTTGAAAATATATCAGACTGGCTAGACTCGCGCGATTTGTGTACCGGTTAAATGCGCTTAATCACTCGAGGCATTATTGCGGAATCTAACATTTAGAATACCTCTACTGAGCACTATAAAAATAGTTAATGTTTCTTTTATGATTTAGTTATTATAAATAACATTAGGCATGCAAACTTCAAATATTGGCGATAGGGATGTTCAAATGTTAAATCGTCTTTTTTTCCTGCTGTGGTTTTAATTGGAGATGAGTTAGCGATTCTCATTTGAAATACTTCAAACATCAACAAATATACAACACATTATACAATCCTTGCTTTTCCTCAGATAACGTGTTTCTGTCCGGTTAAATTGTGCATGTAAATGCGAAATTAGTGCGAGTTGGTTAATTATGTATTGATACTGTGTATCATAAATGACGCGATTTCAATTTTTGTATCCATTTTTTGCTGTCAAACACTCATAAAACAACAACATCGCATGCTGTTGTGCAATTACCATCCAAACACCCAGGTGATACCAGGCTGTATTTATCATAATTGCTGGTGCATGATCGGGAGCGGCTGAAAATAGATTGAAATAAACGAAGAGTGTAAAGGAACAGCCTCTTCACAAATCAAATATCGACTGATCAGAAAAACAAATGTTCAATGGGAATAAATTATGTATAATTGGGCGAAATTATGGGAAATGTCAGACTGTTGAGGACGTCAGGCTTTACATAAAGTTGTTTTACTGATGTTTAACGTATTGCAATGTGTTTGCTGTTGTTAAGAATTAAGCACCCTGGTATAAAATTAATGCGTTGCGTACAATGCGTATACATGAATTAAAATATTAAGCGTATTTATTAGACGTATTTAAACCTGATAGACACGTAAGTTAGTACATTTACATCGCTGCTTCTCCTGTTGAAACGTTAACGTTCCAGTTAAAGTAGTTTCTGCAAATATTTTCGATGTGTATATATCAAATGCATGTTCTCTTTAAAAAAATAAATAATAAACCGCTTACATACGGAACTTCAATGTCTTGAATTGAATTGGAACTACTTCGCTTAGTTATTAAGGAAGTCTGTGTTTGAAATTTGATTCTGTACCAAGGCATACAATATATATGTGTTTGGTCACCCATACAAATAAAGACCACGCACTCTCATAGCAATGTAAGACAAATGTTGTCGGATGTTTGTGAATTATCTATTACTTCTACCTTACACTGTACAGTTCACACGGTGTCGGTAGTTTATGCATCAGCTACATTTGTATAACATCAGGAATCAATATAATATTTAGCTTGTTTCTGAATACTTTTATTTCTCTTGCGATTATGTTATATGTTTCTGTTCTATAGAGTTGAATATGTTTGATAGGAATTTGAAAATATAATCCCAATTGTACACGTAGACGGCACTGTGGTATTTTGTAAAATAGATTAAGTTAAACTCAAAATGCCGCTTTCCGTAGAAGAATATAGCTGTAATCCAATCGCTATACTTTTAATGTAATAGTAATCTAATCTTTAAGCGATATATGTCCCAGTTTTCTTTTTAACATATATTTAATATATTTGCTGAATCAAATACATGCATGTAACATACCACTGTACTTTTGCTTCTAGACACATGTACTAAGTCAGTCGACACACCTTTAACGTATCAGTCACTTCATTCAGTTTATAAAGGACATGGTGTATAAAATATTACTTTCATGAGCCTCAGGTTTATTTAATATGACGATGATTAACTGAAAACAGATTATACACTGTACCACGTGTTCAAACATAAAGTTTTGCATTTTTGTATACGCGTTGTTCCTCTAAGCACATTGAGATAATAACTAAACTAATTAGAGGTAAAACAGTGATAATATGCTATGGAAAATCGTACAATTGACATTCAACTCTAGATAAAGGTGCAGACAGAAAAGTGCAAACTTCGAAAGCTCATTCAACGTTTATCATTCCAAAGGTTCATGCAGATTTATTTGCCACTCCAATCCAACGCGTTTGACTCTAGTGGTACACAACAGGTTCAATGTAATTGTATTCAACGGTTTTGTTCCAACGAAAACAATAGTTTAACTCTTGATACTAAAAGGCGTATACTAGTACTTATAAGATATGCGCACTTCTAGTTCCTTGATGAAAAATGTATGAAAAATTCGACAGGGAAGGTAGCACTCTACCCAACCAGCCGAGCACAGAAATCAGAAACACCACCACACTACTACCCTAAGCAATGCCCACACAACCCATGCAAAAATGGAATAACAAAAGCTCCACAATATCCGTATGCATTAAGAAGTACGGCAGTCGATGATTGACGAAACTGCTATTTATGTCCTAACTGATTAGATGTGTTCACCTATGTCAAAATAAGTGTGTATTCTCATACGTTGTTTATCAAATTTTCAAAAGGTGAGGATATTATATAAATGTTATTACTCCTGACAAAGATTTCTTGACTAGGTTAAAAGTTGGTGAAACGTTTGCTTCAGTCTTATACACATGTATCCAATAATTTAGTGTCTTGAAGCTTTTTTAAGTTGCTATATGCTTAATAGTATTGCTTAGTCTATTCATATGATATGTCTTACTATACAACTAAGCGGTGTCCATTAATATAACGTCAACGCATAAAAACAATGTACATTTTGTAATTAGATTAGGCAATCGTGTAATATTTAAAACTAAAATAAATATCGAGGACTGTGTAATATTAATGTTTCTTTTATGATTTTTGTTATGACACATATAGAACAAAATAAGTGTACATACCAATTTTCAAGGGCTGTTTTCTGCACTTCACCTGTTTCAAACTCTTTGACATTATAACTATCTCCTGGTCATTGGGCTACCTATGGAAACTTGCGTTTAAATATTTCTGGTGAAATTATTTCTCGCCTGTGGGTGTGGCACCCAACATCGATCATGACGAACAACCCACCTCAGACACTTATTTACAACAAAGTTGAAATGAGCACTAACCAGTTGTCTAGACGAGGGTTGAACCCCGGACCTCTCTATCCCTAGACCATCGTTCCTCACAAGTGTAAGGCATGCAAATGTTAAGGTTGGCTATAAAGATGTTCAAATGTTGCATCGTATTTTTTCTCGCTGTGGTTTTTATTGCAGAAGTGTGTGCAGTGATAATGCAATAACTTCAACAATCATCTACATATGTGCAACACATTACAGAGTCCATGTTATTACTAGGAGAATGTTCATTTCAGCTGTCAGAAGAAACGTACCAAAAGAGCGAACGCTTGTTTGATCTGTCCGATGAAAATGCAAAAGCAAAATGAGTGCGTGTTGTTTAATATTGGATACAATGCCGTACACGAGTTCAATTTCTATAATCATTGTTTATGTTCAAGCACTTATAAGAAAACTACAACATTGCATGTTGTTGTTCAATAAACACCCAGTTGATAAATGCATCAGTCTGTATTTATGATGTTCGCCGGTGCATGACCACGAGAGGCTGAAAATATATTGAACATAACGAGAAATACTCGAACATCCTCGGCAAAAATCAAATCTCGACTGATCAGACAAACAAATGCTCAATGGGAATAATTTATGTGTAATTGGCGAATTTATAGGAAATGTCAGACGGTTGAGCACCTCAGATTTACAGCAACGATTGTTATTTATGTTTCACATATATCAATTCGTTTGATGTATGGATTAAACACCCCTGGGAACAAATTAAGATGAGGCGAACATTAAACGTCGGCATTTCATCAGACAAAACTTTAACAGACACGCCATTAGTGCAGTTTTATTTGAACCTGGAAACATTTAACACCGCTCGGAAACTCTCACATTAAAATTAAGACATTTGTAGCAATTACCCCGATATTTATCAAAATCTTTTCCAATAATGTTTCAGTTCCTTTAGCGTATTTTTTATTTTCTTCATTGACGCTTTACATTCAAGACTCCAGTGACCACCATTGTAAAATGTGTCATCCATCCCTCGTGTCGCACTAATAAAATGTACGCTATGTGCAATTCCCTTGAATAAGTAGTCATGCGAAACCGTTGCATCTGCTAGGCTTGGTCAATTTTATGGTCAATATTCAAGTTATTGAGTAGATAGAAACAATTAACACTACGTCAGTTGTCAATCATCACACTTTAAACCTATTGTAAAGGTTATTATTACCACATGGTCAAATTGATTAACTTGAAAATCTTCACCAAGCAATCTTCGACAAACAATCAGGTGGAGCGATCTCTGCCATGGCGCAATGTCTAGTATGCATGAGCTGTAAGAAGTAACATTTGTAAATATACGCCTTAAAAACCCAAAATGAAACATCAAAATGACAAAACTGCGATGTGTACTTTTTAAAGCGATGCTAAGGTACCGTTTGTATTTCGACATGAGAATGAGAATGAATGACAAAAGGTATATGTTAGCCATTTATTGATGCAATCAAGTTGATGGCTGGTAGTTTTCCAGACATAACATTGTCTAGCTTTGCAAAAATGGACAAAGGTGTACCATAACGTAGGCATTAATTTGCAAGCATAATTGTGTTACATGTACCGTGTGGCGGCCGTACACGCATCCCCGTGCTTGCAATCAATATCGTTATTTTTTATCTTGAACGGATAGTATGCCGCCCATTTGTTCAAACTTTTTTTGTGTTTTCTGTGATGGTAAAGCAGAATGCTGCCTTTTCTGCCCGAAATCCTCATATCTTTGCAATAGGATTCTAGATTATTCCGATGGACTGTGTTCAACATACATACATTTACAGTTGAAAACACTGATAGATCATTTGTTCCGGTCTGTTTTTGTATTAACCATTATGTCATTAAAGGTTATTCTACCAAAATAATGTTAAGTAACCATTGACGTTGTCAGAACCACTCTGTCTGGATGCTAGACGCTCAGGCCAACACTAGCCATAGGGGATAACTTATTATTTATATCAAATAATGATAAAGCAGACTTGTTAAGAAACGTTTTCCTACGGGAAGATACAAATGTATCTGCCGTGTCACATTATTTAAGGAGACGTTAATGATTGCACTCATTAGAAACCATGTGCACTTACAGAAATTTACGGGGACGTTGTCAAATGTTTGTAAATTATTGATAACTTCTACCATGCCGCTGCACAGTTCAAACGGTGTCCGTACTTCGTGCACCAGCTACATGTATGACAATAATAATCAATGCAAACACCATTGACAGGTTATTCAGTATTTGTATTGTATCTGTTTCTTTACAATACCCCACAAAAGTTATAAGTACACAGCTCAGTTATCGGCCAATATTAATCAACAATGATTTTTAAAGATTCCAAGTACTAAATTAATTTAGCGGTACGGCGTTTTGTGTAAAATCGATGCTGTAGGAGAGTCTTCTTGCCATTATCTCCTCACTACAAACGGCGTCATTTACACTAGGTGTAATTATGTCCATCACCCGTTGTTGCCAACGGTGACTCCACCAGTGATAACTACATCAATACGTCGTTGTCATACGTTATTGGCAGAATAGTGCTACGTGTAGTTCATTTAAGTCAGTGTATGATTAATGGCGTATAAAAATATTACTTTTACGAGTCTCAGGTCTATTTGAAATGATGTGAATTAACTGTGCTAATATGGTTATTATAGTTCCCTGGGCTTTTTCTGGTACAACAGTTCCCTCAAGAATGATGCGGGTATTATTTTAAACACATTTTCGTGAAACAAGCTAAATAGTTTCTGGATTAATTAGTCGAGTAAGCCACGTTTTCTCACCATACTGTTTTATATCGATTTTTTGTATGTTTGTATTGTCTCTAAGCACATCTGTGTTATCTTAATTGAAATGAAAAACTGAAGCAAATTAGACGTAGTTATGATATATAGAAAACGTGGTGTTGATCGTAACATTGACATTCGTCTCACGATAAAAGTACAGAACGAAAAGTACATAGTTACATAGCTTGTTCTACGTGTGTCACTCTACTGGTACACACTTAGTTACTTGAAGTTACAATGCAATTCCTTTCTCACGATAAAAGTACAGAACGAAAAGTGCATAGTTTCATAGCTCGTTCTACGTGTGGCACTCTACTGGTGCTTACCTAGTTACTTGACGTTATAATTCAATTCCTTTTGCTCTAGTGATACACAAAAGGTACTACCTTTCCTATTAAATTCAGTTGTTCTATAGTGGAAAACATGAGTTTATATGCAGATACCAGAGAACGTATTCTCCTCCCGTAGTTCTTCTCCAGTGATAACCACGTGAATTGAGCAGTTTAAATGTCAGACAGGCGATGATTGAGGAAAATGTTATTTACGTTATGGCCGATTAGCTGTGTACACCTATGTCAAAATAAGCTTGTAATCTCATTAGTTGTTTATCGAACGTTCAGGAGGTGCTGATATTTAGTTAGTGTAACTGTAATATGTCTTTTGACATAGACGTCTTCACAAGATTGTTGTTTGTGAAACGATTGGTACAGTCGATAGCCTAGTCTGTCTAACATATCCTATGTTTAGAAAGACCATTCATCAATCTACTGTTTCCCTTTGCACCCTCAAACATCGATAATCAAGCCCAGAATAAAAACTAGCCAAATGGAAACAAGTTAATTATGCTATTTAATTTATAAATTATATCATCTAGTCGGGTGGCCTGACTTGGTACAATCTCTAGTCGTATTATCTTGTGTGCATACTATAATGTTAATTCAACATTGCTTGAATTCAGATAGTTGCATTCATCGGGCATGCTTTACTGGATACATAAACTTTGAAGTTGTAAATGTAGATAATCTAGGTAAAATTAATGTTTAAATATTAGTCCAACAAAAATGGCTTGCAAAAGTTAGAATTATATAATTGCAGAGGTGGTTTTCGAAGAAGATGTCCAGGGATAAAACAGTATTTGGAAATAAGGTAGCGTCCAAATTTCCTGTAAGGCGTGACACCGTTGTCTTACATATGAAATGCCTTTGCTCCCGACATATTTGGTGCATTAAGTATGGAATGCTTTCGTATATGTGTAGATATGCGAAAATATATAATTATATAGTTATTGACTATGCGGTTTAGATTTGCCTGTGCGTTAGGATATGTCATGCATTCATACAAGAAGTCATTTAACATACTGCGTTAATGAACACAACTACTTCTTTAACATGTATGTGCACTCTGCTAGACGTATTAACTACATGAACTTAAGGTTATTTCACGCCTTGTCACAGAACCGTTAAAATACGACGTTAAAAACCTAAGCAAGTGTCTCAGTGTCATATCTCAGTCGTTTGGTAATTCCGACGATGTCTGGTGTCTCGCATTGTTTTCCTATATTTCTTGAAGATATAAAGATACATGTCCCGATGTTATATAGTGGAGGTTAAGAACTCGTTCATGTCCAATTTAATATTCTGCATGGATGGATAGAATGCGTTTTTGATGGTTTTCGTATTTGTTTTTTGCGAAAAAATCGTAAAGTTCGTTGACTATATATTGCTTGTAGAAGGTATGTTACACATTAATGCAGAAACCAATTTTCTCGCTGAAATTGGTATTGATAAGTACACAGTGTTATTACTAAGGTCTCCCTTTGCCTTTGGCTTATGGGAATGTATGGGTATTAACTGTCAGAAGAAAATAGCATTCCGTTCTTTCGAAGCAAACTACCAATACGCTGTATTGTGTGCATTTAATGGTATATTTAATGGAAATAGAAACTACAGAACTAATAGCATGCCATTTAGAGGAATCAAAATCAAAAAAAAAATAAACCATAAAATCCTTAGGTTGAGTTATTTGCTCTGACACATAAAACAACAATGATAACGCATACGTTGCTGCTAACACTAGGCATTTTTAAGGCATTTCATAATTGATAAGAATGTTATTGTTGCTAGAGGCACTCGTCAGAAATCTGTTGAACCCACATAAACATATCTCGTAGTGGAATGCTAACAAGCACAATAGAATTACATATATTCCCACCACTATCATAATGTGTTAAGGAAATAAAGGATCTTCTTAGATAGTTTTTATGTGACATTAATGTGTGTGCTATGAATTTAATACGGAATATATATACTAACTTCATGGTAAGCTAGCGATAGTATTGAAGCAAATAACGAGGTACTTACATTTACATTGCTCGATTTATTTGCTTTACTGGTACAAACCTGTGAGAAAAATACTCTCAGGTAACGTTATTGACATTTTAATAATAAAGCTAACAATGATATTTTACACTGTCATTGTGAGTTAAATTGAGTAAAATTCAACAAGTTAATTCAATTTGCATTAAGGGGCTGGTTCATTTTAACTAATGAGTTTTAATGTTATAGATTTATTTGCAACAACTCCTTTATAAACGGTGTTTTGAAATTAAGATTTCATTTGTGAGTAGTTAGAGAAGTATAGAGATGCACCACAATCGATATGTATTCAAATTCATTTTATAAAATTCATAAATGTCTGTTTAACAAATAAACATGTATTTGAACTACTGCACAAGTATAATGCGTATACAATCCAATGAAATATTAACAAATCTGTTCCAATAGATTGAATAGTGAATGAATACTAAAGGAGTGGAAGTAGACAAAATGTAGATAGATTAGTATTATCGATGTGCGCCTTGTTATAAATGTTTCACACAATATATCATCATATCAGTATTTCTTGTAATGTTAGCGGACATCCTAATTGAGTATCAACATAGCATCCAGATGGTTCAAGCAAATTGCCAATCTATTTAACGTTTGATTACATTCTCGAGCTCACTTTGATACTTTTTACGTCATTCGAATATTCCGTTTACCAATCAGTTCAACGTAAAGAGCGGCAGCTATCATTAATTGGGTATAAATACAGAATACGAATATCTCGTTTATTAACTATGTTAAACATATTACGATACTGCTCCTTTTGACTTCATATCGTTGACTAAGGATGAGAAGGTTGTTCGACATAATCGATATTCAATTTGTGTGAAAATAAACTCAAACGAACCGCTTCTTGATGCTGATTTGAAATGTGTATCAGTCTTATAATGTCATGAGTAATACATACGATCTTCTAATTCTGAGCCAGCGAAATGACGATCGTACTTCTTTTTACTCCTTTTACCACAGTTCCTTCAAAACGTAATGATATAATCGAGTCTTTATCACGTTCTCTTCAATATACACAGGCTAACATAAAACTGACCAACCATATGTGACGTTATCACTGATGTCTTTCACAATTATATCCACCATAATAAATAAGAACAAAACGGACAAACTGACCTCCCTGGTGTAATAAAAGTGTATAATATTCTTCTAGGCGTGTACGTCAGAAGTTATAAAGTCATAAACGTCAATAAATTGAGGCAAAGTTGAGATGCGTTTGTACTGGGAATGTTCTGCAGGTGGATCCGGTGTTAAAGTCAGTTTGATAACCAAATAAATTAAGTTATATGGTTAATTATGGTGCGGTAAATTGACGTTTATGAAATTAGTTTATATTGAACTGCAGCCTGGTGTTTACTGTATAAACCGTCATTCATCTTATCATCCTTTATTCAGTGAATGCATTGTCTCAAGTCTTCGGTCCACGTTTAAACCATATGTAAATACTTGTAGCCCACTCTTGTGCATGAAATTACATTCCATTTGTATCATCAACAATATGTCGAAAATGCATGAAAAATTATCACTTTGCTCTAACATTGGTTTTATAAAATGTATCATATAACCTTAGGTAGCCAACTATTGCTTTAAGCACTATACATTACGATCAATTGAGCATGTTATTACAAACCAATTAGATAACTTTAAAATACCTATAAATAGTAGTTTGTTTTAGTGGTCACGTTTTCAATGTATTTCAGACGATTGTGATAGGAAGATTTGTATAAATATGAGCCAAAAACACTCAGATGATATTAGATATTATTCTATGAGAACATTAAAGTTTTTCAATAGTCGTTGCACCTTTCCAGATCACGAATTTTGATGGAGGTTACCTGACCTGACGGCAGTCTTGATATTTATCAAGTAAATGTTCTGTAGCAGATAACGAAATTTCAAAATGTTCAATTTTATCTCATAACATTCCCACGTCTGTTATGTTTTCTAGATATTCGTTTTATTTGAAATCTTAAGATAATAAATTAAGTTTTAACTTGTCAATTTAGACGAATATTTCTGATATATAAGATATAAGAGATCGTGGAATAACATGCGATATTTGACCTTGATCCGACCCATAGGGGTTGTAGTGTTGTTTAAGTATGCAACATACAATTTGCTATGTCGGATGGCCTTTTATCATATTACGAATATTTTGATTAAAAAACAGCGCACTTCAGTTTCACAGAGGGAGGTTGTCAATCAGGGTTTTAGTAAATAAAATACTGATGTCTGCTTGAAAGAAAAATAATAGTGCTTATGTCATAAGATGACTGGATAACTTCTGAATCAGTTGCAATACTACCCTGTTAAAACGAACTATGTACTCTGAAATAATGAATGGTGGTCTCGCTTAAATGAAAACGTTAAAAGAACAACCGTTATGCCGGCCTACCTATGTAATCAGCATGTGTATCCTTCGACGAAAACACCTACATTGATCACAGATATACAAGTTGACAGATGGATTAAAACTGTCAGACGTTTTTATCTGTCCGATGAAAATGCAAAAGCAAAATAACTGCGAGTTGCTTAATATTGAATAACATGCCGTACGCGAGTTCAATTTCCATAACCATTGTTTATGTTCAGTTAACTTATAAAACAACACTGACTTAACATGCTATTGTACAATAAACATCGCATCACCCAGTTGATAAATTTATCAGGATGTTCGCCGGTGCATGACCATGAGAGGCTGAAAATAGATTAAAAATAACGAAGACTATGCTCGAACACCCTTGACACAAATCAAGTCTCGACTGATCAGAAAAAGAAAAGTTCAATGGGAATAATTTATGTGTAATTGGCGAAATTATAGGAAATGTCAGACGGTTGAGCACGTCAGATTTACAGCAACGATTGTTATTTATGTTTCGCATATATTAATTCGTTTGATGTTCGTATGGATTAAGCACCCCTGGGACCAAATTAAGGTGAGGCGTATATTAAACGTCGGCATTTCATCAGACAAAACCCTTACATACACGCCATTAGTGCAGTTCCATTTGAACCTGGAAACATTTACCAACGCTCGTGCAAAAACTCTCACATTCAAATTAAAACATTTGTAGCAATTACCCCGATATTTATCAAACTATTTTCCAATAATATTTCAGTGCCTTTATCGTATGTTCGTTAGGGTTTCTCCATTGTCGCATAACACTCAAGATTCCATAGACCACCATTATAAAATCTATGATCCTCCCCCCGTGTCGCATTGATAGAATGTACGCTGCATTTCTCTTGAATAAGTAGACAGACGAAACCGTCTCTTCTGCTAGGCTTAACCTTTTTTACGGTCAATATTTAAGGTATTGGGTATATAGATACAATTGACACTCCGTCAGTTGTCAATCCTTACCTTTAAACCAATTGTAAAGGTTATTATAACCACATGGTCCAATGGATTAACTTGAAAACCTAAACCCAGCAATCTTCGACAAACAATCAGATAGATTGATCTCTGCTCTGGCATAATGTCAAATACACATGAGCTGTACGAAGTAACATTCATAAATATACGCCATTAAAGCCCACAATTGAACATCAAAACAACAAAACTGCAATGTATACTAGGGTATGGCAAAACTAGGGTACAGTTTGTAATTCGACATGAACATGGGAATAAAGATCGAAAGGTATCAAGTTGATGGCTGATAGTTTTCCAGACATTACATTGTCTTGCTTTGCTAAGATGGATAGAGGTGTGACATAACGTAGATATTTGCAAGCACACTAGTGTTTTATGTACCGTGTGGCGGCCTTAAACGCATCCAACTCTTGCAATCAGTATTCATGTGTTACCTTTCATCGTTAATGTAAGGTATGACGTTCACTTGTTCAACTTTGCATTGTGTTTTCTGTGTTCGGCTGGTAAAGCAGTGTGCGTCCTTCCTGTCCAAATTTCTCAAATCGTTACAAAAGGTTTCCTGATTTTCCGGTGGGCTATAATTCATACATACATACATGCACAGTTGAAGACACTGGTGCTGATAGAGCATTTGTTCCGGTTCGTAAAAGACCAATGTACGATTGTTTGTATTGAATATTCTGTCACCGAAGATTATTCTACATAGGAATGTTAAGCAGCATTTGACCCTGTCCGAACCACTCTATCTGGACGCTAGATGCTCAAGCCAACACCAGCCATAAGGGGAAATTTGTTAAGTTTATCAAATATTGATAAAGCACACTGGTTCAGAAACGTTTGGTACAGAAGATATCTGCCCGTGTCACATTATTTAAGGAGACGTTAATAAATACACTCATTAAAAACTATGCGCACCTATAGCAATTTACGTGGAATGTTGTCAAATGTTTGTGAATTATTGATAACGTCTATCACGTCGCTGCACAGTTCAAACGGTATCCGTACTACATGCACCAGCTATGGCAACAATAATCAATGCAAACAACATTGACGGGTTACTCAATATTTGTATTGTATTTGTTTCTTTTCAATGCTCCACTAATGTTATCAGTACAACACTCAGTTATCGGCCAATATTAATCAACAACGATTTTTAAAGATTCCCAGCACTAAATTGACTTAGCGGTACAGCATTTTGGGTAAAACCAATTCTTCATGATAATCTTCTTGCCAATACTAGTATCCCTTAATTACAAAAGGCGTCATCCACAGTCTAGGCAATGGATCCGTCATCAATGTGTCGTTGACGCAAATGCCTCAAAGTCATAGGCGGATTGTTGGCACGTGTAGTTCATTTAAGTCAGTTTATATGGGTTACGGTGTATAAAACTATCGCATGTACTTTCACAAGCCTCAAACCTAGTTGCAATAATAATAATAATAATGTTAACGACTTTATTTATAGTGGATTACATATTTGGTCCAAGACCAATTTCTAATATGGTACACAATGATATGAATTTACTGTGCAGACATGGTTATTATTGTTGCCTGGGCTTTTTATGGGACACGAGTTCCCTCGAGAATGATGCTGGCATTATTTTAAACACATTTTCGTGAAAAAAAACTAAATAGTTTCTGGATTAATTAGTCGAATATGCCACGTTTTCACACCATTCTGTTTTATATCGAGTTTTTGTATGTTTGTATTGCCTCTAAGCACATCTGCTTTATCTTAATTGAAACGAAAAACTGAAGCTAATTAGACGTAGTCAAAATGTAAAAATATTTAGAAAACATGGTGTTGTTCTTAATACTGACAGTCGACTCAAGATAAAAGTGCAGAACGAAAAGTGCATAGTTACATAGCTTGTTCTACATGTACGTGTGTCACTCTACTAGTACACACTTAATTACATGAAGTTATAATCCAATAATGTTTGCTCTAGTGATACACAACAGTTACTACTGAATTCAGTTGATCTGTTCCATAAAAACATGTGTGTAAATGCGGGTACCAGATACCGTTTACTCCTGTACTTCTTCTCCATTGATATGTATTTACAACAACCACGTGGATTGAGAAGTTTAAATGTCAGACAGGCGATGATTGAGGAAAATGTTATTTACGTTATGGCTGATTAGCTGTATACACCTATGTCAAAATAAGCTTGTATTCTCATTAGTTGTTTATCGAATGTTCAAGAGGTGATGATATTTAGTAAGTGTTACTGTAACACATGTATGTATTCTTACATCTATAGATGTCTTAACGAGATTGTTGTTGGTTAAACGCTTTGTACAGTCGATAGCCTTGTCTGTCTAACATACCCTATGTTTAGAAAGAGAACACATTAATCTACTCTTGTTTCATTAAATTATTTCTAGTTGCACCCCCAAACATAGATAATCAAACCCAGAATAAATTCTAGCTACAATTGAAAACTAGTTATGCTATTTAATTGATAAATTATATTATCTAGTCAGATGGCCTGACTTGGTACAGTCGATAGTCGTATAATCTTGTGTGCAATAGCTTTGCTAAAATACTATAAACTTGTTAATTCCACATTGCTTGAATCTAGATAGCTGCCTTGATCTTGCATGCCTATCTAGATACATAACATTTGATGTTGCAAATGTAGATAATCAAGGTAAAATTAATGTTTGAATATTAGTTCAACAAAAAGTGCATGCAAAAGTTACAATTGTATAATTGCGGAGATGTTTTCAATGAAGATGTGTTGGGATAAAACAGTATTTGGACAAAATATAGTGTCATATCTCCTGTAAGGCGTGGACTCATTGTCTTATATAAAATGTCTTTGCTCCCCACATCTGTGTTGCATAAAGTATGGAACGCTTCTGTATATGTGTAGATATGCGAAAATATATAATTATATATAAGGTTGTTGATTTGCCTCCATGCGGTGCGGTATGCCATGCATGCAAACAGTCATTTCACACCAAGCAAACATGGAAACACATTCTATTTTAACATATATGTGCACTCTGCTAGATACATTAAATACACGAACTTTAGGTTGTTACACGCCTTGTCTCCGAACACTTGAAATACGACGTTATAAACCTAAACAAGTGTCTCAGTGCTATAGCTCAGTCGTTTTGTAATTCCGACGATGTCTGGTGTCTCGCATTGTTTTCCTATGTTTCTTCAAGATATAAAGATACATGCCCCGATGTTATATAGTGGAGGTTAAGAACTTGTTCATGACCAATCTGATATTCTGCATGATTGACTATGTATTGGTTGTGCATGTATTTTACACATTGATTCCAAAACCCATTTTCTCGCTGAGATTGGTATAGATAAGTACACAGTGTAATTACTAAGGTTTCCCTTTGCCTTTGGCTTATGGCAATGTATGGGTATTAACTGTCAGAAGAAAATAGCATTCCGTTCTTTCGAAGCAAACTACCAATATGTTGTAATGTTTGCATTTAATGGAAATAGAAACTACAGAACTAATAGCATGCCATTTAGAGGAATCAGAAATCAGAAAAAACTAAACCAAAGAATCCTTAGGTTGAGTAATTTGCTCTGACATATAAAAGAACAATGATAACGCATACGTTTCTGCTAACACCAGGCATTTTTAAGGCATCTCATAATTGATAAGAATGTTATTGTAGCTAGAGACACTCGTCAGAAATGTGTTGAACCTACATAAACATATCTCGTAGTGGAATGCTAACAAGCACAATAGAATTACATATATTCCCACCACTATCATAATGTGTAAAGGAAGTAAAGAATCACCTTGGATAGTTTTTATGTGACAGTTATGTGTTTGAAAATGAATTCAATACGGAATATACGTACTAATTACATGGTACGCTAGCGGCATTATTGAAGCAAATAACGAGGTATTTACATTTCCATTGCTCGGTTTGTTTACTTTACCGGTAAAACCTATGAGAAAAATACTCTCAGGTAACGTTATTGACATTTTAATTATAATGCTAACAATGATCTTTTTACACTGTTATTGTGAGTTTGATTGAGTAAAATTCAACAATTTACTTCAATTTGTATGTAGAGACTAGTTCATTTTATTTGATGCGTATTACTGTTATACATGTATTTGCAACAACGGTGTTTCGAAATTGCGATTTCATTTGTGAGTAGTTGTTATAGACAAGCAGCTCAATCGTTATGTATTAAAATTTATGAATGTCTGCTTAACAAATAAGCATGCATTTAAACTACTTCAATATACACAGGCCAACATAAAACTGACCAACCATATGCGACGTTATCACTGATGTCTTTTCCAAATATATCCACCATAATAAATAATAATAAGGAAATCACGGACAAACTGACCTCCCTGGTGTAATAAAAGTGTATAATATTCTTCTAGGCGTGTACGTCTAAACTTATTAAGTTATAAACGTCAATAAATTGAGGAAAGTTGAGGTACGTTTGTACTGGGAATGTTCTGCAGGTGGTTCCGGTGTTAAAGTCAGTTTTATAACCAAATAAATTAAGTTATATGGTTAAATATGGTGCGGTTAATTGACGTTTATGAAATTAGCTTATATTCCGTGAACTATAGCCTGGTGTTTACTGTTGTAACGTACATCATCTTATCAGTATGTATTCAGTGAACCGCAAGGCCTGAAGTATTCGTTCCACGTTCATACAATCTGTAAATATTTGTAGGTGAAAACTCATAGCCCATTCATGTTCATGAAATTATATTCCATCTGTATTATCAACAATAATTATGCCGAACATGCATGTAAAATGTATCACCTGGCTCTAACATTGGTTTTATCAAATGTATTATATAATCTTAGGTAGTCAACTATTGCATTAAGCACTATACATTACGATTAATTAAGCATGTTATTACAAACCAATTAGATAACTTTAAAATACATGTAAATAGTAGCTTGTTTTTGTGGTCACATTTTAAATGCATTTCAGACGCGTGTGATAGGAAGATTTGTATAAATGTGAGCCAAAAATACTCAGACGATATTAGGTATTGATCTGGGTAACCCCCATCAAAATTCGTGATCTGGAAAGGTGCAACGACTATTGAAAAACGTTAATTATAATTAACGTTTTTCAATAGTCGTTGCACCTTTCCAGATCACGAATTTTGATGGGGGTTACCTGACCTGATGCCATTCTTGATATTTATCAAGTGAATGTTCTGTAGCAGATATCGAAATTTCAAAATGTTCAATTTATCTCATAACATTCCCACGCCAGTCATGTTTTCTAGATTGTCGTTTTATATGCAATCTTAAGATAATAAATAACGTTTTAACTTTTCAATTTAGACGAATATTTCTGATATATTAGATATAAAATAACGTAGAATAGCATGCGATATTTGACATTTATCCAACCCATAGGGTTTGTAGTGTAGTTTAAGTATACATCATACAATTTACTATGTCGGATGGCCGTTTATCATATTACGAATATTTTGATTGAAAACAGTGCTTCAGACTTCATTCAATGCGCACTTTAGTTTCACAGAGGGAGGTTGTCAATCAGGTTTGAAGTAAATAAAATACTTGAATAAGTACAAATGTACTACTGCTTATGTCCCCTGATGCTGAACACGATCTACATCAATTCCAATACTAGCGTATTAAAAACGTGCTATTTATTCTAGTATAATGAATGCTGGACTCGCTTAAATGGAAACATCGAAAGAGCAACCGTTATGTTGCAGGCCTACCTGTGCAATCATTATGTGTATCGAGAACGCCAACATTGATCGACGATATAGGAGATAGATGCATGGTAATCTAATATTTTGTGCCATGTGTAGCTGATAGAAATCTCTTGAACTTCAATGTACACACAGAGACAAGTGCGTGCAATAGTATTGGCATCCGAGCGAATGAAGTCGCTTTGTAGATTGTTGCTTAGTATGTCAAGCATAACCTCAATTTAATATTTTCAAATCACTGTTACAGACAACGATTATGTACATGATTGTAAGGTGATGGTTTGTCCATGTTTTCTCAGCACCTCTGTTGGATATGTCATTTCTGGCGTTGGACACAACTGAATAGAATAGAATATACCCACATTAATTAGGGTTTTGTAAATCATTGTGAACGCCACATAACGTCGTCCCAGTATGGATAACACAACGTCTATTCAGGTAATATCGACTGACTTACGTCATTACGGACTCATATATAGCTACTTGGTAATGGCTTGACAAACATACCAACCATTTAGCATAGCTATATTGTTTGTTTTAACATGTGGTTGCAATGTTTGCCCTGTCCGTATAAAAAATAGTCTGTATTTCATTTATGGGTTCATGTATGTTGATGATTATGTTTAAGTGTTGCGGGTTTAAATGATTAGCATGTTTAATGTTTACAGAAATAACAAACCACATTGTCTAAACATGTGCGCCAGTATATTTGGCTATAATGTTTGCATAAAAATACACAATGTAAACCAAGCTTCCGTATGTTTCAACTCTTCGTTTATTGAATCGAATGTAAACATTCTAGTCCGTTAAGTTGTTTACATTTAAACAATGTAAAAATTATAGAGACTATGTTCGAAATTTAGCTGCGGAGTTTTGTTTAAATTCTTCACTAGTAAAAGTTGTGTTCAATGATGTGTATTATGTAAAAAAAAATGGATACAATCACTTAATACTTCGGTGAATGGCACAGTGATAGAACGGGTCAATTTATCTCGCGTGATTGCAAAACTGTGGGTATTTATTTTATGTTTTGTGTATTTAATTTTAATTACAGAAACAATATTAAATGCGCTTGCAGTATTGAACTAAATAGCAGGGTTAGTTGCCTTGGGTTTAATGTTACATTTCAAATTGAAGATGTAACAAATGGAATCCTAGGTCTGACGATATCTTCAAATGGTTGTTTTATAAAGTGTAACAGGCAAATATTATTTGTTCACGGACAAGATTTCAGACTACGTATTTAATTACATATATCTGGCGGTCAATACTTCATTTAGTTTCGGATTTGGGTCCAAATTCTTAACTGGTACAACTTGTGTTCAATGATTTGCAGCTTGAAAACAAACAGGGATGCAAGAATCAAATTACATAGTGTTTCATCTAAAAAGGATCAATTTAGTTAGCCTAAATGCAGAACTGATGTAATTAATTTTAATTCTTTGTGTATTTAATTTTACATTATAATCCAATAAATCGGCAATCTTCAATGCGCTGGCAGAATTTAACTGAATAACAAGACTTGTTGCCTTAAGTTTAAAATTATATTTTTGATAGTAAAGGAAGCAAACGTTATCGTATCCGTAGACGGCTGCCGATAAGATAAAATATTTAGGCAGCTAACTGCATTTTTACTTTTGCGTACTTGGCTATATTTATTTCTGGCTAAATTATTCCTAGTGTCTGACACATTTAGTTAGTAAAGGGTAATCATATAATGCATTACCAACACACACTGCATTTATCCCAGACGACATCGCAAAATGGTTGTGGTATAAGGTGTAACATCCGAATGGTATTTGTGCACGTACCAAATAACGGACTGTTTAAGTAAATGGAATATCTGGATGTCAGGAAAAAGTATTGCGTAGAGGGGAAACATAAACAATTATGGTAAATAAACACATTTGCACAACTAAAAAGTTTCCTATTTTTTAGCGTTCACTTACCAGTTCTTAATGGATTTGTGGGCAATTGATTAATGTATGTAAATATCTGCTGCCGTTCTATGGTAGTCTGTCTAACATACCCTATGTTTAGAAAGACAACTCCTCAATCTACTCTTTTTTCATGAAATTATTTCCCTTTGCACCCTAAAACATAGATAATCAAGACCAGAATAAAGTCTAGCGAATAAAATCTAGCAAAATTTTTAAAAAGTTATGCTATTTGATTGATAAAATATATTATCTAGTCGGGTGGCCAGACTAGTTCCATGGTAATGGCTCCTTTGGGATATTTTGTTCAGACAAAATGTTCAATTTGCTCAGGAAAAAAACCATTATTTTCTTCTTTGCGTTAAATGTTCGACATGAACTATCAATATTACATAACAAAATGACTTGTCTTGTTTTCAACGATCATGAGAAATCGAAACGTTATACATATTGTTAGATTTTAAGTTAATCACGCAGCGTGTAAAGGCAAAGCCTCACAACTTCTTTTGCAATTTGCAGATTAATTACTCACGAACGTTAAAATTATTTTGTATCCACATAAAGGGATACATTAATGGCATATTCATTCCTTTTCCACAATGCGAGACGTGTAGGTCAACCAATGAAAACAGGATATGCATTAATTTATATAACATGACGTATGACTTTATCGTATCTTAAAAATACTAATTGTCTATGGCTCTTTTCAGCTGTAAAGCCGCTAAAGCACCCTTAGACATTTTAACTTCCCCTGAACATTTGGCTACCTATGGAAACATACGTTCTGGTCTCCCTGGTGAGATTATTTCTCCTCTGTGGCTGTGGCAGCTAACATCGATATGTGATGCCCAGGAATAGTTACTCCCCGCACAGGTATCAATTTACACCTGGGTGCAGTGGATCATTTGGGTTATTCTTGCACTGAAAAAATCATCAGTAGTCCAGACTGGGCTTGAACTCGGGACATTTCGAAATCGAAGTGCGCACCCTACCCCAAGGCTACCGCTCCTGTCACGTGGTATAAAAATGCATCACACAGAAAATCCAAGGCTTCATAAAACGGGACAGCGCCTAATCACCAAATAATTATTCAACCATATACATTTGTATTATGTTTGATCTTACAAATGTCAACTAATATTTTCTCCGAACTTTTATTGGAATATTCAATAACCACTGTTAGAATGTGCTTTCACTTTTACAACTTCCTTGAAATGCCTATTATATAGTAAGTAATTTTCGATGTATGCTGTAAACTAATCAAATATTTGGCGTATGTATGGTGTGTGTTGCACTGGCAATCATTCGCTGGATACTATCTATCAAAGTAAGCGACAGTGTCAGTACTTGGAATGATACATGCTGCTTGTGTTACTTCAAAAAAATATAACCATGGCCACCATGTTTACAATATAACTTAACAGTCAAGCTGGAAGGCGAACTCTACAATCTACATTTCACTCCTGATCTATATCATGCCGACTGCATGCCGGTACGCATTTACTTCATTTTGGAAATTCTTGTCTACTTATGTTAAATCAAAAGCTTTAGGATAGACGGTAACGTGTGTCTTGTCTATATTCAGCCAATATGTAACACTGCAAGTATTTTCCCGGTGTTCCGATGGTTAAAATATGTGCAATATGCGATAATGAATTTGGAATGATAATTATTAATGCGAAAACAGTTTCTAGTATAACTAAACTATTCAGTATATTTCACGATTTAATTTCATTTTAGCTATCTAAATGTGCAATTGTAATCGTTTTATCTCAGAAAAAATTGATACTTCTGAATTGCAAAATATAACGCAGGTGTTACTTACATAAAGCTTAACAGAATTCCATGACATATGTGTTGAGAATATAAATCGTCTAGACAGTGAATTGGATCTTCGAGTGATAAAATAAACGCAGATAAAATGAAACACCGCATTTTTACAGGTGTCTTCAATGAACACGTAATTAAACAAAATTACTTTCATTCTCTCTTCCCACGAAATTAGCGGCATCCTTCCTTTTCTGCACTGGTATATTTTATTACTATGCTAAGCATTATATTACTGAATGAAAACTCTAACTACACATACACATGAATATTGTTTTGTTAAGTAATGCGGAAAGTGAATTTTGGTGACTGTACTGAATGGCTCATTTGCCATCTACACGAAGTTGTCGATAACTCTACTGAAGAATTTGCAAATAAAGAATCAAAACACCATGCGTCTGACATTCAGTACTATCTAATTATATGACCAGTGTAAATATTATCTTTTACAGTATAACCGTAATTGAGTAAGTATCCATATTACATACTCCGCTTATTATACGTAACCGTTTAATCGGATTTCTTTTTTGTGGAATATTAACAGCGCTATTTATTCATTTAATGTATGTGTTGAAGTTCTCGCTTTTCAATTACTCGTAGTTATTTTGAATAAAATGAATTTGATAGGACGAATTCAAGGCGTGTTTTTGTTTGAGATAAAATATATTGGCGGCTCCATGAAATTTAATTGGATTTAAAATGAAGCTTTCTATCCTCATTTCACTTTGTTGAGTACTGAACTTATGATTTAAGGTCAATACATTTCAATATTAATATGCGATGTACAATGACATATTCTTGTTAACTTTGTGATTTCTGAAGCACCTGAACGAGTAAATATGTGCCAGCATTTTTAATACCGTTATATTCGTTTAATCATAGTTCTTATGTGTTTTACATCGATTGCAGTAGAAACCGTTCATAAAATAAATGATGAACAACACTGTTGAACAATTTGAAGTGTTTACTCGTTAAACAAATGTAATTGAAACGCACTTAGTAAATCACATTGCTACTGAAAAATTCTTTCACCGGTGTGTTATTAATGTACAAGCTTTTAGGAGGTAATTTATTAAATCTACAAAGTTGCACAGTGAAGTTAAGTATGCCAGTGTTATCCGCTTTCGATATTCCTTCACAAATTGTATACATGTATATGATATACATATTATTTCAGCAAACGAGTTCAGCGTAGTATTACTTGTTAAAAATTACGTACTATTGAACAGAACGGAACCGGACAGAACTTATAAGTACAGTGTTTGTAAAGCATTAATTGAATTAAAAAAGAGTTATCAAAAATACATCTCAAACATGCCTACTGGTATTATCCCAGACGACATCTTAAAATGGTTGCAATATTAAGACATCGTACAGGGCAAACATGGAAACAAACATGGTAATTTGTACTGAGATTTGCTAAACTCGGACGTTTCCCATTTCCCACTTATCGGCTTTAAAATAATTGTTATGGCAGCAGTATAGTGTATGTATAATATATATTATTGTTATACAGGAATGCTTCCTTTGGGGCACATTTCTCCAAATTCGTTTAACATTGTTCAGCAAAACATCGAATGTTATATTTTCACGTTGAATGTTCGAAATAAAATATACGTATTACATAACGAAATGGCTGACATTGTTTTTTGCAATCACACGAAACTGATAATTCTGTTGATCTGTTAGTTTAAACAATATTTATTCAACAACCTTTTACAACATGTGGTTATCAATTACAAAGTATAAAGGATTTGGAAACAAGTTTGAAAAACGTATGTAAATCCCGCTCCTTAATTGATCTGTTTAAATACGAGTACCAGAGACCACATACTCCTCCTGTACTTCTTCGCCATTGGTATAGATTTATAATAACCTCGTGATTTGAGAAGTTTAAAAGACAGACACGCGGTGATTGAGGAAAATGTTATTTACGTTATGACTGATTAGCTGTATACACCTATATCAAAATAAGCTTGTAGTCTCATTAGTTGTATATCGAATGTTAAGGAGGTGTTAATAGTTAGTAAGTGTAACTGTTTATATGTATTCTAACATAGATGTCTTAACAAGATTGTTGTTGGTGAAACGCTTGGTACTGGCCACCCGACTAGATCATATAAATTTTATCAAGAAAATAGCATAATTTTTTTCAATTAGTTAGATTTTATTTTGGGCTTGACTATCTCCTATGTTTGAGGGTACAAAGGGAAATCATTTCATGAAAAAGGGTGGATTGTGAAGTTGACTTTCTAAACATAGTGTATGTTAGACTGACTATCGCTAGCCGTATTATATTGTGTTGAACAGCTATGCTATGTGTCTTCATTGTTAATTAAACATTGCTTAGAATGATATAGCTGCATTCATAGTGCATGCCTTATTGGATACATAACATTTGCAGTTGCAGATGTAGATAATCAAGTTAAAAGTAATGTTTATATATTGGTTCAACATCAATTGATTACAAAAGTTAAACTTATTTTATTGCGGGTGTGTTTTCACTGAAGATGAGCTGGGATAAAACAGTATTTGGACAGAATGTAGTATCAAATCTCCTATAAGGTGTGCAATCATTGTCGATCATGCGGTTTTGATTTGCGTGTACGTCACGTTATGTCATGCATACCAAACGTCATTCCACATACTGCGTAAATGAAATCAAATACTCCTTTTACACGTATGTGCACTCTGCTAGACACATTAACTACATGAACTTTAGATTGTTATACGCCTTGTCACCGAAAGGTTAATATACGACGTTACTGAGACCCAGACAAGTGTCTCAGTGTTATATCTTAGTCGTTTTGTAATTCCGGTGATGTCTGGTATCTCGCATTGTTATCTAAGTTTTCTTGAAGATATAAATATAAATGTCCCAGTGTTTAACACTCAGAACTCGTTCGTGTCCAAACTGATATTCTGCATGGATTGACACAATGCGTTTTTGATGGTTTTCGTATTTGTTTTTTGCGAAAAAATCGTAAAGTTCGTTGACTATATATTGCTTGTACAATGTATGTTACGCATTAATGCAGAAACCAATTTTCTCGCTGAAATTGGTATAGATACGTACACAGTGTAATTACTAAGGTTTCCCTTTGCCTTTGGCGTATGGCAATGTATGGGTATTAACTGTCAGAAGAAAATAGCAGTCCGTTCTATCGAAGCAAATTACCAATATGTTGTAATGTGTGCATTTAATGGTATATTTAACGGAAACAGAATCTACAGAACAAATAGCAGGCCATTTAGGAGAGTTAGAATCCAAAAAACTGAATCATAGAATCCTTAGGTTGATTAATTTGCTCTGACACACAAAAGAACAATGATAACGCATACGATGCTGGTAACACAAGGCATTTTTAAGGCATCTCATAATTGATAAGAATGTTATTGTAGCTAGACGCACGAGTCAGAAATATGTTGAACCTACATAAACATATCTCGTAGTGGAATGCTAACAAGCACAATAGAATTACATATATCCCCACGACTATCATAATGTGTTACGGAAATAAAGGATCTCCTTGGATAGTTTTTATGTGACATTAATGGCTGTGCTATGAATTTAATACGGAATATGTATACTAGTTACATGGTAGGCTAGCAGTAGTATTGAGGCAAATAACAGGTATTTACATTTTCATTGCTCGGTTTGTTTGCTTCACTGGTAAAACCTGTGAGAAAAATTATCTCAGGTATAGTTATTGACATTTTAATGATAATGCTAACAATGGTAGTTATCACTGTCTTTGTGAGTTAGGTGTAAGAAAATTCAACACTTTAATTCAATTTGTATTTGGAGACTAGTTCATTCTATATAATGAGTATTAATGGTATATATAAATTCGCAAACACGCCTTCATAAACAGTGTTTTGAAATTACGATTTCATTTGTGAGCAGTTGTAGACAAGTACAACAATCGATATGTATTCAGATTCATTTAATAAAATTTATAAATGTCTGTTTAACGAATACTGCACATGAAAAATAATTTAACAACACCAACGAAAAATTAATAATTGTACATGTGTTGCTCTAGATTAAATATTCAATAAAGACTAAGCGAGTGGAAATGTACTAATTGTCGGCATGTTGGTATTATTGATATCATACTCATAATTGAGTCTCTAACATAGCATCCAGATGGTTCATACAAATTGCAAGTCTATTTAACGTTTGATGACAGTCTCGAGCTTACTTTGATAATTTTTATGTCATTCGAGCATTCCGTTTTCCACTCATTTCTGTTAACTTTTAGAGCAATACCTATCTTTAATTTGACATAGTTAAAGACTAATATCTCCTTTGTTAAACATATAATATTCATGTTTACTTCATATCGCTTGCTTAGAATGTGCAGACTGCTCAACAAAATCTATATTTTGAGAAAACCATCTGGAAATTACTCTTGTGGTAAAACGAGTTGTTTCAGTTTATGTGCAAAAAGGCTCAAAATAATCGATTCGTGATGCTGATTTTAAATATGCATCAGTCTTATAATGCCGTTAGTAGCACTTACGATCTTCTCATTCCGAGCCAGCGAAATAACCATAGTGCTTCATTTTACTATTTTAACCACGATGCCTAAACAACGTAATGATATAATCGCATCTTCATTACGTTCTCTTCAATATAGCCAGGCTAACATACAACTGACCAACAATATGTGACGTTACATTGTATCACTGATGTCGTTTCCAATTATTTCCTCCATAATATTTAAGAACTAAACGGTCAAACTGACATCCCATGTGTAATAAAAGTGTATATATTCTTCTAGGCATATACGTCAGAGTTTATAAAGTTATAAACGTCAATAAACTGAGGTAAAGTTGATGTACGTTTGTACTGGGAATGTTCTGCAGGTGGTTCCGGTGTTAAAGTCAGTTTGATAACCAAATAAATTAAGTTATATGGTTAATTATAGTGCGGTAAATTGACTTTCATGAAATTAGCTTATATTACGTGATCTGCAGCCTGGTGTTTACTGTATTAACCGTCATTCATCTTATCATCCTTAATTCAGTGAATGCATTGTCTCAAGTATTCGGTCCACGTTTAAACCATATGTAAATACTTGCAGCCCACTCTTGTGCATGAAATTACATTCCATTTGTATTATCAACAATATGCCGAACATGCATGTAAAATGTATCACTTTGCTCTAACATTGGTTTTATAAAATGTTTTATATAGTCGTGGGTAGCCAACTATTGCATTAAGCACTATACATACCGATCAATTTAGCATGTTATTACAAACCAATTAGATAATTTTAAAATACATATAAATAGTACTTGGATTGTTTTAGTGGTCACGTTCTAAATGCATTTCAGACGCTTGTGATAGGAAGATTTGTATAAATATGAGCTAAGAATACTCAGAGGAAATTAGATATCGTTCTATTACAACTTTAATGTTTTTCAACAGTCGTTGCACCTTTCCAGATCACAAATTTTGATGGAGGTTCCCTGACCTGATGCCATTCTTGATATTTACCAAGTAAATGTTCTGTAGAAGATAACGAAATTTCAAAATATTCAATTTTATCTCATAACATTCCCACGTCTGTTATGTTTTCTAGATAGTAGTTTTATATGCAATCTTAAGATAATAAATAACGTTTTAACTTTTTCAATTTAGACGAATATTTCTGATATATAAGATATAAAATATCGTAGAATAGCATGCGATATTTGACTTTTATCCGACCCATCGAGAGAGCAATCGTTATGCTGCAGGCCTACCTGTGAAATCATTATGTGTATTTAGAACGCCAACATTGATCGACGATATATGAGATAGATGCATGCTAATCTAATATTTTGTGCCATGAGTAGCTGATAGAAATCTCTTGAACTACAATGCACACACAGAGACAAGTGTGTGTAATAGTATTAGCATCCGAGCGATTGAAGTCGTTTTGTGGATTGTTGCTTAGTATGTCAAGCATACCCTCAATTTAATATTTTCAAATCACTGTTGCAGACAACGATAATGTACATGATTGTATGGTGATAGTATGTCCATGTTTTTTCAGCACCTCTGTTGGATATGGCATTTCTGGCGTTGGACACAACTGAATAGAATAGAATATACCCACATTAATTAGGGTTTTGTAAATCATTTAGAACGCCACATAACGCAATTTCTATTTAGGTAATAACGACTGACTTACGTCATAACGGAATCATTAATAGCTACGTGGTAATTGCTTAACAAACATACCAACCATTTAGAATAGCTATATTGTTTGTTTAAACATGTGGTTGCAATGTTTGCCCCGTCCGTATAAAAAAGTCTGTATTTCATTTATGGGTTCATGAATGTTGATAATTATGTTTAAGTGTTGCGGGTTTAAATAATTAGCATGTTTTATGTTGACAGATATAACATACCACATTCTCTTAACAGTACATTGGGCTATAATGTTTGCATAAAAGTACACAATGTAAACCAAGCTTCTGTATGTTTCAACTCTTAGTTTATTGAATCGAATGTAAACATTCTAGACCGTTAAGTTGTTTACATTTAAACATTGTAAATATTGTGGAAATATTTACGTAATTTAGTTTCGGATTTCGTTTGTCTTGTTAACTAGTACAAGTTCTGTTCAATGATGTGCATTTTGAAAAAGAAAACGGGATGCAAACACTTTATAAGTCGGTGAATGACACAGTGATAGAACGGGTCAATTTATCTCGCGTGATTGCAGAACTGTGGGTATTAATTTTATTATTTGGTTATTTAGTTTTAATTACAAAAACCAATAAATGCGCAATATTAAATGCGCTTACAGAATTCAACTAAATAGCAAGACTAGTTGCCTTGGGTTAATGTCACATTTCAAATAAAAGATGAAACAAATGGTATCGTAGCTCAGACGGCAACTTCAAATAGTTGTTTTATAAGGTGTAACAGGAAAAGATTATTTGTTCCCGGACAACATTCCAGACTGCTTACGTAATATAATTACATGTGTCTGGCGGTCAAGACTTAAATAGTGTGTAGGTGGAAACATCGACGAGTACACATGGTACAGTTTGTAATACAGCAAATTCTAAAAATGTTCCATTGTTCAGCGTTCATTTAACTGCTTTTTATGGATGTATTTGTATACCAAACTTACTGTACGTGTAACAAGATTCGTTTACTAAATAGAATGTAAACATTCGTGATCGTTATGTTTTTTACATTTTAACATTGTGAAGATTATGGAAACTTTTTTAATATTTTACGTTTAAAATTTAGTTTCGGATTTTGGTCTATCATCTTAACTAGTAACACTTTTGTTTAATAATGTGCATGTTGTAATAAAAACAGGAAGGCAATCATTTTTTATTTCGGTGAGTCATAGTGAATCATCTTAAAAGGATCAAATTAGTTAGCGTGATTGCAAAACTGATGGTATTAATTTTAATTCTCTGTGTATTTAATTTTAATTAGAATCCAATAAATGTGCAATATTCAATGCGCTTGAAGAATTGAACTGAATAAGAAGACTAGTCTAGTTGTCTTCAGTTTAATGGTACATTTTATATAGAAATAGGAAACAAATGTTATCGTGTTCGTAGGTGGCTGCCGGAAACATGATACATTTAGCCAGCTAACGGCGTTTATACTTTTGCTTACTATTAAAACAGTTGGTTATATTTATTTCCGGAAAAATGATTCCTAGTTTCAGAGTCAGAGGAATTTAGTTAATAACGATTTCAAACACCCACTGCATTTATCTCAGGCGAGATCGCAAAATGGTTGTCATATAAGGTTTAACATGCGAACGTATGTGTATACGTACGTAATAACGCACTGCTGATATAAATGGATTAGCTGGCGGTCAAGACAAAGTAGTGCGTATAGGAGTAACCTATACAAGTATGGAAAATAAACGCATTTGCACAACTTAAAAGTTCCCCTTTTTTCAGCGTTCACTTACCAGTGATCAATGAATTTCTTGGCAATTGATTAATGTATGTATAGTATCTGCTGCCGTTCTATGGTAATGCCTCCTTTGGGATATTTTGTTCAGACATATTGTTCACTTTGCTCAGAAAAAAAATCACATCTTGTTTTCTTCTTTAAGTTAAATGTTCGATATGAACTATGAATGTGTCATAACAAAATGACTTGTCCTTTTTTTAACGATCAGAAGAAATGGGAACGTTATACATATTGTTGGATTTTAAATTAATTACGCAACGTGTAAATGCAAAGCCTCTCAACTTCTTTTGCAATTTGCAGATTTATTACTTCTGTTGAAAACTCACAAAAGTTAAAATAAGTGTGCATCCAAATGTAGGAAAACTTTAAATTCATATTCATTCCTTTTCCACAATGTGAGACGTGGAGGTCGACCAATGGAAACATGATATGCATTGCTTTATATAACATGACGTATGACGTGGTCGTATCTTAAAAATACTAGTTTTCTAAGACTCTTTTCAGCTGTAAAGCCGCTAAAGCACCGTTTGACATTTTAACTTCCCTTGGACATTGGGCTATCTATTGAAACCTACGTTTGGGTCAACCCAATGAGATTATTTCTCCTCTGTGGCTCCTTTACACCTTGGTGAAGTGGACCATTTGGGTTATTTTTGTACAGAAAAGTTCATCAGTAGTACAGACGGGGCTTGAGCCCTGAACCTCTCGATCTCGAAGTGCGCGTCCTACCTCAAGGCTACCGCTCCTATCACATGGTATAAAACCGGATGATACAGACAAGCCAAGGCTACACATAAACGGCGACCGCGTCTGATCACGTAAGCATTCGTCAGACATAGCAAAAACCATATAATATTATGTTTCCTCATAAATATTAACACATTTTTGCTCCACACTTTTATTATAATATTCAACAACCGCAGTTCTCTCGTGATTTAACTATAACAACTTCTTTGCAATACTTGAATGACTGTCAATGCATGCTGTAAAGCAGTCAATTGTTTTGCGTATACATAATGTTTGTTGCACTGACAAGCATGCGTTGGTGTGCATGACGTTTCTATCATTGGTAAGCTGCAGTGTAAGTACTTGGAATGATACATGCTGCTTGTGTTACTACAATAAAAGATAACATTGGCCACCATGTTTACAATATAACTTAACAGTAAAGCTGGAATGCGAGCTCTACAATCTACATTTCATTCCTGATCTACATCATGCCGACTACATGCCGGCACGCGTTTACTTCATTTTGGAAATTCTTGTCTACTTATGTTAAATCAAAAGCTTTAGGATAGACGGAAACGTGTGTCTTGTCTATCTCCAGCCAATACGCAACACTACAAGTATTTTCCCAGTGCTATACGGTTAAAATATTTGCAATGTGCCACAATGAATAGCGATGATAATTATCAATGCGAAAACAGTTTCTAATATAACTATTCATTATATTTCATGATCTTATTTCATTTTAGCTATCTAAATGTGCAATTGTAATCGTTTTATCTAAAAAAAGTTGATACTTCTAAATGGCAAAATATAACGCAGGTGTTACTTACATAAAGCATAACAGAATTCCATGTAATATGTGTTGAGAATGTAAATCGTCTAGACAGTGAGTTGGATCTTCGATTGATAATATAAACGCAGATAAAATGAGACGCCGCATTTTTACAGGTGTCTTCAATGAACACATTATTAAACAAATACACTTTCATTCTTTCTTCCCACGCAATTAGCGGACTCCTTACTTTTCTGCATTGGTATATTTAATTACTATGCTAAGCATAATATTACTAAATGAAAATTCTAACTACACATACACATGAATAGTTTTATGTGGTAAAGTTACGTGGAAAATGAATTTCGTGACTGTTCTGAGTCGCTCATTTGCCATCTACACGAAGTTCAAACGTCTGATGTTCAGTACTATCTAATTATATGACCAGTGTAAATATTCTCTTTTACAGTATAACCAATATTGAGTAAGAATCCATATAACATACTCCGCTTATTATACGTAACCATTTAATCGGATTACTTTTTTGTGGAATAATAACAGCGCTATTGATTCGTGTAATGTATGTGTTGAAGTTCTCGCTTTTCAATTACTCGTAGTTATTTTGAATAAAATGATTATAATAAGACGAATTCAAGGCGTGTTACGGTTTGAGAACCAATATTTGGATGGCTTTATGAAATTGAGTTGGATTTGAAATAAAACATTCTATCCTCATTTCAGTTTGTTGAGTACTACATTTACAATTCCAGATCAATACATTTGAATGTCAATATGCGATGTACAATGACAGATTCTTGTTTGTAAATTGTGTAAAAAACAGTGTTCTTGATCGTGATTTCTGAAGTATCCGAACGTGTAAATATGCGTCAAAGTTTTGAATAGCGTGAGATTCGTTTAATCATAGTTCTTAGGTGTTTTACATCGATTTCAATAGAAACCGTTCATCAAATAAATGTTTAACAACACTGTTGAAATATTTGAAGTGTTTACTCGTTAAACAAATGAAATTGAAACACACTTAGTAAATCACATTGCTACTGGAAAATTCTTTCAGCGGTGTGTAATTAATGTACAAGCTTTTAGGAGGTAATTTATTGAATATACAAAGTTGCGCAGTGAAGTTAAGTATGCCAGTGTTATCCGCTTTCGATATTCCTTCACAAACTGTATGCATGTATATGATATACCTATTATTTCACCAAATCAATTCATTTTAGTATACCTTATTAATTGATTACGTACTTTTGAACAGAACCGTGCCGGACGTGTTTTGGACGCATCGATTGAATTAAGGAAGAGTAAACATCTCAAATATGCATACTGTCGGTGGACGATTGGTACAGTCGATAGCCTAGTCTGTCTTACATACCCTTTGTTTAGAAAGAGAACTCATCGATCTACTTTTTGCATTAAATTTTTCCCTTTGCACCTTCAAACAAAGATAATCATGCCCAGAAAAAAATATAGCCAAAATTGAAAAGTCTTATGCCAATTAATTAATAATTATTATAATGTAGTTGGGTGGCCTGACTTGGTACAGTCTATAGTCGTATTATCTTGTGTGCAATAGCTATGCTAAAATACTATAATGTTTATTCAAAATTGCTTGAATTCAGATAGCTGCACTGATCCCTTATGCCTTTCTGGATGATGCATAAGCTTTGAATTTGTAAATGTAGATAATCAATATTAAATTAATGTTTAAATATTAGTTCAACAACAATGGCTTGCTAAAGTTAAAGTTATATAATTTCGGAGATGTTTTCGAAGAAGAATTTGGACATAATGTAGTTTTATGTCATGTAAGCCGTGGAATTATTGTATTTTATCACATGTCTTTAATCCCGACATCTGTGGCGCATAAGGTATGGAACGCTTACGTACATGTGTAGATATGCGAAAATATATAATTATATAGTGGTTGACTAACGGTTTTGATTTGCCTGTGTGTTACGATATGTCATGCATACAAACAGTTATTCCATATACTGCGTTAATGAAGACAAATACTCCTTTAACATGTATGTGCACTCTGCTAGACAAATTAATTACATGAACTTAAGGTTATTTCACGCCTTGTCACCGAACAGTTAAATTACGACGTTAAAAACCTAAACAAGTGTCTCAGTGCCATATCTCAGTCGTTTTGTAATTCCGATGATGTCTGGTGTCTCGCATTGTTTTCTTAGTTTTCTTGAAGATATAAAGATACACGTCCCGGTGTTTACTAGAAGAGACTAAGAATTCGTTCATGTCCAATCTGATATTCTGCATGGATAGACACAACGTGTTTTTGATGGTTTTCGTATTAGATTTTTGGCGAAAAATTCGTAAATTTCGTTGACTATGTATTGGTTGTATGTTACACATTGATGCAGAAAGCTATTTTTCACGCTGCTATTGGTATACATGTAGATAAGTACACATTGTAATTACTAAGGTTTCCCTTTGCCTTTGGCTGATGGGAATGTATGGGTAATAACTGTCAGAAGAAAATAGTATTCCGTTCTATAAAAGCAAACCACCAATATGTTGTAATGTGTGCATTTAATGTAGAACTACAGAACTAATAGCAGGCCATTAAGGAGAATCAGAATCCAAAAAAACTAAACCATAGAATCCTTAGGTTAAGTAATTTTTCGCCTAACACACAAAAGAACAATAATAACGCATTCGATGCTGGTATAGCTTGGCTATTTTGATCTGAGCCTGACCTTTATGCAAGAATATATTACAAGGTTTTTGCTTTGAATATATCAATTTCCGCAAGCAAATCGTGCGATATCGGTTTTTCAAATTTGTGTTTGTATTACATCTCGAGCGTCTTCGTGATACTCCCCGATTATGAAAACATACACTCGGTGTTGTAAACGTATGCAATATATTGACTGTTAAATTATGCTAATCAAAAGGTCAGAGTCATGTCAAATTGGCCAAGCTATAACACAAGGCATTTTTAAAGCACCTCATAATTGATAAAAATGTTATTGTAGCTAGAGGCACTTGTCAGAAATGTGTTGAACCTACATAAACATATCTCGTAGTGGAATGCTAACAAGCACAATAGAATTACATATATTCCCACCACTATCATAATGTGTTAAGGAAATAAAGGATCTTCTTGGACAGTTTTTATGTGACATTAATGGCTGTGCTATGAATTTAAAACGGAATATATATACTAATTACATGGTAGGCTAGCGGTATTACTGAAGCAAATAACGCGGTATTTACATTTTCATTGCTCGTTTTATTTGCTTAACTGTTAAAACCTGTGAGAAAAATACTCTCAGGTAACGTTATTGACATTTTAATGATAATGCTAACAATGATCTTTTACACTGTCATTGTGAGTTAGATTGAGTAAAATTCAACAAGTTAATTCAATTTGAATTAAGGGGCTGGTTCAATTTAACTAATGAATTTTAATGTTATTGATTTACTTGCAATAACTCATTTTAACAAACAAACATATATTTGAACTACTGCACAAGTATAATGAGTATACAAATCCAATGAAAGATTAACGACTGTGTTCCAATAGATTGAATAGTAAATAAATACTAAAGGAGTGGATGTAGACCAAATGTAGATAGATAAGTATTATCGATGTGCACCTTTTTATAAATGTTTCACCCAAGATATCATCATATCAGTTTTTCTTATAATGTTAGCGGACATCGAGTACAGTATCAACATAGCATCCAGATGATTCAAGCAAATTTCCCATCTATCTAATTTGATTACAGTCTCGAGCACACTTTGATAATTTTAAGTCCTTCGAATATTCCTTTACCAATTAGTACTGTCAACGTTTAGACCGATACCTATCTTGCATTTGACATCATTACAGAATACGAATATCTCGTTTGTTGAACATATGACGATAGTATTCATGATTACTCCATATCGCTCGCTTAGAATGAGCAGGCTGTTCAACAAAATCTATAGTTTGAGAAAAACATCGGAAAATTACTCTGACAAGTTGTTTCAGTTTATATGCAAATAGGCTAAATAATCGGTTCGTGATGCTGATTTTAAATAAACATCAGTCTTATAATGCCGTAAGAAGTACTTACAATCTTCTCATTCGGAATGAACATAGTGTTTCTTTTTACTCCTTTTACCACGGTACCCTCACAACCTAAAAGTCATAACATAATCGCATCTTCATTACGTTCTAATCAATATACACAGGCAAATATAAAACTGACCAACCATATGTGACGTTATCACTGATGTCGTTTCCAATTATATCCGTAATAATAGATAAGAACAAAACGGACAAACTGACCTCCCAGGTGTAATAAAAGTGTATAATATTCTTCTAGGCGTGTTCGTCTAAAGTTATAAAGTTATAAACGTCAATAAATTGAGGTAATGTTGAGGTACGTTTGTACTGGGAATGTTCTGCAGATGGTTCCGGTGTTAAAGTCAGTTTGATAACCAAATAAATTAAGTTTTATGGTCAATTACGGTGCGTTCAATTGACGTTTATGAAATTAGCTTATTTTCCGTGAACTGCAGTCTGGTATTAACTGTTTTTAACGTCCATCGTCTTACAATCTATCATTCTGAATTCAGTGAACCACATGGTATCAAGTATTCGTTCCACGTTTATACCATCGGTAAATACTTGTAGACGAAAACTCATAACCCATTCATGTTCATGAAATTAGATTCCATTTGTATCATCAACAATAGGCCGAACATGCATTTAAAATACATGTGTATGACTTTGCTCTAACATTGGTTTTATCAAATGTATTACATAGTCGTGGGTAGCAAACTTGAGCATGTTATTACAAACCAATTAGATAAATTTAAAATACATATTATAAATAGTAGCTTGTTTTAGTGGTCACGTTTTAAATGTATTTCAGACGCTTGTGATAGGAAGATTTGTACAAATTTGAGCCAAGAACACTCAGATGATATTAGATATTGTTCTATAAGAACATTAAAGTTTTTCAATAGTCGTTGCACCTTTCCAGATCACGAATTTTGATGGGGGTTACCTGACCTGATGCCATTCTTGATATTTATCAAGTAAATGTTCCGTAGCAGATAACGAAATTTCAAAATATTCAATTTTATCTCATAACTTTCCCACGTCTGTTATGTTTTCTAGATAGTAGTTTTATATGCAATCTTAAGATAATAAATAATGTTTTAACTTTTTTAATTTAGACGAATATTTCTGATATGATATATATAAAATAACATGGAATAGCATGCGATATTTGTCATTTATCCGACCCATAGGGATTGTAGTGTTGTTTAAGCATGCAACATACAATTTGCTATGTCGGATGACCTTTTATCATATTACCAATATTTTGATGGAACGCAGTGCTTCAGACTTCATTTAATGCGCACTTCAGTTTCACAGAGGGAGGTTGTTAATCATGGTTTAAGTAAATAAAATACTTATGTCTGCTTGAAATACTAATACTGCCTATATCACCTGGTGGCTAAACAACTTCTGCATCAGTTGCACCACTAGCGAGTTAAAACCAACTTTTTACTCTGAAATTATAAATGGTGGTCTAAAAAACGTGTGGAAAGAGCAACCGTTGCGATGTCCTACCTGTGTAACCATCATGGGAATCCACCGACAAGAACACCAACATTGATAGAAGATATATGAGTAGATAAATGGATGCCAATTCAATATGTTTTGCCATTTTAGCTGATTGAAATCGCTTGAATATTACAATACACACGCAGAGACAAGTGTATGTTATAGTATTAGCCTAAGAGCGATTATAGTTGCACTGAAGATCGTAGTTTAGTTTGTCAAGCATCCGTTATGTTTATAAAAACAACTCGTCAATGTAATCCTTTCTCATGAAATTATATTTCTTTGAACCCCAAACATCGATAATCATGCCCAGAATTAAATTGGAACAAACATGATAGGTAAAATATTTTGTCTAGTCGGGTAGCAAGAATAATTGTTGTTATAGTTGGGTGGCTATCGATGCCATACATAAAGCACATACATTGTATTAATAAATTCCACTACTGAAACTGACGTTATGTGTGTTCAGTGCGAAACGATGGTAGTATGTACAATTACATATATTATCTCGGTACAAATTTATTCAAAGCACTGTTACAACACGACGATTATGTATATTTAGTGTGTGTTGATGGTTTGTTTATGATTGTGTTGTGATGTTCCAGCACACTTGTTTGGTGTGTCATTTCTGGTATTGGACACATCTGAGTTGAATAGAATATAATGTATCCTCAAAAATTATGGCGTTGTAACTCATGTAGAACGCCTCATAACGTCGTCCCAGCCTGGAGAACCGAAATTACATTTTAGGTAATAACGACTGACTTACGTCATTGTGGAATCAGTAATAGCTACTTGGTAATTGCTTTACAAACATACCAACCATTTCGAAAAGCTACATTGTTTGTTTTGAACATATGGTTGCAATATTTGGCCAGTCCTTATACAGAATAAACTGTATTTCATTTATCAGTTCCAAAATGTTGATAATTATGTTTAAGTGTTGCGTGTTTAAATAATTAGTATGTTTTATGTTTGCAGAAGAAGTTACATATCGCATTTTCTAAACATGGGCGCCAGTATATTGGGCTATAATGTTTGCATATAAATACACAATGTAAACCAAGCTTCCGTATGTTTCAACCCTTCGTTTATTGAATAGAATGTAAACATTTTAGATCGTTTTGGTGTTTACATATAAACAATGTAAATATTATTGAAACTATCTTCGGATTTTTGTTAGAAAGTAAAACCTGTGTTCAATGATGAAAAAAACTGATGCAATCACTTTATAATTCGGTGAATCGCACAGTGATAAAACGGGTCAATTTATCTCACGTGATTGCAGAACTGTGGGTATTAATTTTATTTTTGTGTATTCAATTTTAATTACAGCAACAAAGTAATGTGCAATATTAAATGCGCTTGCATAATTCTTCTAAATAGCAAGACTGGTTGCCATGGGTGTAATATTACATTTCAATTAGAAGATGTAACAATTGGTATCGTAAGTCAGACGATATCTTCAAATGGTTGTTTTATAAAGTGTAACCATTCAAGTATTATTTGTTCACCGCCAAGATTCCATATTGCTTACGCAATTTAATTACATGTATCCGGTGGTCAAGACGTAAGAAGTGTGTAGGTGGACAAAATCGTAATACAGCACATTTGCAAATCTTAAAAGTTTCCCATTGTTCAGCGATCTAGTAACTGCTTTAATGGATGTGTATGTATACCAAGTTTACGTGTTTACCATCTTCGTTTATTGAATATAATGTAAACATTCATGATCGTTATGTTGTTTACATTTAAACAATGTAAATATTATATAAACTATGTTCGAAATATTGTATTTTGGTCTAAATTTTTAGCAAGTAAAGTGTATGGTTGGTTCGCCGTGCTGTGGGGCCTTTGGGAGCTTGGTCGAGGGTTGGCATCGTTTAATTCGGCCTTGACCGCTATTATATGATTTCCTTGTGAATGTGGGTCATCCTGCATTTATCGGCGGGGACTTGGATCTTTGGTTGTTTTTTGGCTTATGTGTGGGCATTGCTCATTGTAGTTGCTAGGAATATGTAATGTTTCCCGCCCCGTTCCTTCCTTGCCCACATTTTAACTAAGTCAAGTCCTACCTTGTCCATATTTTAACTAATTCAAGTCGTAGTTGTGCCGCTTTAGGTTGCATAACGTTACAGTAGGTCACTGTCCGTGGTGTTTTGACCTGGGTTACGCCCCGGGTTGTTGTGCCTCATAAGGTCGCCGTTTTGGCATGGGTTTCTGTGGGCACTGCTCGGGGTGGTTGTGTCGTTCTGATTTCTGTGCTCGGCTGGTTGGGTTGAGTGCTGCCTTCCCTGTCGGGTTTTCTCATACCTTTTTTGTGTTTAATGATGTGAATTTTGTAAAAACTGGGATGCAATACTTTATAATTCGGTGAATCATATGGCATAGTGATTCATCTAAAACGGATCAATTTAGTTAGCGTGATTGCAGAACTGATGGCATTTATTTTAATTCTTTGCGTATTTAATTTTAATTAGAATCCAATAAATGTGCAATATTAAATGTGCTTGCATAATTTAACTGAATAACAAGACTTCATTTTAGTTTCTTAAATTTAATGTTACATTTTAGATAGAATAGGAAACAAATGGTATCGTATTTGTAGGTGGCTGCCGACAAGATGATATACTTAGCCAGGTAACTGCGTTTGTACGTTAGCTTACTTTTGAAAAAGTTGGCTATATTCACATTTGTACTTTCGGCCAAATGATTCCTTAATTATTCAGACACATTAAGTTAAGAAAGAGTAATCATATAATGCATTACAGTACACACACACACTGCATTTATCCCAGACGACACTGCAAAGTGGTTGTTGTATAAGGTGTAACACGCGAATGGTATTTTTTCACGTACCAAATAACGGGCTGCTAAAGTAAATGGAATATCTGGCGGTCAAGACAAAATAGTACGTAGAGGGGAAACATATACAAGTATGGTAAATAAACACATTTGCACAACTTAAAAGTTTCCCATTTTTTAGCGTTCACTTACCAGTTCTAAATGGATTTGTTGGCAATTGATTAATGTATGTATAGTATCTGCTGCCGTTGTATGGTAATGCTCCCTTTGGGATATTTTGTTCAGACAAAATATTCACTTTGACCAGACAATACCCTCAATTGTTGTTTTCTTCTTTACGTTAATTGTTCGACATGAACTATGAATATGACATAGCCAAATGACTTGTCTTGTTTTTAACGATCAGAAGAAATGGGAACGTTATACATATTGTCGGATTTTAAATTAATTACGCAAAGTGTAAATGCAAAGCCAGTCACCTTCTTTTGCAATCTGCAGATTTATTACTACTGTTGAAAACACACAAAAGTTAAAATTAGTATGTATCCAAACATTGGGAAACTTTAATTTCATTTTTATTCCTTTTCCACAATGGAAGACGTGTAGGTCAACCAATGTAAACATGATATGTATTAATTTATATAACATGACGTATGACGTGTTCGTATCTTAAAAATACTCGTTTCCTAAGATTCCTTTCAGCTGTATAGCCGCTAAAACACCCTTTGAAATTTATACTACTCCTGGGCATTAGGCTACCTATGGAAACCTACGTTCCGGTCTCCCTGATGAGATTATTTCTCCTCTGTGACTGGGGCAGCCATCGTCGATCTGCGGTGCCCATGAATAGACACTGTCCTCACACGTACCAATTTACACCTTGGTGCAGTGGAGCTAATTGGTTTTTCTTGCACAGAAAAATTCATCAGTAGCCCAAACGGGGCTTGAACCCGAGACCTGTCAAGCTCGAAGTGTGCGTCCTACCTCAAGGCTACCGCTCCTATCACGTTGTATAAAACTGGATGATACAAACAAGGCAAGGCTACATATAAACGGCGACAACGTCTAATCACAAACGCATTAGCAAACACCATATAATATTATGTTTGCTCTTAAATGTAAACACATTTTTGCTCCAGACCTTTATTGAAATATTCAACAACCGCTGTTCACTCGTAATTTAACTAAGTGACTGTCGCCGCATGCTGTATATCTGGCGTATACATAGTGTTTGTTTCACTGACAAACATGCGTTGGTTTGCATCAAGTTCTTATCCTTGGTAAGCTGTAGTGTAAGTACTTAGAATATGATACATGCTGATTGTGTTTCTTCAATATAAGATAACCTTGGTCATCATGTTAACAATATAACTTAACAGTCAAGCTGGAAGGCAAACACTACAATCTACATTTCACTCCTGATCTACATCATGCCGACTACATGCTGGTACGCATTTACTTTATTTTGGAAATTCTTGTCTACTTATGTTAAATCAAAAGCTTTAGGATAGACGGTAACGTGTGTTTTGTCTATCTTCAGCCAATATGTAACACTACAAGTATTTTCCCGATATTCAATGGTTTAAATATGTGCAATATGCGACAATGAATAGTGATGATAATTATTGATGCGAAAACAGTTGCTAGTATAACTAAATTATTCACTATATTTCACGATCTAATTTCATTTTAGCTATCTTAATGTGCAATTGTAATTGTTTTATCTCAGAAAAAGTTAATACTCGTGAATTGCAAAATATAACGCAGGTGTTACTTACATAAAGCATAACAGAATTCCATGAAATATGTGTTGAGAATTTAAATCGTCTAGACAGTGAGTTGGATCTTCGATTGATAATATAAACGCAGATAAAATGAAACGCCGCATTTTTACAGGTGTCTTCAATGAACACATAATTAAACAAATACACTTTCATTCTCTATTCCCACGCAATAAGCGGATTCCTTACTTTTCTGCATTGGTATATTTAATGACTATGCTAAGCATTATATTACTAGATGAAAATTCTAACTACACATACACATGAATAGTTTTATGTGGTTAAGTTACACGGAAAATGAATTTCGTGACTGTTCTGAGTCGCTCATTTGCCATCTACACGAAGTTGTCGATAACTCTACTAAATAATTTGCAAATAAAGAATCAAAACACCAAACGTCTGATGTTCAGTACTATCTAATTATATGACCAGTGTAAATATTCTCTTTTACAGTTTAACCGCTATTGAGTAAGAATCCATATTACATACTCCGCTATTTATACTGTAACCATTTAATCAGATTACTTTCTTTGTGGAATAATAACAGCGTTATTGGTTCGTTTAATGTATATGTTGAAGTTCTCGCTTTTCAATTACTCGTAGTTTTTTTGAATAAAATGAATATAATATGACAAGTTCAAGGCGTGTTTCGGATTGAGAACCAATATTTGGATGGCTCTATGAAATTGAATTGGATTTGAAATGAAACATTTTATCCTCATTTCAGTCTGTTGAGTACTCAACTTATGATTTCAGGTCAATACATTTCAATGCCAATATGCGATGTACAATGACAGACTATTGTTTGTAAATTAAAAAAAACCTTTTCTTCATCATGATTTCTGAAGCACCCGAACGAGTAAATATGTGCCAGAATTTTGAATAGCGTGAGATGTGTTTTACATCGATTTTAATAGAAACCGTTTACATGTATCAAATAAATGATGAACAACACGGTTGAACAATTAGAAGTGTTTACTCGTTCAACAAATGTAATTTAAACGCATTTAGTAAATCACATGCTACTGAAAGATTCTTTCAGCAGTGTACAAGCTTTTAGAAGGTAATTTATTAAATTTACGTAGTTGAACCGTGGCGTTTACGATGCCAGTGTGATTCGACTTAAATATTCCTTTAAAAATGTTATATATGATTTATATATTCTATTACAAACTAGTTCAGTATAGTATACCTTATTAATTGATTACAGACTATTGAACCGGACAGAACGTATAAGTACCTTTTTATTATTAAGTGTTTGGGATGAATCAATTACACTAAGGAAGAGTAATCCAAAAATACATCTCAAACATGCATACAGTATTTATCACAGACGTCATCTTTATAAAGTTGTAATACAAAGTGTAACATACAATTGTTATTTGCTCATTGACCACATAATAGTTGTTGAGGATTTATGGTGGTCATTATGTATATTGTCAAATAATTTCCTCGTTTAACTTAGATAAAGTCTGTATTATTATTAGTATTACTAGTATTATAATGGACGGCTCTTTTAAGAAGTAGGTGAATTATCTGGCAGTTAAGACATAGCAAATTGTACAGGGTAAACATGGAAACATAAATGGTAATTCGTACAGAACATTTGCTAGACTCGAACGTTTCCCATTATTCAGCGTTCACTTACCGGTTTTATATGGATTGTTATGGCAATTGAATAGTGTATGAATAGTACATGTGGTTGTTCTATAGGAATGCTTGCCTTGGGACACATTACTCCAAAATACGTTTAGCAAACGTCGAATGTTATATATTTTTTTTTACGTTGAATGTTCGATATAAACTATAAGTATTACGTAACAAAATAACTGGCTTGGTTTTTTAACGTTCAGGCGAAATGGGCATGCTATTTGTGCTGTCGTTATGTTTGTGTGTATTTAGACCACCAACACGAATGTCTCTGGTTCGATTCTGGCACAGGGAATTTAAGAAACGTTTGTTCAGTGGCAACTAGAAGCAAAGTGGTTAGAGGACTAGACGTATCCTCGTCTGTATCGGTGCTACACATCAGGAATGTTATTGAACGGGGCAATGAGTCTATTTGTAAAGAGCAAGGGCAATCCTCCAGTATTTTTATGTCACTTAATGTCTCTTCTCGCCATGCCTTACGTCAATGGCCAATTAGAGATAAAACCTAATGGCCACGCCCTATGACTGTTTTGGTCGAACGGAACAAGTACAATGCACAAGTCAATGTAGCTGAACATCGCCGAAAGCTGAATTCAAACCTTCTCCTCTGAGTGAACATTTATAGCTAGATAAATCGTGCTTATCATGCAACCGAAACGTTTCGAACTACCAGTAAATAAGTTTGTGAATGTTTGATTTTTGCTGCACTGACAGCCATATGCTGATGTGTAGCGAATTCCCTGTTGTATCTATATTATAGATTAGCTGCAGTGTCACTTGCTATTAATTTTGTGCTACTACAATTAACTATAACCTTTAACCCCCGTGTCTGCAATACGATTTAATAGTCTAGCAGGAAAAAAACACTCCCCGTTTTCGTAATGCCTACTACATGTTCGTTCACATTTACTTCACTATGAAAACACGTATCTACTTTGCTCAATTATATAGCTCTAAGCTAGTCTGCATCGCGTCGTGTCTGTCTTCAGAAACACTACAGACATGTTTTACTTGTTATTTTGTCGATATGGCATCGCGAAGATAGTTTAAATTAATGCGTAAAACAATTATAACCGCAATAGTGTATTTCGAGTTTTAACTTTCAGAATTATTCACTATAATGTCACATATAATTTCATTTCAGCAATCGTAACATGCAATTCTATTAAATTTATGTCTGCAAATGCTGAAGCATCTGAATTGGAAAATATAGCGTATGTGTTACTTGCATAAAGATTAACAGCATTCCATGAAATAAGTGTTGAAAATACAAATTGTCTAGACAGTGAGTTTGATCTGAAATTGATAAAATGAAAGTAGATAAAATGAAACGCCACTTTTACAGTTGTCTTTAATGTAATTAAATCACCCTACTTTCATTCTCTTTTCCCAAGCAATTAGTGGTTTCATTTTATTTAATTATTCCGTTATACAATTCATGCTGCATTTATAGTACGCTGCAGTAAGCTTTGCGAATTTCGCTCACTTGTATTCTACAGTAAATCATTGCTAACCATTTAAAAGAAATATCAAATTACAAAACGTCTGAAATTCAGGAACCTTATTCACGAACAATGTAAGTCAAAAACTCAGACACATACTTTACCTTGTCAAATGTTCTACTCGCCCCCATGGTGTTATAGGTGTTCCAATTTTGAAATAAATGGGTATACTTGTTTGATGGCTAACACCGAATACTCAGATAAAATTGCACATATTTAAATCGTATTGCAAAGAAAACGCAATGATAACGAATGTTGTCAATTATAAGTCAAAATGTTACTTTCAGTCTTACAATGTTGGTGAATAGGATTACAGAATATGGTCCGTAAAATATCAACTTATACCCTCGGTGTAATCGTTATTGACTTAGATGCGACCTTACATATTCCGCTTATTTAAATTTACGCCGCCGTTTAATTGTATACATTTCTTTGTAATCGTAATCGCGTTTCTTCAATGAGATAGTTTGAATAAAATATAAATTTGTTATTATTATATAATAGGACAAATTCAGGGCGTTTGCCGGTTTAAGAAGCAATATTGTGTTGGCTCTTTCAATTGAATTTGATTTGAAATAAAATAGTTTATCCTCACTTTAGTTTATTGAGTACTACGTGCACCTATCACTTAAGGTCAATACATTTCAATGTCAAAATGCTTTGTACAATGACAGATTCTTGTTTGTAAATTAAAAACCCCACATATTTCTTGATCGTGATTTCTGAAGTATTCGAACGTGTAAATATGTGTCAATGTTTTGAATAGCGTGAGATTCGTTAAATCATAGTTCTTAGCTTTTTCATCGATTTCAATAGAAAACTTTCTTCAAATAAAAATTTCCGAACACTGTTGAAATTTTCAAGCGTTACTCGTTAAACAAATGTATTATAAACGCACTAAGTACACCACATTGTTACTGAAAGATTCTTTCAGCAGTTTGTTATAAATATATTAACATTTAGGAGGTAATTATGCCAGTGTTATCCGACTAAGATATTCCTTCACAAAATGTATAGATCAATTATGTTTCAATAAACCAACTTATGTGTTAGTCACTAAACTCATTCAGTGTCGTATATTTCTATCATATATCGAGCAAGGCCTTTAGTTGTCAGTTATTTGTGTGTGCCTCCACCCGGATTTGAACCCGGGTCGTCGCAGTATGCGCAAGCGCTACCACTGAGCCACGGAGCATATGTACTTTTACAGAACAGAACCGAACACAATAAACTTGCTGCTCAACATGGATGATTATAATCTGTCTAACATATCCTTTGTTTTGAGAGACAACTTCTCAATCTACTCTTTTCTCATGAAATTGTTTCCCTTTGTACCCTCAAAACATAGATAATCAAGCCCAAAATAAAATCTAGCGAACATCGAAAAATGTTAGGCTATTTGATTGATAAGATATATTATCTTGTCGGGTGGCTGGACTAGATACAGTGATACAACCCGGCGGTTAAAACAGTTGAACGGAGACATGCCAGAGGTACCGTTTAATAGACTAAACGTCTGAAACCTACGCTATATGTATTAATTTTAACGATAAGGGGTGTTAGTTTAGATAATATGATAAATATAATCTTTCAATCGTGCTTGTTACATACGAGTTGTACAACACTCGTCGAAAATATATGATCTAGACTGATTGTTCTGCGGTGGTTGAAACGCACTTAGTTAACAAATAGTATATTTGTATTACTAAAATACACCTCAAATTTACAGACTGCATTAATACCAGACGACATCTTAAAATGGTCGTTAAACAAGATGCAATATGAAAATGTTATTAACTAACGGACCACATAACATACTGCTTAAATGAATTAGTATTCGGGTGGTCAAGAATTAAGTAGTCCATATGGGTAACCATCGACACATATGGTAATACAACACAACATGCAAAACTTCAACAGTTTCCAATATCCAGTGTTCACTAAGCGACTCTTAATGGATTTTTTAGCAATTGAATAATGTATGTATAGTATCCGCTGCTGTTCTATAGTAATGTATCCTCAGGGACCTATTGCTCAGACATACTTATCACTTTGTTCAGCAAAAAACTCAAATGTTGTTGGTGTTTTACGTTAAATGTTAGACACAAACTATGAATATGGCAAAACAACGTCACCTGTTTCATATTGTAACGATCAGAAGAAATGGTAAAGCGCCACGTATTGTTTATTTTTACATTGACCACACAACTGTTATAGGCAAACATTTTCCATTTCCCTTGTAATTTGCAGATTTACATCAAGTCATTATGTGTCGAAAACTACTCACGAACGTTTTTTCTTGATACAGTGTATATATCCAACTACAGGACAAGATTGTATTACATATTCATTACCTATCAATGATACCAGTTTTGTATGTAGATCCATTCGTAAATACCATATATCACACAAACTTACGTTCTGTCTCTGCTCTCGAACTCGGAGGTCTAAGCCAAGGTACAAACCGAATGGCCACACCTTATGACTGCCCGAGTCGAGAGCAAAATATACAAGCTGTACACATTGGTTTTATTCCTGAACTAGAAATTTTCCTTTGAGTGACAATCTTGAGCACTACTCATTGTATCGGGACACTATTGGACCAGTTAACTATTTATTTCTATGCCTGATGTTGCCTGCACTGACAGTCATATGTTTATATGTAAGAAATATCCTGATATATACTATAGGTATAAGCAGCAGTGTCATTTCCTGGAATACTACTTGCCAGTTTTGATACCACAGTCAATGATATGCTTGAACCCCTATGTCTACAAAAAAACTCAAATGTCTAGCGGGAAGTCCAAAAATACTACCTACATTTCACTCCTCATTACAATCATGCCTACTACACGTCCGTTCATATTTACTCCATTTTGGAAATAGTTATCTACTTTTCCTGAATCGAAAGCTCTATGATAGACGTTAGCACGCGGCGTGCCAATATGTAACACTGAAAGTATTGGCCCGTGTTCTATTGTTACAATAGATACAAATAGCGATATGGCTCCACGAAGATAGAGCTCTATTAATGCGAAAACAATTATAACCACAATATATTATTTCCAGTTTAAATGTGCAAAATTATTCAGTATATCTTCAGATATATAATTTTATTTCTGCTATATACATATGAAATTATAATTGTGTTATCTCTACAAATGTTGTAACTTCTGATTTGAAAATATAGTGCAGATGTAACTGACATAAAGCATTAACTGAATTCTGTGATATAGGTGTTGAAAAATAGAAATTGTCTAGACAGAGAGTTGGATCTTCGATTGATAAAATAAAAGTAGATATAATGTACCATCACATTTCACAGGTGTCGTCATTGTAATTATAGATTGTAGTTTCTTTCATTCTCTCGTCCAGTGCAATTAGCGGCTTCCTGTCATTTCCGTCTCAATAATGAGTATACTCCGTGTTCCGTTTTCCAATCTATACAATAATGTTAAGTTACCGACATTGAGCTATTGGCGAATGTCGCGACTTTACCCAAATTGCTCATTTAACATATTCCGTAAATTCGTCTCAACTAAGATTTTATTTATAAGACGAAAACATTGCTACTATATCGGAATACACAAATGTCTGAAATTCGTAAATTGCTAATTACATGACCCATTGAAATATTAATTTAATACATTAACGCCAAAAAATAATTATATTGACTCAGAAGCGTCGCTTCGTAGTCCGCTTATTATACTCAACATTTTAAACATATTCATACTTTTGTGTAATTTGCAATTAAGCTATTGTATTGAAAAGTGCATTATATTGAACCTCACACCTCTTCGATGAGACTTTCCGATGAAAGAAATATGATAGGACGAATTCAGGGCGTGTTTCTGTTTGAGAAGTTTTGTTGACTCGATGAATTGAATTTGATTTGAAAAAAAATGTTTTATCCTCACTTTAATTTGTTGAGTACTACATTTAAATTGTTAAAGTCAATACGTTTTAACGTCATTATGTTATGTACAATGACATTTGCTTGTTTGTAAAATACAAAAACACATAATCGTACCTTGATCGTAATTTCTGGAGTCACTTCGAACTTGTAAATATGTGTCAGTATTTTGAATAGCGTGAGATTCGTTTAAAATGATTCATACGTTTTTTCTTCGATTTCCATAGAACGCTTTCATTAAATAAATGCTTCCTAAGACTTTTAGAAATACGAAGTGTTTACTCGTTAAACAAACGTAATAGAAATGCACTTAGTAAATCACATTGTTGCTGAAAGATTCTCACATCGGGGTGTTATCATAGTACAAGCTTGTAGCGGTAATTTATTAAATCTTCAAGGTGGTAAACCTGACGTTAACTATGCCGGTGTTACTCGCCTTCGATTTGCTTTCAGAAACTGTATATATATTTGGTCGATATTATGTTTCCATAAATTTTGTGTAAAATAAGTGAAAGATTTAATGTCATGTTAATTTATTTATTTTTCTATTTGATTAGTATGTAATTTAAAGCAGTATTTAATTATTAGCATCAGTTCGTAAACACCTATGTAGTGTTATGGCGTAATTTACCTAACTGTTCGGATCATTTCTTTTTCAGCTGTCATCCAGAAGCATAGTTGGGATTGAAAACAATTTATCATAACGAATTCCTACCAGGCACATATTCAAGCAGCGGTTTACAGTTCCAATATCAGTTTTTCCGATACTTATATCGAGCACCTGTGAAAAAATAGAAATTTCCGGATCTCGTGGTTTCCATGAAATTGGAACTGATAGAAATGGAAGACCACAGAGGATTCAAATTGGATTAATAATTAGCCTATTGTGATTCATTTATTTATCTCTCTGGATTTACAAAGTTTCTATATATATATATACATGGAGCATATATACGGATGGCAATTTAATCACTTTACGCTGCGTGAATGCATTCAAATCAGGATTACGTGTAAGAAATACAGCAAAAATGTTTCAAGTGAACCTATGTGAATACCGGAATGTGAATAAACTGAAATAGTGATCGTGTTATGATAATATGCGAATTGATATCGGTGTAGTGGAATACAATTAGAGCGGATCTAACGCTAGTGTAAAGGAGTTATACAGTTAATAATGATAAATCCACGACTACATTTTGTGATTTGTCGCCAATAGTGATATAATTAGAGTGGAATTAACGCTGATGTAAAGGAGTAACATAGTTGATAATGATAAATTCAACACCCAGGATTGTGACTTGTCGCCAATTTATAGTCAGCTATGAGGATTATGAAAACATTGAATGAAGTCACCGCCTCACATGACTATTGCACAGTTTATGTCGTTCAAAGGATAGTTATCACGCTCTTCGTGTTGACGTTAGGATACAAGAACGGTAAGTTCTTATTTTAATTTTAACTTTTTTATTTAATGTAAAAGTAAATATTTCAGTGGTCGAAAGGTTAGCGAATTTCGCGTTTCACTACGTTAACGGGTGCACATTATAGCGATATTTTTATAATGAATTTATATCGTTGGTCGGGGACCAAACTATACATGTCGCTAAAGGAAATGTTCGCGGGTTAGTAAATGTAATTTAATGTTTTTGAATGTGTAGTGTGTTGTTTGAATAAGGTTTAAAAAATCTATTTAATAAAAAGGTTAGACATGTTTTCAGGACAAGTGTTACTCTGTAACGTTAACTGGGCGCTTACTATTCTTATGCAGAGTTTTATATGACAATACAAGTTGTTAAATTTTGTTCATACTAAGGTGCATTTTCTAAAAACTCTTTGCAGTATGATACATGTATACCCCACCACCACAACGAAAAAGTTAATGAACATAGTAAATAGTTTCACCTATGTGCGTTACTTTTTTAAAAAATAAACATGCTTTTTTGCAATTTGTACTTTTACATGAATTTGAATCAAAAGCTAAACTGACATGAATTATTCCAAAATCTCTACGAACAAACGCAGACAACCGCAAGATCAGTGATCTGCAAAGAGAAGTAACTCGTTGTGGAATTATTATGTTTCTGATACTTGCTGCATGATTGACTTATTTGATATTAAATCACAGATTAACTGTAAACATTTGATATAGATATATAAATCGCGACAATATGCAACATCTACATTACATTTGACAATTCTTATATATTGTTTATTAATTATTCCGGCTCAAGTCAAAATATTTGGTCTATTATAGTCGGACAGTTTCGTTGCACTTGCTATTTGTTCTAATAAAGAGACGAAAACACATTTAAAGTAAATTTAAAGTCGTGTTTGAAAGAAGTGCGTGTCCGTTGTAATCAAGACAGGATAATCATAAAAATTGTATTAATAACAAAATTTTAATGCTGCATTTTACATTAATTGGATTCGTGCGTCGTTACAAATAATGCTTCTACGATAGCTTTATTGTTCTAACCATCCGACAAAAACTATATGTTAAGTTGCGTTTGCTTCAGTATATATTCCGTTTTAATAATGCCCAACAAATATTTTATTCATTAGGCTGTTTTTATTGCTCGTGTTTATTTGAATATGTTAGTCAGAACATTCACATGTAGTATCCCAAAAAAGCCATAAACTATTTCTGAATCAGTCATAGTAATCGAATAATTTATGTAAACTGCCCTTTTTATGAAAATCGGCATCTATCAAAATGGAGAACAGATCATACCACTGTAGTTGTTTATTACCTCTAATTTACACACTGCTGATGAACTTACCAAACCTGCATTTGTAACACATGAAAAAATCGGATACATAAACACATGCATTCGATGCCGCAGGTCAATGACAAATTATTCATTAATAAAACAGAATGAGGCACTATGTCTGCCTTAGGCGATCGCAAAATATTATATTAACTCAAAATCATAGTATTCATTGGATAATACAAATCACATAAGAAACATATTACCAAATAAAAATAGTGTAGTTCGTAGCATGACTTCACCACTGCACGGAATAAAAAAATATCACACTTCCAGTACATACTTCTTGCGCAAACACGTCTAATACAAATATTGACTTTGTCGGATATTATAATGGCCATAACTAAAACCAGGTAAATTCCCTGAAAAGTTTCAAAACTTCATGAACTAAAGTCTCGTCACAATGGCATTTGTACATAACCGCAGGCGCTTAAACCATCAAAATTAAATGAATATACAGTGTTTTATTTTTGACTAACTTTCATATGCTTAATTATATAGGTTTTACTATACAAAACACTTACTTCTCTTATGATGTGTTGACAGCATGCAAATTTTATAAATGAGATAAGGGAAATAGAAAATGATAATAGAAGAGGTTCTGAGACAAGCCACGATGTCATTATCAATACACACACGATGTGGTAGGTGTGAAAATTTACTAAATGTTGAAGAAATCATATTTCCCCGACGCCAACTGATGTAAAACACAGAGGTCCCGAAATTGAGACTATATTTCGAGTATAAGAAGAATAAATCTGTTTCAATATTTGCCTCATTACTTGGATGAAAGAACTATTTACCACATAGGGTGAATTTCAATTTATAATATACTTGGATAAATATCATCTTAGGATTGCAGTAAAAACGATTCCAGCAATATTTAACAATTATAGCTTAAATGCTAGACGTTTTGAGGAATGTACAAAAGGTTCGAATATAACTATCATAAACTATTAGGTCTTCATAGATCGTCACGAAAACACAAACTCTACACGGACACTTATGATGCAGACAGTGATTAAAATATACATTTTTAAAATTAGATTTAGATTACCTTTACGATATAGTAAAATAATATTTAAATATATATGTATGATAAGCTACAGCCGGTATATTCAAGACTGCTCCTCCAGCTCACGAATGGGAAGACGTCTGTCCTCATTAATAAGTCCTTCAACGGTAACCATAGTCAGTTCAAAGCTGTTAGTCGCCCCTTGTAGCTTCCTAGCATTATTCGCCAGATTTTTACATTTCTATTTTCTGTCTGAGAAAAGCTTATGCTACTTGTAATGCTTTTCTATTTTGAACTATTCGTTTATCTATATCCAGAGCGTCTAATGTCTTTGAATGTTGTTTTTATGATGCTAGCTATGTTAACATTTGGTCTAAAAGCTTAAAGTGAACGCATTTGAAAGTGTAAACAAATGTCTGCCGCTAATGCGTTTCATTATAAAAATATTTGCGAAGCCATTTGAGTAGTCTCTTGGAGACAGACTTCGTTAAATTAGTAGAAAAAGTATGTTTAATTTAGCGTTATTGTTAGAATGTATGTTTTTCGTCTGGGCAAATATACCAAGAGGAAATTGTTTATATAACGGTAGAACACAGGGCACTTGCCATACATTGTACTTATTTATCCGATGCTTCGTCTCTTGGTTTCGTTAAGTTATTTGAATAGTTGAACATGTTTAGATTTTAGTGGTGATTTGAGATTTCAATTTGCACAATACCTATGAATTATATAAATATCGGCCATACACAATTACAGGGTAAAATGATACTGATACAGACATCTAAAGAAAGGTGATTATTACAAATATAGTATGTGCCAGCTACCGATAAAAAAATAATGTGTTTAGGCTGACACGAAGAAATTACACAATGGTAAGTTATGTTCATGTATGCACATGTATTAATATGAATAAAACAATTCGATGGTCTTCATATTTGTCAAGTTGTGAAAATTGTATTCCTTATCTGTTGGTTTACCTTTTTCTTTAGACTTTCTACTCGCTCAGATGGCACAAATTTTAAATTATGTCTCTTAATCATGGCACTCTTGTTCTCACTAAATTGATCCACTCATTTTTGTTTTAAATTAACACGCTAATTCTGGGCGTAATAACAAGTGATATATATTTCGTTAATATTACTTTCGTACGGGGAATAATTAATTAATTCCGGTATAACTTTCGCAGCAAATAGCTTATTGATTTCTCTACGAGTGATATTTATTTAACCAGACTAGTTTCTTCTTTGTTGGTTTTATGAATACAGTCGACGAATTATCTGTTCTGAATCACGCAATCAAGTTTGTTTCCTTTAATATTAATCTACTACCATGCCAAATACATCAATGGCGTGGCAATGCTGAGAGTCAGAATAAATAATCAGAAGTCGAAAAATTACGGTTGAATAATGCAAAGTTTATGTGTTTTACGATCGGTAAACAATAAATTTTAGATGTTTTTCATCTAAATCTCTAGTCTGTGATTATTTACTCGTGATCACCTTGCGTGTTTTATCAACGAACATACTAATTCAATTCCAGCGTGATAGAACGTCTGCATTTTTATTTGATGTACCTTTATTCTGCGTGATACAGATAACCAACTTTTCGTATCAGTGAAATGTCCCAAGGGTTATTTTATTATCTTCTATCTGAATTTCGTGAGTTTGAACCCCGTTTGGAATTGTTCATCGTGATGGTATAAAGATAATAACAAATAAGACTGGGAAGGTTGCACTGAACAGAAACAACTTAGGGAAAAGGTATATGCAAGAACACACGAACATGAAAAGTCACCGATAAAAATACAAGTAAAAGAACAAGCAAGGGAAAATGAAACTGGCCAAATGCACCTACGAGTCATGATACATTGTAATATTCTTCAAAACTCAGCTTAGTGCATAAGTTACCACAAATTTTTAAAAAATGTATCTGACCGTAAGAAAGACATTATGAAGAATAAGAAACTAATACATGCACTAAATGTTGTATTTAGTTGACACTATTTGCATTGCAAAACCAAACAAATGCATGGCACGGAAACTAACTTCATGTACACTAACTTTTTTATACTGATCAATTAGAACAATTGAACTCATCACACAATCCGTGATAGACATACGCGCATGTATTTGATTAGTACTTGATTCATACGAGTGTAACATTTTGCTTTCGGAACGCACACATCAGATTTATTTCAAAATATTAATTTTAGATAAATGTCAAACACTTTTAAACGACATCGAAAACGCAACAAGTTGAACTTTTATTTTATTTTACCATTTCTAGTACTGTGTACTTTGATAATGCAATGTCTTAATCAACTTTTCATTCATTCATTTCCATATGATACTGCTTATACATTTGCTAAGTGTTAAATAGAAACAAATCTTCCTTGGCTTACTGTACTTGAGAACGTGATCTTAATTAGCAAACATTCTATTCTGAAAGTTTTATTATCATGGGAGGCATTCGGATTTCAGTCTGCTAATTAATAAAACAATGAAACTGTCACATGACCAAATACGTGCTTATGCTGATTCAATGAAAATGTTGTTACCGACAATGATTGCAAGCACGTACATAATGACGTGTACATAAATAATAACACAATCAGAGAATATTCCAGAAGAGAAGAAGCATTCTCCGAATCAATGTACAATACTACATACTCGAAAGTGAACGTTCCCTATACAGTCTGTTCCACAAGCCCACATTTCGGAAAAAATCCCTGCTACAAAGTAACGGTTAACACTAATTTATCTCTTCACGCTTTGCTATCATAAACCCAGTTTGACCTAGGGTTCCAAGTAGGTTTCTTCATGGTGATTTCCTGATAGCAATCTCAAAATATTGGAACCACATGGTCACTATGTAGAGTCAATATATCCACAATAACATAGTTTGTTAGGAGATATTATTTTATTTGAGAAACATCATTTATCTACATAGTCAATGATTAGACATAATTATTGAAACTTTTTTTGTAAGACTTGCATTTCAAATTAATGCTTATAAATTCAAAATTTATGCTGAATAGAGAAAAAATCATTTAAAAAAATCTTTTTTAATATCAGTAAATCAAGTTTATATAATAGCCTCAATTTTAGATGAAACAAAAAGTTAAACAAAACATATAACAACACAACAGTTCAGATGTAAACTGAAATCCTTTGGATTTTTAAAACCAAAATAATCATAAGTGGGTATTTTATTTTTATTTGCAGTCTATTGAAATTATTGTATTTTCCGGTTTCTATAAAACAACATTTACTTAACTTATAAAATATCAATATTTGGGAAATACAACATTTCAAAATGGCTGTTGACATATACAAATAATGTCAGATGTAAAATCTGAATCATACATAATAAAGACCTAAAATGTTACATCTTTGTATGTAATTAATTTAAACACCACTCGCAAATATAGACAACATTACAAAACTAGCCTATAAAACAGCACTTGATATTTTCAATTGTGTCTAACATATTTCAGTTCACTTTGGGCTGCAATAACAAGTGGTCTTTACAGACAGGTATAGCGGTATTCAGCATAAGCCTATGTTTACACATTTAAAGCAATATTGAAACTCACTGAAAAGGTACTTTGTTAGGTATAAATGTCACTCAAATTTAAAGAACAAGTTTTAAAATAACTGAGGTGAAATGTTTAATGTGTGATATATCATTGAAGTCATGAATTTTGTGTATACTATGTATAATGTGGATGGTCATATTCCAGCAAAATACCCATAACATAGTACCTCTGCACAAATAAACATCTGTGGCTTATCAGGAAGTTGATCTAACATTTATTGCCTTCATGCTGTGAATTTAGGAACACTGACCCTTAATGACCCATATCGATTGCATGGTGATTACAGAAGTAACTGTACTGGCCAGCTCAAAAATGAGCAGATTTTTGGGCTTGTGGAACAGACTGTATATACTATTATTGACGTAGACTACTTAAATATTCGACCGTATCTGTATATTGTAACTTATTGTTGGACTTCTTTAACCAGTACCTTACAATCGCTTAGGTAGGACACACTGACCTGAGGTATTTAATCATCGATATACGTTGAATATCCTGTTTATCAGCTTTTCGTGTTGATAGCATTTGGTAATGGATCCTTAATCATGTTACAAGTGGTCCATTTGTTCTATGTGCCTGTGGCAACGACATGCGGCGATCGTTATTTACACATTTCGACCTTGTATAATTAACATGTAAGTATATATATTGGGAAGGTGGATAGGTATAAACAGTACCATCTCCAGACTGGTGAAGCCATAATTCAATGTTTTCCAAATATTTTGCTAACAAAGCAGCTGTTTTCCCTCAGAGTTTTATGTTAGCTTTATATCCTTGTGGAAATATTTGTAATAAAATGAAACGTTTATTTCGTTTGGTCTCACTTAGAACTTCTTGTTGTTAATTAAATTCGTTTTCAAAAGTGACTTTTTTATACCTGTATTAGTATATCGAAGTAAAATTTGAGTATTTCTGCCAAATGTTGTACGTACATGTATGATATAATTTATAGCGTTTGCCAACACAAGACAAACGCAATGTGTTGTCTAGATCTGGTTCGCTATAATAATGTTCACGTAGTGCTTACAACCTTAGGACATAATACCGACATATAAATTCTGAATTTGCGCAGAAATGTTATGTTAAAGACGTTTAAAGTCTGCTCTTCTTGCAAATGCACTCTCTCGAACCATTGTCATTAATAATTGGTTCGCAATAATAGTTTATTTGATTGTGGATGACCCTTTTGACCGAATGTATCAATATTAATGTGGTACATACTGGTTCGTTGGTACCTCAATTACCCCCAATATATGCCACTGGTAGGATGCTTTTATTTTCTTTTTCAATTTTGCATCACTTATATTACAGTTAGATCTAACGCATTCTTTCACACCATATGCTCGTTATTCTTCAGTGAGGGTTTATGTTACTCATCTAGAGGTTTAAATTCTTATTGATAATTAGTGTGTTGGTGAAAAGTGTTTGAAAGATGTTTTCTTGTATCTCCACAACCTCTACAAATGATTGCTCTTCGTGTCAGGTTATACATCACAAGATTCATTGTGATTACAGTTGTTCAACATTTTAAATTACAACAGTACATGATCGGAATTAGCATTTTCACTTAACTCTGTTTGTGTGACTATAATTTCTACATTTCAACTACACTTTATTGTATCTCATTGTAGTTTCCCAGTACTTATATATGACCTACGTACTTATAACTATAAGGCGTCACACTTCCAGGGTGTGCAGGTGTGAGTCTATTTGCCGGTTCTCTTTCCAGGCCCTTGTATTGAAATACTTATTTGAGCCGTTGCTTCCTTGTAATGTACCGTACGCGTGTGTCTACAATTTTACAGTTCCCCGCTGCTCCTATAATTACAATGCAGCCATTGCAGTTATTCGCGGCTCTCGCTAATGATTATCATTTTTGCTGCAACTATTGCAGATTATTAATTGTCAATTAGGTATAATGTTGGTTAATTACCTATCGGTATTATTCTGTCTTATATCAAATGGCTTTATAATTAAGAGTTCTTGGCAGATCTGTCTGATGCTTGCCCTGAGGTAGGTTCTCTTTATGTTATGTGGGTTCTTCCTTAATTCAGAATGCTTGTAATTCTAATTAACACCAAATACACCACATACACGTCTGGAACATCTTCAGAGGAGGCTAAGAAAGCTGAAAACTCGCATTAGAATCCAGTTTTAGCGTTGCCATCATATTGGTACATGACACTATGTTAAGTTTGCTAAGTAAAAACTTCTTCATAAAACGAAGTGCAAAATACAGCGTTCATTTGTTACTAGTTTAATGCATAAACCACCAATTTTGCAGGATCATTTTTGCTGAAGGCATAATAGTAATACCATACACTTCATTCAAACGATTCGAGTGCTGCAAATCCATATGTTTCTGAGTAATGCTGTTTAAAGGACAACCACTAAAAGCTGCAATAATTCATATATACTGTGCATACATACTTTTCAGAGAAATTGTTCATATCGTATTACCATGCGGGTAACGTAAGCGGGTTCTCGTTCTCTCGTAGTTTTGAAATATCGCCAGACCAAAGTATTCCGAACCATATTATACAGCCAAGATTGTCGATAATTCAAATTTTATGGCATAACTCTAGTATCCATAAACTATTTAATGGGATTTCTTAAAGGTATTTGCTAAATAATTCATATCATGTTAAGTTTAAGCCTAAACATCAAACACTTACTTTCCAAATTTCCCCAAATACTGCCTACGCAAGTGCAGATAAACTAACAGACGAAGCTGGTTTAGTAGAAATACGCGTCTGGTTCCTCTAAGGCATGATGTACGTCAATATTCTAGCGAAAACGGATTTAGTTCGTAAACGTTTTCCTTCAGACAGTGTCAATATATAGCCGTATCAATTGATGGATATATTGCTGGTATTAGACGTTCATGGAAACCCTCGAATTTTATTCTATTTTGGATGGCAGCAATATGGATATATGAGTACATCGGGACTAAATAATGAATAATTGTATTCACTTTGGTATTGAATACTGTCTATTGGTATGACTAAAACGACACATTGTGCCTTGTCAGGCCATATGAATATTAATATAATACAACAATACTAGTCAATTTATTCATTTATGACAGACACGTCCGAGAATCCACGCTTGTACTTTAATATCTTATATAACTGCTTCGGAATAAAGTGGACAATTTATGGTCTGGTGTATGCAAGTGATGTGGTAATCGCATGTAATTTTAGAGAAGGCATTTCTTAACCATAAAAGTAAAGATTTTACAAATGATGTGAAGTCCACTTAAAGTACTCTTACACTTCGTTATTGTCATTGTAGCAATTGTTACTTTATGCATATCAAAGCAACCATTGTGTTTAGTAAGACCTATGTCCAGAAAAACCCGGAGCCGGCAGATCCCTGGTAGGTGCTCTAAACGTGTAAAATGTCCTGAATTCGTGTACACACAAGTTTTTTTATATTTTGTAGAGTTAATCCTGCAGTTTCCTTATGCGCTGGAAGCGGCATACAGCAAACATTATTAAAATGGCTTCTGGGCTACACGTAGACAAAGACGTCAAACATAACATTCACTTTCAGGGGGCAAAACTGCAATTACTCCGGGATATGTCTGGTACAGCATCCAAAGTTCATTCAATACACATCGGCTTTATTAAATTAAGACACACGTATATTTTGAATTATATAGATCCCGTACTACTTTACATATTTATCATACCGCCTTTGCAAAACCATCACAACAGAATTCAAAATATGACCCATGGCATAGAGTAAAAATGTGATAAATTGAAAACTAATCTTTTGAAATTTCAATCCCATGTCTAATATCTATGCTTCCGGGGTATTTTAAGGTGTTCTGCTTTAATTTTAAATAATAAGATTTACATCGCAAATGCTTTTAAAGTACTAGTATTTCAATAAAAACAAGTATTTACAAACACACACATGATGTGTTTTAATACAATAAATGGTATGGGCTGGTACTTCATTATAACATGTTTGAAATTGTCAACGGAATGTCGGATTAAGTTAGCGGACTATATTCTTACTACGGGATTCCCGGCTACCAGACTATCGGATTTTGGTAAACATTTTAGGGTCAAATGTTCCACATTGGATAACGTTTTAAAAAGCGACAGTCATCAATAAAATATCTGAAATATAAAACTATTTTGCAAACAGGACCTGTGCAAACTCTTGTGCAATAATGACACATAACAACAAATACACAGAAAAAGAGTACAAGCTGTATTTATTATCATCAGCTTTTTCGTACTTTGATAGCTATTTATTTACAATTCAGATTTTACATTCAATTTGGCACCATATTAATCATACAATAACCAATTCGTATCGTAATGTAGGTCGGTTAAACTAGGTTTCCTGCGAAACTGGGTCATTGGGGTCAGCCGATTCCGTACGTTAAAAAGCAAACTAACTACATTTTGTATTCCCTACATCCTGATAAAACACATATAAGAGACAGTTGGACTGAATTTCAAGAATGAATGACGATTCCGAGGCTATGTCGACGAAATAACGGATGTCTTATTGTCTTCATCTGTCTATTAAAGCTACAAAATTAAAACTCTTAACTTTGTTTCTGAAACCAGGACATATTTTCTTGTCCACCAACTTCGTTAAAGCGACAGAAGTAATAAATCAACTTTTGTAACTTAAATCTCCCAATGTAATCTTGAATAAAACCCTATCGCATAAAAACTTTCACACACACCAGTCGAAAATAAAACATAATAATTGATTGGTGTTAAAATTATGAAAAGCCACATATAATGCTTTGTAAGGGAAAACCTTCTGGGGATTCTAATTTAGGAAATGATACTTATTACTTTTATACAAGAACGTCAAGGTTTGTATCTACTAATTAACTTTTTAGTCTAACATGGTAAATAAAAACCTGGATAATATATGTTTTAATTTATCACAGTAATCAGGATTCTGGTTATCATTCAGCTTCAGTGTTTGTATACATGGCATTTCACGCTCGACTTCTTCAATTCAAACCGCAGCGGGACTAGTTCTAAGCATTAATATGTCTGTACACGCGTCATGAAAACACGAAAGACGGAGTTTTATCTGATACGTCTAATAACTGAATACTAAATCAAAATATTTAGTATGTCTAATACAGTGCTTAACATTTGCATGGCCATTCATATTTTAGTTTTTCGTACGAGAAGGAATATCGTCCACAAAAAATCAGATAATGGTATAATAATAAATATTTAGCAATCTTTCATCTCAAAAATATACATTTATATGTTTCCTTGCCAATAAGGCTAAAGCACACGGACTCTTTGAAAAGATGACCGATTATTGTGTTTTTCTGTCGTATATCTTGTCTATCTGTTGTATATTTCAAAATATTTATGTTATCTTGTATTAGGATTTGTTTACTTACAGAGTTATTGACGATACTTTGACTGGAATCGTTATAACATGGCGACACAGTCAATACTTGGTGATACTTAGCTCAATTGATTTGATATCATAAAGTTTTACATCATACATGATACTATAAAAATGAAGAAAAAACCATGTCTGAAATAGATATAAAACATAAAATAAAACGTGAAATTGATTTGATATTGTTAGCAACGTAACACTAGCTAGAGACAAAAACGTAAAATAATTATTCCAGAACATACTTTAGAAATTATACTCATTGAATGCATATTGTATAAAGAAAGGATTGCAATGCAACTAGTCTATGCAATCGTTTATAGTTTTTAGAATCCATAACACCATGCTAGAATAGTGCAAACATGCTTAAATACTATTTTGCCAAGCGGATGCAAGATCATATTTTATATTTGTTTTGCGACTGGGTAGCTTTTTACTTACAACGGCGAATCACATTTTGAGTTTCAGCTACTGAGCTAATATATATAATTAAGTATGCAATTGTCTTTGTAAGTACTTGCACACGAATACAGTTGTACTATATGAAGATATACGGTACTGACGAATTGCATATTTGGAATATCCAAAATAACCAAAATATCAATTCAAATGCAGAGATCAATCAAAATGGCGGCACTATTGCTTCTCATTCCCCAAACACGAATCAAGACGTAACCGGTTCGTTCCTGTTAACAATGCTATTATTCATACTGTGAAAAGTGAGAGAGTAAAAGCGATATCAATTTAGATTGATTGCGATGTAGTATACAGTTGTTTCAATATATCAAATTCGTTACAAAAATCGATAAAGACTACGGAAAGGCATTCACCATCAAAGTCAGGTTTTACCTAAGTGGATTTCTTTGCTGACGCGTAAAGTATGTGGCCTAGTATTTGAAGAACGGTTAGTGTTCACCTCACCACTTATACAATAACGTTTTGGTGCTTATATATTTTCCGTTTTAACATCTTCATGAAAAGCTACAGTATCTCTCCATAGACAATAAAATATTCACCTAGCCGAAAGTTACGTCTTTGTTCAAAAGTCTTGATTAAAGTTTACTATTGCGCTTTCACCTCAGGTCTTTGAGAGATCTTCAGAAATAATTAGGGCCCTGCAAATTTTCTGCAGGTGCCCTAGAGTAATCACCCTGTCGGTCGGTCCGTCCGTCCGTCTGTCCGTCCACATTTTTCATGTTTTTTTCTTAATAACTTGCAAACTGTTAAAGGTATCGACTTCAAACTTCAAAGCACCAATACACTATTGGATGCCAAGTTATGTTACTCCAGCTACAATATTGTAAGAATTATGGCCCTTTGTAAAATTACAATTTTCCTCATTTTTCATCTTTTTTTCTACATTACTTCAAAACCGTTACAGATATTCAAATGAAACTTGCTATACATATTGACAGTGACAATACGCACATGTGTAGCAAAGGGCAAAAACTCTAGCTTTAATAAATTTTGGCTTGTGCCCCTTTTTCGACTTCAAAACTTTAACATTGGCCATAGTTCAAAAACTTTTCAAGATATTCAAATGAAACTTGCAATACTTATTGACAATGATAACGACAGGGCCCTGATCACGACTGTTATGATTCTAGTTGGCTAGTAGAATGCCATCCTATTGTACTTTGGCAGAGAGAATTAAGTAGTGAGATATTCGAAAAATAGTAAATTTAAGTGGGATAACTCTTGCATAATTTTACTTCTTTTTAAGTTCATTCACTACATTTTCCCATAAAATTGTATTGTCATGCATTAGTGAAACACGTTGACTTTAAAAAATAATACGTTTTAGTACCGGGTGCTATTTTGCATGTGTTTGAAAAAACAAGTTTTCTCTCCATTCAGTATATAGGTCTTTTTTAAGTGCGTTCATCAGGTGTTCAACAAATTGGTAATGCAGCTATATGCCCGCTTGGGTAATAAAGATTGTTTTCAGTGTATATTCTGATAAAGGAAACAAAAATAAATATTAAAATACTGAGTATAAAACCAAAATTAAGACAATAATTACCCTCATTTATCCACACAAAAGATATTTGACCAAATTACCTCTCCTTGACCATTGAAAATTAACATCATAATTTTGAAAACTTTAAAAATCGATGTTTTTGTGATCAAATCGCATTATATCGAATTTGACTACTTGTTTTATTGATTTGGCGATTAGTCTTTTTAAAATGTGTATGGAATAAACCTAAAATATTTTATTATTTAACGCTTATGCATGAATTTCAAGTTTATATGTCTGGTTCTGCTACTTTATGGTTCCGTGAACTTTCGTTTCGCGTTTTTGAAAATAAAACTACTAAAATCGCACCTCAAGATCGTAATTAACAAGTACACAAATTTTCGCGCAAAAATATTGATAAATGAAAAGGTTATACGGAAAAATCCGCTGCTCATTCATAAAATAGGCTAACTGTACATTTTGTGAATTTCATCTTGATGGGTGATGTCATTAAATACATATTTTGACGATGATGCAAATTAAACATATTGACGAAATTTGACCACCAGCCTTCTTATGTTTGGATTATACTTCAGGCAAAGTTTCAGAAAATTCAAATGGATAGTTCTATAAATATATATAAAAAACATAAGCGTTCGGTTTGCTGTTTTGCTTAGTATAGAGCTTTGTATGAATTTCATCTTATAGCCAAAACGTGGACTTCCAGTGGTTAACTTTATTGTGCGTGTAATTGTAAAAATGTCCTCTGTGTGATTTTTGAAAGGTTTTGTGCTTTATCATTGTCTTGGTTTATCGAATTCAGGTAGATAATAAGTGTTAATTTTTATTATAGCAATTATACGAGAAAATTGGATTTTCAGATGTTAATTTAATTGGAGACATGCACACCCAAATTCGTTAAAATGTGAATTCCTTTTGTAAAGTATCCGCGCATGGTTCGCAAACATGATTAATCTGACTATAAACAACAGTGTGCACCAAACTATTTATCTTCCAGGCAACTGTATGACGTAGTCCATTACTCTGTCAGCTTTCTCCAAAAAAAGAGTGTAGAATAATAAACCTTAATTTAAGCACTACCAATAATTAGTGTAGCCTACTAATTGAGTAAAATGCCGCAACGAGAATCATACATTGATCTACAAGAAACCGATTCCTGTCAGCTTAGTTCACAAACTTAACAACGTTACTGGAATAGTCCATGTCGATGATGCTTAAAAGTTTACGATTACTAATGTATATTTACCATTTTGCAATTGATACATAGCCTACTGTTCTACTTATTATTGTACTCGTGAAGTATTTGACCGTAGTCTATAACATAAAAGTACAAACTGAGCTAGAACTGGACTCAGAGTACTATAAAATGTAAGCATAGATTCGGACCAGTAGTAGAAATGCACCAATGTTGATCCATGCGCGTTTTGAATAATCGTAAAAAAAAGAAGTAACATAAACGATATAACAAGAACTCCGGTAGAATTATTTACATGTTGTTAATATCAAATTTACAAATTCTCTCGCCTACGCACAGGTATGCACGAGTACTTGCAAAAAGGTTTATACTAAACATAATAATCCCGAAGTACTTGCAAGAACTGCATGTTTTTACATTCTAGTATATTATTGTAATCTCGGCATTCCTAGATAAAACCTCACATTTTTAGATATGTTTTGTATATTTCTCTTCATTAGTAACATGAATGATAGATATTAGATAAGGTTGACTGTTTGTTTTTATATTTATTCATAATGCCACCACACTACTTAGCCCGCAACTATGAATACATTAGCATTTAATTATCTGAATATTCCGTTCGTGAATGTTTGTGTTACTTGAACAAATACCAATCAAATAAATACTGTAATACAGACAAACATGCATTAGGTAGTCGGAAAATACAATACTCTCAATGGAGAGCAAAGTTCGAGAAGACGAGCGCGAGTTTAGATTTATGCCCTACTTTGTGGGTTTGTTTTCCTTGGGTTATCGTAAACTATTATTATTCTTATAATTATGTGGTTACACTAAATTCTGATTACATCAATGATTCCGAATTCTCCCGAAATTATTTGGTGGCCTATTACACGTTGCCACGATACTTTGTTCAATTTTACATAGTTCTGTTTCTTCTTTGAGACAAGACCTGCGAAGAAGTATTTTTTATAAACGTGACCTTATTGAAAACTAAGATCCTCTGTATGTGTTTGCTCTTAAATAGAATTGGAACGGGGAATCCTGAATAATAGTCGTAAAACGTATATTCTTAGACAAAAGTACAGTGGTACGTCTGGTATTATTCCAAAGACTTCCTTCAAGGCAAAGGCATACAATACATGCTGTGATAGACTTATATAAACATGTATATTCCTCCTCTAACAGTACATTCGCGTGGATGGACTACATATTATGTACATTTAACGATGTCGTAATAAGACCATGCCGTAATAAATGTAGTTAGAGTCCGTACGTTACGCGAGGAAACCTATTACTCTCCATGGAAAATCGAATATTCCTCCATTTATTTGGACCTGGTCTAAATTATGTCTTAACCACACAGTCAGTGAAATAATGTATTGTGTGATAATTGTAGACAAATGATCGCTAATGTGTAACAGAAAAGATGCTATATGTCTGTACACTTATTACCTTATTATACCATTAGCAGTTTCAAGTTTTACAAAACTAATCCAAGTTTTTTGTCCAGTTAGGTACCTATTGTGACTTCGGTGAGTTTTGTTCAGAGTATTTGTTGTGTGAAGGAATTTCTATAGTTTTATTATTTGCATTGTGTTGCTATTTTTGAACGAACAGTCTAAATTTGTTAATTCATTTCGGTTGTGTTTATGCGGATTAAGTATTCATTTTAAAGTATGACCCAATGCTTGATTTTTGCATTGTCTTTATTAGAATAATAAAATGGTATTGTATGCAATTAAACGCCTTGCTGCAGTATATTATGCACTATTATGGAGCATAAGTATCAGTTATTTTTCCATTGAAATCGAGTTGGAAATATCATATATAATTGCCACTGTCACTTCAAAAATATGAATCGAATAGGGAACGCAGCATTTAACTTAAAGAGCGGAGCAAAGAAGGCACAAAAAACACGCAGAGTACACATTGCTAGCTGTGTATGCATGTGAATGTGGTCAAACTGCTTATAACATAAGCGTAAACATACTAGTGTGTGACAAAATGTAAGGTAAATATGTATGCCTCAGGTGACATTATATACTGGTGCATTTGTATTTCTTTCAACATTACCAAATACAGCCCTGCTCTCTGGTATGTATATATCGAGCAATGGATGAGAAATGGAAACGTGTCTGCAGTATTTGCAACAATCGACCCTGTATTTATAACTCGTCCAACCAGCGTAAATTTCATCTGTAACATAGTCTGGTACAGAACGCTGAAATCCGAGCACAATAAACGAAAAATCAATCAATCAGATATAGTTCGTTCATTTACATACTTATAATGTAATTTTTCAGCTTTCATCAAAAGTGTTTTCTAACTTCCCTCACCTATCGTCGAATCAAAATCAACATTACAAACAGAACTCTTAACCTACTGTTCGTATTGTATTTTCGGCAAACATAATGAGTGCAATCGATAGTAAAGTGTGATATTATTTTCACTGTCTTGTACGATTATCCGAAAAAGTATTTATCTAGAACTGCGCATCAGACACGTGATACTTTGAGAAAATCAACTGTTTGCATTTTTGTAAAATATAATAATAATTCACACACTTTGACTTCACATGAACGCATCATCGAAAGAAATTAATCGGAAACATAATTGAGTGACACAATTGTGGCAGGCTTGGTACATATGTCAAATTCTTCGATTACTGGAATTCCGCATGTCATGTCTATGTTCTTTTCTAATAACATACTAGTGTGTGTTTTATAGTCAGCAGTATCGACTGTGTCTCTATCGCACTTTTTAACACTGGGTGCCAAAGTACGACTTTTTCTGCGAATTTCTGTTATACGAAATAAGGGAAAATACTTAATCTTTCAGTAAATGTAGCGATAGTGTCTCTCCCGAGGCCTTATTTATTGTATTGTATGTAAATAACTTTCCACCGTAACACAAATACATCTGTAGGTACGGTTAGTCGCCTCATTATTTATTCATTGTCAGACAGATAAAAGGTGTCAATGTATATTTTCCATCGTCGCATGGGTGATAAAATCAGCTCAGAAAATACAATTGAACGATAACTAGATAACTTTGGTTGTTAATCACAAAAGACACTTGTTCGTGTTGGGGCGTCATGGGACGAACTTGCTGAAATTAAAGATATTACGATATTACCTTAGCACATCTACTTGAATTGATTGAACCCGATTCAGATAACAGAACATTGTTCCTAAAGTACGTTTAACTGTGTTATCAGAGCGTGGTTCATGTATAAATGATACTAGGTAAATATTCTACGATGCAGCAACTCAAATGCATTTGACACACATAACTGTTGCGCACCTTATTATACTTGCTAAGTGCCTGCCAGGATTTTCACTGCCACATTTTTATCAAGGCGTAATTCCAGTGAATTATGTATTAATATTCGCATAAAGTTAATATATCTATGATAAAACTTTATATTATAAAAAGGTCACTATCGATGGAAACATTCGAATCTTTTAATATACTCTGTTTTAGAACATCTATTCGAAGGCTTAATTTTAACGTCATTTAAGTAATGTTTAAGTTAAATTGCGGTTAAGCGTTGACTTATTATAACAATGAATCATCGGCAAGGCGGATTTCTTGTCAAGAACGTAGTTTTATAATTGCATTATGAATCCCCATTATCCAGGTGTGAACCAACAACCTGCCAAACGTGTGGATGAGGCTCATACATTCCATTTATGAGTGTATACTGCAATTTATACTTAATTTGCGTTGAACTACGTTTGAGAAAGAAGTGGCTTAATATAAATTCTAGCATATATTTTGTCTCGACAGGACACGGTTGTGCAGCACGGCATGATACTAGTCAAACCGACCATGTAACTGACTCATGAATAATCAATAACAAATCTGGGTAAGACCCGTTTACACAAACGAAACAGACTCGTAAAGAGAGACAGTAAAATGGTATTTGACGATGAAGTCATTTATCTTTATAAACCGTAAGCGAAGCTGTAGCTAAAACAATGAAATACGTTCCCTAATTATAGCAAAAAATGTTCCAGAACTATTATCTTTTATCTGCAAGAGGTTTACATTAATAAGTAGTTTACAGTAATAAGAAAATAAGTTAATGATTTTTCACGACATAACGACCGTGCCATGCATGTCATCAACTATTCCCAAAACCATATAAATATACTCACGCGATGCATGTTCGTATTCTTACAATTCTCGGTACGAAACTTAAGCATAGAAATGTCATTGATGCATCAATAATTGGGTATTTTGCGGTCCCTTTGAGAAAAATTTACAATCAAACATTTCGATAGTTTTGGTTCAAATTATTTCCATCATAATGATACTGTATTCCAGTAATTAAAATACTTGTTTTCTGGACAAACGTGTCAATCAGTTTAATATGTCGTGTATTTGCTATTTCACGTAGCATGAAATACTACAACTTAAACATGTAATGTACCCAAACAAGACATATCATGTAGACAATATCAAAGAAGCACGTTACCTAAAACTAAAAAACAGACCCGGACTCTGTTCATGGTATCAATCCTGATACAGTGCTTTTTAGTTTCGGCAGTGAATCGAAACGTTTACATAAGTCTCTAGTTGAACTGAAAACTTGTGTAACAATTTGGAGCAATTTAAGATACATGTGGGTACTATTTTATCAACGTATTTACGGAAATCGTAAACATACGTTTAAATTTAAGTTCTGTGTAATACTTTTATGATGATAAAATCTGGTAATTTGAGCTGTAATACTAATCAAAATTCAGTTAATGAACTCCTACAAACAATTTATCCCCAATCTGCAGTTGTTGAGGAATTAAACATACTTGAAATTTATGTAAGTTTACGATTTTCGTAAGTATGTTGATAAAACAGTACCCTGGGCCTTATTCACCAGACTGAAACTCTGATTTCAATCACCGCCATCTCTTTGCAATTAGTTTTAACCATGTGCAATTTTATCATATTATTAAACATTGGGCAATATGAAGTCTAAGTTTGACTTTTAGACTTACAGTTGATTACCAGTAATGCTAAAGTATTAAAGTTTGTGACACTCGTTATTGAGAAAAACTTGTCTCAAATCGTAAAACTAACAGTTGTTGGCATTTTTAGAGGTGTTGCAGACTCACAAGCGCTGCTGATGGAACAGTGTTGATCAGAATACGTGTCCACAAAGCGCATGACAAAGGCATCCGCATATTGAGACGAAAGTGAAAATGACATAATAAAGGATAGTACCGGGCTGGTTTGCGTTTAATATCTGCCCACTTTACTGAAGTATTTCTACAAGTTTTCATGAGAGAATAATTACCTTAATAGGAGTCTAAATTAGATTGCAGCATATTTAGTTGATTTATGATAGCATTGGATGCTTGTGTTTCAGCTCATAATTGTGGCCTTAAACATCCAATTCGCAATTTGAATGTCATTAAAGTTAAAAACGAGATCGACCTTTTTTCTAAGATGTTATACTAATTTAATATTTCAGGGCGATGGTAAAACACTGGGGCTTATATAAATCACTGTCAACAACTCGTTATGGTGGTCGCCATAACGCAAATCTAAAATGCATTGAGTTGTAATTGAATTGTGTTTGCGGAATGGAGAACTAGTTGCGTTGACAATGTTTCCATTATTCATAGAGACCTAAAATTATACGTACGAGTAAAGCAATCGACAACCGGGTGGATTATTAATAACAAGACAGAAATAGCAATATAACGATATATTATGTATCATTCTGTATAATTAGTTCCTGAAACGTTTAAGAATATTTGCCAACCTTCAAAGTAGTTTTACGGATAATAACAATTTAGAATGTGTAATAACACTTATCGAAATGCATATCTTAGAGGCATCCTTGAAGCAAACACACACTATACTGAAATCAATAGTGAGTATAGAAGCGGTGAGTGGCTTCTTTGTTAATATTTACTAGCAGATATATTGAATACACGTATACAGACCGTATGAAATGCCTTTAAAGTTATGTGTTTTATATATGGCAGCTTCTAAGTGCGGTCTTGGTGTTCTTGGCACTAGCCTGATTGCAGAATAATTAATAATTGATGTATATTAGTCAAATCCAAAAGAATATACCTCAAATTTTCAAAAGAAAAGCCAACATTTTAAAGTCTGTAAATGTATTGTAATCTAAAAGGCAATCTGATAACATGTATTACACTTTTTTTTGTAAAACATCACATTCTTATAATGAAAACAATTTGCACTTAATAAGGAATACAATACGTACCAGTTTTAACTCAATTTGTTCTGTATGTACCATGCAGCCACTTTGCACAACATCTTAACTCGTTATTAGACCAAAAATATGCTACAAACAAGTAAAAACGACAGAGTAGCAAACGAATCAAAGTCAAGAACCTCAATATAAAAGTCATATGGCACATTAGACTCGGTAAACATACACTGATTAATGTAAACATCATTAGTAGCAAACACAAACATCTAAGCAATAAGACGGTCTTAAAATTCATATTTATTGTTTGCGTTGTAATCAATCGCTGACTATTGGTATACTTATTACCCATAAACTGTTTTAAGGCTATGAATGTCATTATTATTACTTCCTCTTTTAAAAGAATGGGCCCAGCTAATGCGTTATATATTAATCACTTGTCTTTTTAAAGGTTACAATGAACAATCATCCCTTGTATACACAGTGTTAAATAATTGTATCTGACTAAGCCTATGTGAATGGTGTTGAGATTGAGACTTTTGGCAACGACTGATTTGTAAACTAATTTGGAATTGACAACATACTAATTCTGCATACTAACATTTCGCTTTCCCTGCTAGCAAGCTTGGTTTGTTAAGATAACGTTGGGTGTACTGGCTCTTTACAATAAGGGGATACAGTATTACGTACATCTATGTGCAAGCCGCAATGCTGATTGGAGAACCGCACGTAAAAGATCACGTGAAAAGCTACATGTTATTACATGAATTACAGATACCTTTGCTGAGTATACACAGTCGTTTAACATAATTTTTATAATGCGTTTGTCAAAACAAATAATGTATTCAGTATACTGGTTGTACATGTAATCAAATATTTGTAGCATATATGACAAATGTACTGAACTAGAGACTTCATTCTAGACGATCAGAAATTGAAATTCATTGGCTCACCAAAAACTGTGGTAAGAACTTTACATTTGGGACTGTTTGTTATATTGATACAATGGCATTGAGGAAAGATACGTAATGATGGTATTATCTCAAATCATCCGAATAATACAATAACTTAATATGTATATTTTGTTCCAAAACCGAAATGTTTTGTCAACCAAATAATGTGTTTGCCAATCATTATATGATTACTTAAAGTATCACGAAGACATGATTCTTTTTTTCGTTTAGTTAAAGCAATTGGAATATATTTATAATTGAACAGTAGATTGCCGATGAGTTACTGATTATTTACAAAGAAAGTTAAATGCAAAATCGATACAAGATTATGTTTGTGACGTTCTACAATCACACTTGTCCAAACATAAATATTGTGATTGTTCTCAGGGTTATTTCTGTTTTCTGTACTTGGCTGATGCAATGGAGTGCTGCCGACTTGTTTTAGATTAGTTGTTAACAAATAATTGAGCCGCGATCTGAGAAAAGGGCCCTTAATGAAAAATTTTCGATTTTCATTTTTTTGCATTTTCCGAAGAATCTATCTTTCCTGTGTACAAGAAAGAACATTTTTTGTCAAAATTTCAAATATTAACAATTTTATGACCTTTTAAAGGAACCATGACATGAACATTTTTGGCAAATAACGGGTATCTCAACATGGACATATTTTGTTACCGTTTGGTGTTTAAGTGGCATTTTCACACCGCTGTTAATCTGCTCGGATTGAATTTATCATTTGAATAATGATACGCACTTGTGAGGAGTATCATGTGTGTGTACAAATATGGCTTTATCTTATTTTTTGTTGCCATAGCAACCATTTATTCACTTACTAAAAATATGCAAAATTCTCTGGTTTACTACTAATGATCAGGAAAATATTGCAACTGCAATATATGGGCTTTGTATTAAATAAATGCAGTCTATGATTGGAGCAGACCAGTAATACTGAATACAGAAGTTACTTTATTTCAGGGTATGTATGCTAAATAGGTCCCAAACCGGTTTTCAAACGGGGCCTATCGGTTTGCCCTCCGTAGGTCAGTCAGTTCGTTAGTCAGTTAGTTCGTCAAAAATCTGGATCTTGACATAACTAAAACATCTTTCAAGTTATGTTTAGCAAATTTGATATGTGGATAAGGGGCAATAAAGAGAATAATGCAAGTCTATTTTATTGTGTCTGAAATTGTGGTTGCTATGGAGACCGAAATAGTAAAAATATGTAAAAACAATACTGGACCCTGGAATTACTCATACAGTTTCCAAGTTCGATTTATGAAACCTGGTGTGTAGGTAGGTGACAATAAGAAGAGTATGAACATCTGAAAATAAATTTATTTTAACAAAGAATGTGGTTGCTATGGATACCGCAATATTGAAAATACTTCAAAATCTGGAATTATGTCATAACTGAAAGAATTTCCAATGTATGTGTATGTGAAATTTTGTATATGGAATTTGAAGGGAAAAACATATAATGATAACATTTACGCTTGACTATTCTTATATTCTGACAAATATAGTGGTTGTCATGGCAACATAGATGTAAAATATAATACAAAGGGTCGTAGAATCAAACATGTAGGCCTCTGTCTAGTCTGCTAGCTTGAAATTTTTAGTGGCGTGTTTATGTTAAACTTTAATTTCTTCATTGTCTGGTTTTCTCAAACAGTTTTACTTATATAAACCAATTCCGGCATAGACGATATATGATGGAAAATTGATTCCGAAATTATTGATATTTATTTCATAACATCATTAATGGCAGCACAGTTCCAAAAATATATTATGTTAGGATTAACACCAAAATATTGACTTTTCAATACTACATTTCTATGAAATGAAGATATTTGATGTTTTGATATGTTATTCAAAAATGTACTTCAAGAGACTGCTAACTCATTATATTGCTATTAAACACCCATAATAATTAATGGTTTTGTGGTCTGTCGGTTCCAAATTTCCTCATTTTTTTGTTTATATCTGACTTTGTTTAACACCCAAAAGTCGTATTGTCTTGACTATCGGATGCTGTAAATGTCAATCAGTATGTAAATATTACAGGCTTTATATCGAAATTAAATTACAAACAACATTGTAGTTACAATGTAGCAGATTCCAATAAACAGGTTTTTCGTTTACATTTTTAGTGTTTTATCACAAAATATCGCATTTCAACCATGTTACTCACTTTATACTGAAATGTTTTGATGTATTAATCAAATTGTTACCACCAACCTAACACATTAAGTTATTATCAAATGCCATGATTAATAATTATGTGGTCTTCTGATTCAAAATTACTTAACTTAATATGTTTATATTTTGTAATGTTTTACCCCCAAAAATATCACACAATGAGCAACTTTTTAGAATATATTATTAATGTTTGTGCATAATGACAACATGTGCCTATTCGTATTGTTTAATTATCAACTAGAACAGTATGTGGTGATATGTTTAAACCGATTCCAGAAATCATCAATTAAGTTTATAGTTTGTAACATTTTACCCAAAAACATGGTATCTTCAACAAAAGCTTTAAGTTATCAATTTCTTACTATATATTATATTACAAGTTAGTACAAACCAATTGCAGTTATTTTGGATAAAATATGATTATGAATAACATTGTGATCAATTGATTCCAAAAATCCTGAGTTTTGTTAATATATTGGACTGTTTTACCCCAAAAGGAGGTCAAGACATATGTATCTCTTTGAAACTAGATTATAAATATCTTCAGCGGAAAGACATCATGTGACTATCTAAGTGCTTTATTACTAAAAATAATGTGATTAATGGCATTGTATTAAACCGATTCCAAAAATCACCATTTTAGTTTATAATTTGTACGATTTTACCCCAAAATAGCATATAGTGGTCCAGATGGATCATGTATTATTTGATATATTAAACTTTAACTTACTACAAACTAATTGCAGTGGTTTTAGATATAATACGATTATAAATGTCAATGTGGTCAATCGATTCCAAAAATCCTCACTTTTGTTTAATTTAACAATGTTTTTGCACCAAAATGTCTGAGAATGGACAACATTTAAGAAATCAGATTAGCAATATCTTATGCAGGCAGACAACATGTTTCCATCATACTGATTTATAATCAAATAACAAAACACATGGAATTACAGTAAACCGATTCCAAAAATCACCATTTGTGTTTATATTTTGGAGGATTTTACCACAAAATATCGTATCTTGATCAATAACTGATAATTTCAAATGCTATATAACACTACAAGATACTACACTAATATTGCCGTAGTTTTCAATAAAATACGACTATAAATGAACATGTGGTCAATCAATTCCAAAAATCCTCACTTTTGTTTAATTTTCAATGTTTTTGCCCCATAAATGTCTGAAAATGGACAAAAGTTGAGCCATCAGATTAGCAATATCTTATGCAGGCAGACAACATGTGTCCATCATACTGATTCATAATCAAATAACATAACAAATGGCATTACAGTAAACCAATTCCAAAAATCACCATTTGTGTTTATATTTTGAAGGATTTTACCCCAAAATATTGTATCTTGATCAATAACTGATAATGTCATAAGCTATATATTACTACAAGATACTATACTCATATTGTGGTGGTTTTCAATAAAATACTACTATAAATGACCATGTGGTCTGCCGATTCCAAAAATCCTCACTTTCGTTTGTAATTTGTCATGTTTTAACCCAAAAATATAGGCGTCATGTGTTAGTATAGAACTTCATATTAAGTATGTTACAAGGCAACAATTATGCCGCAGGATACAACATAAAACATTTTTGTGCATTTTTTGCCTCGTTCTGAAATTCGCAGAAAATGATGTCGTAACTTTAAACTCAATTTTCTCAAATTGATGCCAATGTCATTAAGGGCCCTTTTCTCAGATCGCGGCTCAATTAGATACGGAGGTCAGTCAAGAAAAACTGAGAGTTGTTAAATTAAGCCTTCAAAATGAATATACATTTATATTTTCTACCAAATATCGTCAACTAGTATCCATTACGGATATTCTGATGAAGCCTGTGATTGAATATAGTCTTATAAATAAAGTTACCAAGCAACCAAAGAACATCACTAACGAGTATGCGTTCGCGCCAGCGACTGGAAGACTGATTTTGTTTTCAATTCGGTCAATTTTCTCGGCATGTGTTCTTTGGGTTGCCATGGTATTCTTAAACTAATCACTGAATTCACAATTTCTGCTCAGGAGGTTTATGAATGTATCTCATGGAGCCCAGTGACCATAATTTATATTAAAAATATAACATAGGTTTTGAAAATCATCATGCGTTATTTTGGGTAGGGTAAAATGGTGGTCTCTTTACCAACAAATGAAGTGACTATTTATAGTTCCATCAAGTATATTTTCTATATTGGAGGAACAAATCACCTATAATTAAATATATCTGATAGTTTAATGTATTACAAAATAAAAAATAAGTTTGAAAATGTTCGATATAACTTTATGTTTCCATAGCAACGCACATTTCTGTTCTACAGACAGCGCGAACGCATGCCTTCGCGTTGTTTTCTCCGGTTGCCTGGCAACAGGAATCAAATTTTCATACCCAAAATTGGTATTGGCCATAACATCGATGAGATACCACATTTCACAATAATGTAAAGACAATATACGAACACTTATTCTCCTAATCATTGTTCACCAACTCTCAGTTTTTCTTGACTGACCCTCGTAATTGCATCATATGCAGTTTTGCCTCCTTGCGATACATGGTGTCTGTATTTGCATTTCATACTTCTCCAAGAAGTAAAGTTATGTACCTGTACACTTTTTGTACATACATAATCATTCAAGTGTGTCAGGTTATTAAAATGTGTAATACATGTATAATATTATACAAAGTACAAACTCTTCCATGCGTTTTGGTATATACAGTGTCTTTGAATTCCGACGATTCCAATTATCAAGCAGATCCGTCAAAAAACGAACGCCAACACATCATACAAAACACATCGATCAACATGTATGATGGCATTTTTTGCAAAACAATACGTGTTACTGGTGTTCTCCAGATGGATGAACATTGACTTGGTTAGCGAATGTCGATCGACAGTAGAGAATACCATTTGGACAAAACGAATTTGATTACTTTAAAGCATTAGACTACAATACTCTATTTACTGCAACAATAACTGCGTCGATGTTGCAAACAATAGCGATGCACCATATCACAAGACGAAATTGCAACATAATGCAGACAATTTTCTGGGAATTTATCTTGGTCAATAAGCCATTTTACATAAATAACATATTTTGTAAGTCCTGGATATGATGGCTGCGTTAATACAAATGACTTTTAGTACCGAAAGTGTTGACATGTAATCAGCGAAAACAGAATAAGTTGACAATAATACGGCCGTCGTGGCTCGTAAAAACCTTAGCATGGTCACAATTCACAGACACTAAGATACCTTTGATTGGGTAGGATAAGCATAGTTTAAATCGCTGCAATTTGTAAGAGTTTAATAACCTATTACATTTGTACCCACTGTCTGAATTGTTGACTCATGTTTTCATAGCCTGTTTAATTGAATCAGCCTAAACTAACAGTTTATAATTACCTTTGTATCACAACGTTAATTAGACGCTAGCATTCAAATACTTAGATATGTTTGTGATCATATAACAATCATTCTGGAAATGCGTAATGTTATCAGCCGCTCGTAAAACCACATGCAGCACAGTCGAAGTGAAATCAGTAGCATTTCAGGAATGCACAACAAGTTGTGCACATACATCAAAACGTATACCACCTAAGCACGTATATATTGGGATCATATTCTGTCTTCAGACAAAAATGTATTTGTTTCATAGTTCCATCTAAGTTAAACGTTATTAGATCTAATGCGTACATGCGAAAAATTCTTAAACATATTCAATTATCTTTGTTCAAAGATCGCGTTTCTACATAGCTGCCTATGCCAAATGATTGGTTGGTGTCCCAGCCCATCTTGTCAGATTAAATGTGTTAAATGGAACATATAACCATAATTGAATACAAAATACTCGCTTAATTTAAGTTCGCTTCGTCCGCCTTCTTGTCACAATTTTCTTACCTACAATTTATAACGTGTTCGAACACCCATTTCACTCAATTATAAGCTCGTCACCATACGTAATGTGAAAAAGCAATTACGACTACAACAACGTACTTACAATACAGTTTGTGACTCTTCATATGTAACAAACTAGTTCAACTGGCTACAGTAATTTATAGCGGTTTTACATCTTTTTAGGGAGGAAGTAAGAATACCCACACTAGACAAACACCACAAATTGTATTAGAGTCTATTATACAAACAATACGAGAGGGGTGTAAACAAAAATTCATAGAAAAAACACGTACATATATCTAGTGTGTTTAGTAAATTCCCAATGACATTAAAAATATTATATTGTATTTTCTTCATAAGCTCGGTAGTTTAGTATATTTGCGACTTTTTCATTCCATTTGGCATTACTTGTCATATGACGTATAAAATATATGTAGTGTGTTCCATAGCACACAATGTCGTTTTCATTTGGTTATTAACAGACGTTTCCCAGTAGCAACACGTTTACCACATTGAATACTTTTTAAATAGCAACGTTTCTTCATTATTATAGCCTGGAGGGTTATTCTTCAGCTTGACATGCTTTGTAAATATTATGAGGGAAAGTTTCAATAATGTTGAAATGACACAATCCCATGTTGTTTAAAATATGCAATGGAATATCATTAAAGTAATAAACTGGAGGATTTCATATGGATGTTCTTTATTTTATTCTTGGCTTTCTTACCTATGATTGAGGGTTCAAAGGGAAATAATTTCATGAAAAACGAGTAGATTGAGGAGGTGCCTATTTCAACAAAGGGTATTTTAGACAGACTGTCCTGGCTTGTACAATTGGTATAACTATTGATGCTTACCCGCATATTTCGTATTAGAATCCCCACCATATTCCATATGGCGCATACTAACCGCCTCGCTAGACTTGTATAGCAGTAGGTCCCGATTTCGATTCCAGACCGCGTAGTGCTAAAGCAAAATATAAATGGTAATAAAGAGTCACTTGCTGACCGTGTCGCAGGCATATATGGGAAACTTGTTTATCTTGTTTCATCCCAACATGGCGATAACACCAGGCATTATGCCTCAAGTTTTATTATATGACTTAGAAACACTTCTTGTACAAGCTCACTTATATACATACCAGGTATAAAACAACAATATACGACTTGTGTATTTTATTCGTACGCTAACGTTATAAATGACCATCAACACCTTACCGTAATATATCTGGTACATCCACACCAATTGTAGCATACTTATACATACGCCTTGATCACCAACGACTTTAGTTGATTTACATGTAGCTTGTGTCACATCTGACTCGTCACAATAATTCCATGAAATTATATTATCTATGTGAATACTAACACACACGGGATTACTGTATTTGTATTTTTTGACGATATATCATATCCATTTCCCAAATGTAGGAAATTGCATCAGTTACTAATGGTACTCATTTCTAGTTAGATTACATGTATCTAAGCGATGGCCTACGTATCTAAATTTTCCAGGAGCAATATTTAAACGTCATATAAGCCTTGTTATTTCTCCACCTTCATAAAGTTTCCGCATCTTTATTTCCGCTACACCCGCTGTGTTTTTTCATTTAGCGTAATCCTATGAAATATGAGTGAAGAAACATATTGCAAATGTTGCATGGGCAAGTCAAAGTCACCTGTTAGGGTTAACGATCCATAATTGAAGGTGTGGTATAATACGTGGCTGGTTAATATATTATAGCAAAATATGGTACTTTATTTTATATTATACTTGAAGGAATTTCGTCCAGAGTGTTTGTGTTTGCAAACATTTAGGATAACCGTGCACCTACATGTAACATATGATTGGCAACTATATGTCGATGAAATTCCTAGACAATGTGCATGACGTGGGATTGCAAAAAATAAATATTTGTAGCTGGATATATCAGGCACGGATCCAGGCAGTGGGCACGAGGCCCCCCCCCCTTTGCTGAGATTTAAAAAAAAACTTTGAATAAATAGTAAAACAGGTATTGAACAGACATCTCTAAATAATATGGGCATTTTTTCTTATGTTCTAGATGAAAAAGTGTTTGTAAGATGGGCATTTTTTGTGCTCACTTCGCTCGCAGAATATTTTAATATACATGTACATGTATATATCATACGTAGCTGTTGCATCACAGAACGCAATTACAAGAGAAATATTGCCCTAACTCATTAAATTACCTTTTGACTGTTAAATAATCATAACTAAACCATTAAGGTTAACTCTCAGAATAAAGAAAAAAGGTATTTCAGGGCTCCCATATACATGTTGGCTTAGAATGCACTAGATTCATCCATTGCTTTGAACAATTTCCCGGGGAGTATGCCCCCGGACCCCCCTACTTATGTTATAATATTCCAATGGCTAAAAGGATGAAAGCTGGTATATACAAATACTGTATGTGAACAATTACTAATATGCACGAACATACACAATATACATGTTGACTCTTATAACATAAAACGCACTATGGATTCCCCCACCTCTACAAATGTACCCCTTCCTGTGCATTTTCACACACATATTAATCAAATGCCCCCCCCCCCTCCCACGGAATCCCGTACGTACCTCGTGCCCCCCACTCAGAAAATTCTGGAGCCGGGCCTGTATATTTTCTTATATGGTATACGAAGAATCGTTGATGAAGTCAGTCTAAAAGGTGGTTTTTGGAACTGAATTGATAGTAAAAATCAGTGGACTTGATTGTCTCAGTTTGATACTTTTGTACATTCACTGCTATGCAGATACTGATTTTCGCTTAATTATCCACGCACGCCTCTGTAGAAAGCCACACTACTTTTACTCGTTTACCTTAAAATGTAGATGAACTAAAGTAACAATACAAAACAACGTCACATTACCAGTTCCAAATAACTCAACTCAAGGCCCGGTTAACTACCAAATTTCTTCAAACAAAAATGTATTTTATGATGCATTGCTACTTCATACTATCAATTCTGCTTGGGTGTATAATATATGTATAATATGTATACTATTTTATGATATTCAACCTATGTCCAACTATGGACGACAATGCAACCTGTCCTGTTATCTTAGGGAAATATCTATGGAATAAGAGCACGCAGTATTAGACAGACTGTGGGTGTTTCTGATTCTTTCTAAAAGCCTAATTAGTATACTATTTTATTTAACAATGCCTAATTTCAAACGCCTAATTTATGACATATTGTATTTAGCAAGGGGTTGAACGGCACATTATATCAATTTATATCACAATCAAACATTATATAGCAACGGAAACGGCACATTATATCAATTTAAATTACCATCAAATGTTATATAGCAAAGCAAGCAAAAATACAAGACGTCTGCATTTTATAGATGGTTAATGCAAAGAACGGTTTTTATTTTTCCTTGGATATACTTACTGATCGGGGTAACTGGATATTGTTTGGCGAGTTTTTTTTATTATTTTGCGGCTAAAAAACCAGATCGTATCCTAATAGTTTCGCCATAAGACGATTATTATAACATTAGTTTAATTCCAGAACTCACAATATATGTATATAAGCGATGCCTACTTTACCAATAATTGTGAAGCGATGCCTACTTAACAATAATACTCATTTTTGATAGAAGTGTACTGACCTCCGTTCTGAAAGATGTTATTCCCTTTAAACTAACACAACATTTATCAGTGTCCCTATCTATGCTCACGCTCAACAATTACACATTTTCCAACACTATGAGTGTGCTTTTGTCTATAGCTTTGTCATTAGTATTGTTTTATTTCTATTTTCAGTGTTGGGGTCAAAGGCTAAATCACAAATCCCCTTACCTGTGTTTAGGGAGACACCAACTACATATTCGTACTCAGAAGGTGCAGTGGCTGTCTTAAAGTGTTCTATACAAAACCTTGGAGCTCGTCAGGTAAATATCAATTATCCGTACTCAAAGTCAGAGTAATTATCACTTATAATGACCTCTCTTTATAACAATTAATGCAAGGAATTCAAAGTCTGTGGTGTATCATTCCATGCAGGTGAGCATATACAGGCAAGCCTGAAATATCTATTAAGGGGAATATGGATGGTACGACCTATGTCCGACTCTTGTGTTGGTAGGTAGGGGATGACGCCATATCTCTGATGTTGCCTATGGGTTGAATGTGAGCTACAATTTTATAGTGAGCAGTCAGTTGATAACAGAATTATACGCCTTTGTTGGACTTGAGCTTGCCAATGTTAACAATAAGTTCATTCTTAAAATGCATTCGGGTATAACCTTGTTTTTCAATACTTGTTTAGTTACATGCCTGGAGATGTACGTAACCAATGTACCTAGACTGCATGTCAGTCAATACTAACATAAATACTAACGCTCTTGCAAAAAACTAGCAATATCTAAATGTGTGCTGCAAATTATACAGTCCATTTTCAAAACTAAATAGAAAGTACCACGACTAGACATGGACTATATCCCGAATGGCTGGATTTAAAATCCACTGACTGTGGCTGCTGTTGGTCTTCTGGACAATTTATAATAATAAGGTTGAACGTCGTATGTGTTGCGTTACTTAATGAATTGTACAATGTACCAGAAAATGCAATATCGTGTGTAAACTATTTTGTACGTATTCAAAGACATTTTATATAAGACAATTACACTTTCGTTGTGAAAAAAAGAAATGCACTTGTATATGAGACGTTCTCCAGGAAAACCGGGCTTATTGACATAAAAATAGTAATTATTTAATTATGTTTAGAAATAGGTCTAAAATGAGAAAAAAATCATGTTCACCGATTAAATAGTAAGTAGTTGGATATCAAAGTACTATCTTATAGATTTAACTTTTCTGGTAAATTATGATAAAATTACTTTCGTCGTTGCTATGGTGACCAATTTCCGAAAACTATCCGAATTGAGAAAAACTAGGGGTTAGTGACTAAAAATAGCAGCTACTTTTCCCTTTAAGCAAACACTCACAATGTTGTCGTGTTTTATTAAAATCAGAATATTATTCTAAAATGTGACAAAAATTTTGACAAGTTTACGTCAATAATTCATCAAATACTGGGTTATTGAAATGACGTTACGTCAAATGACACTCGAATGACGTTTGCGACGTCACTCAAAAACTTGGCGGGAGTGGTTAGTTTCTAAAGTCTATAACTTCGTTAATTTATGTAATAATTCGTTCAAATTTTCACAAAGTGTTCATAAGAGTCCCGCCTTTCTAACGATTAATTATCATGATTTTCTTAATTTTGTCAATAAGCCCGGTTTTCCTGAAGAACGGCTCATATATTTTGAAAGCTATTTTTTAATTATTGAACTAATGGAGAAAAAATGGTTTCTATGAGAGAAGATATACCTAGAAGATTAAAATATAAGAAAATGAACTGTGTATATACAGACCCAGGAGAGTAAATTATTATAATTGTATTATGATACAAATGTATGCTGTAATATATTGACACTTAATATCTCAATAGGTTCCCATCTGTGAGGTGAATGTTGGATTAACCAATTACTTGGTCATGTTTGAGAGGTACATAAACATCAGCTACAGGCTACCTTGAATGATCGCCTTGTCTAAAATAAAACTGAATTCAATTATACATAATGTATCTGTCACTAATACGCGTTGAAATATCACTTAAGTACGTATTGGTTATGTTCCAGTCGTGTTCATAGTTTAGTTCTCTTTACATTGCTTAAATAGTTTTAATTGTATAGGGCATACAGCCAATCAAATTTACCGAGATAACAATACTTACCAGTATATATACATTTTACTAAATAACATTATATCGTTTCAAAATTCAATGAAAAGCCTTTGTACCCAACCATTCAGAATGGTTACTGCTCTCACACATTGATACAATTTCACGAGTAAAAATATAGTCCGTATGTTTTTTAACCATCCTGACAACCAGTAGCAATAACCTAGTTTTTAATTCTGCGTTTTAAAGTATATGTGAAGACTTCAATTTACGCTTTCACATGAAAACATTCAGAGAAATTCATTTTTCTCAATTCTCCGTTAATCTTCAAATACTTCTGATTTAAAAAAACATGACGGCAGTATTCTCTCATAAACTATTTCAAAATAGCATTAATATGCCACTGGCGTTATCGCATGCATTTACATGTATTACGTTTTTTTACTTTGTAATGCGAAATATTATCATTTTCGCTTTATTCGTCCATATACAAATGTACATACTAGTGTTCACTTAGTTGAATCTAAATTGAAAAGGCTTCTAATTGATACATTGGCCATATGTTACCACATTGAAGGCTGTTATTAGGTATCTGTATGTATATACGGGAACATATGTAACTAAGGAAAAGGAAATAACCCGTACCAGGCAATATCACTTGTCAGACTTCTTCTCCTCGTTACGTCATATTTCATATCCCGGTGTATTACCAATTAATAGGACCTGACTTGTCTTTCTACCGTCTGTGTCTTTCAAGTGTGAAAATGCTGCACATTTATTACACAATACTACATGGGAAACATCGGTAGGGCAATGGTATATAGGGGATCGTCCCCCGTATGTCTTTAACATTCTTTTTACAAAACAGAATCATTATGAATGACATGCAGTAAAATATCACATCGGAATTTCAAACCATTAACAAGGAACATGTTGTGTCAAGCATCGATGAAAGGTTATGGTGTGAACATCTGAACTACTAGGCAAACAGTGCAGATGTACATAAACTGGCTCTGACAAAATTACGTTTTTCCCGGAAAATAAATGGACTAAAATTTAAGAAATTACATTGTGATGAAGGGATTTTTTACTGGATTTTTATAGTTAAAAGGAATTACCAATAATATAAGTGAACTGTGTTTAAGATGATTTGAAAGTTTAAATCATATGGAATATTGTGTATGAATTTCTGAAAAACTCATATCACACTTGTCAAATCTACATGACATTGTCCTAAGGGCATACTTGAAAACAACAAGCTACAGTTGTCGATCGTTATCAGTCAATTAACTTCTCAGTAACATCCATAGATGTGACATACTACAAGGTGTTACATAATCGATGACATACACCAACCATTAAAAAGTATCCATATTTGTGCGGACATACAATTATGGCTTCAAATAATGCATCTTTGTTTGAAACTAAGGAAGACTCGGACAAAAGAGTGACAAAAACAATGGTGTGCTTTATGATGTCAAATTCCCAGATGCAGTGGACTGTTGTACTGTCACTTTTTACTCAAGGCAAACATATGGACAGGTACATAGCCAGCTTCTCGAGACATATTCTTTCAAGACAAATCTTAACAACACAGGATTCATTTCTTCTGGTGCATCAAAAAATGGACAGACAATAAAAATTACATTATTTGCCAAGTCGCAAAAAATTATGGTACAAGGAAAAGGCCAAAAAGACTGGTATAACGTGTTCTTTATAAAGTTGACTGAAGAGCTCAAACAGCCCACTCAGAATTCACCAAAACTTAAAAGGCAGATAAATGTTAAAAGTTATTTTGTGACACCAGAACGAAAAGAAAGAAAACAAAAATCGAAAAGTCTGTTTGGATCCATAAAAAAGAAGTTTACTTTTAGTTCAACACCATCCACCTCAATTGGACGGTATGATTTGCGCTCCTCTAGGCCAACCATATGTAGCAATATAAGTGCTAACTCTATGGGGATTGATTGTTCTGAGGAAACAACGTTGAAAAAAGTAGCTAGTGCAGAAAGCGTAAACTCTGTGAGTGACTTAGAAGACATCTCAGCCACAAGCTCTATACTATCTAGTGAGGACAATACAATGAAGCATAATTACTCACTTGAACCACTAGATATCTCGGAGTGTCGTAATCTACATGAAACCAAACCAATTTTAATAGAGATCCAATCACTTCCAAATTAAATCAAGAAAATGACTCACTGAAACTGAAAAATGCGGAGCTGGCAAAAACGATTATAAAACAGCATAAGGTAGCCGCCACTTATAAATCGAGTATGCAGAACTTTCGGGCGAAGGTATCAGCCCTGTCTGCGGAAGCAAAAGATTTGGAACTTCAACTAGATGAAACACGTGCCAAATCCTTAGTGCAAGAAGGGGTGATACAGGAATTAAGAAGTTCTCAAGGAAATGATATTCAAACAACTCGTCTCAAAGAAACAATGGCCAACACTACCTTCAAATTACTCATTCTTGAGGAAGAAAATAAAAAATTGAAACAAACAAACCAATCGTTGAAAACTGAAAATAAGACATTAAGAGAGAAACTACATAGAGAAAACACATCCATCGAAACAATCACTGACCTGTCTGCAGAGGTGAAACAAATCAACCAGGATGTGGCTGATATGAAATTGTCTGTAGTCTCAATGAAACAGGCAATAAATAGTGTCCCAACTCAAAATAGTATCGCTAGCCTTCGTCAAGACCTAAAAAACCAACAGGACGACATTTCCGTACTTCAACATGAGCTGAAGAGACTTAAAATAAACAAAACTGAGCAAACATCAGACTTTAACATTCAGGAACAACCTACAAGCATTACACATTCTTCCACTCCTAATAGAACAGACCAGAGGCAGACATCTAGCACAAAAACAAACTATAGCAGGCAGAAATCAAAAGTCCTGGTATTGGGTGATTCAGTGACGAGAATACTCGATCCCCAGCGATAATCTGGACCAAGCTTTGAGGTCAAAATAAGAACCCACCCGGGTGCTGAAATTCAAGATATCAGAAGGAATCTGATGTCAATCAATGACAGAACACCGCTGTCCCAGTTTGATGTGTTAGTGATACATGCTGGAATAAACAATGTATCCAGTGCTGACAGTTCTAGCAACATCATCAAATACTACAGAGAACTTACAATGGAACTACAAAAACTCAGTGAAAATGCAAAAATAATGATATCATCACTGCTGCCAAAAAAGTTCGACAAACTCTCATTAACTGTTACTAATGAATCTAACAAACTTCTATCAAAGCTCTGTACTGAAAATCGGTATGCCTTTGTTGACCATTCCAACACGCTTATGGATAATGGAAATGTAGACAAATCCCTATACAGGGACGAAGTACACCTTAACGCTAGAGGAGCACCAATGTTTGCCAGGAACCTAAAATCATCTATATCAGAATGCCTACACATTCCTAACTCTTTCCGACAAAATCCTGGAAATTTTCATGTGGCCAGCCCCCACAACAGACGACCAAATCGTGGCCGGGAGAGGACAATTGGACTACCATTCAAACAACAACAATGTTTCATGACTCCACACCAACCACGGAACAGACAACAGCAGATGTCATACAACCAGATGTGGGCGCCAGTCCCATATTAGAAAATGCAAGACTTCATACAATCAACAACAGAACAAACGAACACTGGTTTGATAAACACAGCATGAAATTTATGCATCTCAATATACACTATATATCTCCAAAATTCGATGAACTCAAAATTCTACTCAGTGAGCATTCAGAAATAGATATTTTCGGACTATGTGAAACGTTTTTAAACGAAAAATTCTCTGACAACCAATTTCAATTAAATAATTATCAACTGTTTAGAAAGGATAGGAAAACAAACGGTGGAGGACTTGTGCTCTATGTAAAAAATGATTTCCCCTGCTGTCGTAGGGAAGATTTAGAAAGTGAATCTTTGGAAATACTGTGGGTTGAAATTCACCCTGTTAAACAAAAATCTTTTATTGTAGGATATGTGTACAGACCACCCTCAGTTTTAAATTCTTGGTACTTGGATTATGAACAAATTCTTGATACAATTGCCTGTGAAAACAAAGAAACAACAATAATGGGAGACTTTAATATAAATTTGCTTGTTATATCTGCCATTGTAGACAAGTGGATGGCTTTAAACGATTTATTCAATTTACATCAAACTGTCGAACTACACATTCTACATCTACTTTAATTGATCATGTTTATACCAATGTTCCTAGTTATATCAAGAATGTTAATGTTCCGAATATTTCATTAAGTGACCACTATCCAGTGTGTTTCACGAGAAAAACCTCCTATTCATCTGATGGTCCAATGCACAAATTAATAACTTACCGGGATGTTAAAAAGTTCAATCAAGAATCATTTTTACAAGAGTTGCTGCATCAGCCATGGAGTACACTTTCTATTTATGATGACCCTAATGATGCTCTAGATTACTTTATAAAACTATTTTTGTCAGCTCTTGATGAACATGCACCCATAAAATCAAAACGGGTTAAACATACAAATCAACCTGAATGGTACACACATGGAATACACTCAGAAATAAAACAAAGATATCATTACAAGTTTTTTGGAGATAAGTTCAACTATAATAGGCAAAGAAATAGAGTGAGATGCAAGATAAGGAATGCTAAAAAATCATAGTTCTCGGACACCATTAATAACAACCATAAAAATGATTCAACTACATTGTGGAAAAACTTAAAATGCCTATCAGGAGAAACTTCCAAAACTCAAACAAATTTTATAAATGACAATCAGGGCAACCCAATCTTAGATCCTAAACAAACTGCTGATGCATTTAATGATTTCTTCATAAATATATTCCAGTCATTTCCTAATAACGGCAATACACACATAGGAGAAAGTTCTGAGGCGAACATAGCTAGCCCCATGTTTTAAATCCCTTTGTTGAATGAGAAGTATGTTGAAAAACAGGTCAAGACTCTTGATCCAGCAAAATCTGCTGGTTTAGATGGACTAAGTCCTAAATTTCTGAAAATGTCGGCAGAAATAATATCCAAACCTATAACATGTATACTCAATTTAAGTATTTCTGAAAATATATTTCCTGATCAGTTCAAAATAGCTAAAGCAACACCCATCCACAAAAAAAGGATCAAAATGTGACAAAAACAATTATAGACCAATCTCTGTACTTCCTATCTTGTCAAAAATTATTGAGCGTCATATCTCTGACCATTTAAAAACATTCCTTGAGGAACACCACCTACTATATGAAAACCAATCAGGATTTAGAGCTGATCACTCCCGTGAAACAGCTTTAACCTCGATTGTTGACAGATGGATACATTCCATTAATGAACATAAATTTGTTGGAACAGTCTTTCTGGACTTGTCGAAGGCATTTGATTTAGTACATCACTCAACACTTCTTAACAAATTAAAATCATTCAATTTCAGTCCAGCATCACTCCAATGGTTCAAATCATACTTGACAAACAGACATCAAAAGGTTTGTGTGTCTGGGAAACTCTCAGAACCAGGTCATATCACATCAGGCGTCCCACAAGGCTCCGTCCTTGGACCTATACTATTCATATTGTATATCAATGATATGCCTGCAGAACTAACAAATATATTTACAGATATGTTTGCAGATGACACTACTCTAACAGCCATTGGTAAATCTTATGAAGAAGTTCAAACTAACCTTCAAAATAATATAGATAAAGTATATTCATGGTGTCAAAACAATTCAATGGCACTGAATGCCAAAAACACAAAAGCAATGACAATTAGTGCTACAACCAAAACTCAATCAATTCAAGGTATCTCTCTACATTTAGCACAAGATCAAATTCACTTGTCTGATTCAGAGCGCCTTCTAGGAGTTCAAGTTGATAAAAACCTGAACTGGAAAAGTCAAGTGAACTTGGTCATAAAAAATGCAATTCAAAACTGTATCTTCTTCAAAGAATTAAACACTACATAAACATACCAATCAGGAAGTTGTTCTACAATGCATATATACTCCCCATTTAGATTACTGCTGTTCTATATGGGGAAATTGTAGCAATAGTCAACTCGAAAGTCTAATAAGGTTTCAAAAGCGAGCAGCAAGAGTGATTCTTGACAAGGACTTTGATACTCCCTCAGAAGAACTATTTGCTACTCTAAATTGGATGACTTTCTCTGAACGACTTAAATACAAAAAATCTATTATTGTATACAAATCATTGAATGACATATGCACAGCATATCTCAAAGATAAATTTCAGAAAATTCATGAGGTTCAAACTCGCACCTTAAGATCTTCAAATTATAAACAAAATCTCTATGTACTGAAACCGAATCTAGAATTCACCCGAAAATCACTCGATTACTCTGGCCCCATGGTTTGGAATACCTTACCTGAAGAGATACGCACAGCAGAAAATTTGAACACTTTCAAAACCAAATATATTTCCTTTTGGAAAAATCAATATATGTAAAAAGACAGTGAGTTGATACATTTGTATCTGATATTGCAAATGTGTATTTTAAAGAGGCATTCCCTATAACTTGAATAGTTCCTCTACTTTCACATTAAATGCGCTAAATGTACAAATCACAATCAATTATTATAATGTGTCAGAAGAAAGTGTGCGAAAATATGTCTCTATAATGTCAAAATATATTTAAATCACCAATAATAATTTATCGCTTCCAGCGATTTATTATTATGTGGTCAAAGGGAAACAACTCGGAATTATTTTGGGCTAGTTACAGCAATATGTTTTCTCTCTCCCCTCGGTAATCAGTGGGAGCTTTTTGTTGAAAATTTGAGAAGTCTAAGCAATAATGATTCTCATTTAATGTATAGTATTCCTGAATCGATTTAAAAGAGCGGAGTTGTAGGAAACGCCTCTTTAAGATGACATTACTATTATATATTGCACTATTATATTACTTATTATTGAATTGTTTAGTGTTTTTTTTCCTTTTGCCATTTTTAATGTGACTGTTGTTGTATATATTATGTAAATGTGTTGAATTTCAGAGGCTCGTAGGGAAGATTGGGCAAATGCCTAACTACGTTGCCTCTATAAATAAAGTCTTTATTATTATTATTATTATGTACAAAACAAGTAAAAGAAGCTAGACAAATGCACTTTGGATTGGCAGAAATGTCCAATGTCATATTTGTAAGCAGTCATGTGAGTCTTCGGAAGCACTTTAAGATTATGTCGTTCGGTCAACTTGATCTTGTTTGTTTGATCTGATAGTTCTAGGGATATTTATTTGTGTATCTCTAAGTGTATGGCGGACATTAATGATGTTCGAAATATTAATTTGGCACCACTTGTAGTGTTATGAATTACCTAAAATGTCTGCTCTGTCATGGAACACCCAGATTATAACTGGAATGATGCTGATGTTTAATATCTTTTCTCAGTTTCTGGGTTTCTTCATAACAACATAAGTACTGTACTTAACCAAGTTCTTCCCATGTAAACATGTTCATTTAAAACAATATTTCCATAAAAAGAAAGTGTGGCACCATAGTGCGACAACTCTTATTAATATGACATTATCATTTCAGCAACCTCATACATAGTTATACATTTGATGTGTGTGTGTTAGATTAAATAACACATTGGGTCTCACAACATATGACAATTGACATTACGGTAGAACAAATATGCTATTATAATTTACCGTTTAGATTGGTTTAAGGGGTACAACTGACGTAATGCCAATTAAAACGAAAAACAGCAATCACGTTGTTCTTGCCATGAGCTACAGAACTGGTCAGATGGTGTGTTCACATGTACATGTAGTAGTTCCCTCAACAAAAATGCATAACCGTATGATAAATGAACTTTCGCAACACGTTTTTGTCAGTCGTTACACAAGGCTATATACCATGTAAATGGACAGTAGAATATATGTGCTTATATTTAACAAAGTGTTACGACGTCTAGCAATGTTGCATGAACTAACATACTATTGATGTATGCTCAGTTATATTTATCTTATCGTTTATGTTATATATATGTTTGACAAATACAATATGTTCCAACTACGATGATGGTTCTGATCAGGTGTAATACTGGTCAACTACAACATTACAACGGTCAGCAACACAGAACGGCAGCAAGGGCAATAATTGAACAACAGGAATTTGCCAGACTGGATTTTGTTACTTTAGCTTCCTTCAAATTGTTCTCCAAGGTTGCTTATAACCTATTTCAGATGATTTTATAAGTATTATAAGTTAGGAAGTTCGTATCTTTTGATTGTAATCGGTGTTTAACGTAAGATGTATTTTGAGCAAGAGAAATTTTAGCATTGTGGAAAACCTGTCTATTGTTATGAACATTAATAAACTATATATTGATAAGTCTGTCGTGCAATCCTTCTGCATATACATTATAATTATGTTGAGTATTCACGTCTGTATATTGTTGCTTGAACTTACGATAGGCTGATATAACATAATAATTATACTTCTTAGAATTGCAATTGTTAACACGAAGTAATCATTCACATTGGCGCAACAAGGTTGTATCTCTATATATACTATTAATATGTATCAGAAACAGCATTGAAATGGTGACTTTTGTACCTTTTTCCATGTACAATTGATATTTATATATAATAATATGCAATATTCCTGCGCCAAATGAACGAAATGTAAAGAACGTCAGCCAATTTAATACGCTTTACAAACGTGTGTCCAACAGAAACTATATATTAGGTTGGTATATATATGTGTACATTGTATATAATATGTGATATATGTTTGTAGGTTATTTGGCGGAAAAGCACGTTTCCAAATCCGTTAACGATTGGAACGTTGGTGTACGCTCCTGATCACAGACTCCAAGTTCATCATATACCAGAGAAGGGCGAATGGAATTTGTTCATCAAGAATTTAAGACACAATGATTCCGGCCTGTACGAGTGTCAAGTTAGCTCGAAGGAAAAATATTTTCGTAGATTAATACGGGTCATTGTCACAGGTATGTATAAGTGAAACTTTTAACTTTACAACTAAATCATGATATGCGTTATACCCCACATTGAAAAATTGTTTTATACTGAATGTAACTCTTCCTAGATTCCTATGTACAACCTATTTCCAGACATATTAGTATAAAAAGCATATTGTATTCATTAATGATGAGCACGTTTTGAAAAAGAACCATGGTTTGGCAATGTTATAGTTTCAAGGCACACGATTAACTTACTTATTAGTATGATTGTATTCATCCTCGCCACCAGAACTTCCATATTGGTCGAACCTATTAATATTACTTCTTGATTTTGTATTTTAACTAAAGTAAATGAAATGAAGTTCATGTATCAATTGTATGGATAAATATATGCTGTCTATTGTCTGCCGCGTTCTACGGAAATGGAAGTAAACGTTTGTTTTTTCGAGGTTAAAACGTCCACAATATAAAGTTTCGTTTACCATCACTACTGGTTGTTAACCTTTTGAAGAACCATCTTTCGTCGTATTAAAATGTCATTTTGGGAAATTGAAATGTACCGACATGTACCGTAATGTTGCACCTACAGCTATTTGTCTATCAAATCTTTACTAAACGCACTACGAATTCCGACAGGCTTAAACTAGTAAAGAGATTTAATTCACTTCGTTTCTTGGAGATATACATTTATTGTAAATCTAGTCAGCAATCTAATCTCAGGGAACAAATTTCATTTATTTTGTCAATTAGAAAAAATGCTAGAATTGTCAAACATATTCTTACTAAGCTTAGAATAATCGGACATATAACATGTATACGACCTGAATTATTTATCAACGTCAATAACTGTTTTAATAAAACGTATTGACTATTAAGTTGGTCTCCCGCCTATTATGCCATTGACATTAACTTCGCCGAATCTTATGAACGAATTGTGTGATATGTGGGTCTTCTTGACAATAACTATGTAACATTTAGCACAATTTATACATGTAGATCGACATGCATTTTTAAATGTAATTACACTTTGTAAGGCCATTAACAGAATAATCTAACTTTGGAACAGCTAGAACGTACTGAGTCTGAAGTACAAAAGTTTGTAACTGTTGCAGTCATCTGATATGATTAAAGATACAAAGTAAATATTTGGTAAAAGCTGAAATATATCGAAAACGGGGTCCACCAGTAAGAATAATTCCCATTTAAGTTATATCTTAATTTCGCCATGATATAACATATTAGCTCTGCTGTGCGATTTCCCACCGCTTGATAAAATATTGTCATTTGGGAAACCCGTATTTAGTCCAGAGCACATATTTTTGTGACAAAAATGCGAAAAAATAACCTTTGTTTGATGATGTCACACTATTGTTGTTTTGTACAAATGTAACATATTAAAAATCTAGGTCCTTACATGTTTGTAAAAGTCTATTGTTTTTGGGCAAAACCTTACAAAATATAAAAGCTAAACATGAATTTTTGGAATCAGTAACCCACATCACCATTTACAGTTTATTGAATACCAATAGATTGTGATAGGTATGTTATTACTCGTAGTTTACGATATTAAAATCATTTTCCAGATCGTTATTTAAAATCTGATATTTTGGGACAAAACTTGTCAAAATCTAAACAAAAGCGAGAATTTTGGGAATCGATTGATTACAATGTCATAAAAAATTATTTTTGATTTTTTTAATTGTGGTAGGTACATAGTGCCTTGCAGTTTAAGATGTCAAAACTAAAGTGCCTGAATATATTGCTAAATTATAGTTTTTTTGGGGTAAAATAGTGTAAATTTTGAGAATTGGTTAATTATTTGGCTGTGTTTTCTCAAAAAAATCAAATGTCAACTTAGTTTACAATACATCTTTGATGTGTCATGATCCAACAAATTAAATATGTGTATGTTTTATTCCCTTTTCTTATAGGGCGCTTATAATAGGACCTGTACTAATAATAAGACGTCTCCTCATTTTTATATTTTTTTGTGACGTCAATAACGTCATTTTGAAAATCATTTGTAATTTCATGCATCTAGTTTTCATTTTGTCATAGCATGTCACTATGTTCGACGATTTTGAAAAGGTATACCTTTTTGGAATCCTTAAACATTACTCTACACAATCTTACCAATATGTGAAAATGTGAAATTTTGACATCAGGTTGGAAATCGCACAGCAGCGCTCATATATATTTCAAATGTCAATTTGAAGGTTAAAACTCAAGTGTCTTACATCGCAATTCTTTTTTATGCAAGGCCGTTAACGCGTATCGTATACATGCATCTAATTACGAGTATGTACGTTGAACATTTCACTTTGAATGTATGTTTTATTTGATCATTTCTATTGCAGATCGTCTTTTCGCCGATAAAGGTGGGCATCTATTAGGTCTAGTATATTATATCATTCTACTTATATCCTACAATTTATTAGTCAGAAATTTCATTGTTATTAAATGTTGTACAACAAGTTAAGACATGTACTTGGCAAATAAAGCGTGTTGAAATGTGTGAACACGATATTTTATTCAGCGCTTTAAAAGTTTAAAAATACTTATAATAATAAAGCACACTGGTGACTAGCTCGACGTTGCCCTTCAATTATTTAATTATCATTTTAATTGTAATGTATTAAACTATTAATACAGGTTATAGTTGTTTGGGCCAATGTCAGCGGACGCCAGACGACTCCATCTACTCACTAATCATTATTAGGAACTTATTCCGAAGATTAACTAATATATATTTTACATTCTTGACATTATAACTTGAATTGGAGATGTCTACACACGTCCTTAAAATATACATTTTCTACTTCAGCAATTGTGATTCAGGGTCCTCAGGAGGTGAATAAAGGAGAGGACCTAGTGTTATCTTGTAACGCTACAGGGGGCAAATCGGCCCCAAATGATCTGGACTGGATGAAAGATGGCAAAAAACTAATATCCGACAAATCTGGAAGAATAAATATAACTAAGCACATATCATACGTCACCATGACTATACTAAGTAATCTGACAATAAAACACGTGGTCCCTAGTGACGATGGTGAATATGAGTGTAGAACGACAGACGCTATGGTGAAAACGTTCACTGTTGAAGTAAAAGGAGAGAGTTCTGAAAAACCAAGTAAAAGTACGTATCCCCCAGGCAGGTAGCAATATGTTCTTTATAACATATACGTTTCTTTACTTTTTCAAAAGTCCATCTTTAATACTCTAGTGCGCAATTGGTCCAAAATGAACTATAATTTCATTAATTTAAATGGATAGTATAAATCTGGCTTTATGGATAACTTGCCGAAATGTGTTCTACTGAAATGGTTAATAGTGTAGGCAATAAATATCGATTGTCATACAGTCATTCATGTTGCCTAATTTAAAACTGTATTACACATATTGTGGTTATAATATATAATTCAGTCATCATTGACATTACTATTTTTCAGGGACAATACCACAGCAAGCTCCAGCAACCTCGTGTGCAAATTCATCTACATATGTGTTGTACGTCATCGTTTTCTGTGTACATTGCTCATTTAGATTTAGAAAAGTGTTTGAGTTGCTGACTCCGTTTATATATTATCTAAGGCCGGGCAGACAATATGTAGATAAGTGATGCTGACAGTAACCTTTGTTTAAAATGATACATTTAATTACGGTGATGGAAGGGAAAAAGTACAGGCGGCTGATCACCTGGACTTTATCAAGCCCAGCGGCACAAATAGATAGACGACGAAAATGGCGTGATTCAACAAGAGGGTATTATGTTCGAATCGGACAAAAGTGTCAAAGGCGCTGGCTGCCTCTGAGATAACAGTATAAAAATCATTATGATTTTTGTTTTAGTAAATTACTCTATGGAGTTCTAATGTACGTAATATATGTATTTCTGTCGCCCTTTACAAATTTTAACCAAAATCTTTATTCTGACTCTGATTTGGCTTTTTATGTTAAAAAGTTTTAAAAAGCTAAGTAACCAATTATCTAGGGCTCTTTTCAGCTGTTAGGCCGCTCAAGCACCCTTTGATATTTCAACTTCCCCTGGTCATTGGCTGCATATTGAATGCTACACTCGTGTCTCCTGGGGAGACTATTTCTCTCCTGTGGTGTGGCAGCTAATATCAATCTTCGGCGCCAAGGAATAGACACTGTCCTCACAGGTACCATTTTACACCATGGTGGAGCATGTGGGTCCTGCTCTGATAAATTAACCAGTGGTTCAACGGGGGAACGAACCCGGACCTCTCGATCCAGAGGCGCACCCTACCTCTAGGCCACCGCTCCCCACGTTTTATGTGGCATATAATTAGTTTTCAATAAATCATGAGTAGTAATAATGCCAATATTTCGAATTGTATTAAATAATATGTTCATGCAAATGCATTATTTTTCTGCGGTAAACTTTGCTCATTAATACCTAATTTCCTGAAAGTTAAATGCTTTAAAATACGCCGAATATGGAATGGACGAAAAATGTGTGAGGTGAAAATGTGTGCAAGACGGTGACTTGGGTTAATTTTGTGCCTTACAAATGTGTATCCTGTTTTAAAAGGTAAAGTGTTTAGATTTTGTCACGAAACTGACGAGTGTATAAATTCATTGTGATACAAATTATTATGATGGAGTTTTTGTTGCAGATAGTTAACATTTTGTTGTCACTCACGTAAACGGCTACATCGGTGCCACATGTTTTAAGTTTTCAACTGTGTCTCTATCTCTATCAGTACTTCTAAACACCATGCTCAACAAGCTTAAGTCATGTGTACGATGATGTCAAATTAAGCTATCCCGCTTCTTTAACACTCAGATTTAATATTTTTATGCATTTGTGTATATTTTTAACTACGTTTCAAGAAAGAATGGTCAAACATCCAGAACAGTGTATGTGTGCTGTAAATAACTGCACCTGCTTGCCGATACAGTGACATTTGTATTAATTTGGTAATGGTTTTACTTGTCTATGATATTTATGATATTTTATATTCAGTGACTTGTCGACAGTATAATCCTTTTAATTTCTCTACATTAAATTTTAATAAATGTTTACAGTACATGTATAAGTCGTTGTCTCAGAATAATTGTGTATGTACGTGCAAATTTTCTTTTTTAGTAAACCAGAGATTATCAGTCTTCAAAATTATCGTTTCATTTGGGAACAACATAATTATATGAGTCATTATATGCAGACCACTATTTAAGAACAAGAACCGATGCAACTTTCAAATACAAGGTTGATTGAGGTTTCTTTGCCTTGAAAATTGCTACTCTAGAAATATTATCAGCATCGTTGAAGCCAGTCAAATATAGTCTTAAGTAGGAAATTCAATGCATCTAATGATCTCGCTTCAAACAAGTATCGTTGTGTTATACATGTACGTCCCTGGAGCCTTATTGTTTGTTAGCTTTCAGTTGACAGATTTTTCTACCGTGTTTAATCAATTTTAATACCAAGACATCAATGTATTTGTGTAGGTATTTAATACGACAATCAATACATGCATTTTACTATGCCTTTTAAATTATTAACGTTTGATATGCAGTTTGCACAAATTGATTGTTGAATCTAATTGTTTCCCTTCCATGTAGTAATATAAATAATTCATGTAATATAAATATAAAAAGAAAACGTATTTGCTACATCTAGTGCAAAATAAAGAACAACACATATAATTATTATGATACAAAAACATTTAGAATGCGTACATTTGTAGTAAAATCGGTCGAAAAATTAGCAATTTTGTTTGAAGGATTATATATTATAATATCATACTCTAATTAAGATTGCATAATAACATCGACATGTTACCTACTATAGAGTCAAATGAAAGGGGTATATTTTTAAAACCTGGTTTGGTACAAACAATGTACTATATCATTTATTATTATTGACGTATTGTTAAAATTTCTTATTTTAACTATAGTCCAATTAGGATAAAATGACAGTGACGTCATAGTTTATGTGTAGCCAAAAGGATTAAAACCATTGCTTACATAGGTAGAGTTTAGTTTGGTATTGAACTATTAGTATAATCCTTTATACTTGTTTTTACTCTGAACTGGTGGATTGGTCCACTGCGTCACTGGATTTTTATCCTAACTGGACTGTATATGTGTGTATATTTTGCACAAACTTTATATGTGTTACTTATTGTATATTGACTCTTAACTCACGGGTTTGATTATGAAATACATTAGATTTACATTGTCTGTAAGATATTTTGCTTTATATATTTCATTAGTTAATGTGTATAAACTGTTGTATTGAATATGATGTACATTTGTGTTATGAAATGTTTTTAAATTTGGTTGTAAATATCATTTATATTATTATATTTCATCAATACATCATTTTGTTTTTATGGTCACCAATTTATCGACATTAATATACATACAATAATTAAAGTAGTACATGTAAAACAGTGTTCAATAATGGTTATTTTTTACCCTTTCAGTTAAAGCATGTGATGTTCACCTTCAACGGTGATGAAACCCCGACTATTGGCATCATTGTATTACATCTTAAATGAATACGTATAGTGCACAAGATAAAACATGTAGTACTGTGCATGCACATAATTTGTGCTTGAATTCATACAGAAACAGCAAGATACAGAAACATCGGCATTGCCTGGCCTCACAAGCAAGATACAGAAACAGCGTCATTGTCTGGCCTCACACGCAAAATACTGAAACACCGCCATTGTCTGGCCTCACACGCAAGATAGAGAAACAGCGCTATCTGACCTTACATGCAATATATAGAAATCACGGCATTGTCTGACCTTACATGTACACGCAAGACACAGAAACAGCGACATTGTCTGGCCTTACACGCAATATATAGAAACAACGACATTGTCTGGCCTTACACATAAGATAGTGTAATAACAGGATTGCCTGACCTCACATAAAATATATAGAAACAATGGCATTGGCCGGTCTTATATGACTTAGTTTTAACCTTTTTCGTTCAAACTGTTTCATCATTATGTTTATACACAACCAAATTCCTAATCGGTCACATAACATATTGCCAAAATGCCAGTGTGACATTTGTATACGACGTAACAATGAAATTCCATGAGAGTATATTGGACTTTTTATGTAATTGTCTTTGTACCATGTATTCCTGTGTAACGGACTGTGTTAAAATTTGGCTGAATATCAATTAAAGCATATTTTGTCTCGAGACAGCACGGTCATAAATTGCGTATTTGACTGTGCCTTTTTAGAATCAAACATTTAAATAGTTTTGGTTCCAATTATATCCCTCATCCTGGTACTGCAACCAATTGATTAATACACCTGATTGTCAATCAGTTTAGTTTGAATTTTAGCAAGCAATATAACAATTTGAACATGCACTTGTAATCTTACCGACAAAACACATGTACATAACGTAGACAATGTCCAGGATTCATGTTCCCCGATACCAGAAAACCGACCCGGTATTAAACCTAATACAGCACAATTTCGTCAGAGAATTGCAACGTTTACATATGACTCTGGTTGAACTGAAAACTTGTGTAATTATTTGATGTAATTTAAGATACATCTAGGCCTTATTCACCAATGTTTTCAAACTGAAATTCACACTTCAAGCAACGTCATTGCTTTGCAATCAGATTAAATCATTTGTAATTTTATCTGATTATTTAATGTTGCCCACAGAACATGTATACCAATCAAAATCGTAAAATGTATAGCTAAACGAGAGCGGATAGAAGATTTGGTAGGTGGCAGTTTGACTTATAGACTTACAGTAGAATACCAGTAGATTTGATATGATATTAAAGTATGTGATACTCGTTATCGAGACAAACGTGTCGCTTATTGTAAAAAATAGTGTTTGGATATTTAGAGTTGCTGCAGACCACAAGCGCTGCTGATGAAACACAGTTGATCAGATACGTGTGCAGAAATGCGCTTGACATAGGCATTATCACATCGACATATTGAGACGGAAGTTGAAACTGACATAATAAAGGATAGAACCGGACTGGTTTGCGTTTAATATCTGCCCACTTTACTGGAGTCTGTCTACAAGTTTTCATGAGAGCATAATTGCCTTAATACAAACAAATGTAGGAGTCTAAATTTAATTGCAGCATGTTTACTTGATTTTTTGTAGCATAAACGATTGTGTTTCAGCTCATAATTACGGCCATACACATTCGCCATTTTATAATATATTATACTAATTTAATATTATAGGTTGATGTTAAAACACTGGGGCTTATATAAATCACTTTCAACAACTCGTTGTGGTTGCTATAAGATTTAACCATGTGTATTTTTATCTGACTATGTGGGTTCTTCCGTAATTCAGAATGCTAGTAATCCTTATAAACACAAAATACACAAAATACACCGCTGGAATATATTCAGAGACTACGAAAGCTGAAAACTTGCATAAGAATCCAGTTTTAACGTTGTCATCATATTCGTACATGGAACTACGTTTGCCAAAATAAAAACTTTTTCATAAACGAAGTGCAAGATATAGCGTTCATTTTGCTACTAGTATAATTCATAAACCACCAATATTGAAGTTTCATCTTTGCTGAAGGCGTACAAGTAATACATTTTGTATCATACACTTCTTTCAAACGATCCGATTGTTTCAAATACATGTTTTCTGAGAAATTCGTTTTAAAGGACAACCACTAAAAGCTGCATTAATTTATGTATATACTGTGCGCACATACTTGCGAGAGAAATTGTTCATATCGTATTTCCATGCAGGTAACGTCAGCGTTCTCTCGTTCTCTCGTAGTTTTGAAATATCGCCAGACCAAAGTAATCCGAATCATATGATACCGCCAAGATTGTCGTTAATTCATATTATATGACATAACTCTAGTATACATAAACTATTTAATGGGATTTCTTATTAGGTATTTGATAAATAATTCATATCACGTTAAGTTTAAGTCTATACTTCAAACACTAACTTTCCAAATTTCCCCCAAATACTGCCTACGCAAATGCAAATAAATACCCAGACGAAGTCGGTTTATTTGAAAGATGCGTCTGGTTCCTCTAAGGTATGATGTACGTCAATATACTAGCGAAAACGGATTGAGTTCGTTAACGTTTTCCTTCATACAGTGTCAATATATAGCCGTATCAATTGCTGAATCAATTGCCGGTATGAGACGTTCATTGAGACCCTCGAATTGTGTTCTATTTTGGATGCCAGCTGCAGAAATATGTACTATATGAGTAAATCGGGACTAAATATCATTAATAAGAGCAGTATATAGCGACCGCGTGCCAATAATTGTATGCACTTCAGTATGAATATTGTCTATTGGTATGACTAAAACGACACATTCTTCCTTGTCATGCTATATCAATATTAATGTAATACAAAAGTCAATTTATTCACTTAAAACAGGCACGTCCGGGAATCCACGCTTGTACTTTAATATCTTATATAACTGCTTTGGAATAAAGTGGATAATTTATGGTCTGGTGCATGTAAGTTATGTGGAAATCGCAGGAAATTTTAGAGGAGGAATTTCTTAAGCATAAAAGTAAAGATTTTACCAATGATGTGAAGTCTACTTAAATAACGCTTACACTTCGTTATTGCCATTGTAGCAAATGTAACTTTATGCGTTTCAAAGAACTGCAACCATTGTGTTCAATAAGAGCTATGTCCAGAAAAACCTTGAGCCTGCAGATCTCTGGTAGATGCTCTAGACGTGTAAAATGTCCTGAAATCGTGTGTTCACCAGTTCGATGAGAAGTTTTTTAAATGTTTTGTAGAGTTAATCTTGCAGTTTCCTTGGGCACCGCCTAGGTGCCGACGGATGTCCGTATAATGAATTATGTATTATGGTTATATGTATTTTAATCATCATGATGATTTATGTAGTTCTGAAGTAGTTTATACAGGATGCGCTGGTCGTGGCATACATCAAACATTATTAAAATTGCTTCTGGGCTACACGTAGACAAAGACGTCAAACATAACATTCACTTCTAGGGGGCAAAACTGCAATTACTCCGGGGTACGTCTGGTACAGCATCCAAAGTTCATTCGATACACATCGATTTTATAAATTAAGACACACGTATATTTTGAATTATATAGATCCCGTACTACTTTACATATTTATCATTCCGCATTTGCAAAACTATCACAACATAATTCAAAATATGCCCCATGGCAGTAAAGTGGGATAGAGTAAAAATGTGATAAATTGAAAACTAAACTTGTGAAGCTTCAATCCCATGACTAATATCTATGCTTTCGGGGTATTTTAAGGTGTTCTGCTTTAATTTTAAATAATAATATTAACATCGCATATGCTTTTAAAGAACTAGTATTTCTATAAAAAAAACAAGTATTTACAAACACGCACATGATGTATTTTAATTCAATAAATGTTATTGGCTGGTACCTCAGTGTAACATGTTTGAAATTGTCAACGTAATATCGTTTTAGGTTAGCGGACCATACTATTATTAATGAATTCGGCTACCGGACTATCGGATATTGGTAAACATTTTAGGGTCAGATGTTCCATATTGTATAACGTTTTAAAAAGCGACAGTCAGCAATAAAATATCTGAAATATAAAACTATGTTGCAAGCAGGACTTGTGTAAAATCTTGTGCAATAATAACACATAATAACAACCACACATAAAAAAGATCACAAGCTGTATTTATCATCATCAGCTTTTTCGTACTTTGATAGATGTTTATTTACAATACAGATTTTACATTCAATATGGCACCATACGAGAGGGTATTTGGACTGACTCTTTCATTTTAATGTGCGTAATGCGATTGAAATATTTATTTTATCATCTTAAACTACATTCAATTCTGTACTGAGAAACAATTAGAGAGTTGATTAAATGATAATATCAATATAATATTCTAACGATTTAAAAGATGACCAGCAGCGACCCGGCGCAGTTTTATGACGTTGCGACGTCATGAAACGGCAAAACTTCTGCCACTTTTTGATCGTTTAAAGAATCCAAAACTCACAAACCTGGATTGAACTGTTCTATTGCCTACCAGAATACTTTAGTTATTTATAAATAGCCTTTTATTCATAAAACATTTGGTCAGTTAATGAAATCTTTGACAAATGCATTTATCCCAGCGCCGATAATCACACAATACATGAAGTTTACCCTATCGATATCAGCATCATTAAACTCTCATCGCTTCATCTTTTATACCATCTAAACAGATTAATTTTCGCAAGACAACCTTACTTTTATATAATTGGGTGACATGTTCTAGTCTGATATCAGTATTGGTGTATAATTGAGTAAAAGGGCAAAATGCAACGGAAGATCGATATTCCGAGTGTAACGTCATGTCGAAAAGTGCGCTGACGTCATGAAATGCGTCTAAATCATGCTTTACGAAACGGCATATTTATAACGTCAAATCAGTATCCGTGACAACAGCGTTATAATATATACAACAGGATGATGCTACGGTTTTAATGTTCAGGTCGACGGTTTTATATTTTAAATCGGTTGACGATTCACAAAATGATAGGTATATGTGGGAGGTCAAGTGAATGCTATTTTCAAAGTGCGCCGCGGAGCATAATTTAAGTCACCATATTAACCATCACATACTCGGAAAAAAGTTATATGAGCTGGATATTTGCAAATCAGTACAAAATACGTTGTTTTAAAGAACGTGTGTTTTTTACTGAATTCGGTCAAAAACTAAACAAATGGCAAGCCCAGTCCACGAACTTTTTGATACCCCCTCGTATTAATCATACAATAACCACTTTTTCTCCTAATGTACGTGGGTGAATCAAAAAGTTCGTAGAATTTTGCCATAACTTTTTTATTTTCAGAGTTATTGTCGTCATATTTATGCTGAATGAATACATTGGTATTTTCTTTACATATAAAGATTTGTAGCGACCTGATGATAAACGTTTTAAAAATAATTACATCTTAAATAAGGGCGATTAGGTATACCGGAGCACACGGATAACTTGAAACACATTTTATTAAATTTCCTAAAATATCTCAATTGTAGGTCCTCAAAAAACCGTCAAAGTGTTATGTCTGATTGCATGATGCTATTTATAAAGTTTGTTAAATTTTCAGACGTCATCTCCGATAAATAATGCTTTAATCAACATTTACATAATCGCACTATATAGAAATACCCGCGTAAAATGGGTCTACCGGAATTTACGGAACCACGGGCGGCTATCAAAATCTGCGTGAAACTTAAATATACGTACGGCATCAGAGACAAAACATGGTTTGAAACGTGCAGGTATATATCCTGAAATAAATAGACATCGATTTATAAATGGAATTAGTGATTTCGTGTAGGCCGATGGATTTTGACAACCAAATAAAATACATCCGATATTGGTGACGTTGGTTCGCAACGTCGTCGAAGAGGACCAGCGCTATATAATAGCGGTTATCGCAAAACACTTAGATTAATGTTATGGGACAGCCAACACGAAATTAAACAAACAATTGAAAATGCCGAAGCTATTATCACGATGGTTATCCAAAAATACCTACATGTTAGTCACTCGAGAAGCGAAAATGAGTCAAAACGTTAACGTAAGAATTGACAATCGTGGCGTAAGTTTGACGTCGTTCATCAAATTTCGCTGACGTGCTCCGGTATGCTGTCACAGCATGTGTGCGCTTCAATGTAAAAATCATGTAGTTTTGACTAATTCAATGAAATTTGACAAATTGTTTTGTTATACTTATGATCACGTTATGTTAAACTTTGAAAGGATTTGAAGCTGTGGTTTGTGAGTTATGATATTTTTCTACGAACTTTTTGATTCACCCACGTAGGTCGCTTAAACTAGGTTTCCAGCAAAACTGGGTCATTTGGGTCAGCAGATATTGTTCGTTAAAAAGCAAACAAAAAGCAAACAAACTACATTTTGTATTCCCTACAGTCTGATAAAACAAATATTAGAGACATTCGGACTGTATTCCAAGAATGAATGACGACTCCGGGGTTATATCGACGAAATAACGGATGTCTTATTGTCTTAATCTGTCTATTAAAGCTACAAAATTAAAACCCTTCACTTCGTTTCTGAAACCAGAACATATTTTGTTGTCTACCAACTTCGTTAAAGCGATAGAAGTAATAAATCAACATTTGTAAATTAAATCTTCCAATGTAATCTTGAATAAAAGCCTTTCGCACAAAAACTTTCAAATGCACCAGTCGAAAATAAAATTTAACCTAATAATTGATGGGTGTTAAAATTAAGAGAAGCCACATATAATGCTTTGTAAGAGAAAAGCTTTTGGGTATTCTAATTCAGGTAATGATAACTTTTACTTTTTATACTAGAAAGTCAAGGTTTGTATCAGCCAAAGACTTTGTAGACTAACATGGTAAATAACACTTTTTGAAGATAAATATTTTTATTTATCACAGTTATTCAGGAATCCAGATGATCATTCTGGTTCGGCGTTTTTATACGTGGCATTTCACGTTCGACGTCTTCATTCAAACCGCAGCGGGACTAGTTCTAAGCATTAATATGTCTGTACACGCGTGGTGAAAACACCAATAGGGAGTATCATCTGATACGTACAATAATTAGACACTAAATCATTATAGTCAGGATGTTTAAAACAGTGCTTAACATTTTCCAATGGCCATTTATATTTTAGCTTGACGTACATTTAGGAATATTGTCCACATTGACTTGCAATGTTCATATAATGTAACGACAATGAAGAATAATGGTATAATAAGTATTTAGCAATTGACAAACAACCAACATCTGTGATCTCATTATATTATACATTGTCTACCATTTGTATGTTTCAGAATATTTATATCATCTTTCACTTGAATTGTGTTTGCTTACAGAGTTATTTATGACATTTTGACTGGAATCGTTATAAAACATAAGTTGATTTGACATTGTTAGCAAGCTAACACCACAAGCTAAAGGCAAAAATGTAAAAGATTATTATAGACCACAAGTTAGAAATTCGCATTGTGTGTTTAGTGTATAAAGAAAGGTTCGCAATGCACCTGGTTTATGCAGCCGTTTATATTTTTTACGAATCCGTAACACCATACTAAAACTGCGCAAACATGCTAAAATATTATTTTGCCAAGCAAATGCAACGTCATATTTCATATTTGTATTGCGTCTGGGTTGTTTTTTTCCCATAGCGTCGAATCACATTTCAAATGTCATCTACTGAGCTAAGTATGTAAGCTGGATATAATTATCTTTGTTAGTACATGCAAACGAATACATTTGTACTATATGTAGATATGCGGTAATGACGAATTGCTTATTTGAAATACCCAGAATAACCAAAAATATCAATTCAAATGAAGAGATCAATCAAAATGGCGGCACTCATGCTTCTCATTCCCCGAACACGAATCAAGACGTAACCGGTTCGTTTCTGTTAACAATGCTATTATTCATACTGTGAAAAGTGAGAGAGTAAAACCGATATCAATTTAGATTGATTGCGATGTAGTATACAGTTGTTTCAATATATCAAATGCGTTACAAAAATCGATAAAGACTGCGCAAAGGCATTCATCATCAAAGCCAAGTTTTACCTAAGTGGATTTCTTTGCTAAAGCGTGAAGTATGTGGCCTAGTATTTGAAGAACGGTTAGTATTCACCTCACCACTTACAGGTTTATCATAGCTTTTTGGTGCTCATACATTTTCCGTTTTAATATCTTCATGAAAAGTTTAAGTATCTCTCCATAGACCATAAAATATTCACCTAGCCGAAAGTTACATCTTTGTTCTAAAGTCTTAATTAAAGTTAACTATTGCGCTTTCACCTCAGGTCTTTGAGAGATCTTCAGAAATAATTGGCGAGGTGAATGCCTTCCTATTGTACTTTGACAGAGAGATTTAAGTAGTGCGATATTTGGAATGTTGTTTAATATACTATATTGTTATATTGAAAATGGTACGCAAACGTGTTCTTTAGACCTATCCATGTACGCTGCTTAACTGCAAAGCCAATGGTGAAACACGTAAATGACAGTTTTATTGTTGTTGAGCCATTTTGTACGGACTTTTGTTGGAATCCCATCTTATACGGATTTGATAGCAAAAATGTGAACTTCCAGTTTTTTAAGATATTGGGCCGTGTCAGTGTAATATGTGTTTGATATTGTGTTGTGTGTCCATTTGTGTTAGGTTTTTGCTTTACCATTGCCTCTGTTTCTAGAAATCACGTAGATGATAACTGTTATTGACTCTTACTGCAATTATACGAGCTAAATGAGAACAAAGATTTGCAAATGTTTATTAAATTGTAGACATGCACACCCAAATCTGTTAAAATGTGAATTCCTTCTCTTAAATATCTGTGCTCGGTTCTCCAAACATAATGTCTAATATCTGACTATAAACAACAGTGTGCACCAAATTATTTATCTTCCCGGCAACTATGTGACGTAGTCCCATTAATCTGTCAGCCATATAAAGAATGAAGCATAATAAATATCAGATGTAGCCCCCATAATAAGAGTGTAGAATTATAAACCTTAATTTAAGAACTACCAATAATCAGTGTAGCTTACGAGTTGAGTAAAATTAAGCAACGTGTTTCATAAATAGTTCTACAAGAAACAATTTCCTGTAAGCTTAGTTCACCAAGTTAACAATGTTACTGGAATTACCCATGTTAAGCAATCGATTTCTATGGTGCTAAAAAGGTTACGATTGCGAATATGTATTTATCTTTTGCATTGAACGCGAAGCCTTCTGATCAACTTAAATAATACGATATTATATAAAGTATACTATCAACTTTTTCAAATTTTGTTATCGTGAAATATCATGCCGTTCTCATCATCACTAAACCACACACTGAGCTAGTACTGGAATTAGAGCGCCATGGACCAGTAGTATAAATGCAGCAATGTTGATCAATGCGCGTTTTGAATTATCATGAAGATAAAGAAGCAAAATAAACGATATAACAAGAAATCTTGTAGAACTATTTACATGTTGTGAATATCAAATTTACCAATTCTCTCGCCTACGCACTGGTATGCACGAGTACTTGCAAATAGGTTTATACTAAACAAAATAAATAATCTTGACCTACTTGCAAGAACTGCATGTTTTTACATTCTAGTATGTTATTGTTATCTCGGCATTCGTAGATAAAACCTCACATTTCTAGTTATGTTTTGTTTATTACTCTTCATTAGTTACATATATGATAGATATAAGAAAAGGTTGATTTTTACTGTTACATTTATTCATAATGCCACAAAACTACTTAGCCCGCACCTATGAATACATTCGCATTTAATTATATGAATATGCCGTTCCCGGATGTTTGTGTTATTTTAACAAATATCAATAAAATAAATACTGTACATTGACATAAACATGCATTAGGTACCCTAAACAGCACTGGAAAGCTGGTTTAGACAATAGGTTTTTGATAAAATATCTTTTTAGTCATGTGGAAGTCATAGAATGATATACTACACGTTGCCATGATCAGTTGTTCAATTATACATATTTGTGTGAGCAACTACATGTATGCGCGTGACCTTATTGACAAACTGAATTATTTTTTTGTGTATGCTTTTAAATAGAAATAGAAATGGAACGTGGAATCCTGAAAAGTAGTCGTAAAACGTATGTTCTCAGAAAAAGTACAGTGACTGTAGTGCTAAGGCATTTTTATAGCGATGGAGGAAATCGATTCGTAGTAGACTATCAAAGAAATAACGTCTGGCATTATTTCAAAGGCTTCCTTCATGACGAATACAAACATTACGATAGATGCGATAGACTTATATAAACATACATGTATGTATTCGTTCTCTAACAGTTAATTCGTGTGGATGGACTACATATTATGAACCTTTAACGATGTCGTACTAAGTCCGTACTTTACAAGAGGAAACCTATTACCCTCCATGGAAAACTGATCTACATCGTGTCCTAACCACACTGTCAATGAAATACTTTATTGTGTGATAATTGTAGACAAATGATCGCCGCTAGTGTGTTACAGAAAAGATGCATTATGTCTGTACACTTATTACATTATTATACCATTAGCAGTTTCAAGTTTTTCAAAACTAATCCAAGTTTTTTGTCCAGTAGGCTACCTATTGTGACTTCGGTGAGTTTTGTTCAGGGTATTTGTCGTGTGAAGGAATTTCAATAGTTTTATTATTTGAATTATGTTGTTATTTTCGAACGATCAGTCTCAATTTGTTTATTCATTTCGATTGTGCTTACATGAATGCGGATTATATACTTATTTCAAGGTATGACAGAATGTTTGATTTTTGCATTGTGTTAATTAAAATAATAAAGTGGTATTGTACTATGTGGGGTGATTTTCCAATGGGATGTGCAATTAAACGCCTCGCTGCAGTGAATCATGCACAATTATCGAGCATAATATCCGTTATTCTTCCAATGAAATCGAGCTGGAAACATCATATTTAATTGCCACTGTCACTTCAAAAATATTATTATGAATCGAATAGGGAACGCAGCATTTAACTTAAAGAGCGGAGAAAAGAAGGCACATTGAAAGCGCAGTGTACAAATTGCTAGATGTGTATGCATGTGAATGAGGTCAAAATATTACATAAGTGTAAACATACTAGTGTGTGACAAAATGTAAGGTAAATATATATGCCTCAGGTGACAACATATACTGGTACATTGTATTTCTTTCAACATTACCAAATGCAGCCCTGATCTCTGGTATGTACGTGGGTATATCCAAAAGTAATGTCACTGATGCTATTAAATCGTATATAATGTCAGTAAAACCACGAATTTTTTCACACTGTAACTTCAGTCTAATTTGAATATCATTACCAAATTTCACAACAATGCACATAAAAGTTCTGGAGATATGAACATTTTCACCAGACATACTTACGAACATCGCCGCAAGTCCGACGTCAACGACGTCACAATGACGTTACTTGCTGACACCTACTCATTCAGCAGAAGTTCATCCCTGGTGAATTCTAACAACTCATAAAACATGGAGTCATTTCCAAGACCTTTAAAAATATGTAACCCACCCGACACTTACTCTATGCGAAATCAAATTATTTTTAAGTGTCCTCTAGATAGTCCCACAGCAAAATATTTAACTCACCACATAATAATTGCAGGTTTGAACGTCGAATTGAAAATACTCTTGGTGTTCTTTTCGGATCTACTAAAAACCGTTCATATGACTCTCTATCGATAATGATTTGGTGATATATGCTCCCTTAAAAGATTATACTACATACACACGAGCCTATTTTGCCGCTTTGTGTAACTAAAGTTTTAGAAGGTGACTTTCAAAACTTTTAGAAAAAGTGCATTACTACGCGCAGCGTCTTTTTGTCCCAAATCTGCCGTGTTTTCGCCAAGTAATCAATTCGTTGAAGATATATTACGAGTTTCAAGGTTGAGTGACGTAATTGAAATTTTAGCAGCACACACAAAACATTTGTTTCATCACGTCACGAAAGTATTGTCTGCTTTCGAGAATTATTTTTTATAAAAACGCATAAAAGAAAATTGTTATGATAATGAAAAACAATCGTAATTTTCGTGTGCGGCGATATGACGTCATAGGTATATTCTAAATTTTCATATAACCCAGTTATGAAAATCGAATAATGCAGCACGTTTTATATTAATCAGAATTGAATTGCTGAACATTTTGATATCATATTTATGCATATCGGCCTGTAAACAATTAAACCACGGGAGGAGTGACATTACTTTTGGATATACCCTCGTATATATCTATCTAACAATGGAGGAGAAATGGAAAGTATCTGCAGTATTTGCAACAATCGACCCTGCATTGATCACTCGTCCAACCAGTGTAAACTTCACCAGTAACATACTCTGGTACAGAACGCTGAAATCCGAGCACAACGAAAGAAAAATCGATCATTCAAATTATATTTCGTTCATTTTTATTCTTATAATGCAATTGATCAGTGTTCACCACAAGTGTTTTCTAACATCGCTCGCCTATCGTCCAATCAAAGTCAACGTTACAAACAGAACTATTAACCCGCTGTTCGGATTGTATTTTCGGCAAACAGAGTGGATGAAATCGAAAGTAAATTGTGATATTATTTGCATCTATGCCTTGTACGATAATCCGATAATGTATTTATTTAGAACTGCGCATCAGACACACGATACTTTGAGGAAATCAACTGTTTGCATTTTTGTAAAATAAATTAATAATGCACACATTTTGATTTTACATAAACGTATCATCGAAAAGAAATTAATTGGAAACATAATTGAGTGACACAATTTTGGCAGGCTTGAAACATATGTCCAATGCTTCGATTGCTGGAATTCCGCATGCCATGTCTATGTTATTTTCTAATAACATACTCGTGTGTGTTTTATAGTCAGCAGTATCGACTGTGTCTCTATCGCACTTTTTAACACTGGGTGCCAAAGTATGATATTTTTCTGCGAATTTCTGTTATATGAAATAAGGGAAAATACTTAATCTTTCAGCATATGTAGCGATAGTGTCTCTCCCGAGGCCTTATTTATTGTGTTGTATGTACATAACTTTGCACCGTAGAACAAACACATTTGTAGGTATGGTTAGTCGCCTCATTATTTATTCATTGTCTGACAGAAACAAGGTGTCAGTGTATATTTTCCATCGTCGCATGGGTAATAAAATCAGCTCAGAAAATACAATTGAACGATAACTATATAACTTTGGTTGTTAATCTCAAAAGACACTTGTTTGCTTTGCAGCGTCACGGGAAGAAACTGTTGAAATTAAAGATATTACGATATAACTTTAGTTAGCACATCTTCTTCAATTGATTAAACCAAATTCAGATAACACAACATTATTCCGAAAGTTCGTTTTACTGTGTTAACGGAGCATGTTCCATGTATAGATGCTAGGTAAATATTCTACGATGTAGCAACTGGAATGCACTTGAAACACACAACTGTTGCCCATCTTATAAACTTGCTAAGTGCCTGCCGGGAAATTTCACTGCCACATTTTTATCAAGACGTTATTCCAGGGAATTAGGTTTTAATATTCGCTTAATGTTCACAAATTTATGATTAAACTTTTATCATAAAAAGGTCACTATTCAAGGTAACATTCGAATCTTTTAATATACTTTGGTTTTGGAATTCTATTCGAAGGCTTAATTGTAACGTCATTTAAGTCATGTTTAAGTTAAATTGCGGTTAAGCGTTGACTTAATTTGACAATAAATCATCGGCAAGGCTGATTACTTGTCAAGAACGTAGTTTTACGGTTGCATTATGAATCCCCATTATCCGGGTGTGAACCCACAACCTGCCAAACGTAAAGCTGAGGCTCTTACATTCCACTGATGAGTATGTACTGCAATTTGTACTTAATTTGCATTGAACTACTTTTGACAAAGACGTGGCTTTATATGAATTCTAGCGTATATTTTTTCTCGACAGAACACGGTTGTGCAGCAAGATATGATACTAGGCAAACCGACCATGTAACTGACTAATGAATAAGAAATAACAAATCAAGTTCAGACCAGTCTACACAAGCGAAAAAGACTCGTAAAGAGAGACAGTAATATAGTATTTGACGATAAAATCATTTATCTTTATAAACTGTAAGCGAATCCGTAGCTAATACAATACAATACGTTCCTTAATTCCAGCAACAAATGATCAAGAAGTATTATCTTTTATCTGCAAGAGGTTTACATTAATAAGTAGTTTGAACAAGTTAATGATTTTGCACGACATAACGACCGTCCCATGCATACATGTATTATAAGATATTCCAAAAACCGTATAAATATAATCACGCGATGCATGTTCGTTTTCTTATAATTCTCGGTACGAAACTTAAGCATAGAAATGCCATTGATGCATCATTAATTGCGTATTATAGGGTCCGTTTGTAGAATCTAACATTTCGATAGTTTTGGTTAAATTATTTCAATCATAATGATACTGCAATCCAGTGATTAAAACACTTGTTGCCTGGAAACGACTGTCAGTCAGTCAGTTTAGTATGTCTTGTATTTGCTCTTTTACGTAGCAAGAAATACTACAACTTAAACATGTAATCTACCTAAACAAGACATATAATGTAGACAATGGCAAGGAAACATGTTTCCTAAAACCAGAATACAGTCCCGGAATTTGTTCATGGTATTAATCCTGATACAGCACTTTTCAGTTTCGTCAGTGAATCGAAACGTTTACATATATCTCTAGGGTAGTTGTGTCGTGGTATTTCTGATTTCTGTGCTCGGCTGACTAGGTTGAGTGCTACCTTCTCTGTTCGATTTTCTCATACCTTTTCTGGTTTAACTGGGCACTTTTAAACTAATTGAGGACAATTAAAGATACGGCTGGGCCTCATTCGCCAATATTGTAAGACTTAAACTCAGATTTCAATCACTGCCATTGCTTTGCAATCAGACTTGACCATGAGAATCTGTTTCTGATTATTTAACATCAATATCAATCGAAATCGGTAAATGTATAGCTAAATAAAAACGTATAGAACATTCGGCAATATCTAGTCTAAACTTGACTTGTAGACGAACAGTAGAATCCAAGTAGATTTGGTATGTTATTAAAGTATGTGACACTCGTTATCGAGACAAACGTGTCTCGAATTGTTTAAAGTGTGTTTGGCTATCTAGGTATTGCAGCCACACAATAATTGACAATTAGCTATAACCTTGGTTAATTACATATCAGTATTATTCTGTCTGATATCAACTGGTTTTATAATAAAGAGTATTGGCAGATCTGTCAGATACTTGCCCTGAGGTAGATTTTCTTTATGTTATGTGGGTTCTTCCTTAATTCAGAATGTTAGTAATTCTAATCAACACCAAATACACCAAATGCACGTCTGGAATATATTCAATGGCTACGAAAGCTAAAAACTCGCATTAGAATCCAGTTTTAGCGTTGCCATCATATCGGTACGTGAAACTAAATTCGCCAAAATAAAAAATTCTTCATTAAACGAAGTGCAAAATACAGCGTTCATTTTGCGATTAGTATAGTCCATAAACTACGAATTTTGCAGTATCACATTTGCTGGTTATACCATACACTTCTTTCAATCGATACGAATGTTGCAAATCCATATATTGTTTCAGTGATGCTTTTTAAAGGCCAACCACTAAAAGCTGCAATAATTCATGTGTACTTTGCACACACACGTTTTTAGAAGAAATTGTTCATATCGTATTACCTTGTTGGTTACATCAGCGTTCTCTCGTGGTTTTGAAATATCGCCAGACCAAAGTATTTCGAATTATATGATACCGCCAAGATTGTCGATAATTCAAATTTTTTGGCTTAACTCAAGTATTCATAAACTATTTCATGGGCTTTCTTAAAGGTATTTATAAATAATTCATATCACGTTAAGTAAAAGCCTAAACTTCAAACACTAACTTTCCAAATTTCCCGAAATACGTCCTACGCAAGTGCAGATAAACGTCTGGTTCCTCTAAGGCATGATGTACGTCAATATACTAGCAAAAATGGATTAAGTTCGTAAATGTTTTCCTTGAGACAGTGTCAATATATAGCCGTATCAATTGCTGGATAGATTGCTGGTAAAAGATGTTCATGCAAACCCCCGTATTTTATTCTATTCTGGATGCCAGTTGCAGCAATATTTACTCTATGTGTGCATCAGGACTAAATATCATTGATAAGAGCAGTATATAGCGATCACGTGCCAATAATTGTATTCACTTTAGTATTGAATACCGTCTATTGGTATGACTAAAACGACACATTGATCCATGTCATGACATATAAATATTAATATAACACAAACATACTAGACAATTTATTCACATATGACAGGCACGTCTGAGAATCCACGATTGTACTTATCTTATATAACAGCTTTGGAATAAAGTGGATAATGTATGGTCTGGTGTTTGTAAGTAATGTGGAAATCGCAGGAAATTTTAGAGGAGGAATTTATTAAGCATAAAAGTTAACTTTTTATCATTGATGTGAAGTCCACTTAGATAACACTTACACTTCGTTATTGCCAGTGTAGCAACTGGTTACTCTATGCATTTCAAAGAACCGCAAATATTGTGTTCAGTAATAGCTAGGTCCAGACTTACCCGGAGCCGGCAGATTTCTGGTAGATACTGTACACTAGACGTGTAACATGTCCTGAAACCATGTGCCCACCAGTTCGGTGAGAAGTGTTTTATATTTTGTAGAGTAAATCTTGCAGTTTCCTTAGGCACCACCTAGGTGCCGACGGATGTCTGTCGGATTTTCATACGGTCGGAATTGTTAAAACTCAAAACATATGACTGTCAATTATAGTGTTTTTATTGAACCTGTCCCCAGACTACACAATTACTCAAATATCCTACTGCTTTACAAGTGTAATGAATTATGTATTATGGTATTATGTATTTTAATCAGCATGTAGTCCTAAAAGAGTTACAGGATACGCTGGTAGCGGCATACAACAAGCATTATTAAACTGGCTTCTGGGCTATACGTAGGTAAGGACGTCAAACATAACATTCGCTTTCAGGGGGCAAAACTGCAATTACTCCGGGATATGTGTGGTTCAGCATCCAAAGTTCTTTCAATACACATCAGTTTTATTAAATTAAGACACACGTATATTTGAATTATATATATCCCGTACGACTTTCATTTTTATCTTACCGCCTTTGCAAAAACATCACAACATTATTCAAAATACGCCCCATGGCATAGAGTAAAATGTGATGAAATGGACACTAATGTTTTGAAGTTCCAATCCCATGTCTAATATCTATGCTTTCGGAGTATCTTGAGATATAATGCTTTCAAAATATTTTAAATAATAATATGTACATTGTATATGCTTTTATAGTAAAACACATACATGATGCATTGTTAATACAACAAATCGAATTAGCTGGTACCTCATTGTAATATATGTGTCAACGAACAATCGGATTAGGTTAGCGGACCATTTAGTTACAACGGGATACGGCTAACGAACTATCGGATTTGGTAAGCAGCTAAGGGTCAGATGTTCCACATTAGACAACGTTTCAAAAAACGACAGTCAGAAATACAATATCTCCAATATAAAACTATGTTGCAAACAGGTCCTGTGGAAAATCTCGTGCAATTATAACACATAACAACAACTACATAGAAAAAAGATTACAAGCTGTATTATTCATCATCAGCTTTTTCCTACTTTGATTGCGGTTTATTTACAATGCAGATTTTGAATTCAATATGGCACCATATGAATCATACAATGACCAATTATTATCGTAATGTAGGTCGCTTAAACTAGGATTCCAGCAAAACTGGGTCATTTGGGTCAGCAGATATTGTCCGTTAAAAAGCAAACCAACTACATTTTGTATTCCCTTCAGTCCGATAAAACAAATATAAAAGACAATCGGACTGTATTTCAAGAATGAATGACGACTCCGGGGTTATATCGACGAAATAACGGATGTCTTAATGTCTTAATCTGTCTATTAAAGCTACAAAATTAAAACTCTTCACTTCGTTTCTGAAACCAGAACATATTTTCTTGTCTACCAACTTCGTTAAAGCGACAGATGTAATAAATCAACATTTGTAACTTAAATATCCAAATGTGATCTTGAATAAAACCCCAACGTACAAAAACTTCCACAAAGACCAGTCGAAAATAAAATGTAATTAATGGATGGGTGTTACAATTAAGAGAATCCATATATAAAGCTTTGTAAGAGAAACCCTTTTGGGGATTCTAATTCAGGAAATAATATGATTTTACTTTTATACAAGAAAGTCAAGGTTTGTATCTGTCAAAGAATGTATAGACTAACATAGTAGACAAAAACTTTAGATTTAGATCTTAATTTATTAGAGTAATCCTGGTGATCATTCAGCATCGGTGATTGTGTACGTGGCAATTTACAATCGATGTCTGTAATTCAAACCGCAACGTTACTAGTTCTAAGCATTTTAAAATATGTCTGTACACACATCGTGACAACACCAAGACGGAGTAACATCTGATACGTCCAATAATTGAACACTAAATCAAAATATTTAGGATGTTTAATTCAGTGCTTAACATTTGCATGGTCATTCATATTTTAGTTTGTCGTACGATCAGGATTATTGTCAACGTTGACTAAAATAATTCAGATATTGTAACGACAATGATAAATAATGGTATAATAATAAATATTTAGCAATCTTTCATCTCCAAAATGAGCATATTATATGTTTCCTTGCCAAAAAGCATAGACCGAACGGGCTCTTTGAAAAGGTAGGACCGATTATTCTGTTTCTCTGTTGAATATCTTGTCTATATCTTGAATATTTGAGAATATTTATACTATCTTGTATTTGGATCAAGTTTGCTTACAGAGTTATTGATGACATTTTGACTGGAATCGTTACAACATGGCGACACAGTCTAAACTTTGTAATGCTAAACTCGATCTATTTGATATCATAAAGTTTTACATCATACATGATAACATAAAAATGAGCAATTTATGTCTGAAGATAGATATACAACATTAAGATAAAATGCGACGATGACTTGGTTTAAACAATACTTATTTCATAACATATTTTACATAAACGTATTTATACCAATCAAAGATTGAGTAGTAAGCTAAGCTTGTTTAGAAACTTGTTCCTTATGGATAGCAGTAATTGTTGGTAACTGTAGAAAAATGTCGATGACTTGATATTATTAGCTAGGTAAAAATGAAAAAACTTATTCAAAAACACAGATAATAGATAATTCTCATTTTATGTTCATTACATTATATAGAAAGTATTGCAACCGCAACTGTCATATGTAATCATTTATATTTTTACGAATCCATATTAAAACAGTGCCAAATTGTCTTATACTATTTGGCCAAGTCGATGCTTACTCAACATCAACAATTATACGAAATTCTGAATGTATGTAGATATACGGAACTGACGAATTGACAAAATTGTAAATAACCAAAATATTTATTCAAATGAAGAGATCAATCAAAAAGGCGGCACTCATTCCCCGAACCCGAATCAAGACGTAACCGGTTCGTTCCAATGCTATTATTCATACTGTGAGAAGTAAGAGAGTGAAACTGATATCAATTTATATTGATTGCGATGTACATTGTAGTATACAGTTGTTTCAATTTAACAAATGCGTTGCAAAAGTCTATAAAGAGTGCGGAAAGGCATTCACCATCAAAGCCAAGTTTTACCTGAGTGGATTTCTTTGCGAAGCGTGAAGTATGTGGCCTAGTATTTGAATAGCGGTTGGTGTTCACCTTGCCACTTATACAATAGCTTTTTGGTGCTCATATATTTTCCGTTTTAACATCTTCATGAAACGCTTAAGTATCTCTCCATAGACAATAAAATATTCACCTAGCCGAAAGTTACGTCTTTGTTCAAAAATCTTGATTAAAGTTTACTATTGCGCTTTCACCTCAGGTCTTTGAGAGATCTTTAGAAATAATTGGCTAGGTGAATGCCTTCCTATTGTACTTTGGCAGAGAGAATTAAGTACTGAGATATTTGGAATGTTGTTAAATATATTGTTATATAGAAAATGATCCATGTACGCTATTTAAATGTAAAGCCAATGGTGAAACATAGAAACATGTCCATGGCACATGGGTGCCTCCAAGGTGGTATATAGTAACACTAAAACATGTCACTAACACTCTAGGACAATTGATCCATCAAAAAGTCTATCCTTTACTGACAACCACATGTTAAGGTTAATAATCTTTGAAAGTGTGAAGAAATTCCACCGAACGGTTTGAGAGGAGTTCAACGTACCGGATATGCGTTACGTACGTACGTACGTGAGGGTGGACGGGAACCGATGTCATATGCCCAATTTATAAATGATTGAGGTAGACACAAAAACACAAACATGCAGGTATACGTTAACGTAAATGACATGATTCTTATTGAAGAGCCATTTGTGCAGAGCTTTGTTTGAATCTCATCTTATAGCCAAAACGTGGACTTCCAGCGGTTGATCTTGTTATGCCTTGTAATTGTACATGTAAAAATGTCCTCTCTGCGATTTTTGTTAGGTTTTGTGCTTTATTATTGTCTTTGTTTATCGAATTCAGGTACAAAAATGTAGATACCTATTGTTTTTTATTCTTATTATAGCAATTATACGAGAAAATTTTATTTTCAGATGTTAATTTAATTTGAGACATGCACACCCAAATTCGTTAACATGTGAATTCCTTATGTAAAGAATCCGCACATGGTTCGCAAACATGATATAATATATCTGACTATAAACAGCAGTGCGCTGCAAATTATTTATCTTCCAGGCAACTCTATGCCGTAGTCCCATTACTCTGTCAGCCTTCTCCAAATAAAGAATGAAGCTTAATAGATATCAATTGTAGCTCCCATATTAAGAGTGTAGAATAATAAATCGAAATTTAAGCACTACCAATAATCAGTGTAGTCTATGAGTTGAGTAAAATGACGCAACGAGAACCATACATTGATCTACAAGAAACAAATTCCTGTCAGCTTAGTTCTCAAAGTTAACAACGTCACTGGAATAGCCCATGTCTATGGTGCTTAAAAGTGTACGATTACGAATATATATTTAACTTTTTCAATTAACGCGTAGCCTACTGTTCTACTTATTATTGTACTCATGAAGTATATGGCCGTAGTCAATAACATGAATACCCGGAATAAGAGCGCTATAAAATGTAAGCATGGATTCGGACCAGTAATACAAATGCAGCAATGTTGATCCATACACGTTTTGAATAATCGTAAAAGAAAAAGTAGCAAAATAAACGATATAACAAGAACTCTGGTAGAACTATTTATATGTTGTTAATATCAAATTTACCAATTCTCTCGCCTACGCACAGGTATGTACGAGTGTTTGCAAATAATTCCAAACTAAGCAATATAAATGATATTGACCTACTTGCGCGAACTGCATGTTTTTGCATTCTAGTATGTTATTGTAATCTCGGCATTCGTAGATAAAACCTCACATTTCCAGTTATGTTTTGTTTATTACTCTTCATTAGTAACATATATGACAGATATAAGATAAGGTTGATTGTTTGTTTTTATATTTATTCATAATGCCACAAAACTACTTAGCCCGCAACTATGAATACATCAGCAATTAATTATAGCGTTGATCACAAATTTATATTCAAATGCCTCAAATATTTTAATTTTGGTGAACAATTAATAAAATGGGTATCGTTGTTCTATAAAGATGCAAAAGCATGTGTCACGAACAATGGTCATTGCTCAAACTTTTATGACATCAAGAAAGGGGTACGTCAAGGATGTCCTCTTTCTCCATATTTTTTTATAATATGTATCGAAATATTGTCTAGACGAATCAATACATGTGAAAATTTAAAGGGTGTTACTATATATAATAAAGAAATGAAACAATTATTATTTGCGGACGATGCCAGCTTCTTCATCAATGGTGAAAAGAAGTCGTTTGAAAAACTAATAGATATTTTAGGAGAATTCTCGTTAATATCAGGTCTAAAACTAAACAAAAATAAATGCACAGCACTTAGAATAAGTTCGTTAATACACAGTGATTTGGAATATTGCGAGAAAGACAAATTTGTATGGACATCAGACTCTGCTAATACACTAGGCGTTGTCTTCACTAGCAACATCACAAGAATGCACGACCTAAATCTGACCCTCAAAATTAACGCGTTCTGTCATTGCCTACAAAACTGGAAAAAGTGGAACTTATAGGTAAAATAAATGTTTTGAAAACATTTGCACTCCCAAAACTTATATACCCACTTACTGTACTACATAAACCAAATATAGACGTTATAAAGAACATTGAAAAACTCATGTTTGACTTTCTATGGAATGGTAAACCAGATAAAATATCAAGAAACACAATTATACAAGACTATAAAAATGCAGGTTTAAAAATGGTGGATATTCATTCTTTTATTGATGGATTAAAAATAAGCTGGATAAAACGATTAGAAAATGATAAAGCCAATAACTGGCAGCATATATATGAACAAGAATTAGCCATTTATGGTGGAAAATTATTTTTTAAATGCAACATGACAGAAAATTGTTAAATATAAAATCAAAATTCCTCAAAGACATAATGATATCATGGAGTAAGATAAATTTTAAATCAGAACACAAACAAATATCAAAACAAATCATTTGGAATAATAGCTCAATTAAACTAGATAGAAATACCACGTTCTTCTTTGAAGATTGGTATGACAAAGGGATACTCTTTATAGAGCACATTTATGATTACAGATCTTCAAACTTCTATAGTTTCGAAGATTTGATACAACTGTACGATATACAAATTGGTGATTTTACTAAATACCATAGTCTCGTACAAAACATACCAGCAGAATGGAAGCAAACTTTGTGTACATAACCTATGTCACCAGAGTACCTAATCCATAAAATTAAAAATAAAATAAAAATCAATATAATTGCATAAAACATTTTGATTGAAACCAAACAAAATAATCCGATTAAGCAAATTTATAAATGGAATCATGAAATAGGGCACGATAACATGAAATGGGATAATATCTTTTTAACTCCTTTATTATGTACTGTTGACACAAAACTCCGAGAATTCCAATACAAATACTTAATGAGAACTATCCCAAACAACTCGTATGTACTAAAGTGCAAACTAGTTCCATCTACCCAATGTGATTTCTGTTCTATGTTTCCAGACAGCAACATACATATGTTCTGGGAATGTCATGTCATACAAGCCTTTTGGGGAAATATTTATAATTTTTTAAAAATATATGTTCCATCTATTAATACTTTTAACTATTTTGATATATCGTTCTGCACAGTGCAAAGTAATGATCCACAAAAAAGCTGTCTAATAAATTACATAATACTTCTTACAAAATATTTCTTTTTCAAATCAAAATGCACACTTACTAGTCCAACAATAGAACCTTTAAAAGAATACCTGATACATAGAATAAAAATAGAGAAAACAATATCCGAAATAAAAAATCAAAGTGAAATTTTTGAGAACAAATGGAGTGCTTTTATAATATTATTAAATTAAGAAAACACAAATATATTTTATTGAAGAGATGGTGCAAAAAGTATCTGTACATTCTACTTTTATGTCTCTCTTTTTCTCCCCCCTCTCTCCCTCTTTCTCCCACCCCTCACTCTCTCTCTCGAAAAATAATTTATAGATTCATTTATTTTTATACTATTTGTTAATATGTTTATAATGTATGGCATAATGGTAATGTATTTATAAATGAATAAAATTGAAAGGACAAAAAAAATAATTCCAAACTAAGCAATATAAATGATATTGACCTACTTGCGCAAACTGCATGTTTTTGCATTCTAGTATGTTATTGTATTCTCGGCATTCGTAGATAAAACCTCACATTTCTAGTTTATTACTCTTCATTAATAACATATATGATAGATATAAGATAAGGTTGATTGTTAGTTTTTATATTTATTCATAATGCCACAAAACTACTTAGCCTGTAACTATGAATACATCAGCAATTAATTATCTGAATATGCCGTTCGTGAACGTTTGTTTTACTTCAACAAATACCAAGCAAATAAATACTATAATACAGATAAACATGCATCAGGTAGTCGGTCAATATAAATACCATTGAAGAGCGGAGGTAGAGAAGAACAGGACGAGCTTAGATGTATGTATTAAGTTGTCCTTTTTCAGTGGGTTGTGGTGAAATATTATATTTTAACGTGGTTGCATTAGAATCTGATTATATAAATATTTCCGTAATTCATGATGTCATTAGGTGACATAATACACGTTGTCACAATACTTTGTTCAATTGTACTTAGTTATGTTTCTTCTTTGAGACCAGACCTGCGACAAAGTATCTTTAATGCACGTGAATTTATTGGATAACTAAAATCCTCTATTTGTGTTTGCTTTTAAATTAAAATGGAACAGGGAATCCAGACAAAAGTACAGTAGTACTAAGGCATTTTTATAGCTATGGAAGACATCAATTCGTAGTAGACTAAGAAAGACAGAATGTCTGACATTATTCCAAAGGCAAAGGCATACAATACATGATGTGATAGACTTATATAATATTCCTCCATTTATTTGGACCTGATCTAAATCATGTCCTAACCACACTGTCAGTGAAATAATTTATTGTGTGATAATTGTAGACAAATGATCGCTAGTTTGTTATAGAAAAGATGGTATATGTCTGTACACTTATTACCTTATTATACCATTACCAGTTTCAAGTTTTACAAAACTTATCAAAGGTTTTTGCCGAGTTGGCTACCTATTGTGACTTCGGTGAGATTTGTCCAGAGCATTTGTTGTGTGAAGGAATTTCTAAAACAATTTATTTGCATTATGTTGTTATTTTCGAACGATCAGTCTCAATTAGTTAATTCATTTCGATTGTGTTCATGCGGATTAAGTACTCATTATAAAGTATGACCCAATGCTTGATTTTTGCATTGTTTTTATTAAAATAATAAGATGGTATTGTATTATGTGGGGTGATTTTCCAATGGGATGTGCAATTAAACGCCTCGCTGCAGTGAATCATGCACCATTATAGAGCATAATATCCGTTATTCTTCCAATGACATCGAGCTGGAAACATCATATTTAATTGCCACTGTCACTTCAAAAATATTATTATGAATCGAATAGGGAACGCAGCATTTAACTTAAAGAGCGGAGAAAAGAAGGCACATTGAAGGCGCAGTGTACAAATTGCTAGATGTGTATGCATGTGAATGTGGTCAAAATAATACATAAGTGTAAACATACTAGTGTATGACAAAATGTAAGATAAATATATATGCCTCAGGTGACAACATATACTGGTACATTGTATTTCTTTCAACCGAATGCAGCCCTGATCTCTGGTATGTATATATCTATCTAACAATGGAGGAGAAATGGAAAGTATCTGCAGTATTTGCAACAATCGATCCTGCATTGATCACTCGTTCAACCAGCGTAAACTTCACCAGTAACATACTCTGGTACAGAACGCTGAAATCCGAGCACAACGAAAGAAAAATCGATCAATCAAATTATATTTCGTTCATTTTCATTCTTATAATGCAATTGATCAGTGTTCACCACAAGTGTTTTCTAACATCGCTCGCCTATCGTCCAATCAAAGTCAACGTTACAAACAGAACTATTAACCCGCTGTTCGGATTGTATTTTCGGCAAACAGAGTGGATGAAATCGAAAGTAAATTGTGATATTATTTGCATCTATGCCTTGTACGATAATCCGAAAATGTATTATCATCAGACTTTGAGGAAATCAACTGTTTGCATTTTTATAAAATATATTAATAATTCACACATTTGACTTCACATGAACGAATCTTCGAAAGAAATTAATTGGAAACATAATTGAGTGACACAATTGTGGTAACCTTGGTGCACGTGTCAAACGCTTCGATTATTCGAATTCCGCATGTCATGTCTATGTTCTTTTCTAATTACATACTCGTGTGTGTTTTATAGTCACCAGGATTGACTGTGTCTCTATCGCACATAATTAACACTGGGAGCCAAAGTACGATTTTTTTCTGTGAATTTCTGTTATAAGAAATAAGGGAAAATACTTAATCTTTCAGTATATGTAGCGATAGTGTCTCTCCAGAGGCCTTATTTATTGTGTTGTATGTAAATTACTTTGCACAGTAGCACAACCACATCTGTAGGTACGGTTAGACGCCTCATTATTTATTCATTGTCAGACAGATACAAGGTGTCAGTGTATGTTTTCTATCGTCGCATGGGTAATAAAATCAGCTCAGAAAATACAATTGAACGATAACTAGATATTTTTGGTTGTTAATCTCAAAAGACACTTGTTCGCGTTGGAGCGTCACGGGAAGAAAGTGTTGACATTAAAGATATTACGGTATTACCTTAAAACATCTTCTTCAATTGATTGAACCCGATTCAGATAACATAACATTATTGCAAAAAGTACGTTTAACTGTGTTATCGGAGCATGTGACACGTATAGATGCTAGGTAAATATTCTACGACGTAGAATGCACTTAAAACACACAACTGTTGCATTTCTTATAAACTTGCTAAGTGCCTGCCAGGGATTTCACTGCCACGTTTTTATCAAATCGTTTTTCCAGGGAATTATGTTTTAATTATCGCATAATGTTCACATATTCATGATAAAACTTTTATCATAAAAAGGTCACTATTCAAGGGAAAATTCGAAGCTTTTAATATACATTGTTTTTAAATATCTATTCGAAGGCTTAATTTGTATGTCACTGTTTAAGTTAAATTGCTTATTATGACAATAAATCATCGGCAAGGCTAATTACTGGTCACGAACGTAGTTTTATGGTTGCATGATGAATAACATTATCCAGGTGTGAACCCACAACCTGCCAAACTGAGGCTGAGGCTCTTTCATTCCATTTATGAGTATATACTGAAATGTATACTTAATTTGCGTTGAACTACTTTTAAGAGAGACGTGGCTTAATATCAATTCTAGCATACATTTTGTCTCGACAGAACACGGTTGTGCAGCAGGGAATGATACTAGTATAACCGACCATGTAACTGACGCATGAATAATCTATAACAAATCAAGTTAAGACCCGTCTACACAAACGAAACAGAATCGTAAACAGAGACAGTAATATAGTATTTGACGATAAAGTCATTTATCTTTATATACCGTAAGCGAAACTGTAGCTAATACAATAAAATACGTTCCCTTATTCCAGCAAAAAATATTCCAGAAGTATTATCTCTTATCTGCAAGAGGTTTACACTGATAAGTAGTTAGAACAAGTTTATGATTTTGCTCGACATAACGACCGTGCCATGCATATTATCAGATATTCAAAAAACCGTATAGATATACTCACGCGAGGCATGTTCGTATTCTTACAATTCTTGGTACGAAACTCAAGCATAGAAATGCCATTGATGCATCATTAATTGCGTATTATACGGTCCCTTTGTAGAATCAAACATTTCGATAGTTTTGGTTCAAATTATTTCCATCATAATGATACTGTAATCCAGTGATTCAAATACTTGTTTTCCGGAAAAACGTGTCTGTCAGTTCAATATGTCGTGTATTTGCTACTTTACGTAGCAAGAAATACTACAACTTAAACATGTAATTTACCCAAACAAGTCATATAATGTAGAAAATGTCAAGGAAACATGTTTCCTCAAACCAGAAAACAGACCCGGACTTTGTTTATGGTATCAATTCTGATACAGTGCGTTTTAATTTTGTCAGTGAATCGAAACGTTTACATACGTCTCTAGTTAAAACTGAAAACTTGTGTAACAATTTGAAGCAATTTAAGATACTTATGGGTTCTGTTTTATCAACGTATTTACGGAAATCGTAAACATACGTTTAAATTTAAGTTCTGTGTTATACTTTTATGATTATAAAATGTGGTAATTTGAGCTGTACTTCTAATCAAAATTCAGTTACTGAACTCCTACAAACAATTTATTCCCAATCTGCAGTTGTTGAGGAATTAAACATACTTGAAATTTATGTAAGTTTACGATTTCCGTAAGTATGTTGATAAAAAAGTACCCTGGGCCTTATTCACCAGACTGAAACTCTGATTTCAATCACCGCCATCTCTTTGCAATTAGTTTTAACCATGTGCAATTTTATCATATTATTAAACAGACTTTTAATTAGACTTTTAGACTTACAGTTGATTACCAGTAATTTTGCTAAAGTATTAAAGTTTGTGACACTCGTTATTGAGAAAAACGTGTCTCAAATCGTAAAACTAACAGTTGTTGGCATTTTAAGAGGTGTTGCAGACTCACAAGCGCTGCTGATGGAACAATGTTGACCAAAATACGTGTCCAGAAAAGCGCGTGACAAAGGCATCGGCATATTGAGACGAAAGTGAAAATGACATAATAAAGGATAGTACCGGGCTGGTTTGCGTTTAATATCCGCCCACTTTACTGGAGTATTTCTACAAGTTTTCATGAGAGAATACTTACCTTAATAGGAGTCTAAACATATTTAGTTGATTTATGATACCATGGATGCTTGTGGTTCAGCTCATAATTGTGGCCTTAAACATCCAATTCGCAATTTGAATGTCATTAAAGTAAAAAACAAGATGGACATTTTTTCTAAAATGTTATACTAATTTAATATTTTAGGTCGATGGAAAAACACTGGTGCTTATATAAATCACTGTCAACAACTAATTATGGTGGTACCAATCGCCATAACGCAAATCTAAAATGCATTTAGTTGTAATTGAATTGTGTTAGCTGAATGGAGAACTAGTTGCGTTGACAATGTTTCCAATATTCATAGAGACCTGAAAGTATACGCACGAGTAAAGCAATCGACAACCGGGTGGATTATTAATAACAAGACAGAAATAGCAATATAACGATATATTATATATCATTCTGTATAATTAGTTCCTGAAACGTATAAGAATATTTGCCAACCTTCAAAGTAGTATTACGGATAATAACAATTTCGAATGTGTAATAACACTCGTCGAAATGCATATCTTAGAGGCATCCTTGAAGCAAACAGACACTATACTGAAATCAGAAGTGAGTATAGAAGCGGTGAGTGGCTTCTTTGTTAATATTTACTAGCAGATATATTGAATACACGTATACAGACCGTATTAAATGCCTTTAAAGTTATGTGTTATATCTATGGCAGCTTCTAAGTTCGGTCTTGGTGTTCTTGGCATTTGCCTGATTGCAGAATAATTGATAATTGATATATATTAGTCAAATCCAAAAGAAAAAAGAAAAGCCAACATTTTAAAGTCTGTAAATATATTGTAATCTAAAAGGCACACTGAAAGCAAGTACTAAAACATAACATTATTATAATGAAAACAATTTGTAATTAATAAGGAATACAATACGTACATGTACCAGTTATAACTCAGTTCATTCTGTATGTACCCTGCAGCCACTTTGCCCAACATCTCAACTCATTGTAAGATCAAAAACATGCTACAAACAAGTAAAAACGATAGAGAAGCAAACGAATCAAAGTCCGCAACCTCAACATAAAAGCCATATGGCACATTAGACTTGGTAGACATACACTGATTAATGTAAACATCATTAGTAGCAAACACAAACATCTAAGCAATAAGACGTTCTTAAAATGGGTATTTATTGTTTGAGTTGTAATTAATCGCTGATTATTGGTATACTTATTTCCCATAAACTGTTTTAAGGCTATGAATGTCATTATTATTACTTCCTCTTTTAAAAGAATGGGCCCAGCTTATGCGTTATATATTAATCACTTGTCTTTTTAAAGGTTACAAAGAACAATCATCCCTTGTATTAAATAATTGCATCTGAGGCACTGGAAAATATATTGGCGAACCACACTAAGCCTATGTGAATGGTGTTGAGATTGAGACTTTTAGAAACGACTGATTTGTAAACTAATTTGGAATTGACAAACATACTAATTATGCATATTAACATTTCGCTTTCCCTGCTAGCAAGCTTGGTTGGTTTAGATAACGTTGGGTGTACTGACTCTTTACAATAAGGTGATACAGTATTACGTACATCTATGTGCAAGCCGCAATGCTCATTGGAGAACTGCACGTAAAAGATCAGGTGAAAAGCTACATGTTATTACATGAATTATATACTTAGCAACTTTTCTAAGTCCACACTTATATTTTTGAAGATAATTTTGTCAACTGTGTATGTAGCCCAATGAAATTTGGCTATTACTTGCGTGTGTTATATGTATGCAGAATCGTACAACAAAAAGTCGATTTTGATTAAAATTTATGTAATGAAAACACTCATGGCATTGAAATAAAAGAAAGTAAAAGTTGCAAATACAGATTTTAGGATCTAGGATGACCACAATGTAGTCGGTGGTCTCTATTGAAAGTCAATTATCCGAGTGGGAAGCATTGCTGAACGGAGAGGCTCATTGAATTTCACCGTCTTTACTCAAAAGTTGGCATGCGTCTTTGACGTATAGCGAGTTTACGTCAAGACGTCACAATAAATACTAAGCGCTCTCGCTATTAAATCGACAAGCAAACGATACGTTTTCTTTAAGATAAACACTCATGATAGTAGGCATTTATAAGTTGAAAGTCGATCAGACGTAAATGTTTAGGTAATTATTTTTGATTGGCGACACAAACTATTACACTGTACTGTAATGACGTCACTTCCTATTTTTCTGACATCATTAGACGCATAAATGTGATATCTAATTTACTTACAAACTGTTTTTCATACGTAGTGCTTGATTGGACATAAATTGAAAACAATTGGAACTCACTCCAGGGTAGCGTAAACACGTGGCGTCACAAAATCACAAAACGTACGTCAATCTCGTACCTGAAGAAACACGTGTCATTATGACATTTCGTGACGCGGATTATTATGACCTTGTTGTACAAACTTCACATGCGAAATTTTGTCACTTTACTGCATAGAATAAAAGAGTTATGGATAAATGAAAACGAGGACTTAGAAAAGTTGTTAAGTGTACATACTTTTGCTGAGTATACTCAGTCGTTAAACATAATTGTTATAATGCGTTTGTCAAAACAAATAATGTATTCAGCATACTGGATGTAATCAAATATTGGTAGCATATATGACAAATGTACTGAACAAGGGACTTCATTCTAGACGTTCAGAAATTGAAATTCATTGGCTCGCCAAAACTGTGGTAAGAACTTTTTATTTGGGACTGTTTGTAATATTGATACAATGGCATCGGGGAAAGATACGTAATGATGGTATTATCTCAAATCATCCGAATAATAGAATAACTTAATATGTATATTTTGTTCCAAAACCGAAATGTTTTGTCAACCAAATTATGTGTTTGCCAATCATTATATGATTACTTAAAGTATCACGAAGACATGATTGTTTTTTTTCGTTTAGTTAAAGTTAAAGCAATTTGAATATATTTATAATTGAACAGTAGATAATGCTCAGACAAACCGATGAGATACCGACTAGTTACAAAGTTAAATGCAAAATCGATACAATATTATGTGTGTGACGTTCTACAATCACACTTGTCCAAACATAAATATTGTGATTGTTGTCAGGGTTATTTCTGTTTTCTGTACTTGGCTGATGCAATGGAGTGCTGCCGACTTGTTTAAGATTAACTGTTAACAAATAATTAGATACTTACATCATATACAGTACTGCCTCCTTGCGATACATCGTGTCTGTATTTGCATTTCGTACTTCTCCAAGAAGTAAAGTTATGTACATGCATAATCATTCAAGTGTGTAAGGTTATTAAAATGTGTAATACATGCATAATATTATACGAAGTACAAACTCTTCCATGCTCTTTTGGTCTATACAGTGTATTTGAATTCCGACGATTGCAATAATCAAGCGGATCCGTCACAAAACGAACGCCAACACATCATACAAAACACATCGATCAACATGTATACTGGCATTTTTTGCAATACAATACGTGTTACTGGTGTCCTCCAGATGGATGAACATTGACTTGGTTATCGAATGTCGATCGACAGTAGAGAATACCATTCGGACGAAACGAATTTGATTACTTTAAAGCATTAGACTACAATACAATATTTACTGCAACAATAACTGCGTCGAGGTTGCTAACAATAGCGATGCACCATGTCACAAGACGAAATTGCAACATAATGCAGACAATTTCCTGGTAAATTATCTTGGTTAATAAGCAATTTTACACGAGTAACATATTTTTTAAGTCCTGGATATGATGGCTACGTTCATACAAATGATTTTTAGTACCGAAAGTGTTGACATGTAATCAGCGAAAAGAGAATTAGTTGACAATAATACTGCCGTCGTGGCTCGTAAACAACCATTGCATGGTCAAAATTCACAGAACACAAAGATACATTTGGTTGGTTAGGATAAGCATAATCTAAATCACTGCAATTTGTAAGAGTTTAATAACCTATTACCCATTGTCTAAATTGTTGACTCATTGTTTCCATAGCCTGTTTAATTGAATCACACTCAAACTAACAGTTTCTAATTACCTTTGTATGACAACGTTAATTAGACGCTAGCATTCAAATACTTAGATATGTCTGTGATCATAAAACAATCATACAGGAAATGCGTAATGTTATCAGCCGCTCGTAAAACCACATGTAGCACAGTCGAAGTGAAATCAGTAGCATTGCAGGAATGCGTAACAAGTTGTACACAGACATCAAAACGTATACCACTTAAGCACGTATATATTGGGTTCATATGCTGTCTTCAGACAAAGTATTTGTTTCGTAGATCAACCTAAATTAAACGTAATTAGATCTAATGCGTACATATCGGGGGAAATACTTCGTCACTTCAAGTTTGCACCCTTTGTCTTCATTAATGCATCACCTGTGAACCAGACTTAACACTACCGTTTGAGGATTTTTGTTATGTGCATCTTGTTCGGAAAATTCGTACACATATTCAATTATCTTTCAAAGATCGCACCTTTACATAGCTATCTGTGCCAAAGGTTGGTAGGTGTCCCACCCCATCTTGTCGGATTAAATGTGTTAAATGGAACATATAACCATAATTGAATACAAAATACTCGCTTAATTTAAGTTTGCTTAGTCCGCCTTCTTGTCACAAGTTTTCTTACCTACAATTTATAACGTGTTTCAACACCCGTTTCACTGAATTATAAGATCGTCACCATACGTAATGTGAAAAAGCAATTACTGTTACAACAACGTACTTACAAAAATTTTGTGACTCTTCATATGTAACAAACTAGTTCAGCAGGCTAAGTTATATCTTATATAGCAGCTTATCGCTATTGGTAGTTCACAGCTCATTGAATAACGATTCTAATTCGAGGACACTTCGAGAAAAAGTACATTACGACATGACAAAGATGTGTTATCCAAAAGAAATACCAAACACCTACGTATACCCTGAAGTTCAGTTAATTAAAAATCACAAGTCTGCCACTGAAATAATTTGGAAATGGTGTTGAACTATTGCCATTAAGAGATACCGGTTGTCATTTAGTACTTCATTTATACGGGTTTTGATAGAAGCTGAGTAGTTAAGTTTGTAGCTTTACTATTTTCATGTATCGGATCATTTAACCCATCAAGGTCAACAGTGATACGGTTACACAAATATGACCAATGTGAAAAGAGACACCAGACCTTAAGTTTTGGTACACCAGTTAGTGTAAAAATATTGTTGAGTAATATGCAATGCTAAAACAAGGTCAAGCTATCAGTATCGGTACTTAGGGAAACTTGTAAAGACGTAAATGTTGCATCTATCAAACCGTTATCAGACAGGACTAAGATACATAAACAAGCCATGGTACTGATCGCAACTAACTATCAATTATAACGTTTTGCGAGGATGCATTATCGAACCACATTACGTGGCTTGAAATCTAACCACAGGTGCACAAACTTATCGTTGTCAAGAACATTCACAGGTAACTTCTGTCAGTTGTTAAACCTCATATCGTGCAATTGTTCAGACCCACATTCCATTCAACCAATTATGACGAAAGGTGCAAACGATATGATCGACTTGTGAATTTAAAATCTCAAAATTGTTTACATCTTCTAGACTGATTTTCAATATTAACACATTCCTTTTGACAATTAAGCTCGGGCAAGCGTTAACACGATTTTGTAGTCATCTTCGACTGATCAAAGGTGCTTCTTATTCCTTTGAAGTATTACATATTGGGTCTACAGAAATACATAAGAAGCTTTTAAGACTCAATCTCTTATCCTCTGTATTATGCATCGTTGGCTTATACTACGTTTGCCATCGATTTAGACAACAATTTTTGACAAAAAATGAGGAACATGTTCACGAAATAATTTCCTTCTTATTTACGTTGTATGGATATTTACTTACCTTTCTTTTCCGTTTGTAAGTATATACATGTTGATGCGAACTTGGAAATGCAAGGATCCACATTTTTCATGCAATTGTATCACTTGTAATTTCAAATATTGATATTAAGCCAAAAATGCCATAAAACTGCTCAACTGAAATAAAACGCATTTAGTAGATTCAATATAGTTATCTGCTTAAATGTTTCTTACTCTTACCAATGTATAAAAGTAACTAAGACTAACCATTAATACACATATGCACAAGAAAGAAACACATACATGTATGATAGATTCAGATACAATATACAGAACAATCCACTATCTCTGTTCGACTATGCGTTCCAACAGAATTAATTGGTTAATACATTATACGGAAATGCAAAAAAGTGACTTACGATTATTGCATGCTTTTCCTATGTCATTTATTCAATTTCCCAATGTCAATTAAATTGGCATTTGCCATTTATGTTGTCTAAGAAAACCTTCATTCAACTACAACTGTGTTCTTTCAATTTAATGTGTTAACGAGTTTTTTCATTTGTATCACAGAAATTTGTTTCGTGCCTCTATCAATATGTAAACAAGTCATTGCATGTCCTATCGGTATTCCATATTATACCAGATTGTTAACATGTTATAAATCAAATATCTAAAATTGACTTTCTAATCCAACACCGTTGATCAAGTACTAAGACATATCCAAAATACGACGGTGCTTTCAAAGATTTATTAATTCACACTGAGTCTCTAGTCAAACATTCTGGATAGCGTTCAGTCATAACATATTGAAACCTTACGGGAATTCTGGATGGCAAACTGAATCACATGCCCGTACAAGTATAAAAAATCTCCGAAACAATGTGCACCATGTAAGATAGTCTTGCTAATTTGAAGTGACAAAACTGTGTCGTTATCAGGTATAACTATTAAAACAGACAATGCAAAAGACAGTAGATTGAATAAAATGTGCACCCAAGAAACAAAATGAATATGCTAGGTACACCCTAGGGTTATCTGATCTGTACTACGAACATAACTTACGTTGCACACACAACATTGAATCGATGTGATAAGTCTCTGGTCAAAACAAGCATGTGTGATATGTGAATAGTGTGTTTTGGTATTTGTCGTTTCTTGACAAGTTTCTAATGTACATCTACCGTATTGCAAATGGATACAAAAGTTTGAAGTTATTATTTTAGCAATTATATGCTCCTGGCAATGACATTGTACATGTGCAGAGGAAAGCTGGCAGCGCATCTTTTGCTTTACATCAAGCAGAAAAAAATGATGACAACACACGTTTAGACGCCGATATTAAACTGTTAGCAATAGTATTGAACTATTTTATTACCTCCCAGATCAAACGAAAATGATATATTATTTATGAGTATGCATATTATTAGTAACGTATTTCTCACTTTATACCTCCGATGAAAATAGTTCATTTCTATTGCAAACGGTGTAATTTCGGTTTCTGAGCATGAGCTATGAAAATTGACGTATGAAATATACGCATTTTCTAGTCTTGTTCAGCATTGTGCATCTTGCATAATTGTTGTTTTGAATATATTGCATGTAGACTACCGGACCGCGAACTCATATTGACCGACAAATATGCATAAAAGTCCAACTAAACCTTTTAATGTACAGTTTAATAGTATTGTAAACCATGCTCTGCAATTACAGTATTCATGCATCCTACGGATTATTGTCGACAAACGACCGACACGACAACATATCCGTGACAATGTCATAGAACTATCGGAGCAACACCAAAACACAGTCAACTTGGTGCACAAATAGAACATTATGTAGATCGTAAATACTAATTCAAGCGATGTTTCCAATTTCAGCAACTATAGTTTGAACATGTAATACCAAACTGGTTGTGCTTCCCCCTCTATAAATTGGCAATTTATTTTGAAATTGCAATCCAAAATGCAGTGTTTCATTTTCGGAAAATTATTAATGTATAATAACAGATTAAATTGTATAAGCTGTAGATAACTGTCAGGTATATCAGCAATTTAATTTGCTCCTATCTTAATTAATTCTGAGAATAGCAAATCTGTATTATAAAACAACAGCGGAGCAGATCATGTTCTAGGCATATTAATATTATCTTGCAAAGCATATTTCACATTTTGATGTGGTATTACTTTTCAATTAAAACAATGAGCGTTTCAATATAGTTATTCGAGTAATATTTTGTTGATTTGCAAAACATTGGAAAGGGATATCGAATTAAAATGTAAGCTGTTCAAAAACAAAGATTACATTTTCATTTATTTTAATTACACAATGTATAAGCAATGTTTCACATGTCTTTACTGATTCCAATATAAAGTAGCTTTTTATCGAACATTTCCTGAACCTTATGAAGAAGGTAATGTAAAATATGATAATGCAAATACCAGTGTCACGATACGCGACCCTCATATGAAGGAAGAGATTTATAAAAATAAAATGCTGAGATCGGAGATTTTGCTGTCCATACTTGTTAAACGCACCCCCTGGTTTTAGTTTGGCCACCCAACTAGATAAATATTTTATCAATCAAATAGCATAACTTTTTGTTAGATTTTATTCTGGGCTTACCTACCTATGTTTGAGGGCGCAAAGGGAAATAATTTCATGGAAAACGAGTAGAATGATTAGTTGCCTTTCTTAACATATGGGTTTTTAGACAGACTGCCCTGGTGTGTACAGTTGGTATAACTATTGATGCTTACCCGCATGTTTCTGATTAGAATCCCACCATATTCCATATAGTATGGCGCATACCAACTGCCTAGCTAGACTTGTATAGCAGTAGGTCCCGATTTCGATTCAAGACCGCGTAGTGCTAAAAAAATATAAATGGTAACACAGATTCACTTGCTGACCATGTCGCAAGCATACATGGGAAACTGGTTTATCTTGTTTAATACCAACGTGGCGATCACAACAGGTATTATGCATTAAGTTTTATTATATGACTTAGAAACACTTCTTTCACAAGCTCACTTAATATATACATACTAGGTATAAAACAACAATATACCACTTGTGTATTTTATTCGTACGCTTACGTTATATATGACCCTGAACACCATGCAGTAATATATCTCGTACATCCACATCAAGTGTAGCATATTTAATTCATACGCCTTGTTCACCAAAGCCTTTAGTTGTTTTATATGTAGCTTGTGTAACAGGTGACTCGTCGACATAATTCCATGAAATTATATTATCTATGTGAATACTTACACACACGGGATTACTGTAATTATATTATTTGACGATATATCAAATATATTTCCCAAATGTAGAAACTTGCATCAGCTACTCATTTCCAGTTACATTATCTTAGCGATGGCCTACGTATCTAAATTTTCCAGGAGCAATGTGTCGCGACCTTTATCCTGGATACAGACAACGGTTCTTGTAAACCTTCAGGGGAAGGGATAAATAATCAAACTTGACATCGACACCATATAGAATAGGGTTTTTAATACTATAAGAAACACGTGAAACTACTTGACATTGTTTATTATGCAACAAATATCAAATTGTTAAATACATTGCAATGTCAGCATTCTGTGAATTATGGTACGTCATTAGGTTTTACGCGCTGTTCATAAACGGTGTTACAATACAAAGCAACGCTGAGCGCTCAGATAATGGAATAACACAGCGAATAAAGTATAGAATAGCACAATCAAATCATAGAAAGCTAGCTTTATTCTTAATACTGACATATTGTGATAGTGCGGTATTTTAGGACTACAAAATACATATAACAGCATCATATATTTCTACGCAAGTATTCATTAATTCAAGCCTTGTTAAACAGATTACAGGATAACTAAGAATACACCTTTCCCCAGATTTTACCTTCCAATTCTAAGACAAATATGACAGCAGCATATTTTTCTACGCAAATATTCAAATCATTCAAGCCTTGTTATAAAAGTAGTTAAACTACACTTTCCCCTTCGTGACCTACGTGCATGACTCTTTGGTCAGATGTATAATAATTTGAATAACTTGAATAAAACACTTCTGCATGTTATTAGGTAGTACATTGTACGTGTCTGTTTGGCATAGCTAGATAACAAACAACCTTACTTAACCAGTATAATTGAAATAAGATGAAGTATAGATACAAACAAGTCACAAATCATCACACCTGTATGGTCTAAAAGAGATGTTGCAGGCTTAAAAGCGCTGGCGATTGAACACATTTGACAGGATAATGTGTGCAAGATGCGCGTGACAATAATCCTTGGAATATTAACATATTGAGAAGAGTTACTTGCCATTGACATATTGGTGGATAGGACCGGGCTTGTTAGTGTTTGATATATGTCCACTTCAATTGAGTCGTTCTACAAGTTTTCATGAGGGCATAATTGCCTTAATATGAGTCTAAATTTCATCATGACATTCTTAATTGATTTATGGATCACTTTGTGATCAATAACATCCAATTTGCTAGTTTTGTGTCATTAAAGGTAAAAAACCAGAAGGACCTTATTTCTAAGATAGATTTTATACTAATTTCATATTTTAGCTCGATTGTGTAACGCGTGCTGGGGCTTATATTAATCATTGTCGAGAACTTTTCTACATGGTACATGTACCAATCACTATAACACGAATCTAAAATTAATGTATGTGTTATTATGGTAGCTAAATGGAGGAATACAAATGTAGTGCCGTTGACAAAGATTCAACTTTGTAAAGAGACATGTAAACATGTACACAAGTAAATTAAAAAATGAAATTTTATTCCGTTTACATGGTATAAAATATTGATGCGTTGATTGTCAAACGTTATATATAACACATAATAGTTGTATATCGGCTCGTTCGATATAAACGTTGTTGGATCAATGACAAAATGTAAAACAATAGTTCCCATTGTTTCAGACACAGGAATATAGTTTTGCTAGGCTTATCCCCATATGCAGACTGAATAATGTATAAAAAAGTCCAAAATAAAACATTGCTAATATTATTGTACGAGATGAAAATACAACATTTCTAACAAATCAAAGTTCACGACACGAAAATATGAGACATATGGCACATTAGACCCGGCAAACATACCCTGATTAATGTAAACATAGTTATTAACAAATACAAACAGCTAAGCATTAAGACGACCTTAATGTGGACAATAAGTGTTTGCGTTGTAATCAATCGTTGGCTATTGATATACATATTACCATAAGCTGTTATAAGCCTATGTATTTCATTATTATAACTTTCTTTAAGAATATGTGAAGCAATTATTGTATCTAAGGACTCAATACAGATTTGATTTGCCTTTCTACTGTAAGGAATGTGATGCACTTGAAACCATTTCGGTGAATCAAACTATGCTAAATTTAGTGACAACATTACTAGTTTAATTATGAATGGTGTTATGATAGAAACTCTTGGCAGTAAACCACTTTGGAAGGTGGTGATACTGTTTGAATTAAGGAAATAAAACACATTCCTGGCTCCCCGGCGTTTAATGGTGGAAATGTACGAGGGGTCGCGTGTCGTAAAGAACGGCGAGTAGATAAAACCGGCGTAATTTCAAACATATACATAATGATTACCAACATTTCGCTTTCCCTGCTAGCAAACTTGATTAGTTCCGATAACGTTAGGTGTATTCACTCTTTATAATTAGGCGATACTACATCTATTTGCAAGCCGCATTGCTCACGGGAGAACCGTATGTAAAAGGTCACATGATGCCTTAAGCACATTTTCTTAACCTATCATAAGTTAATGTAAACAAACTAGAATTATGTCCATGAGCGATATATATACTATGTTAGAACATATGCCTCTCAAGTTTGACGTTACAAAGCTACATGTTATTACTTAAAGTATTGATACTTTTGCTGAATATACAAAGTCGTTAAACGTAATTGTTATACTGCCTTTGTCAATACAAATAATGTTGTCGGTAAACAGGTCGTAATGAATATTGATATCATATATGACAAATGCGCTAAACAAAGAACTTCATTCTAGACGTTTAGACATTCAAATTCATTGGCTCACCAAAAGTTGTAGTAAGAACTCTACCTTAGGGATTGTTTGTAATATAGATACAGTGACATCGGGGAACGGTACGTAATGATGATCTTATCTTAAAAACATCCGAATAATACAAAAACTATTATGTAAGTAAACTATTATGTATATCTTAGTCTCAAAGCCGAAATGTTTTGCCAACCAAATCAATTGTTTGCCAATCATTAGACAGTTACTTAAAGTATCACGAAGACAAAATTGTTTTTGTGTTTAGTCAAGCCACTATTGAATCCAAAACAAGCAATTTGAATATATTTATTATTTGGACAGTAGATAATAATCAGACAGACCGATGAGATACCGACTATTTACAAAGATACAACATGATGTGTGTGTGACGTACTACAATCACGCTTGTCCGAACATAAATATGTTAATCGGTTTTAACAGATACAAACCGTGCCAGTATTTGTATTTCATACTATAAGGCTCATAAAAGTAATTTCAAAATTGATTAATATATCCACAGAAACCGAAACAAGTATAAATGCGGATTCAAGAGAGCCGGTCGAATGTACTACCTTCTAATACCGATAATATAGACCGGACACCCACTACTCTCATACGTAGAGTTATATACATGTACATACATAATCATTAAAATATGAAAGGTTATTAAACTATGCAGTACATGTATGTAAGAAGATTACAAACAAACTCTTCCGCGTCATGCGCTTTTTGTCTATATTTGAATTCCGACGATTCCAATAATTAAGCAGTTCCGTCACAAAACGAACGCCGACATATCTAACAAAACATATCGATCAACAAGTAACATTGCCAATACATTATGTAACCACAGGGAAGCTAAACTGAAGCCGATGTTAAGCAAGAGTTCATATATACGTATATTGACATTGTTTGCAATACAAGCAATTCTGTTTGCTCCAGAGGAACATTGACTTGGTTGTCAAATGTAGACAGTAGTGAAAACCATTTGGCAAAACGAATTTGATTACTTTAAAGCATTACCCTGCAAGTCTCTATTTACTACAAAAATAAATTTGTCGATGCACTATGTCACCAGACGAAATTGCAACGTAAGGCAGACAATTTCCTGAGAAATTATCTTGGTTAATAAGCAATTTTACACGAATAACATATTTTCTAAGTTCTGGATATGATAGTTATGTTCATACAAATGACTGTTGGTACCGAAAGTGTTGTCATATAATCAGCGAAAACAGAAAAAGTTGACAATAATACTGCCGTCGTGGCTCATAAATAACCATAAAAAGGTCACAATTCACAGAACACGGGTAATACCTTTGGTTGGATAGGATTATTCCCCATTGTCTAAATTGTTGACGCATTGTTTCCATAACCTGTTTCATTAAATCACACTTAAACAAACAGTTTCTAATTACTTCGTATGACAACGTTAATTAGACGCTAGCAATCAAAAACTTAGATATGTTTGTGATCATAAAACAATCATACAGAAAATGAGTAATGTTATCCGAAGCTCGTAAATCGCAGGCATCACAGACGAAGTGAAGTCAGTAGCATTGGAGGAATGCAAAACAAGTTGTGCACATATATCAACACACATATAATTTAAACACGTCTGTGTTGGGTTCAACATAAGTTAGACGTAATTATATCGTATGCGTATATAGGGGGAAGTACTTCGTCATTTCAAATGTTCACCCTTTGCTTTCATTTAAGCATCAAATACATACATGTATATGCAAAGACTTAAAACTACCGTTCGGAGGTTTTTGTTATACTCATCTTGTTCGGAATATTCTTTAATCTATTCAATTATCTTTGTTGAAATCAAAGATCGCGTTTCGTCTATGCTGTATATGCCTAACAATTGATTGGAGTCACAGTCCATCTTGTCAGATAAAATGTGTTAAATGGAACATATGATCTAAATTGAATACAAAATATTCACTCAGTTTAGCCCGTCTTCTTGACCTACAATTTGTAATTTGTTTCGAACACTCATTTCGCTCAATTATAAACTCGTCACCATACGTAACGCGAAAAGGCAATTACTGTTAACACGTACCTTCAATACATTTTGTGTCACTACTTATGTAACAAACTAGTTCAGCAGGCTAAGTTAGAGCGGTTTATATCTTTTTCGGGAGGAAGTCAAAATATACATACTAGACAAACACTACACATTGTATTAGAGTCGTTTATACAAACAATACGAGCGGGCGTAAATAAAACTTCATAGAAAAATATACATACATATATCTAGTGTGTTTAGTAAATTTACTTTTAGTTGAAGTATCATGGTATTAGAATCGTTATTTAATGAGCTGTGAACTTCCAATTTTGGTAAACTGCTGTTGTAGATACTAAACATTAGCATAATTATACAATGATACTTCGACTAAAAGTAAATTACGGCCTGACCCAGATGTGTTATTAAAAACACCTATGGATACCCTCACGTTCAATTGCTGTAAAATAATTTAATTTCGTTGGGACGAAATTTCGTGGTTTTGACAAGTGTTATGCTGCATGCAACTTTGTCTGGCCCTTGGTAATTAAGTCCAATTTGAGAGAAACATTTTGACAGACGAAGAAATGATTTGCCATCGTAAAATGCTATTGTCGGTGTCGGTGATTTTAAATATCGTCTCTAAAATCTCCAAATGAGGGCCAGCCTGCAACTTGATCTTTTTGTGTAATTTCTTCTGCAAATAATCAGATACTAACAACAACAGACAGAATAAGTCAAGCTGACAAAACCAGTATGGAACTATTTGAAATAATATGACCTTACTGTATTCTTTGGGGCCTTTGGATAATTCGTATTTGTAGCATTAATAGAATTATCCCTATACAATTACACACAAGCGTAGTTAGGTAAGACATACCACAGACAAGACGTTCTTGTCAGAAACGTTTGAACCCCCTTATGGCATGATTACGGAAATAGGTATATTATTCTTTAATGACAACTGTACCATCGACCGTTGGAACGTTGAAAAGTGTGATAATGGCGTCCTATTGATCACAGATACGATGTGATAAACAAAATAAGGAAAAACCTCCTAGTTAACTATCAATATAATTGTATACTTTGAGGCTTGTTAGGTTACACCTTTACTGCATTGCAGATTACAATGATAACATTTATATCTTAAGGCGAACATATTCCATTACATTAATGTTTCCATGCGCAATGAAGTGAACTCAATACGCAGATATATAGAACATTAGTATTGAAAGAACCATTGAATTTTGACATATACCATTTGAAAAAATAACTTAGTTTTTGTGGCATATGTTATGCTCCAATCTATGGATTATTCTTCAAATCGCAAGATGGAACTACTAGTCTTGGTAACCTAAAAACTTTAAAAGTTGATATACAATAAGTAGTCCAGCAATAATGTCCAATAAACATTAATTTTTGGAGAAAGTTACCAAACTTGGTACAACTGTTCCTTGGTCCATTTGAAACATTTTTTTCATGAGACCCACTTAAAATATTTTCTTTGGTTGCCATAGCAACGGTTTTCAAAATGGCCGCCAAAATGATCAAATGGCGGTTTTCGCCCAATAACTTCAGTTTAGAATTGCATATCGTGATGAAACTTGCTGTATAAGTAGCTTGATTCAATACGCCACTAAAAATAAAAAGTTGTATGGGTGGGGTCAATATCTAGGTCACTGTAACTAAAAATAGAAAATCGGTTTTTGCTCAATAACTTCCGTTAAGAATGAGATATTTGGATGAAACTTGCTATATACGTTGCTTGTAGGATGATACACGTTGGGATAAAAAATGGGACATTTGGGGTCAAGGTCACTGTTACTAAAAATAGAAAATCGGTTTCCGCTGACTATATTTAGTCTGGAATGACATATATGAATGAAACGTGGTCAATATATGGTCAATATATGTCCGGGAAGTTACTTTCCATCAAAATAGGTGTAAATGGGGTCAGGGTCGACGTTGATAAAATAAAAAGCCAGTTTCTGCTTAATAATAACAATTAATTACGAATTACAAGCAATATATAAGCACCCTGATTGGTTTTTCTATATTTTTGTTACCATGGCAGCCACAATTATTGTCTGAATAAAACACAAATAGACATGAATAATCTGCTTATTAATTTGTATCCACATACCAAGTTTCATTAACCTAGCTTCAAAACTAATTAAGCTATGACCGGATCCAGATCTTATAAACGGACAAAACCTTGAGTTTACTATATTATATATATAAGCCAGTCTCCAGGAAAACCTGCTATTTTGACAAGAAACATTTTTTGTGATGTTTCATAGTTATAAAGAGTAATGACAATGAAGCATGATTCAAAAGAAATTGTGTAAATATCTTGAGTTTTGAGGAAGTTACAGCTGTTTTTGTAAAGTCAATATTCCGAGTTTTTTTGCCTGATGTCGCGAACGTCATTCGAACGTCATTTGACTGTAAAAAGTATTTCATAATTACATCATATGATTAATTCTTGACATAAAATGTTCAAAATAGTGTCACAATTTAGAATTATGTTCTGATTTTTAAAATATATATCATAATAGAAACATGTTTCATTTAGAGAAAGGCTACTGTTGTTTTAAACAGCTTACTCTTAGTTTTTCTTAATTGAAGTATTTTTCCGAAATTGGTAACCATGGCAACAAAGTTTATAGTTTCAACATAGTTTATGAGGAAATTTAAAGCTAAGATAAAGTTGATATGGATAAATTACTTAAAGAAGAATCAACAGATATATACATTTTTTCACTTTTTTGAGCCTTTTCAAAACCTTGTTTTGTACAGTAATTACATGATGTCAAGTCAGCAGGTCTCATATATAAATGGAGCATTAGGGGTCAACGTCACAGTTACTTTAAAAGAGTATCAGTTTACTATGAAATTAATTTGAATGAGATATTATGATGGCAATTGCTGTAAATGTAGCTTGTCAGAAGAATATATAGCGTATTTTGCGCCAGATTATTTGGCCGACATGAAAGCATGATTTTCTAATTTTCATGGAATTTCATAGTTTCTTGTTGTGGAACTTCAGTGTTTCTTTTTTCGAATATTTCAAACAATGCAACGTTAACAAAAATATATGAGATGGTGACCTAAGAGTGTAACTCTTAACACATTTTGTCACAGTAATCAAAGAAATGGGGCCCACTTGAAGTGTTAACCTCTTTTGATAAGCAGTCTTGAAGCCCTGTATAATTTCGAAAATGTCCAGGCCACACCAGGTACTAGTATTTGAAATATGACCAGGTAAAGCCATCTCTAACAATATGATCTACTCAAATAAATATGCAAGATTCCATGCCTGTGTGGTATTCATCATTATGCCTAGGTCTACCTGAACATTTTTATCCTGACAATAAAGATACCTAGTTTGGTCGGGCACAGCAATTCCTCCTCAGAAATTCGTTTCTTGGCGACACGTTGTGTTTTATTCCTGTCTTAGCAATGCTTTTGGTAGATAACGGCTCTTTGTGGTACACATCATTGCCTGGTACATAATTGCTTGGAGTAGGTTGTTTCATTTACATTTTTTGTGTTTTATTTCAAAGAATTGCATTTTACACAAGTTATTTCATACATAAATGTTTTGATGTATTAAGCAAATTGTTACTACCAACCAAATGCAGTGAGTTATTAACGAATACGATGCTTAATAATTGTGTGTACTTCTGATTCCAAAAAATACATAATTACTGTTTATGGTTAGTAATGTTTTACCCAAAAAGATAACATAACATATGAACAACTTTTAGAACAGATTATTTATTTCTTAATATGCGAAAAGACAACATGTGCCTATCGTAGTGATTAATTATAAAATAGCACAGTTTGTGGCGTTATGACATTGTGAAAATTCCACATTATTCCAAAAATCCTCACTTTTATTTATTTTTGGACTGTTTCACCCCAAACATATCCCGAGACCACAGTAATTTTGAAACTAGATTATTAATATCTTAAGAGGAAACACTGCATATGTCTATCTTAGTGATTCATAACTAAATGATGTGATTGTTACCATTGTAGTAAACCTATTTAAAAAAACACCATTTTAGTTTATATTTTGTTCGATTGTACCCCAAAATAGCATTCAGTAATCATAATTGATAATATATTATTTGATATACTTAACTTTAAGTTACTACAAACTATTTGCAGTTGTTTTATAAATAATACGATTATAAATGCCATCGTGGCCTATCGATTCCTAAAATCCTCATTTTTGTTAATATTTCCAATGTTTTTGCCCCAAAAATATCTTAAAATACATAACATTTAGGCACCAGATTAGCAATATCATAAGCAGGAAGACAATATGTGCCCATCCTATTGATTTATGATCAAATACCATAATAAATGACATTACAGTAAACTGATTCCAAAAATCATCATTTTTGTTTTCATTTTGTAGTATTTTACCCCAAAATATCGTATCTTGATTAAAAGCCGATAATTTCGTATGATATATAATATTATAAGATACTACACTTATATAGCAGGGGTTTTCAATAAAATACTACTATAAATGACATTGTGGTCTGCCAATTCCAAAAATCCTCACTTTTGTTTGTATTTTCTCATGTTTTACCCCCAAAATATAGGTCTCAAGTATTAGTATAGAACTCCAATGAAGTATGTTACTAGGCAACACTTATGTGGCAGGATATAACATAAAACATATATGTGCATTTTGTGCCCTGTTCTGAAATTCGCAGAAAATGGTGACACAACTTAAAAACTCAATTTTCTCAATTTCATGTCAATGTCATTAAGGGCCCTTTTCTCAGATCGAGGCTTATTTATATTGAAATTTACGTCCCAAGAATAAAATACCTGCTTTATCCACTAATTAATAATTAAACTGGAATACATTTAACCAGATTTTAGTATAAATGTTAAAAATAAAGTATCAGTACATGTATACCTAAAGACTATTATATAGACTATTTCTAATTTGGCGGCCATTTTGTCGGCCATTTTGGATATTTCAAAAACATTTTTCGGTTAAAGGTATAAGTTAAATGTTAGTTAAGTTATTTCTAACAAAAATACTTTACAATTACTCATAATAACGTTGTTATCATGCGTTAAATAAGATATACACCAATTTTTCGTTTCCGGCGGCCATCTTTAAAAATGGTTGCCATGGCAACCATAATGGCAGATACGAGATGGGTCTCATGAAAAAAATGTTCCAATATGTTTGCCCAATGTATATACCAAGTTTGGCAACTTTCTCCAAAAATTAATGATTACTCGATTTTTGGAGACATTATTGCTGGACTAAAGTAGGAGTTTTAACATTTGATAGCAACGAGTCGCTTTCCGTTACTAAAATCAACACTGTGCTTGATATGCTAACGCAGTTTTACGGTCATATATTAAAAAGTGATAAGAACTTCTAATTACACCAAGTAGTTTATCTGCTAAACATGTTTTCATTGCCGCTCAGTGTACTAACAAAAATGGATAAGCTAATAAACAATTTTTGACATTTTGCAAATAGTCTGAACATATGATTTCATCTAAGCATTTCTTGGTTTAGATTAGATAGAACAACGTTGATAAGAATACCATGTCACAAAATGTTCAAAACAATGCCAAACTGAACTGAATATTAAAAGTGTAATTTTAATAATGTTGGCAATAAAACTTATACATCCGTCTGAGAACCTAAAGTGTTTTGCATGTTTTAACAATAAGTATTAATGCATTAACTACGTATTCGCTCTGCGTACTCTGAGAAATGCAATTGATTGGAAATAATGGTCTAAGAATATGATTATCAGCTGCTGAAGTGAAGCCTGCACTTAACAATTGCTCTCAATGCATATGTGGGATGTAACCTACATAATATTGATATTATAAGGAAGTCGTTCTCCATTAGAATTACCATATAGTCGTATGACGTCTAGTGTATGTATACCTGTACATACCGTTTGTGCAACATTTTGTATTTTACTGAGTTTCTTCAGAACCGTTCAGAAACAATATAATTAAAGCCGTAAAACCTTTCTATGCATACAGTCTGTATGTACAGTCTTGTTCAGATACTTTTAGAAAGGAATATATTTCCCAAAAACTAAACTTGGAGTAAAATGCATCCTGTAATATACGTGTACATCTATATGATACACTGTACGCATACATAATTGTGTAATCTCAGTTTTATCAATCAACAAGTTGTTATCTCGTTGCCGTCTAGGTAACTTCCGATCATTAGATACAAATGCACCTATATGGCGTGGAATTAACAACAGTGAAAGTGGAAACATAGGTTCTTACAAATTGTAGTGTCTATTCATAGGATTTCAGGAAAAAGCGAAATGCCCGATAGTATTTAAATAATTATAGACAAACTTAACACTAGTGCTCCATATAATGAAATGTTAAAGTAACCTTCAAGTCAATCGATGATTCAGTATGGATATTTATCCACACCATTTAACAATTGATACCTAGATAAAGTATGTTCATCAATGGTAAAATATTCCGAACAATTATGAATAAAACGTTGTCATAACTTTACTTTGATCGATAAGACTGTCCCTTTTGACTTCGATTGTGTATGTTTCAATGGTTAAGTTTTTCAATCGAACAGCTTGCATTAGCATATGCTAGATTCTAGCTAGATGACTTATCTTCGTAGAGTAAATATAACGGAATATAAGTCAACGTGTATACTCGATAAATGAAAAATTACTGCGCCGCGGAACAATCTCAGTAATACGTGATACTAGAACAAGGTGGCGTTATCAGTATAAGTACTATGTGATACTAGTAAAGTTGTGAATGTTGCTCATACCACACCGTTGTCGGACTATGATACAAAAACAAACCTTGATACTGATTGTCACAAACTATCAAATATATCGTTTTGTGAAGATGCATTATCGTACCACGTGACGTGGCATGAAATGCAACCACAGGTGCACAAACTTATCTTTGCAGGTAACTTCAGATAGTAGTAAAACTTCTAATCGTGCAATTGGTCAGACCGGTATTTCATTCAACCAAAAAAGCTGACGAACAGTAACTTATTGGTTTATTATTCTGTTAAAAGAGCTAAAAGCGGAAAATGTTGGTAATTGTTATTAGTCTGTAGCAGTCTACTTATTTCTTATAGTGTACTCTCAAATACAACATGTATACCGACGGTTTATTACATTTTTCTTGCGTTTAATGTATCAGTGAGCATAACCTTTAGGCAACACAATCTCAGTAAAAGCTGGTATAAGTGCAACAAGTCTAGTCCTTCGTCCTATCAAATTTGTTAAAATTTATTTGTAATAACGTAATCATGACAAAAACTGAACTATTTTTATCTGCAATTCTATAACAATGATTCTAGATGATCATTTTTACTGCTCCATGCGGTCTACATGATATAAGTCGTCTTTCTGCGAATTCGATCCTTAAAACCAAAGGTATGTACAAGTATTTTAACTCTCTTCAAATCTTTATTAATAATTTGCAAAATCATAATTGAATTTTCCATCACAATGTCACAACGTCAAAATCGCTATGTCATTTTATGTCATTTCATGTTAGACAAGTTCGAAATATTGAAATACTACACAGACTAATATAAACAAAAGGCCCATATTCGTACGAAAAAAAATCTACAAGTGTAAAGTCATGCGGTATATATTTCCACTATAGTTTGAAATTGACCCATCATATCAATGTCATTCATTTGCTTAATACAAACTTCCGAAACATTTCTAAATCGTCTTGAGTGGCATTGTTAATTAGAACTTGTCAATCAAGGAACACGTTTTCTTTACTCAGATACTTTACATGCTGTTTGAACAATAATAACACTTTGTAGATCCGTATCACAAGTTAATGAATATATAATTTTTATCGTGAAGACATCAATAAGTGTGTATAATATGTCTTTAAAAGTGCGCGAGCGTACGAGTACATACGGCTTCTTTTATCAGTTCCTGGTAACTGTTCAAACTTGAATGACATAGCAGTTTTGACGTTGTAATTTGTGCACTTTTTAAAAGTCGTACAGGTTTTCACTGAAGGCCAGTTCACATACGTAAGTACACTAAACATCAATTCGAGGCTAATCAAATAACATAATAGCATTTATTAGTCATGTGGCTGCAAATTTTATTTTATAAACTGCCGGACTGATTTACTATCTATGACCGTTTAGAGGGGAATGTGTGGCTTCATATCATACAACACTATATGTGATAAGTATTTTTTTACGAAAAAGACAAATCAACTGTCAATTACAACAATACTTGTTATAAATGCGTCTAGTTGGAACACAGTCATATTATATCATATGTTTGATTTCTAAATCAAACACATACATTGTAGTAAGCAGCCGATATTCTTGCACATTCTTTTCAAACCTTATATTTAAACATAATACTGTTTAAAATCTAGAAAAAACATGCAATACTCCCAACATTATCATATGGAAACTTACCGAGACATCCGTGCATTATAACATCACAAACCTGAATAGTAGCAGTCTAACACAGACACACAATCAACATTGCAACGGCAATAGTGTTAAGACTGATCGTATACATGTCTTGTTCGGGCTTCTCTGATTGAAAGTACGCACGCATTATTATATTGTGTCCAAACTTCGAGTTAAGCGTAGAAGGAACATTGCGTTACGTGTTACGTATCCAACATCGTCATGATATTTGCCAATTCGTCTATTGCATTTATATTTAGTCTCACATTGCAACAAAAATGAGCTCCAGCGGAAGTCCTAGATATATAATTTAGTGAAAAACATTATATGGATAATTTAAAGGAGACGTTAATGTATTAATGGTTCAAATTGATATTGGACAGCATAATGGCAAAACTGCAACTTTTACGGTATATGTCAAAGGAGACAGATTGGTATATACAATGTATGCACTTAAATACATGCTGTGAAACATTCTAGCAACACCGATCATTAAATAGCAATACTGCTATTCAATAATGTACTTTTGCAGTACGCAATCACATCGTTTCTGTTGATTAAAGTGCACACGACAGCTTCCTGTTGTAATAAGGCTTATTCATGATTACATTTGCCGCTGCCCTTTCCAAACGATTATTGTTATTTTCGTAATCGGCGCTAGAACTCATGCCACAGCTGTAACACTCCGATGGAGTAAAATGGAATGGGTACATACTCTTTGATTAGTTAAAAGAATACAGTAAAACCAAAAAAAGCAGAACTAATCTTATTTTATGTATTGTCTTGAGTGGGCGTGAGCAGCACAGGAAGCGTCGAACTAAGTATAGGAAGAATGCTAAATAAGTAGGGACAGAGTGATAACAACACATAATGAGAATTGAAAAGGGGCATTTATTTTAATGCCATAAAAATAAGAACAAGCGTGTAGCATAACACGTTTGTTTAAACAAGAATTTAAGCATGAATGACTATATCTGGGCGAAAGACACGCCAAAGTTCATGGTGTATAGCATATAATATCTTTATGTATTGTTAAACATCAGATAAAGTGAGTAAATATATATATGTATTCTTAAACATCAGATAAAGTAAGCAAAAGTACATGGTATATTTAAACATCAGATAAAGTAATCTAAACAATACATGGTATATATCCAAATTTATCAGTACATGTTTTGTGAAAATTAAAGAGGAGGTGGAGAGGAGGTGGTGGAAAAGCAAAGCTGAATAGACGCGTGAAAACTGCGTCGAAGATAGAATAACAATGGCTAGCTCATTAGCTATTGGCTAATAGCCTAAACGTCGTGATAACGAGTATCTGATTGGTTAATATAAATAGAACAAGGTGTTGGAAAAAACCGAAACAGAACGGACCGAACGGACCCTAGTCCGTTGAGTCCCTAAAGCTAGCCCATGACATAAATAGTTTTATGTGTGCATAAAACAGCATTTATGTATTGTCTTGAGTGGGCGTGAGCAGCACAGGAAGCGTCGAACTAAGTATAGGAAGAATGCTAAATAAGTAGGGACAGAGTGATAACAACACATAATGAGAATTGAAAAGGGGCATTTATTTTAATGCCATAAAAATAAGAACAAGCGTGTAGCATAACACGTTTGTCTAAACAAGAATTTAAGCATGAATGACTATATCTGGGCGAAAGACACGCCACCGAGGGGAACAAAGTGCCCTGGCACGTTGTTACCCAACGCCCAGAGAGACCCTACTGTGCTGGACGACCAACGAAAAATTAACTTGGAAACTAACAAAAAGCTAAAAACAAAAAATAAAACATGACAAAAATGAAGGCAACAAGTTAAAACATAGTATGTACAGCATAACTATAAATTCATGAAAGAAAACAAACCAACAATATTTACATGGTGCCCAACAATCAAATGTATATGAAACTACAACTTTCCTATTTTTATTCCCTTTCTATAGATATCACCTGAATGTTAAAAACAATATTGTTATGCTGTCTTAGCAATGTGATTTAGCAACTGCAGTTAAAAAATTTAAATGTTCTTCGGATATATATTTAGAAAGAAACGACCCCTTGCAAATTATTTGTCTATTGCCAAGAGTACAGTACCAAGAGTCATATTAAAGCTTCTACCCCACATACTGTATGGCCCTCTATAATTGGTACTCTGACTGACCTCGAATCATAGTAGAAATAGTTTATATTGTTTTTTAACAGTTTCCAAGGGGACATAGCACCGGCCTAGCAAAAATACATCAGCATAGTTACAATAACATACATACATGGCATATAACCCGTGGCCTTACACCATCAGGACAAAAGTACAAACAATAAGACATCCGGCGTTTGCCGCTTAAATTGTGGCTTGCTTTCTTAAGTCAAAATACATTGATATGCGCCAACTCATTCACATTAACACTCTATATAGTTGACACTCCATCTGTGGCCTTTCAAGTACAAACCAAATTACATTATCAGAAAATAACATTTATCTTGTGTACTATATTGTGTACTAAAAGTGTAACTGACGGCTTTAACACCGTCAAACAAACGAAAAACAAGTGTACATAATGCAAGTAGCAATATCAAAATAAGCATATAAATAAGTAAATCAAGTATCAAAGTCTATTCTGCGGCCTTACACCGTCAGAAAATGAAACATATTCAAAGCAGTAGTTACTGTAGTATATAGTAAATAAACTTCATACATTGTTATCTCATTAGTATACATCAGTTCTGCAGCCTTACACTATCAGAACATAAAGCATGTTATAAGTAACTTTCTCCAGGCAATAGCATCCGGTTCTATGTCAGTTGGTTTATCTGTGGCCTTGCACCATCAGAAATATAGCAACACGGTATCAAGGGAATTTATTCCAGCTCACACCCTGACCCCCAGTGACAGACATTGCGAAAGTTAATGATGCATGTAAACTATATGGGAAGGAACTTTGGACGGATGTATTTCAGATAAGCTGATGATTTCCACCGGCCTAGAAGCTTAATTTGAGCAGGAGACATGTTAGCCTCATGGGCATGGGTTGCACCACCAATCCTAAATGAATGGGAAGTATAAACCGAAGGGTCCAAGTCACAATCCAGTATGCATGTGCGTAAAACCCTTCGGAAATATCCTGTGCTCACCTTAGACCCACAGACATGCTTGAATAATTGACCCGAGCTGTTACCTATCTTATGGAGGTATTTGCGTAAAGCCGCAATTGGACAGAATTTAGGGTTGCTCTGACAAGAGATGGGTATTCTACCTAGCTGGCCTTGAGAGTGTTTGTAATTTCTTATAGTAATCAACGCAGAACTAATCTTACCCTCTGTGGAAAGAAAAGAGACGTCTTCTCTATTGAGGACATTGTGAGCACCCTTTTCGTTGTATGCTAATTCCCCTACCCTGAACAAGCCAAAAAATGCCAACAAAAACATAGCCCTCATGAGTAGATAAGTGTACCTATCTTGGGTCATCCTTTTTAGGGACCTTATGATGTTCTGGACATGACTTAAAGTAAATGGACGACGTTTGTCTGTTTCCCTATAACGTATTAAGCTATGTAATAAGTTCTTGATGATAAATGATTCTGATGGGGAAGGCATGTCTAGCAATTTATGAATGTAGCTATAAGCTGATATATAAGATGTGATAGTAGAAGGCTTGAGGCCGCGTGAATGGCAAACCCCAATGAACTGAGCTAGCTGTTCTGTACTGATAGGAATCAGGGAATGAACTGGATAAAAATCGTCATGGAAAGATTTGTACACCTGCCATGCGTTCTGATAACTTGATTTAGTGGATGGAGCCAAACACGATTCCAGTAGGTTCAAAACCCTAAAGTTTAGTGCAGAGTGATCAATTCCTCTGGGACTTTTATGGGATCTCTGTCCATGTGAGGTGCTAGGGATCTGAACTGGTCCAGCTGTAAACGAGAAAGAAGGTCTGGTAAGGTGTTCAGTTTGCCGCTTATATGTTCGGCTCGTTAAACTTCATTGATGCAAGGACTAAACGACGTACTAACGACATAACTACTGGCACCTTGCAAGATTGTTTGTTTATGATGTGGACAACGGCAGCATTATCTGTATGCATGACAATACACTTATTGTTTAAATACTCTCCCCAGATCTCAAGAGCTATAACTATAGGAAAAAGTTCCTTGAATGTAATGTCATAGGGTAACCAAAGGTCTGGCCAAGTTCCAAAGAACCACTGATTTTGGAGAATAGCCCCGTAACCTATAGAACCAGCTGCGTCTGTATGCAGATGTAATGCTTCAGCCGATATCCAACGTTGCTGGAGTAGTAATTGTCGGCCATTGAAATGAGATGCAAAAAGCTGCCAGGCTTGAATATCAAGCCTGCTTTCTTTATTCAGTGTGATCCTATGGTGCGGTTTAGTAACCTTTTTTGTCAGGTCTATGAGTCGACGTAGAAAACATCTGCCTGGGATAACGACTTGACAGCAGAAATTCAGTAAGCCCAGAAGGGACTGAAGTTCTCTCAGGGTAACTTTACGTCTTTTAGACATAGATAAGAGTTGGGCTTGTATATTTAGGAGTTTGTCCAGTGGAAGTCTTGCTTCCATAGAGGTAGAGTCAAGTTCTAAGCCCATGAAAGTGATAACAGTTCTAGCCGATTCGGTCTTTTCTGCTTTTATTGGGACCCCTATCATTCTGCATAAGTACAAGAAGCGATCTTAATCATGCTGACATTTGGTTGAGTTAGGAGGACCCAAAATGAGAAAGTCATCTAAAATGTGAACCATATGATTAATGTTTAATTTGGATTCTGAAATGTGTTGCAAAGCAGAACTGAAACGTTCGAATATAGCGCATGAAGACGAAGCCCCCATAGGTAGACATGTGTCATAGTAAAATTTTCCTTGGAAAGTAAAGCCTAGCAGATGGTGGTCGGCAGGTCTTATGGGAATGAGCCTGAACGCGGAATCAATGTCAGTTTTACTTAGTAACGCGCCCTGTCCCAGAGATAAAAGTTTTTCTACTGCGTCATCAAAAGAACAGTAACGGACCGTAGATAATTCCGGGTCAATAAAATCATTCACTGATGAACCCTCTGGGTAACTAAGATGATGAATTAACCTGTATTGACCTTCAGTTTTCTTAGGTACTATGCCAATTGGACTGATACGAAGATTACTTAAAGGTGGAGCATTAAAATGCCCTTGTATACGCCCTGCTTCTAATTCCTTCTGTATTTTTGACGCCACTATACCCGGACTATCTGTGCATGACTTTAAGTTTGTTGACATAGTGGCGATTCTCGGACCCACGTACCCTAATGAAAAACCTTCACAGAAACCCTTGATTAGGTAGTCCGCTTCCTTGTAGTTATTAAGGAATGGTTTTAATTTTGCTACTTTAACTGGTGTAATTAAGGATGTTTTATTTCTTGGAAGGGTTTGCTGAGTGGATGGGTTTGTAATTGGGTCCATTGGATGTTGGTCTGATGGATACTGAGCAGTTGTATGCTGTGTGTTGGCCTTTACAGTAACCACAGATATGTGGTTTGGTACATTTTTGGAAGTGACAACCGCTTCTTTTGTTGAAGTTCCAGCAAGTGTTATCCTGGAACCTACCCGGTCTTGTACTGTTGTACCTGTTTGACCTTGGCCTTGCAGGGGAACGAAATGACTGTTGAGGTTGAAAAGAGGTGCAAGCCATAAGCCAGAATTCTGTGTGAATGCTATCCCATGGGATTGTTCTGTCAGATTCTCTAAGTGTGCGAAACTGTGTATCATAGAAAAGGAATGACAAGCCGTGGCGCCGATTGGCAATGTCACGTACAATCTCTGCGTATTTCATCAGCTGTGGGGCTTCCGTAGGGTTCATGGAGCAATATACTGCTGCAAATCTTAGGAAAGCTGATGTCCAGGACTCTATGCTTGTTATTTCCCTTGCCCGATTAGATGGGGCAAAAGAAAAGTTAGATTGGCTATCAAGCTGAAGTGTATATTGGGTGTTTGATGACCTAATTGATGTAGTTGGGAGCAATAGGGCCATGTCCACAAACTTGTTGTTCCAAATTTTCCTACAAAGGGATTTCTTTACCTGATTAAGAATAGGACTACTGATAGGTTCTGTGAACCGGATGCCATTACCTGGTAATATATTGTGCCCGTGTTGGGCAACAGCTTGGGTGAAACTTGCTGGGCCCGCACAGGGCATTTCATCCTCGGATGCATCTGAGTCCGAGACCTCGTACTCCATAACGGAGCCCACATTCCTACCGGTACCATGACTGGCTTGGTACTCAGCGGAATTTTGCGTGTTTGTCAAGCGTTCGTGAATTCGCATCCAATTTTCTTGTGGCTGGGTACATGACGTGTTTGCAGTAGCCTGTTGTACTGGAATGTTGTTTCCAGCAGTGGATGGGCTCATTACTGGCTGAACCATTGAAGGGCTCACCTGAGACCCGCTTGTTTGCGCGGCTACACTTTGAAGACCACTCGATGCGCGTGTTAGCGGCTGGTTAGCCGACATAAGGTGTGAGTTAATATTTACAAGTGGTACACTGACAGTATTTACTGGCATTTGTGGCATAGCCTCGCCTATCTGGCAAGTGTCCAAGCCTAAGTTCATATTTGCATTCCTCCGTCTTCTCTGATTGCTGGGACCCGGGTCCCCTTAGCTGCAGCACGGACACTGTGCTACAGTTGCACTAGCACTGCTCTGACCGCGAGTCCTCTTCCGCTTGGTAGGCTTCATCTGAAAGTAACACACCACTTGTATTAATTACTTGTTTAACATAAAAACTATGAACTGTAAAATTAGCTCTGTTGAAAGTCTGCAATGAAATAACATGAACTGTGCAAACAACAAACCTTCATAAGGGTTTGAAACCAGCAGGGCCCAAAATGGCACATGTAAACTTACTCTGTGAGACTGAAAGCCCAAACTGTACAGCAGCAGGTGTTATGGAAGAATGGCACCGCCATGTATTACCAAATTGTGGCAATATACCATAAACACTCATGTAAAAGCTTGAATGTCACAAGGCACCGCCCGACATACTTGCTTACAAGTGATTGATTAACAACCATACTCAGGGGATGCTTATATGCATATGTCGACCTGGCACCGCCTGGCATTATAACCGCACATAGCTGTTTAACCCCTGAGTACCTGCAATAAAGGTTATGAACATGCCTGTATAACTGGTTCTCCTCAACAATCATATCAAGGACAATACACAGGGGAATTCGGTATGGCACCGCCAAACCACCTAAACCAGCTCACTCCTGGAGCAGTGGGTACAACTACAACCCCTGTGTACATGCGTATATGTTTCATGGCACCAACCGACATTATTAGTGAAGCACGCTTACATGCAAAACAAAACACCATATCTGAAATCTGTATGCCAATCTTAGCAAATATCTGGCTATGACCGAGCCTGGATTGACTTACTCGAAAGAGGCTTCTTAACCTAGAGCTTTGTTATTAAGTGTTGAAACTTATGAAAACAATGTCAAAGATCAATCAATAAGTCAACCGATGATATTATTTCTGGCGGGTTGACCACTATGATAACAAGCAATGTTACATTACTTAACTTAATCTTGACAAATGGAACCTCTAAGGGCGGCGACCACTGCAGCTCTGATATTGTGTATCAATTTCTTGTGCCCAGAGTGGGAAAGGTGACATCCATCGTCTGCGAAATTAGCCCGCTTACATTGACTTGACCAGAATCCTTTCAATTTCCAAAGATAGCTCCTTTTGTGATTTGTGTCGTTCAAAGTATCAAAGAATAGAAATAGAAATAGAGAGAGGATCCACAGGATACCTAGAATACCTGGAGGAAAATTGTCTATGTAGCACCTGAAGAACTATCACTTTAGGTATTTTCAGCTCGAAAAATAGTGTGTCCACTAACTCGGTAATTTTATCCGATACTGACCTCGTGCTCACCGCTTCATCGTAAATGTCATTAGTACCAATTACCAAAACCACTATGTCCGGATTAAAATCCGCTACTATGTCCAATCTCTGACGTAAGTCCTCCACTTTAGCCCCGGAGAACCCTGAATATTGAATCATAGGAGGTCCTTGTAGACCTAAATCAAATGTAAACTCATCGGATTGTCTCACAAACTCCTTAAGTCTTTTCACGAACGAATGCCCGAACAGTTGAACTTTCGCCATGGGCGCCGCCATCTTGGTCTCGTCGAGTCTCGTTTTTCACCGCGCGCACTCGTTAAATCACGCGAGAGGTAAATATCCTTTGTTCGCAGTGTCCACACTTTCGTCACATTTCCACACTAAAAACAACTAAGAGCGAGATCGCCGCCCTAAAAAGTATATCCAATATATACTTAAAAATACTAACGTTGAATATTGCATAAAAATCCAACCATAAAAACGTGTAGATAACACGATAAACTTGAAAATAAAAGCAAAGCTGAATAGACGCGTGAAAACTGCGTCGAAGATAGAATAACAATGGCTAGCTCAATAGCTATTGGCTGATAGCCTAAACGTCATGATAACGAGTATCTGATTGGTTAATATAAATAGAACAAGGTGTTGGAAAAAACCGAAACAGAACGGACCGAACGGACCCTAGTCCTTTGAGTCCCTAAAGCTAGCCCATGACATAAATAGTTTTATGTGTGCATAAAACAGCATATACGTTTAACTTTATGGAGTAAAACAAATGTTTGCCATATATTGACAACATGGTTCTTATGTTCTTAATTGGTATGTTCTTTTTTCTAAACACTAACTGCAAACTAAATTAACGCATTCATCGTGGCATAAGAATGTGAAAACGCAGACAGTACAGTTTCTGGCGATTAATAATGATACAATGCAATAACTCATAAACTTCATTTTACTAGTATACTTAAAACCTAAGACTATGCTTACTCTAACGTCTGTTCTAATAGTTATCACAACATTAATTCATCAACGACACACACTGTAATTAATAATGGAGAGTAAATTGCACAGGGCTAGTTGTGAGTTATCGAATCATTGAATAATAAAAGGAATGACCTGACACTCTAAATAAAGCTGGTGTGTAAATATACTGCCAACCCTAAACATACGTTTCGATATTATTGTGGATACTCCTGGATAATGTAATATTTTGATACATGTACATGGATACACAATGGAAAAAAAACGTTAGTCTGTTAGTTTACATATCTAAGGCTTAGAACCAGAAGGTCGTAACTACCTCTTACGACCTTGTAAGACTCATACATAATTCAAATCTGCTTCACAAGTAGCTTCTTATGAGCATATTTTCATGCAAATCTGAAATTGTCATGTTGACCAAAATGAAGTTTTAAAAACGTGTTTTCCCATAGGTAAAGAGTAAATTGCAGACAGTTTTCTCTTTTTTTCTCAATATATCGATTTGGTAGTGACGACCTTCTTGTTCTAAGCCAGCGATATGACAGAAGCAATTTAAGATATACTCTTACCATCTTACCGTTTGCAGACATATTAATGCCTTACTAAGCTGTGTAATTGATTGCACTGATGACATCGCATTTTATTCATGCATGTTTAGCTATTTTGTGAGATCCGATAAAATAACATTTAATTTAATATGCAAATTTCCGGATCAACACTATCAATTGACAGTGTTCTTCAACCACCATACGTAGGTACATAAAGCAGTCTGATCAGTTACCATCAGTCAAACCAATTGGAAAGTTCCTGTCGAAATCACTGCCTTCGTGTGGGAATTGCTACTTTCCATTGAATCAATTAACTATTTTTGTTTCTCACACTTTGTATTCGCATTATAACGGTTAGTCACTGCTGGTATATGAGCTGGATAATAGACAAGAAACTCGAAAGGCTACCAACGTTGTTCATTCATTGTCTAATGCACGTATTCTGCAGTTTTAAATGGACAACGTCTGGTGTTACAATGCTCCCTCGTTTAAGTTTGTTGAATGATTATATCTACCAAAAGAGAAGACACTTGTCGCATGTATGTAACTGAAGTTAAGAAATTGACTATTCTGACAAAGACTGATCAAAACCGACCCAGCACTTAATATTTCATGCATGCGTTAAATTGATGATACCAAACGTGTTTTGTTTACAAGCGAATGACAGAAAATCCTATAAATCGGTATTTGAGTAGTTTTTGTTTGCTAGGCACGCCAATGAAGTTGTATTTATAACCCAAACATGTGTTATTTAATCGTGCTTCTGTGTTGAATGTTGCATACACTCACACTAGCAGAGTGTAACAATGTTGATTTTCGTCTTGTTAACTTTAGATAATGACGGAAGGGCGCAAACGACCTTACAGACTTGTAAATTTAATCAAATCTTGTAGACTGATTTGCAATATTAACACATTCCGTTTGACAATTGAGCTCAGTCAGACGTAAACATGATGCTGTTGTCATCTTTGACTGATCATAGGTGCATCCTATTCCTTTTAACGTCTTACATATTGGGTTTACAGAAATAAACCAGATGCTTGTAAGTATTAATTTGTATCATCTTTTTTCTGTATCTTTGGCTTATTTTAATTGTGTCATTGTTTTAGACAACCATTTCAGCCGAGAAATGATCCATTTTTTACGAAATAATTGTTTTCAATTTTCCATTATTTAGAGATTTACTATACTTCTTTCCATTGGTGCGGAGTTAGAAAAGCATGGATCTACATTTCCTTCATGAAATTATGTCAATTTTAATTTCAAATAGTGGTGTTAAACCAAAACACAATAAAGTTGCTCGATTGAAATTAAAAGCATTTACTAAATAAAATATATTTATCTACTTGGTAGCCAATCTACATAATTGTGCATGATTTTGCATACATTGTATCAACAAATTCAGAATATTTTTCTGCGGAATTTTAACAAGTGACTACTCTTGTGATCGGCGATCTGTAAGTTTTACAGATAATAATTTATACGAGATATGCGCTATATTTACGGCATGAGTTTTCCCATGTTTACTATTTTAGTTTCAAGTAATGTAATGGATGCATATTTGTACCACACTTTTTTAAAGAGTGGCAGCCATATGCCAAATTTGAAAGTTCCAATTATAAATGCTTGAAACAAATACTGTTTTCAGAATACCAGTCATACTAAGACTACCGAATCAAAATATCCTGGCTAGCCGATAAACAAGCAATATCCTATAACTATATAGTAGATATACCAGCACAGTGTATAAAGGTTTTTTGTTATTGGGTCAAATCAATAACCCCTCACATATCAGGCAGAGCAAATTACACTTTGCTATCGAGGCAGATATTTGTAGTTTTGTCTTAACATTAGAATACACAGATGCGTGCCAATGCCTTCTTGTATAAAAACGTGGCAGTAAACCGGCACAAAATGGATATAACGGTGTGTTATCTTTATGGTATCATTTTTGTAAATCCACTACGGGCTCCGATGAAATGTCTATACGTACATTTTTATTAATGGTGATTTCAATATATCATAATTAAAACGGCACTGTTCCAATTGCCTATGCAGCTCAAACGCAAAGTACGATATACGTGTACATGTACATACATGTATACAATATTCAAGAGCAATCAATTATGTTAAATTCTCACCTGGGTCTCAATGTAGTGGATATATATGTACGTGGTACATTTTCAAACGGAATTAGAGACAAATCTTACGTTCCACTTACCATGAGAAAAACAGAAGCGCCATAAATGCCATGCGTTTGTAACAGCTTCTACTTTGAAATTACTGAAATCGGATGTTACTAGTTTCAAATGTGAAAAGTAACTACGAGAGGTGCCCCACTTATATTTGAACAGTTTTGAACACCTCATATTTTCACCATGACATTGTATAGTCGAAACGACTTTATTCAATCGTATACAGCAATGTGTCAATTAACATATACGACCATTGTTTTTGTATTAGTAATTAAATTATAACAAAAAAATCACATTTCACAAAATTTACAAAATCACATCAAAATCTTCTAGACTCAAATATTTTCCGTTTAAATATAAAACACCAAAAACACGGTCAACTTGGTGCATAGATAGAACATTATGTAGATCGTTAATACTAATTTAAGCGATGTTTCTAATTTCCACAACCATAGTTTGAATATTTAATACCAAACTGGTTGTTCTCCCCCCTCTTTAAAGTGGCAATTTACTTTGAAATTGCAATAAAAAATGCTGTATTTCATTTTCGGAAGATTATTAATGTATAATAACGAAATAAATTGTATAAGCTGTAGATAAGTGTCAGGTATATTAGCAATTTAATTTGCTCCTATCTTAATTAATTCTGAGAATAGCATCTATGTATCACACTATTATTAAACTACAGCGGTCCACATCATGTTCGAGGCATATTAATATTATCTTGCAAAGCATATTTCACAGGTTTGATGTGGTACATTTGTATTACTTTTCAATTAAAACAATGAGCGTTTGAATATAGTTATTCGAGTTATATTTTGTTGATTTGCAAAACATTGAAAAAGGGATATCGAATTAAAATGTAAGCTGTTTAAAAACAAAGATTACATTTTCATTTATTTTAATTGCAAAATTTATAAGCAATGTTGCACACGCCTCAACTGATTCCCATATTAAGTAGCTGATTGTCGAACGTTTCCTGAACCTTATAAAGAAGGTAATGTAAAATGTAATATTGCAAATACCAGCGTCACGATACGCGACCCTCATATGAAGGAAGAGATTTATAAAAACAAAATGCTAAGATCTAAGTTTTTGCTGTCCATACAGTCTGGCCAACCAACTAGATAAACATTTTATCAATCAAAAAGCATAACTGTTTTTTAGATTTTAGCTAGATTTTATTCTGTGCTTACTTACCTATGTTTGAGGGTGCAAAGGGAAATCATTTCATGAAAAACGAGTAGAATGAGGAGGTTCCTTTCTTAACATATTGTTTTTGGAAGGCGATTCATTGAATCGTCTTCTATAGTCAGCACATCCCAGGAAGTGGTGTGGACCTAAACACACATCGTTACACCTATCGAAAATAGTTCGCCGATATTCCCGCAACTTGTAACATGAACTGTCCAAAATATAATATATTTCAGTAATTTAAATATTTGATAAAATGCATAAGTATATTTACAAGCGTACTCTTTACGAAAACAGCTTGAAAAGAATACTTGGAAGACGATTCATTGAATCGTTTTCTATATATGGCTTCCCGGAAGTGGTTTGGACCTAAACACACATATACACACCCTTACACCTATCGAAAATAGTTCGATGATATTTGGGCAACTCGGAACATGAAATGTCCATAATATTACATATTTCAGTAATTTAAATATTTGATAAAATACATAAGTATATTTACAAGCGTATTCTGTACGAAAACAGCTTTAAAACACTTCGAGTCTGTGGTACATTTCGAGCGGTCACAATTCAGGACGAAGCGTATGAACCACAAAGGAAGTAGCTCCGTTTTGTTTGAGAAGAGTTACTGAGTAAAATTCACTTTAGTATACGGCTTTTTAAAGGTAATTTTGATTGTACGAATCATTCCAACGGACTCGTTGTGCAACGCATTCGAGTAGCATAGTTTGTTTGTTTGCGTTTTCAAGCACGCGCTAATTAACATTAGAATCACTGAATCACAATGTTTGCAGGTTGGAAATTGCACAGCAGAGCTCATATGGATAATGTATTGATGGTTAATATGTAATGTTCAAGAATTGACATGTTTGTTATGATGATTAAAGGACGTCGTACAGTAACGAGTGTAAATGTTTAAATTATGAGCAGACTTTAAAAAGGGAAACAACTCTTTTGGCATATACAGATAGTCTCCCTTTGTTAGATTCATGAAGCATTTATTTCTACTAAATAACATCTACGAGTATATACGATTTTCGGACATGAAAAAAATAATTACATATTATAATTTATCATTATACGTAACACCTCCACACCTTAATGTTCCCATAAATTTAAATGTTAGATTCATGAAACCAGATTAGATTCATGTTAGATTCATTGTCATTTATGAACTAATCAAAGAATTGAATACAGATTTCTGTGCCAAAACTCGATTATAAGGACAGATTTGGGGTGATATCCATGAACAAGGCTGATTGGGCTGGTTTCAAAAGTAATATGAAGGTGTTTGGTGACTATTATGCCACAACTGACTCAAAACGCATCATGGAACAGCTAAAAGGCAGAAATAGACAGGCTGTCAGCCCTACACATCCCCATCAGGTCATGCACTGGAGTATCGCCTTCCACCAGTACTTTCAGTACTTTGATTCAGACAGACTGTCCTGGTTTGTACAGTTGGTATAACTATTGATGCTTACACGCGTGTTTCTGATTAGAATCCCACCATATTTCATATGGCGCATACTAACCGCCTAGCTAGACTTGTATAGCAGTAGGTCCCGATTTCGATTGGGAAACTGGTTTATCTTGTTTCATACCAACGTGGCGATAACACCGGTTATTATGCGTTAAGTTTTATTATATGACTTAGAAACACTTCTTTCACAAGCTCAATTAATATATGCATACTAGGTATAAAACAACAATATACCACTTGTGTATTTTATTCGTACGCTTACGTTATATATGACCCTAAACACCTTGCAGTAATATATCTCGTACATCCACATCAAGTGTAGCATATTTATACATGCGCCTTGTTCACCAAAGCCTTTAGTTGTTTTATATGTAGCTTGTGTAACAGGTGACTCGTCGACATAATTCCATGAAATTATATTATCTATGTAAATACTTACACACACGGGATTACTGTAATTGTATTATTTGACGATATATCAAATACATTTCCCAAATGTAGAAACTTGCATCAGTTACTCATTTCCAGTTACATTATCTTAGCGATGGCCTACGTATCTACATTTTCCAGGAGCAATGTGTCGCGACCTGTGTCCTGGATACAGACAACGGTTCTTGTAAACCTTAAGGGGAAGGGATAAATAATCAAACTTGACATCGACACCATATATAATAGGGTTTTGAATACTATAAGAAACACGTGAAACTACTTGACATAGTTTATTATGCAACAAATGTCAAATTGTTAAATACATTGCAATGTCAGCATTCTGTGAATTATGGTACGTCATTAGGTTTTACGCGCTGTTCATAAACGGTGTTACAATACAAAGCAACACTGAACGATCAGATCATGGAATAACACAGCGAATAAAGTATAGAATAGCACAATCAAATCATAGAAAGCTAGCATTATTCTTAATACTGACATATGGTGATAGTGCGGTATTTTAGGACTAAAAAATACATATAACAGCATCATATATTTCTACGCAAATATTCATTAATTCAAGCCTTGTTAAACAGATTACAGGATTACTAAGAATACGCCTTTTTCCCTGATTTTACCTTCCAATTCTAAGACAGTAATATGACAGCAGCATATATTTCTACGCAAATATTCAAATCATTCAAGTCTTGTTATTAAATTACTCAAACTACGCTTTTCCCCTTCGTGACTTACGTGCATGACTCTTTGATCAGATGTATAATAACTTGAATAAAACACTTCTGCATGTTATTAGGTAGTACATGCTGTTTGGCATGGCTAGATAACAAACAGCCTTTCTTAACCAGTATAATTGAAATAAGATGAAGTATGGATACAAACAAGTCTCAAATCATCACACCTTTATGGCCTTAAAGAGATGTTGCAGGCTTAAAAGCGCAGGTGATTGAACACATTTGACAGGATAATGTGTGCAGAGATGCGCGTGACAATAATCCTTGCAATATTAACATATTGAGAAGAAACTTGACATTGACATTATGGTTGATAGTACCGGGCTGGTTTGTGTTTAAAATATGTCACCTTCCATTGAGTCGTTCTACAAGTTTTCATGAGGACATAATTGCCTTAATGTGAGTCTAAATTCTATCATGACAATTTTAATTGATTTATGGATGCTTCGGTTTGGGCTCATTTTGTGATCATAAACATCCACTTTGCTATTTTAGTGTCATTAGAGTTAAAAACCAGAAGGACCTTATTTCTAATGTTTTATACTAATTTAATATTTTAGGTCGATTGCATAACGCGTGCTGGGACTTATATTAATCACTGACAACTTGTTTCGGTGGTACCAATCACTACAACACGAATCCAAAATTAAATTAGTAGCAATTTTGTTAGCTGAATGGAGGACTAAAGATTTAGTTTCGTTGTAGTCGGTATGCCAGTGGCAAACCCAAAAAAATAGTGCGCACAAAATGTTTTTGCATAAAATGGTCCTTTGACATGTACTTACATAAAAACTGAATGATGCAACTTTGTCATCATTGAGCATTTTGAAATATTCAAGATGGCCGCCAAGATGGCCGCCAAAATATTAAAACTTGTATATTATCTTCTATTTTGAAAGTAAAATGGGAATTTTTGAACATATACATAGAAAATTATTGTAAGACATTCTAGACAAGTATTCAAAATAAAAAGAGGGTTGAAACTATTCAAAATGGCCGACAAAATGGCTACCGAAAAGGTGAAATGTGATATATTGTCTTTTTATCAATATAAACCACATAATGTTAAAAAATATGTATATATTGGCTTTAAAGCATGTTCCTACCAGGGCAATGGGCAACTTGGGCATTACTGAGCATATGAAAAATTCAAAATGGCTGCCAAGATGGCCGCCAAAAATTAAAAAAAGTACATATCGCTTCTATATTGTATATTAGCCAAATAATGCCTAAATATATGTAGTATTTCATTGGTATAAGTTCTGCACAAGTGTTTTAAATGTATTTTGAAAAAAAAAACTTATACAAAAACAAAAAAGCTCTCTAAGCTATCCATTCATCACTAATCCAAGCGAAGGCCACAGGGAAACACGAATCCTTAGCTTACAGCTCTCGGCAGCAGATTCTCTGACGTTCACTTCAGCCAAAGCGATAAGTCCACTTATGTTGACGGGAGATCCTTGACCGCACAATCAAGAAAGACGAGACTGAAATATCTGGGCTACTGCAAGAAAAGCATCGCATCTATTTGGCCTATCAGCAGAACCATAATTCAGAGTTAAAAAATGCTCCAAGTACCTGTGATGATATAACAGCCACAGAAGGCCGAGAACCAACCAAACAACCATGCCAATCAAAGCCAAGAGACATGCAAGACCAATGGCTTAGTTAGTAACAAGTCCTCATAAATACTGATGTTTGCTGACACCCATGACGCAAAAAGATTCTTTGACTCACTAAAAACAGTCTATGGACACACATCCTCAGGCATCTAACCCCTCCTGAGCTCGGACTCGTCAACATTTATCACTGATCTGTCAAAGATCCTCGATAGATGGGCTGAACACTTAAATGCCATACTGAACTGACTCTCCTCCAGTAACGATGAGGCCATTGTCCACCAACCACAAGTGTATATGAACTTCACCATTGGCAGACCACCAACAATCCAGGAAGTGGTGAAAGCCACTAAACAACTATCCTGTGGGAAGGCACCAGACTCAGATGCCATACCAGCTGAAATATAAAAGGCCGGTGGACTGCCTATGGCACAGAAGCCACTGTAACTGTTCACATCATGCTTGAATCGAGGCGCACTTACCACAGGATTAGAAGATGCACCCATAGTACGTTTTTACAAGTGGAAGGACAGCAGACAGAGCTGTGACAACCACAGGGGCTATCACTTCTCGGCATTGCAGATAAGCTTCTTGTCAGAATATAACAGCCTGATACTACATTGTAGTACGCCATCTAGAAAATGGATTGTTGTCAGAAATTCAGAGCTGAACAATAGTCATTACAGCCTGCCAGCTACAGGTAAAAAGTCATCATGACCTATACACACCCTTCGTTGGCCTGCCCAAAGCCTTGACACCGTCAGCCAGGAGGGACTTTATAGATAATGGTCACGTTTGGATGCCCAGTCCATTTTGTCATCACGGTTCGCCAGTTTATGACAAAATGATGACCCGAGTCCTGGGCGACAGAGACGTCTACCGAGTCTCAAGTCACTAACTGTGTTAGACCAGGTGTGTCAACACTGCTCAGTCTCATGTTTCTGCCATGTTGGCTGACGCTTTCCACCAGGAAGACCCTGGAGTAATCATCATGTACAGGACTGATGGAATTGTAACATAAGCAATCATCAAGGACAAGAATATCCCTGATGGAGCTATTTATATCCTATAGGTCCCAAGGAATATAGAATATGTACAAACAACGCCTACGAAAAGATACCAATTCAGACTTCGGTGGAGTGGAGCATTGTGTGTTAGTATTGCTCAGTGAAATTCAACAGAAGCGTAGACTGCGAACCAGGTGCCTCTTATACCAAAGCGCACACCCTGTCATAGAAATATGACATGCACAGGAAGTGTCAACATGTGATGCGACCTCTATGACGGCGATGTGTTCCACAATATAAACAGACATGTTTATAATTATAGATAGTTATAACCAGAACAATAAGACATCATACAGTTAATATTTATTTATAACATATATTCATACATATTAGGAACCTTCATCTAACAAGGCGGTCACGCAATCAGGAAAAATCATAAGTTAGAAGATGCAAGGGTTATGTGACTAGCATCAACTCGAATTGGCTTCAGTACTGTATGAAAACGACGAAAAATAACCCAACCTTTTACATCATATCATAAACATAGGCTTAAACAAGTTAAGACTCACCCACTCACCAGGCACAATCAAACTATTACATTCCGTATGGCGTACAACATATTTTGGCCTATAAATGAAAAGTCAGCTGTAAGTCAATCGGGAAAGAGAAGTTCTAAATCATCATTTCATATACTAGTACTGCAAATATTCCTCAATCAAAAGTAAGCATGTTAGAAAGGTTAGATCACAGGTACACCATATAAGATGCAAGCAATTAACCTATAAGAAGACAATTTTAACAACTATTCATTGTGACTGCTACCTGCTTAACTGCAGTTTGTCAAACATATTTTAACTGGTTACTACCCAAATAGATTGACAAGTCAATGTAGAAAAGCGGAATACGTGGACAAGACGGGTCAATTTATATCTTTTATTGAGCATAACCAACGTTTCGACTATGCAATAGTCTTGATCAGGGTCCAAATAGACGAAGAACATCAATGAAATATGACAATGATCCTTGTAGTGGTTCAGGAAAAGATGAATAAATAAAGAATCACATATAAAATAAACTATGAAGAACAAATTGATTATTCTTAAAGAGTACAATATAATATGCTTGTGAAACTTGCATGCCTAATTTTCAGCCAGGTATTCAAAAGTGAAGGTTGATCTACAAAATGTACTGAACACAAAATACACACTAGTATGGTTCCTGTTGATTTTTCAGATCTTGGGTTTCAACTGTGCTTATTGATCGTCATTTAATCTATTCATGTATGTTAAAGGTCACTGTTACCCTGACCTTTGACAAACTTACCTCAACATCAAAAGACATCAGCTGACTAATCTTTGCTAAATATCCTTGTGTCAAGCTTAATTGAACAAAAACCTTTAAGACTACCGACTGATGAATCGACGAAGATCACCAACATATACTAAGTACCTAACAATAATATTATACTCCCTCATCAAAGATGGGGGTAAGTATGATAACATCCACCTTAATAATGTCTTACAGTTTTTTGGATGATAAGTTATGTAACTTTTACTATAATTGTTGAATAATTGCGTTATAAGATATAAGAGTGATAAAAACAATAAAAATATCATTTTCTCTGATTTGGCGGCCATTTTGGCGGCCATTTTGAATATTTCAAATCAATATTTTGTCCAAATATATGTAAACTCCTTACTTAACAATAAATTACTAAACATATGTGTTTTATGCTATTGAAAACATAGACAATTGTATGAATATGAACATTTTAGACTTTTGGCGGCCATCTTGGCGGCCATCTTGAATATATCAAAATGCTCAATGATGACAAGGTTGCATAATTTGGTTTCTATGAAAGGACATGTTAAATAACCATTTTATGCAAAAACATTTTGTGCGTACTATTTTTTTGGGTTAGGCCACTTTTTGGTACTTGGCATACTGACTATTGACAAAGTGACAAGTTTTAACTATTAAAGAGACCGAACAGTGTACACACAAGTAAATCAAATACTGAAATGTTATTCCGTTGGTTGTAAAACGTTACATAATACAGTATAGTTGTATATCAGTTCGGTTGATATAAACGTTGCTAGATCAATGACAAAATATAAAACAACAGCTGCCGTTGTTTCAGAGACAAGGATGTCGTATTTCTAGGCTTATTCCCATCTGCAGACTGAATAATGTATACACAAGTCCTAAATATAACATAGCTAACATTTTTAGAATAAAAGTCAACATTTGCAGTTGATCAATTATATTGCAATCACAAAATGTAAAAACGATAGCCCCGGTTGTTTCAGACAAACAATCAAAGTTCACGACCGGAATATATGAGACATCTGGCACATTAGACTCGACAAACATACCCTGATAAATGTTAACGTTATTATTAACAAAAATCTAAGCAATAAAGCGGTCTTAAAGTGGACACTTATTATTAGCGTTGTAATCAATCGCTAGCTAATGATATACATATTACCATAAACTGTTTAATCCTATGAATTTCATTTATATTACTTCCTCTAAGAAATAAATGAGCCCAATAACGGTATGGCCTTTGATATGTAAAGCAATTATCGTATCTAAGGATTCAATAAAGATTTGAGCTGCCTTTCTACTGTAAGGAATGTGATGCACTGGAAACCATTTCGGCGAACCAAACTATGCCTAATTTAATGACACCATTACTAGTTTAATTATGAATGGTGTTAAGATTGAAACTCTTGGCAACGACTGACGTGTAAACTAATTTAGAATTGACAGTAAACCACTTTGGAAGATGGTGATATTGTTTGAATTAAGGACATATAACACATTCCTGGCTCCCTGACGTTTAACGGTGGTGATGTACGAGGGGTCACGTGTCGTAAAGAACGGTAGACAAAACCCGGAGTAATTTCAAACATATCAATAATGATTACCAACATTTCGCTTGCCGTGCTTGCAAACATGATTAGTTCAGAAAACGTTGGGGGTACTGACTCTTTACAATTAGGCGATACTACATTTACATGTATGCACAAGCCGCAACTCTTATTGGAGAACCGTATGTAAACGATCACGTGATACCTAATGCACCTTTGCTTAACATAATTGTTACAATGCGTTTGTCAATACAATTAATGTTTTCGGTATACTGGTCCTAATGAAAGACTGGTAACATATGTGACAAATGCACTGAACTAGGTACTTCATTCTAGACGTTAGGAAATTGAAATTCAATGACTTATCAAAAACCGGGGTAAAAACTGTACCTTTGGAACTGTTTGTAATATAGATACAATTGCATCGGGAAACGGTACGTAATGATGGTTTTATCTCAAAATTATCCAAATAATACAATAACTTAATATGTATATATATTTCTCCCAAAACCAAAATGTTTACCAACCAAATCATTTCTTTGCCAATCATTAGAAAGTTACTAAAGTATCACGAAGACAAAAGTGTTTTTGTGTTTAGTTAAATCACTATTTAATCCTGAACAAACAATTTGAATGCATGCATATTTATCATTGAATAGTAGACAATACTCATTCAAACCGATGAGATACCGATTATTTACAAAGTTAAATACAAAATCGATACAACATGATGTTTGTGACGTACTACAATCACGCTTGTCCGAACATAAATATGTTTATCGGTCCTTTGTGCAGCTGAAACTAGGTCATTTGGCTTTTTATATTTTCCATTCGGTCATTCAATGTTTTAGGCGAAACAAGGCAATTCGATTATATTATAGCTTGGACTTACATGTTAAGTTCATGTTCTGGTGCAGTTGAGTGTAGTATGTAGCATTCTGATTTGTGATTGCTTTAAGGTTTACAATGTATTTTTGTTTTCTGTACTCGGCGGTTGCAATTGATTGCTGCCTTCCCTGTCTGATTTCATTAAATTGACTATTAACAAATAATTAGATAATTACACCATATAATGCTGCCTTCCGATACATCGTGTCTGTATTTGTATTTCATACTATATGACTAATAACAGTCATTGTGATTAATATGCCCACAGAAGCCGAACACACTATAAATGCGAACTCAAGAGAGCCGGTCGAATTAATATAGACCGGACACCCACTATTTCCATAATAAAGTTATATATACGTATTTACATGTACATACATAATAAATTCAAATATGTACGGTTATAAAACTGGGTAATATATAGGAACACTACGGACAAACACTTCCGCGCCATGCGCTTTTGGTCTATATTTGAATTCCGACAATTGCAAAAATTTAGCTGATCCGTCACAAAACGAACGCCAACACATCATACAAAACACATCGATAAACAAGTAACACTTACAATATATCAGTAACCAAAGGGAAGCTAAACTGATGCCGATGTTAAGCAATATTTTATATATACATGTATGTATATTGACAATGTTTGCAATACAAAACGTTTCTATGTGCTCCAAAAGAACATTGACTTGGTTGTCAAATGTAGACAGTAGTGAAAACCATTTGGACAAAACGAATTTGATTACTTTAAAGCATTACCCTGCAAGTCTCTATTTACTGCAACAATAACTGTGTCAATGTTGCCGACAATAGCGATGCACCATGTCACCAGTCGAAATTGCAACATAAGGCAGACAATTTCCTTGGAAATTATCTTGGTTGATAAGCAATTTTACACGAATAACATATTTGCTAAGTTCTGGATATGATAGTTATGTTCATACAAATGACTGTTGGTACCGAAAGTGCTGACATGTAATCAGCGAAAACAGACAAAGTTGACAATAATACTATATATATATTATACACTATCAATCAAATACTAAGATATCTTTGTGATCATTAAACAATCATAATAATTAGTAATGTTATCAGAAGCTCGTAAAATTGCAGGAATCGTCGACGAATTGCAATTAGTAGCATTGCAGGAATGCAAAACAAGTTGTGTACATACATCAAACATATATAATTTAAGCACGTTTGTATTGGGTTCAACCTTAATAATACGTAATTAGATCGTATGCGCATATATCGGGGAAAGTCACAGTCCATTTTGTCAGATTAAATGTATTAAATGGAACATATAACCATAATTGAATACGAAATATTTACAACGTGTTCATAACACCCATTTCACTCAATTATAAACTCGTCCCCATACATGTACAAACTGCACGTTTGTTATCAAATACATTCTGTTATGTCTGGATGATACATATAGACTTATATTTAGAAACCGATCCTAGATAAAGTGATCAACAATCATCTTAATTAAGGACAATTCGGGCAAATATAACACTTATATGTACATTTCCGTTATTGCTAACAAAAATGATAAGCCAGGGTTGGTTTGAAATTGGAGAGTGTGTCAGAAGGAATATTTTTTCAAAAATCTGGTGAAATTTTGTGGAACACATGTTTGCAAAAAATGAACGGGATATTTATCAGTAGGCATGTTTACATGTACCACAATATATTTCTATACTTAAATATTTTAACAAATAGAAACATTAATTCACTGGTTAGTTTCATTTACCATTTAATTCAGTATTATAACTGAATGAGAGGAATGTTATGGAAAAGTTGCTTTGAGGACAATCGCCAGTATGGTGCTTGAATAAGCTATGGGTAGGGTTGATAAATATATGAACCTCAACCTCACAGGTTAAACATATACCTTGATAACAACAGCAAAACAAAACCATTACATTGTGGAAATGTAAAAGTTTAACGTGAGTTTTGTATCAAAGAGGATGTAATTCATATTCTAGTCGATAACTCCACACTGTGTGTGAAGCCTATGTTATACATTGTGGGACGGTGTTAAACCTAATACGGAGCAAGTAGTATGATCCATGCCACTTTGTCTGGACCTTAGTAATTAAGTCCAATTTAAGAGAATCTATTTGGCAGATGAAGAAATGATTTGTCATCGTAAAATGCTATTGTCGGCGTAATTGATGTTAAGTATCGTCTCTAAAATCTCCAAATGAGGGCCAGTCTGCAACTTGAACTTTTTACTAATTTCTTCTGCAACTAATATCAGATACCAACAACAACAGACAGAATAAAGATCCAAGCTGACAAAATCAGTATGGAAATATTTGAATAATATGACCTTACAGTATTCTTTGGGGCCTCGGATAATTTGTAGCATTGACAGCATTATTCCAATACAATTACACACAAGCGTAGTTAGATAAAACATAAAACAGAGAAGACGTTCTTTCAGAAAAGTTTGAAACCCTTAATGACATAATAACGGAAATTGGTATATTATTCTTAAATGACAGCTGTGTCATCAACCGTTGGTACACTGAAAAGATAGTCACCAGTGTGATAATGGCGTCTTACTGATCACAGATACGATTTGATAAACAAAATTAGGACAAACCTACTAGTTAACTATCAATATACATATAATATAACTTTGAGGCTTCTCAGGTTAGACTTTTACTGCATTGCAGATTACAAGGATAACATTTATATCTAAATGCGAATGTATTCCATTCCATTAATGTTTCCAGGGGCAATAAAGTGAACTTTATATGCAGATATATAGAAAATTAGAATTTAAAGAACCATTGAATTTTGACATATTCCATTTTAAGAAATAACGTAGTTTTTGTGGCATATGTTATGATTCAATCTATGGATTATTCATCTAAATCGGAAGATGGAACCAATAGTATTGATAACTTAAAAGCTTTTAAGGTTGATATACAATAAGTATGGGTTTTAACATTTGATAGCAACGGGTCGCTTTCCGTTACTAAAATCAATACTGTGTTTGAATTGCTAACGCAGTTTCACGACCATGTATTAAAAAGTGATTAGAACTTCTAATTACACAGATTAGTTTATCTGCTAAACATGTTTTCATTGCCGCTCAGTGTACTAACAAAAATGGATAAGATATTAAACAATTTTGGACATTTCATAAATAGTCTGAACATATGATGTCATCTGAGCATTTCTTGGTTTAGATTAGATATAACAACATTGATAAAAACACCATGGCACAAAATGTTCAAAACAATGCCAAACTGAACTGAATATTAAAAGTGTGATTTTAATAATGTTGGCAATAAAACTTATAAATCCGTCTGAGAACCTAAAGTGTTTTGTATGTTTTAACAATAAGTATTAATTCTACGTATTCGCTCTGCGTACTCTCAGAAATGCAATTTTAGAAATAATGGTCTAAGAATCTGAGCATCAGCTGTTGAAGTGAAGCCGGTACTTAAAAATTGCTCTCAATGCATATGTGGGATGTAACCTACATAATATCGATAGTAAAAGGAAGTCGTATTCGGATAGAATTACCATATAAGCGTTCATTCAATACATTTGTAGACAGTCGTTCTCATTTTATTATATTCATGTTTAAACAATAATTTCTCATATCATTATACACATTTATCTATTACCCACCATATATACAAATATATCTGTGATTATGCAACACAGTATCATGTCATGAGCCGTTGTATTAACATAGTAACGCGCAACCACCCCCGACCGACGTAACGTACACTTTTAACTAGTTCAACCAGTGATAAATTCCGAACTCATTTATTTACATTCCCACATATTTGCCAGATTATTGCAAGATATTAGCATAATATTTTTTGAAATTATTAAGTGGTTTGCACGTTTGAGTTTGAAAAGAGAAGTATTTGATCAATGCCTGCCATGTTTTTATTAATGTCAAAATGCCGATGAATTTACGCAACGGAATTCGTGCAACTACATGTATTAAATCTTCCACTTGTCTTGGAAATACACAACATACAAACATTCGTTGCTAATGAGAACAAACGGAGCACATGCAGTATTCAGTGTCCCAGTGTTTTAGTGACAAAATCAAATTCATGAAGAGCAGCATGGTATTAAAAATGATACAGAGATCGAACGAAATTTCCAAACGTGTGGACATTTAAGGAAACGCCAGTCAAAATGTGGGAGGCGTTTCAACTTAGTATAACACCTGTCCACTGTTTCTAGCTTAATTCTTAACTTTGAATACATAAAATGTTGTGGTAGATATACGATATTTAATAATTTATAAATTAAATAGTTACGTTTAATTCCATATGAATGACATAATTCAGTTTCGGGTTTACCACTTGAGAAATAGTTAAACGTCAATAACGTCGCTGACATCAGAATATATTTGCGTTGTGTGGTGGTTGCAGTAAGGTGATAGTTTTGTTTTAGTCATATTTTCTTAAAAAATTAGTCGTTTCGTGCACAATTTTCTGCACCTGTGTCAGAAAGGCCGTAGTTTTGTCTGATATAATTAGTTATTCTCTGTGTCAATGTGTATTAAAATGACGAGTCCAGTCCACAAATTTATTGAATGACCCTCGTACATGTAGTTGTAAAAGGACATCTAGTGTATGTATACATACCGTTTGTGCACCATTTTAAATTTTACTGAGTTTCTTAAGAACCGTTCGGAAACAATACAATTAAAGCCGCGAAACCTTTCTATATATACAGTCTGTAGGTACAGTTTTATTCAGATAATCTTAGAAAGGAATGTTTTCCCAAAAACTGAACTTGGAGTACAAATGTATCCTGCACTATGCGTGTACATCTATAAGATACGTTGTATGCATACATAATTGTGTAATCTCAGTTTTATCAATCAACAAGTTGTTTTCTCGTTGCGGTCTATGTTACTTCCGATCATTAGATACAAATTCACTTATATGGCATGGAATTATCAAAAGGGAATGTGGAAACATAGGTTCTTACAAAATGTATTGCGTTCAGGAAAAAACACAATGCCCCATATTATTCAAATTACTATAGACAAACTTAATACTAGTGCTCCATATAATGAAATGTTAAAGTAACATTAAAGTCAATGGATGATTCAGTATGGATATTTATCCGCACCATTTAACAATTGATACCACATCCATAGATAAAGTATGTTCATCAAGATTAAAATATCCCGAACAATGATGATCAAAATGTTGTCATAACTTTACTTGAATCGATAAGACTGTACCTTTTAACTTCGATTTGTTTGTTTCAATGGTTTTTTAGCTTGTATTATCATATGCTAGCTAGATGACTTATCGCCGTAGAGTAAATATAACGGAATATAATTTAATGTGTATACACGATGAATGAAAAGGTACCGTGCCGCGGAACAATCTCAGTAATATGTGATACTAGAACAAGGTGGCGCTATCACTATCAGTACTTAGGATAACTTGTAAAGACGTGAATGTTGCATCTACCAAACCATTATCAGACAGGACTAAGCTACATACACAAGCCTTGATACTGATTGCAACAAAGTATCAATTATAACGTTTTATGAGGATGCATTATCGTACCACGTTACGTGTTTTGAAATGTAACTACAGGTGCACAAACTTATCTTTGCATAGAACATTCACAGGTAACTCCTTAAAGTAGTAAACTTCTAATCGTGCATTTGGTCAGACCTGTATTCCATTTAATCAAAAAAAAATCCTGACGAACAGTAACTTATTGGTTTATTATTGTGTTAAAAGAGCTACAAGCGGAAATGTTGGTAATTGTTATTAGTCTGCAGACGATTGATGTCTACTTATTACTTATAGTGTACTCAAGTATTCCGACGGATTATTACATTTTTCTTGTGTTTAATATATCAGTGAGCGTAACCTTTAGGCAACACAATCTTAGTAAATATTGGTATACGTGCAACAAGACAAATCATACATTATATCAAATTTGTTAAAATCGTTTAAAATTTAAAGTAAAAAACGTAATAATGACAAATTTAGAACAATGTTTATCTGCAATTCTATTGCACTGAATTTAGATGATCGTGTCATAATATTTTATTATAGTTTTTATTGTCCACGCAATCCGCAAGATATTAAATGTTGTCGTTTTTCTGCGATTTCGATCCTTAAAACCAACGACGTATACAAGTAACTTTGACTTTCCCCAATTCAAATCCGTATTAATATTTTGCAAACCATTATGGACTGTTCCATCACAACGTCAAAATCTCTATGTCATTTCAAGTTTGAACACTTCAGATACTACTAAGACTATTATTGACGAAATACCCATATTTCTAGGAAACAGAATCTACAAGTGTAAAGTCATGCGGTATATATTGCCACTATAGTTTGCAAATTAGCCCATCATACCAATATCATTCATTTGATGAATACAAACATTTCTAAATCGTCTTGAGTGGCATTGTTAATTGGAACTTGTTAGTCAAGGAACATGTTTTCTTTACTCGTGTACTTTTCAAGTCATGCTGTTTGAACAATAATAACACTTTGTAGATCCGTATCACAAATATGGCCAGGTTAATGAATAAATATTTTTTTATCGTGAAGACATCAATAAATATGTATTATATGTTTTGAAGATTGCGTGAGCGTACGAGTACATACGGCTTCTGTTATCAGTTCCAAGTAACTGTTCAAACTTGAAATGATAGAGATGTTTTGACGTTGTAATTTGTGCACTTTTTAAAAGGTAAAGTTTGAACCAACACAGTCGTACAGGTTTTCAATGAAGGCCAGCACACATAGTAGTCCAGTCATTGAAGCTAAAAAATATGGTCAACCTTAAACAAATTGCAAAACAGAGTTTCTTGTCATTTTCATCATCTACAGACTATTATCAACTAAAGACAAAACATCAAATATGCGAGTTCAGTGGGGAAAATAAAAAAAAATCGACATGTTTAAGGTCACTTTTGGTAGCAATTTCAGCATTTTCCTTATTTCATACTACATGGGGAATTTTAAGTTCTAATTATTCCCGTGTAAGTCGTTAAATATTTACTAATTGCACCTTAAAGCTTATATTTTCTGAAAGATACAACCTTCTTCTATCGAATACAAATATTGATTTTATCATCAGACAATTTACTTTTCATATTATATGCCCGTCTAGGTGTTGGTATACTACCCATTCAAATGTCGACAAAATGACTCAAAATAGCACTTGGAAGGGGAAACAAAAGTTTTATTCATTTCTTTAATATTAATCCAATTTGTTTAAAATTTACACATATCATGTGTTGTATACATGTGTATGTAATGGAAAAAGGATATTTGTATTTGGACAGTATACAATAATGACAATATACAAAATGTACACGAATTTATCGATTCGGGAGAAATAGTGATTGTTCTCTTTGTCTGTTCGTCCACAATTGCATTTCTATTCACAATTTTGACTTTATGATTATGAAACTTGGTCAGAGTGATTATCTGAACAAAATTTAGGCCAATGTAGAAAATGGATGATCAAGGGTAAAAAACTAGGTCACTAGGTCAAATTGTAGCTAACCCTTATGTAGTCGCTAGAGGTCATAATGTTGACCTTATATTTATGAAACTTGGTCACAATAATAATATCAACAAAATCTAGGTCAATGTTATAAATTGAGTCATCCGGGGTCAAAAAGTAGGTCGCTAGTTAAAATCGAAGGAAAACGTTGTGTAGGTACAAAATTCACAATTTTGGTCTAATAGTTATGCAACTTGGTCACAATGCTCATCTCAAAACATCTAAGACAAGTACGTTATTGAATAATTTGGGTCAAAATTAGGTCAATAGGTGAAAATAATTGATGCGACTTTTTGGCGCATGAAGGTTTGTCTATTATTTGACCTAGTGACCTAGTTTTAACTCATGATAAGTAAATATTGAATTTGACCAACATTTTGTCTTCATGATCCACGTGACATGGTTTCATAAAGATTAGATAAAAAGGGCGCTTTCTAAAGATTTGTTATATAATTTGGCCTAGTGACCTAGTTTTTAACTCGGGTTAATCCAATTTCATACATGACCTTAGTTTTTGTAAGGTGATCATTGTGACTAAACTTCACAAGTGTAAAGTCGAAATTGCGACCCCTGGTGACTATATCTTGTTTTTTCTATCTTTTGACCTAGTGACCTAGATTTTGGCTCCGGTTAACTCAAAATTTCATTTTACCTAGATTAGCTTCCGAAGATCATTGCTGCCAAGTTTCATAAAAATCAGACTAAAATTGCAACCTCTAAGCACAATGTAAAAATAAGTTACTGGTACAAGTCAAGATTTATTTACATCAAAAGTGACAAATATCGCGAAAACATGTGACAATTCAATATATTTGTAAATATCTCAAAAAGTCCCACGAATATTCAATTAAGACATTTTGTACATTGCTATGGATAGCTTTACGCACCATATAAACACAAAGCTGTTTGTTTTGCAATTAGTTTGAGGTTAAAAACTAAAATGACTGGACTATAGTTACACCAAACACCAATACGAGGCTCATCAATAACATGAGAAAATGCATTAGTCAAGTGTTTGAAAATATCATTTTATAAACTGCCGAAATGATTTACTATTGATGACCATGTAGAGGGGAATTGATAGCTCCCAATTATGCAACAAAATGTGTGCTAAGTATTGTTTACGAGAAAGACAAATCAACTGTCAATTACAACAATACTTAATATGAATGCGTCTGGCTTAAATACAGCCATATTATCACATATGTTTGGTATTTAAATCAAACAGATAATAAGCTGGTAAATCAGTACATCTACGAAAATAGAAGACATGTTGTAGCAAACCAATCTTTCATATGTGCACGTTTTACATTTGTCAATATGTCTTTGTTCAAATCGCTTAAATATTTGCTGACAGGTAAACTATTGAAGTAAATTGGATGTTTAAGTGGTTTGCGACTACGCGTATTCCTTGTATTGCAACTTCTCTGAAGTGAAAATATTTCATGCATGCGTAAAATTGATGATACCAAAGTAGTTTGTTTACTGAGAATCCTAGAAATTGATACTTATGTAGTTTTTATTTGTTTAGACACGTCAATGAATTTGCATTCATTACTCAAACATGTGTTCATTAATCTTGCTTCTGTGTTGAATGTTGCATGCATTTACATTAGCATAGTGTTACAATGTTGATTTTCGTCTGCTTAACTTTACATTATGAGGGAAGGACTCAAACGACCTAAAAGAAATGCAAATTTAATCAAATCGTGTAGACTAATTCGCAATATTAACGCATTCCTTTTGACAATTGACAATTCTTACATATAAGTTTACAGACATGAACCTGACGCTTGAAAGCCTCAATATTATATTATGTTTTCTGCTTAAATATGTTTTTCCTTTACACTATGTACATAACAATATGGTGGACGAACCATTAATACACACGTGTACATGTATAAGAAAGAACTACATTTGAAATCTGCACATACACGATAAAACAGCAATGCAATCTCTCTATTCGACTATGCGTTCCTGCAGAATTAATTGGTTAAAACATTTAACGGTTCTATATAAAAAGCTAAAAAGTGACTATCGATTATTGCATGCCTTTCTTATATCATTTATTCAATTTCTCAATGTCAATTTAATTGGCATTTGCCATTTCTGTTGTCTAAGACAACCTTCATTCAGCTACAACTGTGTTCTTTTAATTTAATGCAATAACGAGCGTTTTCATTTGCATAACATAAAATTGTATTTTGTGCTTCTATCAATAGGTAAAAAAGTCATTTCATTTCCTTTCGGTATTCCATAATTCACCAGATAGTTATCATGTTATAAATCAAATGTCTAAAATTAACTTTCTAATCTAACACCGTTGAACAAAAATGTGTCGTTATAAGGTAGAATTTTTAAAACAGAGCATGCAAAAGAACATTGGATTGAATGTTATGTGCACAAAAGAAACAAATTTGTTACGCTAGGTGCACCCTAGGGTAATGTGATCTGTACTACGAACATAACTTATGCTGCACACACAATATTTAAAATCTGTTACGAGTACCCTGCCAAAACAACCATGTGTGATTTGTTAGTAATGTTTTAGGTATTTGTCCTTTTTTCGCTGATATGCCGTATTGCAAATGGACACAAAGGTATGAAGTGATTATTGGGGGATCTACAAATGGCATTGTAAATGTGTAGTAAAAACTAGTATATGTGTAGAGCATGTTTTGCTATACACCAAGCAGAAAAAATGTTGACAACACTGGTTTAGACGCTGATATTAACCTTTTTTTCTATATTTTACCACCCGGATCAAACTACACATGATATATTATTTATGATTATGCAAACTATTAGTATGCATATTGCTTACTTTATATCACAGATGAAAATAGTTCATTCTTATTGCAAACAGTGTAATTTCGGTTTCAGAACATGAGTTTTGTAAGCCATTTGACGTATAAACTATAGACATTTTCAGTCTTGTACAAGCATTGTGTATCTTGCGTGATTGTTATTTTAGTTTATTGCATGTAGAACTCATATTGACCGACAAATATTCCTAAAAGTTCAACTAAACCTTTTAATGTACAGTTTTATTAAATTTGTGAACCACACTCTGTAATTACAGTATCAATGCATCGTTAGGATTATTGTCGAAAAACGACCGATACCATATCCGGGACAATTTCAAAGAACCATCGGAGCGAAAATGTGACCTAAACATTAGAACCACATTAAATTAAACCTCAACATAAGTTTTTACCATGACATAAGCCAGTTAGTAGGTTGGTGTACATACCAGTGGATCAGGTAACGATCAATTGTGTTTGTTGGCCTCAATTTAGAGCTTTAAAACTAGTACATGTAAATGACAAAACGTGATCAAATCTCCGTTTTAATGACTAGTAAATGAGTGTAAGATAATGAATAGATTGAATCAAATATATTTAGCATGAACCTCTGTCTACTCGGATTAGTCTGCAATCTCCGTTTAATGGCAAAGTACGTTTTAACTCTTATATATATGCAGTAAAATCTCAATAATAATTTTACATTTTGAATTGAAGACAAGTTTCCTGAAATTAATTATAGCGTTCCATGTGTTCGTTTGAAAGTTATCAATTATTAATACTATATATCGGTCACACGGCTTGCTGTCTATCTTTAATCTTATAATTTGTTTATGATAAAATTCTGCAGTAGCAATCAGACACATACACATTCCTGGGTATAGGTGCGTGCCAATTCTGCCAAATAATACACACTTCCAGCATTAACACATAACTAGGGATATTCAATGTATTTGTCATAATTGTATACTTAATGACACATTTGATACATGAGACTCAACATGAAGTATACGTGCTTATTAGTGACTTTTTAATTGAGTGTTCAATATAAGCCCACCTTTAAAGCGTCATCCCTACACATTAAATCGAGATGTTCGTGTTCAACTAGCGCGTTTTGTATGTACATTTGAACTATCAAACATGAATTGGTATATTTCGGGTGTAACCGATTGTTGGGTTATACATTTAAATACTTAAAGTCGATTGTATCTTCAAAATTGACAAAATCACATCAAAATCTTCTAGACTTAAATATTTTCCATTTAACTCTAAAGCACCAAAAACACAGTCAACTTGGTGCATAGATAGAACATTATGTAGATCGTAAATACTGATTTAAAAGCGATGTTTCTAATTTCCACAACCATAGTTTGAATATTTAATACCAAACTGGTTGTTCTCCCCCCTCTTTAAATCGGCAATTTACTTTGCAATTGCAATCCAAAATGCTGTATGTCATTTTCGGAAGATTATTAATGTATAATAACGAAATAAATTGTATAAGCTGTAGATAAGTGTCAGGTATATTAGCAATTCAATTTGCTCCTATCTTAATTAATTCTGAGAATAGCAACTATGTATCACACTATTATTTAACAACAGCGGCCCACATCATGTTCGAGGCATATTAATATTATCTTGCAATGCATATTTCACAGGTTTGATGTGGTACATTTGTAGTACTTTTCAATTAAAACAATGAGCGTTTGAATATAGTTATTCGAGTTATATTTTGTTGATTTGCAAAACATTTGAAAGGGATATCAAAAAACAAAGATTAAATTTTCATTTATTTAAACTGCAAAATTTATAAGCAATGTTGCACACGTCTCAACTGATTCCCATATAAAGTAAGTAGCTTATTGTCGAACATTTCCTGAACCTTATAAAGAAGGTAATGTAAAATATAATATTGCAAATACCAGCGTCACGATACGCGACCCTCATATGAAGGAAGAGATTTATAAAAATAAAATGCTTAGATCGGAGTTTTGCTGTCCATACTTGTTAAAAGCACCCCCTGGTTTTAGTCTGGCCACCCAACTAGATAAGTATTTTATCAATTAAAAAGCAGAACTTTTTTTTAGATTTTAATCTGGGATTACTTACCTATGTTTGAGGGCGCAAACGGAAATAATTTCATGAAACGAGTAGAATGAGGAGGTGCCTTTCTTAACATATGTTTTTTTAGACAGACTGTCCTGGTGTGTACAGTTGGTATAACTATTGATGCTTACCCGCATGTTTCTGATTAGAATCCCACCATATTCCATATTGCGCATTCTAACCGCCTAGTTAGACTTGTAAAGCAGTAGGTCCCGATTTTGATTCCAGACCGCGTAGTGCTAATGAAAAATATAAATGGTAACACAGATTCACTTGCTTACCGTTTCGCAAGCATACATGGGAAACTGGTTTATTTTGTTTCATACCAACGTGGCGATCACACCAGGTATTATGCGTTAAGTTTATTTATATGACTTAGAAACACGTCTTTCACAAGCTCACTTAATATATACATACTAGGTATAAAACAACAATATACGACTTGTGTATTTTATTCGTACGCTTACATTATATATGACCCTGAACACCATGCAGTAATATATCTCGTACATCCACATCAAGTGTAGCATATTTATACATACGCCTTGTTCACCAAAGCCTTTAGTTGTTTTATATGTAGGTTGTGTAACATGTGACTCGTCGACATACTTCCATGAATTTATATTATCTATGTGAATACTTACACACACGGGATTACTGTTATTGTATTATTTGACCATATATCAAATACATTTCCCAAATGTAGAAAATTGCATCAGTTACTCATTTCCAGTTACATTATCTTAGCGATGGCCTACGTATCTAAATTTTCCAGGAGCAATGTGTCGCGACCTGTGTCCTTGATATAGACAACGGTTCTTGTAAATCTTAAGGGGACGGGATAAATAATCAGACTTGACATCGAAATCATATAGAATAGGGTTTTGAATAGTAAAAGAAACACGTGAAAATACTTGATATTGTTTATTATGCAACAAATATCAAATTGTTAAATTCATTGCAATGTCAGCATTCTGTGAATTATGGTACGTCATTAGGTTTTACGCGCTGTTCATAAACGGTGTTACAATACAAAGCAACGCTTAACACTGACATATTGTGATAGTGTGGTATTTTAGGGCTACATATAACAGCATCATATATTTCTACGCAAATATTCATTAATCAAAGCCTTGTTAAACAGATAACAGGATTACTAAGAATACGCGTTTCCTCTGATTTTACCTTCCAATTCTAAGATAGTAATATGACAGCAGCATATATTTCAAAGCAAATATTCAAATAAGTCAAGCCTTGTTATTAAATTACTAAAACTACGCTTTTCCCCTTCGTGACTTACGTGCATGACTCTTTGGTCAGATGTATAATAACTTGAATAAAACACTTCTGCATGTTATTAGGTAGTACGTGTCTGTTTGGCATGGCTAGATAACAAACAGCCTTACTTAACCAGTATAATTGAAATAAGATGAAGTATTGATACAAACAAGTCACAATTCAGCACACCTTTATGGCCTTAAAGAGATGTTGCAGGCTTAAAAGCGCTGGTGATTGAACACATTTGACAGGATAATGTGTTCAGAGATGCGCGTGACAATAAGCCTTGCAATATTAACATATTGAGAAGAAACTTGACATTGACATTTTGGTTGATAGTACCGGGCTGGTTTGTGTTTAAAATTTGTCACCTTCAATTGAGTCGTACTACAAGTTTTCATGAGGGCATAATTACCTTAATGTGAGTCTAGCTTTGATCATGACATTTTTAATTGATTGATGGATGCTTCGGGTTGGGGCTCATTTTGTGATCGAAAATATCCACTTTGCTATTTTAGTGTCATTAGAGATGAAAACCAGAAGTTCCTTATTTCTAATATTTTATACTAATTTAATATTTTAGGTCGATTGCATAACGCATGCTGAGACTTATATTAATCACTGACAACTTGTTTCGGTGGTACCAATCACTATAACAAGAATCTAAAATTAATTTAGTTGTAATTTTGTTAGCTGAATGGAGGACTAAAAATGTAGTTTCGTTGACAAAGTTTCAACTGTTTAGAGAGACCGAACAGTGTGCACACAAGTAAATCAAATAATGAAATGTTGTTCCGTATACATGGTATGAAAATATTGATGCTTTGGTTGTCAAACGTTATATAATACATAAAAGGTGTATATCAGTTCGGTTGATATAAACGTTGCTAGATCAATGACAAAATAATTATAAAACAACAGCTTCCGTTGTTTCAGAGACAATGCTATCGTATTTCTAGGCTTATTCCCATCTGTAGACTGAATAATGTATACTCAAGTCCAAAATATAACATAGCTAACATTTTGAGAATAAAAGTCACCATTTGCAGTTGATCAATTATATTGCAATCACAAAATGTAATAAAGATAGCCCCGGTTGTTTCAAACAAATCAAAATTCACGACCCGAATATGAGACATCTGGCACATTAGACCCGACAAACATACCCTGATAAATGTAAACATTATTATTAACAGAGACAAACATCTAAGCAATAAAGCGGTCTTAAAGCGGACAGTTATTGTTTGTGTTGTAATCAATCGCTAGCTAATGATATACATATTACCATAAACTGTTTAATCCTATGGATTTCATTATAATTACTTCCTCTAAGAAATGAATGAGCCCAATGACGGTATGTCGTTTGATATGTGAAGCAATTATCGTATCTAAGGATTCAATAAAGATTTGAGTTGCCTTTCTACTGTAAGGAATGTGATGCACTGGAAACCATTTCGGCGAACCAAACTATGCCAAATTTAGTGACAACATTACTTGTTTAATTATGAATGGTGTTAAGATTGAAACTCTTGGCAACGACTGACGTGTAAACTAATTTTGAATTGACAGTAAACCACTTTGGAAGATGGTGATACTGTTTGAATTAAGGACATATAACACATTCCTGGCTCCCCGGCGATTAATGGTGGTAATGTACGAGGGGTCACGTGTCGTAAAGAACGGTAGATAAAACCCGGAGTAATTTCAAACATATCGATAATGATTACCAACATTTCACTTTCCGTGCTTGCAAACATGATTAGTTCAGATAACGTTGGGGGTACTGACTCTTTACAATTAGGCGATGCTACATTTATGCACAAGCCGCAATGTTCATTGGAGAACCGTATGTAAACGATTACGTGATGCCTTAAACACCTTTTCTTAACCTATCATAAGTAAATGTAAGCAAACTAAAACTATGTCCATGAGCGATACATAATTAAGCCTCTGAAGTATCGAAAGTACAAAGCTACATGTTATTACATAGATTATGAATACATTTGCTGAGTATACAAAGTCGTTCAACATAATTGTTATAATGCGTTTGTCAATACAATGTTTTTGGTATACTGGTCGTAATGAAAGACTTGTAACATATATGACAAATGCACTCAACTAGGGACTTCATTCTAGACGTTAAGAAATTGAAATTCATTGACTTATTAGAAACCGTGGTAAGAACTGTACCTTCCGGACTGTTTGTAATATAGATACAGTAGCATCGGGGAACGGTACGTTATGATGGTTTTATCTCAAAATCCTCCAAATAATACAATAACTTAATATGTATATATATAGTTCTCCCAAAACCAAAATGTTTGCCAATCAAATCATTTCTTTGCCAATCATTATAAAGTTACTTAAAGAATCACGAAGACAAAAATGTTTTTGTGTTTAGTTAAATCACTATTTAATCATGAACAAACAATTTGAATGCATGCGTATTTATCATTGAATAGTACACACTACTCATTCAAACCGATGATATACCGACTATTTAAAAAGTTAAATACATAATCGATACAACATGATGTTTGTGACGTACTACAATCACGCTTGTCCGAACATAAATATGTTTATCGGTCCTTTGTGCAGCCGAAACTAGGCCATTTGGCTTTTTGTATATATTCCATTCGATCACTTAATGTTTCAGTTGAAACTAGGCAACTCAGTTATCTTATAGCTTGGACTTACATGTTTAGTTCATTTTCTTATGCAGTTGTGTGCAGCATGTAGCATTGTGCTGTCTGATTGTTTTCATGTTTATTTCTGTTTTCGATACTCGGCGGTTGCAATTGACCGCTGCCTTCCCTGTCTGATTTGTTTAAATCAACTGATAACAAATAAGTAGATAATTACATCATATAATGCCTCCTTCCGATATATCGTTTTTTTATATGTATTTCCTATTTTAATGATATAAGGCTAATGCAAGTCATTTGATAAATATACCCACAGAAGCCGAGAACACTATACATGCGGGTTCAAGAGAGCCAGTCGAATGAACTACCTTCTATTACCAATGATATAGACCGGACACCCACTACTCCCAACGCAAACAAATCGATTAACAAGTAACATTTACAATATATAATGTCATCATAGGGAAGCTAAACTAAAACCAATGTTATGCAATATTTCATATATAGGTATACTGACATTGTTTGCATTACAAAACGTTTATGTGTGCTCCAGAAGAACACTTGGTTGTCAAATGTAGACAGTAGTGAAAACCATTTGGACAAAACGAATGGGATTTCTTTAAAGCATTACCCTGCAAGTATATATTAACTGCATCAATAACTGTGTCGATGTTGCCGACAATAGCGATGCACCATATCTCCAGACAAAATTGCAACATAAGGCAGACAATTTCCTCGGAAATTATCTTGGTTAATAAGCAATTTTACACGAATAACATATTTTCTAAGTTCTGGATATGATAGTTATGTTGATACAAATGACTGTTGGTACCGATCGTGTTGACATATAATCAGCGAAAACCGACACAGTTGACAATAATGCTGCCGTCATGTAATATAAATAACCATACAATGCTCACAATTTGCAGAATACTGGTATACCTTTAGTTGGATAGGATTATTCCCCATTGCCTGAATTGTTGACGCATTGTTTCCATATCCTGTTTAATTAAATCACACTCAAACTAACAGTTTCTAATTACATCGAAGTCAGTAGCATTGGAGGAACGCAATACAAGTTGTGCACAGATATCAAAACACATATAATTTAAACACGTATATATTGGGTTCAAAATTTCGTGGTTTTGACAAGTGGTATGCCAAGTGCATGCCACTTTGTCTGGCCCTTGGTAATTAAGTCCAATTTGAGAGAAACATTTTGACAGACGAAGAAATGATTTGCCATCGTAAAATGCTATTGTCGGTGTAATTGATTTTAAATATCGTCTCTAAAATCTCCAAATGAGGGCCAGTTTGTAACTTGAACCTATTTTGCAATTTATTATGCAACTACTATCAGATACCAGTCACAAGAAACAAAATAAAGATCAAGCTAATCAAAACAGTATGGAAATATTTGAAATAATATGACCTTACTGTATATATTTGGGGCCTCGATACAATTATTTAACACTGATGTAATTACATGTATCCCAATACAATTACACACAAGCGTGGTTAGATAAGACATACAACAGACAAGACGTTCTTGTCAGAAACGTTTGAACCCCTTTATGACATAATAACGGAAATTGGTATATTATTCTTTAATGACAGCTGTGCCATCAACCGTTGGGACATTGAAGAGATAGTCACCAGTGTGATAATGGCGTCTTACTGATTGATCACAGATACGATGTGATAAACAAACTTAGGACAAACCTACTAATTAACTATCAATATACCTATATTATAACTTTGAGGCTTCACAGGTTAGTATTTTACTGCATTGCAGATTACAAGGATAACATTTATATCTTAATGCAAATGTATTCCATTAAATTAATGTTTCCATGCGCAATGAAGTGAACTCAATATGCAGATATAAAGAACATTAGAATTGAAAGAACCATTGCATTTGACATATACTATTTGAAGAAATAACGTAGTTTTTGTGGCATATGTTATGCTCCAATCTATGGATTATTCTTCAAATCGGTAGATGGAACTACTAGTCTTGGTAACCTAAAACCTTTAAAAGTTGATATACAATAAGTAGGAGTTTTAACATTTGATAGCGACGAGTCGCTTTCCGTTACTAAAATCAACACTGTGCTTGATATGCTAACGCAGTTTCACGTTCATGTATTAAAAAGTGATCAGAACTTCTAATTACACAAAGTAGTTTATTTGCTAAACATGTTTTCATTGCCGCTCAGTGTACTAACAAAAATGGATAAGATATTAAATTTTTTTTGACATTTTGCAAATAGTCTGAACACATGATTTCATCTAAGCATTTCTTGGTTTAGATTAGATAGAACAACGTGGATAAGAATACCATGTCACAAAATGCTCAAAACAATGCCAAACTAAACTGAATATTAAAAGGTGTGATTTTAATAATATTGGCAATAAAACTTATACATCCGTCTGAGAACCAAATGTGTTTTGTATTTTTTAAGTATTTTAAAATGCATTAACTACGTATTCGCTCTGCGTACTCTCAGAAATACAATTGATTGGAAATAATGGTCTAAGAATATGAGTATCAGCTGCTGAAGTGAAGCCTGCACTTAACAATTGCTCTCAATGCATATGTGGAATGTATCCTACATAATATTAATATTAAAAGGAAGTCGTTCTCCATTAGAATTACCATATAGTTGAATGACGTCTAGTGTATGTATACATGTACATACCGCTTGTGCAACATTTTGTATTTTACTGAGTTTCTTAAGAACCGTTCAGAAACAATACAATTAGAGCCGCGAAACCTTTGTATAAATACTGTCTGTAGGTACAGTTTTTTCAGATACTCTTCTAAGAAAGGAAAGTATTTCCCAAAATCTAAACTTGGAGTACAAATGTATCGTGAAATGCAATATACGTGTATAGATATAAGATAAATTGTATAAATACATAATTGTGTAATCTCAGTCTTATCAATCAACATGTTGTTTTCTCGTCGCGGTCTAGGTCACTTCCGATGATTAAATACAAATGCACGTATACGGCATGAAATGAACCAATAGGAATATAAATGGAAAATAAAACCATAGGTTATTAGTATCTTATACTAAGACGTTCAGGAAAAAACACAATGCCCAATATTATTTATATAATGGACAAACTTAATACCGGTGCTCCATATAAATAAATGTTAAAGTAAAATTGAAGGCAATCGATGATTTAGCATGCAGTGTGGATATGTATCCGCACCATTCAGCTATTGATACCACAACCATAGATAAAGTATGTTCATCATCAATATGAACATATTCCGAACAATTATATTCACAATGTTTACTTTACTTTGAACGATACAACTGCCCCTTTTAACTTTGATTTTGCATGTTTCAATGGTTAAGTTTTCCAATCGAACAGCTTGTATTATCATATGCTAGCTAGATTACATATCTTCGTAATGTAAATATAACGGAATATAAGTCAATGTGTAAACACGATGAATGAAAAATTACCGTGCCGCGGAACTATCTCAGGGATAAGTGATACTAGAACAATGTGGCGCTATCAGCATCAGTACTATGTGATACTAGTAAAGATGTGAATGTTGCATCTATCAAACCGTTATCAGACAGTACTAAGATACATAAACAAACATTGACACTGATTGAAACAAACTATCAATTATAACGTTTTGCGAGGATGCATTATCGTACCACGTTACGTGGCTTGAAATCTAACCGCAGGTGCACAAACGTATCGTTGCCAAGAACATTCACAGGTAACTTCTAAAAGTAGTAAACTTCTAATCGTGCAATTGGTCAGACCGGTATTCCATTCAATAAAAAAACTGACGAACAGTTACTTATTGGTTTATTATTGTGTTAAAAGAGCTACAAGCTGAAATGTTGGTAATTGTTATTAGTCTGCAGACGATTGATATCTACTTATTACTTATAGTGTACTCAAGTATTCCGACGGATTATTACATTTTTCTTGTGTTTAATATATCAGTGAGCATAACCTTTAGGCAACACAATCTTAGTAAATATTGGTATACGTGCAACAAGACAAATCCTACATTATATCAAATTTGTTAAAATCGTTTAAAGTTATTCGTAAGAAACGTAATAATGACAAATTTAGAACAATGTTTATCTGCAATTTTATTGCACTGAATTTAGATGATCGTGTCATAATATTTTATGATAGTTTTAATTGTCCATGCAATCCGCAAGATATTAAATGTTGTCGTTTTCTGTGAATTCGATCCTTAAAACCAACGACGTATACAAATAACTTTGACTTACCCCAAGTCAAATTCGTATTAATATTTTGCAAACCATTATGGATTGTTCCATCACAACGTTAAAATCTCTTTGTCATTTCAAGTTTGAACAGTTGGTAATCTTCAGATACTACAAAAACTATTATTGACGAAATACCCATATTTCTAGGAAACAGAATCTACAAGTTTAAAGTCATGCGGTATATATTGCCACTATAGTTTGCAAATTGGCCCATCATACCAATATCATTCTTCTCATTAATACAAACTTCCAAAACATTTCTAAATCGTCTTGAGTGGCATTGTTAATTAGAACTTGTCAATCAAGGAACATGTTTTCTTTACTCTGATACTTTGCAAGCTGTTTGAACAATAATAACACTTTGTAGATCCTAATCACAATCATGGCCAAGTTAATGAATATATAATTTTTATCTTGAAGGCATCAATAAATGTGAGTTATATTTTTTTAAAAGAGCGTGAGCGTACGAGTACATACGGCCTATATTATCCGTTCCGGGTAAAATTTCAAACTTGAAATGAAATGAAAAAGGTTTTGACGTTGTGATTTGTGCACTTTTTATAAGATAACTTTTGAACCAACACAGTCATACAGGTTTTCAATGAAGGTCAGTACACATAGTTACTCCAGACATCAAAACGGGGCTCATCAATAACATGATAGCATTTATTAGTCACGTGTTTGAAAATATAATTTTATAAACTGCCGAAATTATTCACTATTTATGACCGTGTAGAGGGGGATTGATAGCTCACAATTATACATCACCAGCTGTTCTAAATATTGTTTACGAAAAAGTCAAATCAACTGTCGATTACAACAAAACTTAGAATGCGTCTGGTTTGAACACAGCCATATACAAACATATGTTGGCTTTCTAAATCACATAACCAGCTGTTAAAAGTATATTGTATTATTCGTTAGAAGTCCGTCTGGACGTTCAAGCAAAGCTCAGATCAATAGTATGCAAGTTGTTTTCATGCTATTCAAACCTTATCCTCAGACATAAAACGGTTTTACTGCCTTTAAAACATGCAATACTTCGATGATTATCATATGAAAACTTACATTGACGTCTATTCATTCTAGCATTCGAGAATAGTTGCTGTCTTTCACATACACACAATCAACCTTGTCACCAATAATCATCAGCATTATTGTTAAAGCTGATCGTTCTAAACACGCACATTTATAAATGTCATTTACCGGCTTCTCTGATTTAAAGTACGCACCCACAATTATAATGTGTCCAATCTTTGAGTTACCCGTTGAAGGAAACATCGCGTTACATGACCTTTGCCAATTTGATCATTGTTTGTTTATTTCGTCTCACATTGCGACAAAGATGAGCACCAGCGGATAGTCCTCGATATATAATTATTAGGGGGACACATTAAATGTATGATTTAATTAGACGTTTATGTATATTAAATGGTGCGATTTGATATTTGACAGCATAATGGCAAAACTGCAAGGTGAACAGTATTTGTCAATGGAAGACCGGTTGGTATATACAATGTATGCACTTAAATACACGCTGTAAACATTCTAGCAACACCGATCAATAAACAGTTAAACTGCTCTTCAATGAAGTACTTTTGCAGTACGCACTCACATCGTTTCTGTTGATTAAAGTGCACACGACAGGTTCCTGTCGTACATGTAATAAGGTTTATTTTATAATTAAAATTTCAATTTCTAACCGCTACCCTTTCAAAACAACTAAATTGTTCTTTTCGTAATTTGCGCTTGAACTTATGCCACAACTGTAACACTCCGATGTCGTTAAATGGAATGGGTACATACTTTTTGATTAGTTAATAGAATACAGTAAAACTAAAAAAGCAGAACTAATCTTATTTTACGTTTAACTATATGGAGAAAACACGTTTGCCATATATTGACAACATGGTTCTTATTTTCCTAATTGATATGTTCTATTTTCTGGAGACTAAGTGCGCATTCATTGTGGCGTAAGAATGTAAAAACGCAGACAGTACAGTGTCTGGCGTTTTAGTAATGATAAAATGCAATAACTCAAAGTGGTTTTAATCTTCATTTTACTAGTATTCTCCAAACCTAAACTATGCTATCTCTAACGTCTGTTCTAATAGCTATAACAACATTAATTCATCAATGACACACACGTTAATTAACAATGAACAGTAATGACAGGGCTAGTAGTGAGTTATCGAAACCTGGAAGACAAATGGAAATGACCTGACACTCTGAAGCTGGTGCGAAAATATTCTGCCAATACTAAACATACGTTTCGATATTATTGTGGATACTCCTGGATAATGTATATAGCTTACAAATATGTTCATGTCCTTGAATATTTTCATAACGTCCTCTTTCAAAACCAAGATCATGTGATGAAGTACGTAAACGTGCTAAAGCACTTCTGAATTTACGTACGTTTAAAACATCTAAATATGTTTCGTGCACAATAGAAGTTTTGAACATTTGATATAAAAACAGTTTGGAACAGTCATTTATAGTCGTAGTCCATTCGTGTTGGTACTGGTCAGTCAGTCTGGTAATAAACTGCCTGACAAATATATTTTCGTTCAGCACATACTGATTTTCCCACACATAGCCCATACCATTTGATAACAACAAGTGTTTTACACTGGATACCCAGTTCCTTTTATCATGTTCAGAAATATAATATAACATTTTGTAGCATTTCTTGACTAGCCTATCATCAGATAATTTGATTATTCGGCACCAGTATTTGATCACTCGGTTTGCCGACAAAATGTACAGTGGATATCGACCACAGTCCTTTTCAGAATATAGCAATGCCTTTAAATCTGGAACATGGTATTATATATTGACCAAGACTAGGTTTCAATTTGAAAACATACACAATTGTTTCAAAGTGTATAGAGCTGTATTCTAACAGTCATTTAATGTCAAAATAATTACTTTCATCGTTTTTGTATGATACTAGCATTGCGAATTAAAACTTTGAACGGGTTTCGTGTAATTTGATTCGAACGTCGAAAAAAGATAATTTGATTATTCGGCACCAGTATTTGATCACACGGTTTGCCGACAAAATGTACAGTGGATATTGACCACAGTCCTTTTCAGAATATAGCAATGCCTTTAAATCTGGAACATGGTATTACATATTGACCAAGACTAGGTTTCAATTTGAAAACATACACAATTGTTTCAAAGTGTATAGAGCTGTATTCTTACAGTCATTTAATGTCAAAATAATTACTTTCATCGTTTTTGTATGATACTAGCATTGCGAATTAAAACTTTGAACGGGTTCCGTGTAATTTGATTCGATCGTCGAAAAAAGATGATTCTTATAATTTCATAGGGTGTTCTAGCACACTGTCGTATGAAAATGGACAGTTGGCATATCCTATAAATCACAGATATAGTTTCTGTTAAAACTGAAGCGAACAATTTTCTAATGGACATGACAGCATAATTGTTTTCAGTTTTTAAAGCTTTTAAAAAAAATATCGTCCGATATATATCTCTATTCACTTTAAGATATATATGTCAGACCAAACAGCAATACGAGGCTCATCAAATATATTTATCTTAATATTGAGCATATAAAACAACAATTCAATATCTCTATTCAACTACGCGTTCCAGCAGAATTAATTGGTTAATACATTATACGGTTCTAAATAAAATGCAAAAAAGTGACTTTACGATAATTGCGTGCCTTTCCTGTGTCATTTATTCAATTTCCCAATGTGAATTAAATTGATATTTGCCATTTCTGTTTTCTAAGACAATCTTCATTCAACTTCTACTGTGTTCTTTCTATTTAATGTTATAACGAGCATTTTCATTTGCATCCCAGAACTTGTATTTTGTGCTTCTATCAATTTGTAAACATGTCATTTCATGTCCTATCGGTATTCCATATTGTACCAGATAGTTATCATGTTATAAATCAAATGTCTAAATCTAACACCGTTGATCAAGTACTCAAAAATATCCAAAATACGACGGTGCTTTCCCAGATTTATTAATTCACACTGAGTCTCTAGTCAAACATTCTGAATAGCGTTCAGTCATAAAATATTGAAATCTTTCGGGAATATAGGCACACTGAAGTACATGTCCGTACAAGCATAAAACTTTCTGAAATGACTTGCAGCATGTAAGTTTTGATAATTGGAAGTGACAAAAATGTGTCGTTATAAGGTAGAATTCTTAAAACACAGCATGCAAAAGACAGTAGATTGAATGAAAAACAAAATGGTTACGCTAGGCTCACCATAGGGTTAGCTGATCTGTACAACGAACATAACTTATGCTGCACATACAATATTGAAAATATGTGACGAGTACCCTGCCAAAACAAACATGTGTGATTTGTGAGTTATGTTTCAGGTATTTGCCCTTTTGTCCCAAATTTCTAATGTTGATATACCGTATTGCAGATGGACACAAAGGTATGAAGTTAGTATTGGGATCTACCAGTGGCATTGTGTAGAGAAAAACTGGTACATGTGTAGCGCATGTTTTGCTATATTCCAAGGGAAAAAAATGTTGACAATACTTGTTCAGACGATGATATTAAACTGTTTGCATTAGTGATGCAATATTTTTTACCACTCGGTTCAAACCACTTTACTTTACTTTATATTTGACGTATGAACTATAGACATTTTCAGTCTCGTTCAAGCATTGTGTATCTGGCGTGATTGGTTTTTGAGTATATTGCATGAAGAACTCATATTGACTGACACATATTCAACTAAACCTCCTAATATACAGTTACATTAAATTTATCAACCACACACTGTAATTACAGTATCAATGCATCGTACGGGTTATTGTCGTCTAACGACTGACAACATATCCGGGACAATTTCATAGAACCATCGGAGCGAAAGTGTGACCTAAACATTAGTACCACATTAAATTAAACCTCAACATTAGTTTTACCCTGACATAAGTCAGTAAGTAGGTTGGTGTGCATACCAGTTTATCAGGTGAGCATCAGTTGTAATGACTAGTAAATGAGCGCTAGATAATGAATTTATTGAATCAAATGTATTTTGCATGAACCTCTGTCTACTCGAATTATTCTGCAATCCCCGCTTAATGACAAAGTATGTTTTAAGTCTTATATATATGCTGTAAACTCTCAATAAGAATTTTACATTATGGATTGAAGAAATGTTTCCTATAATTAATTGTTCGTTTGAAAGTTATAAATTATTAAAACCTATACTATCGATCACACGGCTTATTCATAAGTTCTTATAATTTGTTTATGTTACAATTCTGCTGTAGCTATCAGAAGCATATACATTCCTGGGTATAGGTGTGTGCCAATTCTGTCAAATAATACACACTTTCAGCATCAACGCATAACTAGGGTAATTCAATGTATAACTTAATGATACATTTGATACACGAGAGTCAGTATACGTGCTTATTAGTGACTTTTTAATCGAGGGTCAACCACTAAAGCGTCGTCCCTACACATTAAATCGAGGTGTTCGTGTTCGACTAGCACGTTTTGTATGCACATTTGAACTATCGAACATGAATTGGTATATTTCTGGTGTTACCGATTATTCGGTTATACATTTAAATATTTTAATTACTTAAAGTCGATTGTATCTTCAAAATTTACAAAATCACATCATCGTCTAGACCTTTTAACTCTAAAACACCAAAACCACAGTCAGTTTGGTGCATAGATAGAACATTATGAAGATCGTAAATACTAATTTAAGCGATGTTTCTAATTTCAGCAACTATAGTTTGAATATTTAATTCCAAACTGGTTGTTCTTTCCCCTCTTTAAATTGGCAATTTACTTTGAAATTGCAATATAAAATGCTGTATTTCATTTTCAGAACATTATTAATGTATAAAAACGAAATAAATTGTATAAGCCGTAGATAACTGTCAGGTATATCGGCAATTAAATTTGCGCCTATCTTAATTAATTCTGAGGATAGCAAATCTGTATCACACTATTATTAAATAACAGCGGCGCACATCATGTTCGAGGCATATTAATATTATCTTGGTAAGCATATTTTACAATTAAAACGATGAACGTTTGAATATAGTTATTTGAGTATCTTATTTTGTTGATTTGCAAAACATTGGAAAGGGATATGGAATTAAATTGTGGGCTGTTAAAAACACAGATTACATTTTCAATGATGCACACATCTTAAAGGATTCCTATATAAAGTAGCTTATTATCGATCATTTCCTGAACATTATAAAGAAGGTTATGTAACATATAATAACACAAAGACTAGTGTCATGAGACGCGACCTCATAGTAGTTGTTCATTAACCTGCGGCATTGAGCCGCAGGTTATATTTGTAAGCAGCAAGAAAAATGTCCATGTATGGGCACTCGACCTGTTCTGGATGGTTTACCATTTCAAAAAAAATCAGCACTTTTTACGAATGAACCAGACTAATACCATTTTTATTATTTAGTTTTATTTTATTTTTAAATAATGTAATAACCATAATTTACCCCTTTAAGTAAAAATTAAAAGGAAAAACATGTGTTTCGAAATGTGTTTCAACGCGCACTTGACCTTACGTTAGTCTGGTTCACGCGTTCAAAACTTTATCCAAAAAATGAAGCACTTTGTGCGAATGTCGTAAACCTGACTATTTCACTATTATTTTATTTTTTATTTAAAATAAAGAAATGTAAGTAAATAACTATAATTATTTCTTTTACCCCATTAAGTAATTAAAAATAAGAAAAAAATGTGTTTCGATATGTGTTTTGGCGTGCACCTGCAGTCTGGATTACCTCTCCTAGATCTACGTTAACTAGGTCAGGCCGACGCGTCGGCATTAAACACCCAAATCTTACCCAAATCTTACCCAAATAGTAACGTTTTAACCCAAATACTTGTATTTAACTAACAATATGGGGTTGATTAACTATATTACGCATTTTAATGACCAGTGATGACTAAATAAACGTAAACTAGCAAGTTTTTTGGCAAGACTCGGCCCAGTATCATTTCGAACCGGCGTTTGTCCATAATATTTGCACGTCGTGAGAATCGCTTAAATTTACTTTCTGACTCTACGTGCGCCGATACCCAAATATACAAAAGTATGAACGTTTTTTTTACCCAAATACTTGTAAAAATAACTTTTTGTCGTAAATAAACTATATTACGCATTTGAATAACTAATAATGAAAATAGCACCATTTTTCGGTAAATTATTCTACTAGGTAAATATACACAAACACACATAAGCCTACTAAATCAGAGAGTTTTGTAAAATTCCGCATTTTTTGGTGGGAACATGGACTTTTAATTGTTTCTTTGGCTCACCTGTGTGCATTGCTCATTGTACACGTGTGGTGGTGTTACTGATGCGAGTCTTTGCTCAGCTGGTAAAGTGTGCTGCCTCCCCTGTCCGATTTCCTCATACCTTTATATCAAGCCTTATTAACACCTTAAAAAGTTCTAGTTGTTAAAATTATAAAAAATGTCTCTCACAATACTTGTCTGTAAACTATTTAACTTGTTTTTATCTTATATGTCATACAATCATGTTAATTATTATTGAGGTATTTTAAATAACTTTCCACATTAACTTGTGCGATATGTGTTTCGTGTATGGCTCCATATCGTCCAGCTTATAACATATACGATATGTGTATTTCGTTCGTAAGCCTACGTTACATATGAACCCGAACAACGTCCCGTAATATATCTCGTACATCAAGTATAGCATATTTATAGATACGCTCTGATCACCTAATCCTTTAGTTGACTTACATGTAGCTTGTGTAACAAGTGACACGTCGACCTAATTCCATGAAATTGTATTATTTATGATAATACTAACACACACGGGATTCTCGTAATTGTATTATTTGACGATATATCAAATCCATTTCCCAAATGAAGAAAGTTGTATGAATTACTCATTTCTAGTTTACATTATCTAAGCGATGGTGTATCTGTAACAATAGGCTATGCTTCAATGTTGCCTGTCTTAATATTGCAAATTGTATAGTATGTGTATTTGAGCTTGTCTACCCAAACACCATTGCTGCTTTGATCGGGTAACGGGTTATTTGTTAGTACATGTCTGTTTGGAATATCGAAGCCCCATCTGAATGTGTTAATTTGAAATACACGTTTATATATACTGATCCTAAACAATTCTCCAAGTGTCGGAACAAAGTGTTTTCTCGCCATGATTTATATGATTGAGTGGTGCATTATCATGTTTTTAAGTTACTTATTCAGAATCTGACAGGTGTTTGGGTGGCTTCAGGATGCATTAAAGTAGTTAACATGCGCCAACGATAGTTGATGATATATCAATGCCTGTCATAGATTTGCGATAATCTATAACACATCGTGAAATAAATATGTGCATTTAATGCATATACAAACTGTTGAACTATTGACAATATGTCTAGCTCTTACGTGGTGATTTTAAAGTTGTCTGCTATTAGCGAGTTTGGTATATATTAAGTTTCAAAATACTGATAGACAGTTGCCTTATAGTTTGAACAGCGTATGTGTATATTAATTTGATAGACGTATCATTGAGTCGCATGTCGATACCTTTGTCATAAGTACTACTTAACTTTAACCGAACGACATGATGTACACGTAGTAGGTTCAAACAATGCCAGTTGGTGTGTCTAGTTTGGAGTTACATGTATTAGTGTTAAGCAGTAGTTTGCCTTATATTAACATTGATAGCAAGTCATCGCCTGTAATTAAAATGTTACAGATGATAGATTCTTATGCTATTTGTAGTAAATTCATACAGTCTGTCTAGCTAATGCATTGTCTACAGTACATGGTATAAGTAAGATACATGTATGTGCATGAATAACATAGGTACCGTCATTGTGTAACCATCGCAAGTCACAAGGTACATATAACCTTAACATTGATCTAGAAGCTGTTGTACAATGATAATAAAGAGCAATTACCTGTAAAAACTTTACAAATACATGTACTTAAAATATACATTGGTCTGGTTGAACTACAAATTGACGTTTTCCTGAACGTATTGCACACCATACAATGCCGTTTACTTAATATATTGCTATACCACTATTCACACTAACACAAAAATATACTCGTTTATGCTACAAGATTAAACGTATTCCAATCATCCATGCCATAAAGATGGTTTTCATATAAAAACACAATTGTTTGATATCTGCCAAGAGTGTTTACATGTATCTAAGTTCCCATTAATCAAAACAGTATTAGATGTTGTTCTTTCTTCCGCATGAGAATGAATCGTAAAACGATGCGGCTTGAAGCGGTTACATATTTCATTTATCATAACTCGAGTTTCGCGGGAAAAATATTTATCTTGAATACAATACAAACATTTTCTGTTGTTTTTTTGGGGTATACGGTTGAATACCAATTCATATCACCAGCGTACAGCTCCTCAAAGAAATACCATTTCATTCTGTCAGCGGTTTGTTGACAAATAACAATTGGTATTTGAGCGCCCTACCAACCGTTGCTTTCTCATATTAATCGTATTTGGTCATACTGTACCCAGATGGTGTTAGACTTGGGTTTTATTGTCTGCAATACAAGTACGTCAATCATAATGCGTCTCTAAAAATCGGCCGGTATAATGTCTGGTTACAATTTGATATCAAGTCGTCTTATACAGCTGGCAATTTAGATACAGTTCTTCTCCTTAAAACGTTTACCCTACTAAATCTCAGCGTATTCATGAGAGAAAAGTTGCTATTTTCAGAATGAATTCATTAAAAAGCTGATGATACGGCTTGACAAGGAAATATACATCCCCATAAAATCACAGTATTCTCAAGTAAGTTTTTCACAGATGTGTTCAGTAGGCTACATAAGTACATGTATTGACACACTCGTTTGTTGTAGGTTTTTTATGTAATACTTCCTGTTAAATTGACTTGATATGAATAAATGACGTTCAAGTTAATAAAAACGTTATTATGTCATGTCTTTTGTCGTGTTCCCATTAGTGAAGCTTTCTCGTTGTGTCATTTTCGATTTAGTATAAGCCATTTGGTAAGTTCAGTGAAAGTAGAATGCTTTCTGTATCCGTGCTTCAGATACAAGACAGATTCTCATGAGATTTGTTAGTAGGCAAAGTGTACTCAGTGTGTTTAAACATAAGAACTATTTGAAAGATATGCCTAAATATAAAGGTGATCGCTCAAAGAACATCAAACCAGTCTTCATAACGGATGACCTGGCACAGTTGAGAGCCAAACTTAGAGACTATGTTAAGGCTGGTGTAGGTGTAACAAATGTTTACACTACCAAAGGTAACATCCAAGATGGGAAACACCACATTATATCCAACCAAGACGACTTGTTTCAACTTAACATGGAGCCAGACTTCGGGGAGCTTCAGATTGGGATCTTCGGCTAGGAGTCACTGGAGGGTGGTGTCCATGATGGAACCTGTGCTGTGCATCCTGTTGTTGACAATGCTACGCATCCTGTTACTGACGATGTTAATGTGTTGAACATACAACTGACTCAAAGTGGTATTGACTATGCAAATATAAACATCATGAACAGACAGTTCATGATCATACTAAAGTCTTACAGTTCTAATTCTATACTGTATATTCCTGTTTAAAGATCACTTGTTTAATAGTTTGTGGTTTGATGAACAAACTCAAATTTACAGATTTCCAGGACTTTATCAAGTCTTAAGACATTATTGGTTTAGTGGAAACCAAATTAGATGACATTGATACTGTTTGTTGTAATGGTTTTTAATATATTGGTATAAATCGTAAAAATGTAAGAGTAAGTCTGGTGGCATTGGTCTATTTGTTAAAGATGAAAACCTTCAACATGTTGAAGTGTTGAATACAAGTACTGAAAATTGCTTATCGTTTAAACTTGATTAAGAAACTTTGTGAATTTAATGTTATTTTTGGTATTACCTACATACCACCAGAAGGTTCCTCGTATAGTTCAATTGACATTTTGATCACATTAAAAACGATATTCTAAATTTGTCAGAAAATGATCCATGTATCTGTTTAAAGGGATATTTTAACTAAAAAACAGGCATCTTACCAGATTTTGTAAATTTTGAGAATGAGAATATTGCAGACTCCAATTTTGATTTTGTTGCAAAATATCACCTAAGTATACATAATCTAGAGGCTTTATGTGTTCCAACTGATAGGCATTCAAAGGTCCTCACCTGTAACAATTACGGGTATAGACTATTAGAATTGTATATTACTTTCGATATTCACATAGTAAATGGTAGATGTGATACTGACACATATATGGGTCAATATACCAATACTAAACATAGTGTCATTGATTATGTTTTAATGTCTGCTGAGTTATTTACATGCCTGTCCAAATTTGATATATTACCCTTCGATGCATTATTATCTGATATACATGTTGCCTTGTCATTTTCATTGGTTTGCAAGAAAGTTCATGCTCTTAAGATCAAAAATAATAATGACAATATACAGAGCGTTGAGAGAGCTGTCTGGGACGTAATTGTAAAACTGATTTTGTTAATGCCTTTGATCTTGCGGATATACATAATTTAATTGTTCAGTTGGACAGTTTATCTGAATGCTCGAAAGACGAAATTTCTTCTAACCTAAGCTCTGTTGTTTCTGATATTTCTGATGTGTATACTGCTGCTGCAAATAATGCAAACATGATCAAAACTGTAACTGTCAATGAATCTCTGAATACAAGAGTTAAAAAGCAAGATAAGCCATGAAACGATGTGGAATATAGAGAGAAAAGGTCTAGGTATATGACTGCGAAAAGTGATTTAAGGCGTCTTGAGACTACTAGAAATTTAGAGTTGCTAAAAAGTGCTAGTAAAGCATATAAAAAAGAAATTAATATTAAATTTCATAAGTACAATAAAACTGTGAAGGAGAAGTTCAGAGGTCTACGTCAATCGGACCCCAAAGTAAAATCATGTCCAATATAACCGCGGAAGCCTTTTTTGACCACTTCTTTAAGCTAAATGAAAACAAAGAAGAAGAGGTTTCTGATTTTAACATAAGAGATGTCCCTGACTATAATTTCGAGTTAAATTCCCCAATTTCTGATAGTGAAATTGTGTATGCCATCAATGGTTTTATGTAATAACAAGGCTTGTTCGTTGCATGGCGTTTTTCTTGTCCTGGACTAACCGCGAACACCGCGAACTTAAATCAAGCGAAATAATTTCTAGGTTTACAGTAATTGTGTCTTCTACATATTAAGTGGTGGAGACATATTGTTTTTGTGCAGGAGGCCTAGATGCATGTCTGTTTTTTCTGGATGTTACAATGTCCGTTCACACTTGAACTCCTTAACCATCGGTCGTATTTCAATAACACTTCACATATAAACTATAAACTTAGATGTTCAATTTGTCAGTATGTTTTGTCTGTTGACAATTTTCTGGAGTTATGGCCCATTAATTGTCAAAAATAAGTTTGTCCCCACTTGCTCTTTTTCTATCAGTGGGATTCCAATGTCTACTTGTAGTGATTGGCTAATAGCATCACTAGGTGAACCAATAATCCACTGGTTGAATGATTCGTGTATTTCTATACTCGCCAGTGAGATGGTTTATAGCCAGGGTTGTTGAATTAAGCAACATATGTATACATTCGTTAGGAAAATGTCATCGTAGTCCTTAGAGAATGATACAGAAATGCTGAACATGACGTACCTTATATTGTCCGATCAAATCTTATAATTGACTTCAGCTCCATCGATTTTCTTATAGAATCATAGCTAGGACACCGAATATATTGCGATGATTAATTTATTAGTTTCAAATACACACTGACACCAGATGGAACTTGTAAATGTTCCAGTTTTTATGACAAAACAATTCCTCAGGTGTATTTCGTAATTGCGGTCACGGGATTTCCTCAAGACAGTAATATCCGCAAGATACAACTGATGAAAAAAAGGGGGGAATGGTAGGCGGACCTTTAAGGGAGGGCAAGGAAATAACTTTCAAGGACAAGTGGAAACAAAAATACACCGACACTGCACAGTGCTGTAAAAGGGAGGGGACCATAGACACTACTTTAACAGAGTACAACTTGAAGACAACCGGTATACAAATTACACAAACCCGAAATCCCATCCCGTGCGTTTGCCGCCTCAGTCAGTCAAACAACGCGGGACAAGAACCAAGCGACAAGACTAGAACAAGGGACAACACACATCTAAATGACACAATATATATGTACTATTGAAAGATACAAGGCAGCCTTATGCTGGACAGCGAAATTGCAACAGAATATGTACAATCATAATACAGTTGCAGAAAGGAAGGCCCTAAGCCAAAACTTGTTTTGGGAGTTTTCTATTTTTACTATATACTCAGAAAAATTTCTAATTGGTCACATTTTCAACTCATATATTTTTGTACATAACAATTGAGAAATATGTTAAGTGTACTTAACTCAATTGGCCTTAAGTTCTTTATCAAATTCAGTTCGTGTTTTTATAGCCTCGTAACCTGTTCTGATTTATGGCTCATTGTGTACGAAACAGTGTTTTTATGTTTAATGCAAACCTGTCAGTGGGAAAGTGATAAACTGTTACAATATAAACCAATATTTGGTCGCCCAAACAGAAAAACAACCAGTATTGCTAAAATAATTGGGGGTTAAAAAGATATACAGCTTTTAAGTTAAACATTTTGAAATTACCTCCTTTTTAATTGAAAATAGAATAATATTAAGTCCTCAAATTAATGATACACATGAGTGATAGATAAGTCAAATTTTGAACAATGTTTCTTTCATTAATTTTCTTCTTTATGCTTCAGTTATGGCAAGTTATCAGTGCGTTTCAATTTGATAGGCGACATTGATTTCCTATGGCGAATTAAATTGTAACTGTCAGAAATCTAGATAAATCTTAAAAGTTGATGTTTTTCATTTCTTTCCACCGCCTCAACCATACAGCCTATTGGAGTATAACTTTGCCATATGAATTAATTACTGCCTACTCGTCCATATCCTTGTATCATGTTTTATGTTTAAAAATAGGGTTATTTATATATGCATTTATTCATATTTTATGTGATTTCTGGTTCTGAGGGTTGTTGTTTAGTATCTCAAATAATTGAGAGTGAGAGTAGCAGAATCTGCATCAAATATTAATGATTGTGTTGTTTACACATTTCTTTTAGATTAACTATTGACAGAATAATATTTTGAATAATCATAGTCTGAAATTTTGGCAATATTTTAGGTGATCAATTAGAAATTGTGTTCAGTGTAAAGTGGACAAAACATACATAAAGCAAGGTTGTCAATGAGGCTTCCGCCTTGGAACGGACAGCGACAATTGTCACCGGGGGTTTAAAGTAGTTTATGGTACACCAAACCTGACACTCATGAAAAAATGTAGTTATTTCTGGCATGTAATATTCGCAAAATTTCTGTTTTGGTAGTTACAATGGATACTTATTACTTCGTTAAAAACCACATTTTAGTTATTTCGATGGTCCTGGTCAACATACACCCAATGAGTACGTTTATCAAAGAAATAGTCACTTTTTGGCATTTTTTAATATACTGTTTTATTTCATTCACGGACGCAACATAAGAACAAACACCCTTCTAGTGACGGGTACTATTGATTACCTTCACAAAAACGGTACACCAATGCTTCTTCAGCTTCTTCTTGGCGATTCGTTGGGGGAGTTTATCCCTCAAAAAGCCAAAAGCAACATACTATACAGAATTGGCAATTTCGGTTGGAACCATATTTTAAATAACCAAAACAATATCGTATATGAGACAAACAAATCAAAGTTCACGACCCGAAAAATGGGACATATGGCACATTAGACCCGATTGATTTTCACCCCAGTACACACCATTCTTTCAACCACATTTATTAGTCTAGATACCGTAGGTCCTGATGACAATATCGTATATGAGGCCTTACACATTACTTCTTACTGCCCCAAAGAGATATTTCAATTATATCGGGTTAGATGGAAGATATCGGACATTCAGCACTGTTCAAATATAAGTGGGACACCTCTCATATATCAGTACTTTCGATATAAACGTTGTTAGATCAAAGTCACAATATAACACGAGTGCTCCCGTTGTTTCCAGGGACTATCAAATCATTTTTCTATGCTTATTCCCTTCTGCAGACTGCATACTGATTAAACAATGACACAAGATAAAATGATAGCTCCAGTTGTTTCAGAGACAGTCAAATCGTTTCCTAGCCTTATTCCCTTCTGAGACTGATTAATGTATAGTCAAGTCCAAAATATAACATAAGATACATTTTGAGAAGATAAGTCAACATTTGTAGTTAATCAATTATATTGCAATCACAAAATATAAAAACGGTAGCCCCAGTTGTTTCAGCGACAAACAAATCAAAGTTCACGACCCGAAAAATGGGACATATGGCACATTAGACCCGGCAAACAACCCTGATTAATGTAAACATTATTATTAACAGAGACAAACATCTAAGCAAGAAGACGGCATTAAAGTGGACACTTATTGTTTGCGTTGTAATCAATCGCTTGCTAATGATATACATATTACCATAAACTGTTTAAGCCTATGAATTTCATTATCATTACTTCCTCTTAGAAGTGAATGAATCCAACGTATGCGTGAACCGGAAATACGTTGTAAAGTTTTATTCGAACAGAAAATCATATTATTCATAGTTTTAAGAGCATGTTTGTTATTCTTTAACGGTTCGTCTAGTTTTATTCGGTATACAATATCAACTGCTCCGAAGTAATCTAAAAGATTGATTTTCACCCCAGTACACACCATTCTTTCAACCACATTTATTAGTCTAGATACCGTAGGTCCTGATGAGGGATGTGTGTGCAAATTAGAAGCGTATTCAATGTGAAATTGGTATTTCAGTGAACAAATGTATTTCATTTTAAAGAATCGTTGTCTAGACTGTATGTGATTGAAAAAAATGTCCACCAAAATTTGTTTTCTCTCAACAGAAACATTTAAATGCAGGCCACCATATACTTAGTCTGATTTAGGCAGTATACGTGTTTGCTGGTTTATTTAGTTTGTTATGTTTAGACGATGCGCGTAAAGCATTGTTGTCAATGTTATACACCAATCTGTTAACAATTGTAACGACACATACATGACGTCAACGGCATTCCATTTGCATTTGATAAATTATGGAACGTGTTTCTGAAAATATGTTATACATGTATATTCTCGTCGACTGTTGGGTATCGGAGGAAGAACACCATACCTATTAAACCACATTATCCGGAAAGCTTCATTTTTATCATGCAAATTTAAAATAGGAAATAAACAAATTTGAGGAAATATTGTTCTTTTATGATCACGTGTTTGTGTATTTTAATATAATTCAAACAACAATATAAATGTTATGGTAAATATACAGAGGCAAACCGGTGTGTGTATCTATGTAAAATATAATTCTGGAGACATATCGTAATAATGAACGTTGCGTGCAATCTAGAGAAACTTTCACAATGTATAGCGCCATCGTCCCAGCTCAGTGGTTATTAGATTGGCGGATTTATAGCCCGTTTTCCCGAGTTCGATTACAGTTCTCGATTGGCCATACACTTCCATGAAAGGTTGATGCTTGGGGTATACTTTGATAATACGTTGATCAGTTGCTGGTTTCTTTGTGGCTAATTTGGTGAACAGTCCGGTTCCTCGAAAGTACATTTATTTATTACATTGTATTAAAATAAGGACGTTCCTTCACATAGTCTTGTGTCTGTGATGAAAGTTATAAGTACCGACTTATACTTATAAAAAGCTTATCCAAAGCTTTATATAAACTATATTCTATTTCACCTATCGTTAACAATATGCAACTGAAATTGGTACCTGTCTATCGAGATATGATTCGACTGCACGTATCCGTCTTTAAATGTATCTATCTTTATTGAATATGTGTTGTATATTTGATACGATATGTACATTGATATGTTAAGCAATTATAGTTTCAAAGGCTTCAATGAAGATTTTACTTAACTTTCTTTTTTACAAATGGAGCCAATCAACATCACTCAATAATTGTATCCGATGCACTGGGAAATATATTTGCGAACCAAACTCAACTTAATTTAGTGATACAGTTTCTAGTTTAATTGTGAACGGTGTTAGTATTGCGACTTGTATCAACCACCAAATTGTAAACTAACTTGAAATCTACAGTAAACCACTTTGGCAGATGATGCTATTGCTTTAGTTAAGGACAGACAAGACGTTCCTGAATCATTTCACTCCTCACATTGTCGTGTGGAACAGAAAAGTGAGTGGAATAAAACCGGAGTATGTTAACACATATCAAACATCATTTCCGACATTTCGCTCTCCCAGCAACGTGTAGGAAACTTGATTAGTTTATGAGGTTGGTATTTTAACCCTTCAAAGTTAGGCAAGAATACATAATGTACATGTCGCCATGTTCATCGGAGTAAAATATAAGTTTATAACGCTCAAGAAATGTAAACGGACTATAATTGAATGAACGAGATGATTATGTACATGTGCTTCTGGAGTATTGAAAATACAAAGATAATATAATTATATAGATTATACAAGTTATGTATACTTTTTCTGTGTATACAAAGTTTTTAAACATTATTGTTGTAATGTGTTTGTCAATACAAGTTATGTATTTTGTATACAGGTCGTAATGATATATAAGTAACATATATGACTGATAAACTGATCAGGGGATTTCATCCTAGACGTTTAGAAATTGAAATTCATTGACTAATCAGAAATTGCGGTAAGAACAATACCTTTGGGTCTGTTTGTAATGTAGATACAGTGGCATCGGGGAACGGTACGTAATAATGGTCTGTCTGATCTCCAAATCATCAAACTAATACAATAATTGAATTAGTATAATCATTTTCGTCCCAAAAATGAAATGTTTGTCAATTATTTTACAGTTACTTAAAATATCACGAACAAGAGGTATGAGGAAATAGGATAGAGAAGGCTGTACTCAACTTAAACAGCAAAGCACCTTAATAAGTAACACCACAACCCAACTAAACTGCGCTGTGCTATAAATATAATGTAAATATTTTCAACTATTCTAAGTGGAAAAAGCCGAATTTTGACAATTTGATGTACGGATCGTTTGATGTAAGGCTATATTCGGTGTTGTTATTATCTCCTTTGACTATGTCAATCATATGATTTATCAACCAGTCTGCTTTTGTAAGAAAATTGAGTTCGAAGTCAAAGGGGTACCCAAATGGGGGATAATTATTTATTGCACTCCTTAGGATATTGTGATGCCCAGGCATATAGCACCTGTATGTTATTTAATTATGCCTTGAGCTGGTTAAATTCTGTTACATGTTATTTCTAAATCTAGCATTTCAGCTACCATACAGTCTGCATTGTGCCAGTATAGATCCTTAGTATCTATTTGAGTCCGAGTCGAATGCTTTATTTATGTCTGAGAACTTGTCTGTGCGTAACCAGTTTTCGCGACTCAACCGTACTTAAATTATTTCATGCATTTTTACTTTTAAATCACTGTGTATGTGTTAAATCATCTTAGAACTAATTGTTGTTGTTACTTACTGATGTTAGGGACTCTGATTTTAGCTGTCAGTCATGTATTTTTGTGATTCATTGTGTTGAATGTTTGTTGACAGTTTATCGTCCGCCATATTGATTTTCTTGGTGAATAGTCGCCTAGCAACTGTGGAAGTGAATAGTTTATTCAAAGCGCTGAAGCTACTACATTTGTAGCAAATATGTATAATTTAAGCTGTAGGAAGCGCAAGTTTGAGGTTATTATTGTTTGCAAGATGCTTATTTATTGTTTTAGACTGTATTTATTGTAATAGACCCGAGTTTTAGCCACGGGCACTTGTTTTAACAGTGTTCACACTGTGCACGGTGAATTCACGTCGCTGCACCAAAGTTTATGTGGAGCGTTATTTTCGTGAATTTCACCGTCGCGCGGTGTGAATTGCACAGTTTCACTTGTGGTGCACACTGTGCACTGTGCACAGGGCAGTGATCGTATATAAACCCCGTCCAGACTGTGCACTGGAGCATTCACCACTCCAAATTCTTAGACCCATACTTTTGGCGATTTTTTCCGCAGAATAGACTTTGCTCGTAGGTTCTTAACTTTTAACTCCCAGGTCTATCTGTATTCATTAAGTAACATATTTTAATAATTGTAATTTCATCTTTACACCCAATTTCATGTTAAACATTAAGGGTGTTTATTTATCTATTTAACTATTTATTTGTTAGGGAAATAGACAGCTTCGGTCGACTCGCGTATTTTTGGAATAGATCCTAGATTTGTTTTCTAGTCGTTTTGCGACGTCACCGAACATTTGGCTGACATACAGTATATTGTACATATATTTATTATAGATCTAGTAAATGTGATGCTCATTTTATTTATTAAATTCATGAACGTTAAATCTAAACTGGTGTTTGTTTAGTAGTTTGTTGGTAGATCTATTGTCCCCAGGTAATCTGACAGAGATCGTCAGGTGATATTGTGATCACTATTGTCCGTCTGTTCGTGGTACATGTATAAAGTCTATACTGTGCTGGACGCCTAATTTATAACGCTCTGGCCTAAGTCGCTACCAATATTGTGCAGGCGTGTAGCAGGGTCCAATAGCACAGATCGAGCGTAGATATACTGGTACACTAACATCCGTTAGTACACGGAAACACATAACAAGTCGAATTGGTGACTAACATCCGTTAGTATATCTACACAGAATAACCACAGGGTTTAGTAACCGAATAAAGTTGTAATTGAGACTAACATCCGTTAGTAGATCGACACACACGAAACACAGGGTCCTGTAACTCAGACCGAGTCATACGGGGCCGGTATATACTGTTATATCAGTTAGTGCACTCAGTGCGTACATTATACTGGTGTAACCACAAGATTGAGGAGCGTAACAATATATCTATATAATTATACTGTGTGAGAATGATTTATTTTTAGCGATCCATTTTGAATTGCCAGGTCCTGTGATTCCGTGTATCGTAATTGTCTTTAAATGTTTTAACGGAGCTATGACATTATATTTAATTCTAAAAAATAACTTTGATTTGATGTAGCCAATACATGGCCTTTTGTCCTCCCATTAACATGAACCTTGAATAATGGGTCATTAACAAGGACGGGAGTCCGTCGACACTTCTACTAGCAATAACATCTCGATTATTGGTGTATTAAAAGTTATGTGACCTTTACGATAAATATGTCATAAATATCAATGTGTAATGTGTATCATGTTTACCTGGGAAATTCATATTAATATAAGATATTAATACAAACGGTATTTTGGGTCAGAAATGTTTGTTATTTCTGGACAAAATTTACCAATACGGGCATAAAAATTCAAATACTAGAACATGTAGCGGTATTGCAAGTGGTGCTTGTAACCTTATTTATTAGAGTGACCTTGTACCCAAGACCAGCCGTTAGTTTTTATGAAGAATACCATCTTTAAAACCTCAAACATAGTATTAAATAAATTGTGCATATTATTCCAAGATAAAGATGTTTTACATCGAAACAGTGTACACTTATACCAATCAAATAGTGAAATCGTGTACAAATGTGACAGACAAAATATCGTGTGCCCTGTGCAACTTAATGCAGATTCATTTTACTAAATTATACACTATTGCAATAAGACGTCAAAAGCTAAACATAGATGTCTGACATTGTGGTAATAGTTTGAATCTATTAAAGTCTGTGACTGCATTATTACTGTTGCTCAACCATGCTAGATGTGACAGATAAATATATACACTATAACGAAAGCAGTTATGATATGGACATGTATGGACATAAAATGGTTGCTGTCAATGCAAACTACCATTATTTATACACAAAGTACAGTTATGTTCCTCAGTAATTGTTTCATTCCTTAGGTGGTTAAATACGTCAAACCAGCATCGATATTACGCGACCTTCTGAAGTACACACACATCAGTCGCAAATTCTTCGTTCCGAATTATTTTAAACAACAATTATACTGAGTTAAGTTCTGCATCTTTATTAAAAATTCATTTTTTTGGAATAGTTAACTTAAAAGAACTTTTGAGGATTACTGTCTATTTGCGTATCCTTAGTGTTTATGTTGAACATATTTCTGTTGGATTTCGTCATGCTTGAATGATCACACTATCACAAATGGTAAAAACGTCTATTCAATCACCCATTATTTGGGTTCTTCATTGTCGGCTTTATTTTCACTTCCAATTTACTTGCATCGTGTCTGTGTTATGAAAAAACACAATAAGTTAGTTAAATAAGTTAGAAATGTACGCATAATTTGATTGCAAAATGGATAATGGTGAACGTACTCGTGTATATAAGACGCTAGAGGCTGGTGTTTCACTAACAATACATTGTGTCGAATTAAATTGACATGTCTCTATCATAATAGGACTGTCGTATCATCTCCATCCGAAAAAAACTGTATATGACGTACCACGTGACAACAGGTCAAGGGTCAATACCGCTGACATAGACAGGTAATGCTGCTATATTTTTGCACCAAGAACAACGGCATTTTTGTAGCTTATTTGTAGTCCACCCAACATTAAAATAAGAGGAAACTTACTTTTATGTTACGTTTTTTTTGTCAAGGATGTTGTTTCTTAAAATCTGGCCTGTTGTACAGACTCTATTGCAACATCAATAATTGTCTGTGGTCAAAGAGAGATAATATTCGGTATTATTACCTCCCTTCCACTGCAAAATAGTAGTATATCGTTGTGTGTACTTTGGAATCGTGGGGTGGTGTCACATGTGGTGTTATTATGGATCGATGCATATATTCAAATCGATAACTGTCATGGATTTATATCAAGTACACATCGCTCTACACATGTGCATTTGAATTATCATAAATTAGTTGGAGATTCTAGTAAAAATGACACACCATATATTGGATGCGGAACTTTTGGAACTCAGTATACATTGTTTTTAAATGTACACGTTTAGATGTTTCAGAAACATATCCAAATGTTCCTAAAAATGTACCAAGTACTCTACAGTATTTTACTAGCATATGTTGCAAAAGGAAACCATGCGAATACGCAGTATCTTCGAATTGTTGAGTCGTATTCCCCAGTCTTGTGTTATCCGCTTCTGGATTACGTATTTCGGTGACATTTGCTGCGGTATATGACACCATGCCTTTTGTATGCGATGTCGTAATGATAGAAATTCTGCAATCATTAAACACCGACTGACGTTACATCTGCAATTCATCTACAATCATAATTTATTTACACCAAAACAACTTTATTGCTAATTGGTCGCTAACAGGCAGACGCAAATCATTTACAGATAAAGAGGCACTAATTAGTAAGCAATTGGGCTTCAAAATATTAGAGTAAAACGTTAAATAGAAACGGATGTTGACGGAACTAAATTGATTTACCTGTTATTTGCATTTTATTTAATTATTAAAATACTCAGTCGATGTTCCATGCCAACTCCCAAAATTGCGACATAACAGCACAGGTGAATACGCTTTCGTTCAATGAGATACAGTTTGAAGAATGGTGTAAATACATGAAGTGTTGCATGAAGAACAGCTGCCTCAGTGTGTGAATGAACGTGTATATGCCCGCCATTCCAATCGTATTCAAGCATGTTTCCTCTTTCCTATATATTTTAGTAAATTTATGCATGGACTCATTCGCTTTCCTTAATACACAACATAATAAAAAGAAAAAAATGTTTCGTAAAATCCAAATAAACCAGACAACGTTCAAATCCACCAAAACCAAGAATAAGACTCCGCTTGATGCAAGTAATACGAACATGTTTTAGTATAATAAACTAATTCACCAACTAATATAATTGGAAAAGGTTTTTAAAGTCTATAACTTGGTGAATATTTAGCAAATATATTCCTCGACTATTCATAAGGGTCTCTTCTTTCTGAATACACGCTCTCATGATTGTCATAATATTGTCATTTTGTAACGGCGCATATGTATACGTTGTATACTGATGAAACACTAATAAGAAAATAATAATAGTGGTGTATTGTTTTTTAAATATAATAAAGAACGAATTATGTACATGACGTATATTTCCCATACTAGTACTATAATTAAATGCGTGTCCTCTTGAGAAGAATTTGTGTAGCCACATTAGCTACAAAAGGTGACGTATATCCGACAAAACAAATGGATTACAAATAGGGTTATGTATTAGACATAGCATGCCTGTCTTATACTGGCTATGTAAAAGCTTTAAGGAAAAGGTTGCACCCATACTAGTCTGCTGTTAATTATCATAAGTCACACGATGCATTTGGCATGTATTAAATCGATGTTTGGTTCGGGCAGACGTCGACTCATAGAGGACGTCGTTTTCCCTGAACAATTTCATTAAATTTTGCATACACACTGATAATGGTCAAGTAACCAATAATCATTTCCATCTACATTTACTAAGCTTAAGCGATGAAGAAAATGTTGTATAAATAGTACAAAATCATCTAGTTGGGTGCGAAGTGTTAGGGTATCACGCGATACGTTTGGTAGGCATTGAAGCAATGCCGATTTATTTACAATGATTGTGAATCAGATCGGCGTAGATACTTTAAACACAGGAACATCAGTCTGCAAACGCATATGTCCGTGTAATTGGTAATTTTTACTTAAATTAAATAACATTTGAATGTTAAAAAATCTCGACTTAATGTATTTAGAAGGTTGTGAAACTATCGAGGTCCGCCTGTAAAACATGTTAACGATAGCCATATTTCCAACTAGTGTTACTGTTTTACGGTAAGTTATATGAGTCTGGGAATCTTAAACGTGGGCAGGCGCTTGTGTATTTAATTAGCCATGCGACTTTTGTCAAGTTCGCTTGCAACCATACTGGCTTTATCTCGCTGGTCGTTGAAATGTTTCTACGTTCAGCTGCATGTCATGTTGTGTGTTTTGTCCGATTGCCAACATATGTGTTGTATAGCTAATATCTAACCACTTTATCTACCGAATGCATTTTTTAATAATAATACATTACAACTCGTGTATAGCTGGTTGTATTACCTATATGTAGTTATAAATGACGTCGATACATCGCGTTGCAATAAAAGTGCTAATAAAATCAGCTTCGTTGATATATTATACTTTTTTATTTTAGACACTGAATAAAATGTATATAACTCAAACAATAAGTACTAAGTCTGATGCCTTCAGTTATTGTTATATTATTGTCAACGATTAACAACATGCTTTGCTGCGGACAAAAAATATCAAGTGTCAAGTATTGCTGTTTGCTACGAGGTAAGTTGAAACGGACACACATGTCCACTGGTGAACCTAATGTTTCTTGAAAAAAGAACAAAACTGCTCGTTTTCATGCCTGGTTATACTTCATTACACTTGTTATACAATTTGCTTTAAATGTGAATCTACATACTAATGTTTACTACATTCAATGATGAAGTTGTGGCTTTTTACAGCAAAATATGTGCATATACACTTTACAAGTATGTTATTGTTCATACAATCAACCTTTTTATCAACAGACAAAGGTTTCTAAGCGGTTTTGTTTGGTCAAAACAATTATTTCACCATAGGATATGTATAATATAATTAGTAATCTGCACGAGGTGTTCAGTATGTTCTGTGATCAACCACTTTCAATAAACTCCCATAACTTACATAGCGTATGGTACATTATACTCCAAGTATTATTTGCATATCCCGTTCATTTAGCTAGCGGCAAAGGTTCGTCTTTTCGTGGACGGATTGTACTTGACGTTTGCGTTTGGCTGTTAGACTAGTAGGTTCTTGTACGATTTTAAATAATAGGTATTAGGTATAGGTATAAAAGGTATTAGAGAGTGAGAAATGCAACAGTATAAGTTTCCCTTAGCCTATGGAGCCACTGCATATGATTCACTAAATAGTACTTGTAGTTTATGTTATTCAATCAACCGTATACGAAATAGTTAAGCTTCATTAGCAACATTTATAATTGCACAACGCAATATGATAGATCAACGTTAAACATACGTTGTGTTGCATAGTCAATACACACACTTCACAAATACTACAATAAAACTAAAAACTGCCACTACCTGATACATTTGTGATTTAAGACCCTATCACACAGATGCAAGTTGGAGAAACGAGTTGTGACGACTTATAACACGTCAGAACTCGGTTGGTGTCGTATGAATCTCGTACACATGTCGTATTATGTGTTCCACCGTAGCTCAGTGGTTAGTGCCATCTAATCTGGAGACCCGGGTTCAATTCAGAGTGGAGGTACATAAAAAATGTATATATATGCCTGCCATGTTTCAGTAGAAATAAAGCAAATAAAGGCTATGATCGGCATAATTCATTATGTCGCAGTCATGTCTTCTTATCTCGCCTTAACTCTCAATGCAACGCTGAGAATTTGAAACGGTTTAAAAGTGTCAACTATTTTTTTCTTGTGCAACGAAACATTTTGGCAGGCAAAAAACTTTGACAATAAACCCTTCGTTTTGTTTGTCCTTTTTTCTGAACTGCATTATGTCTCTATTATAGGTTGGGCGGATTTATGTGGCTAGACACACCATTAAGTACCATTTTCTCTACAATGCCAACTATATAAATCTGTGTAAACAACTTGACCTTAGGAACAATTTCACAAGACATCTATAGGTTTGTTTGGAGCACGCATCACATTCCATCCAACGATTGTTATCGAATTAACATAATACGTCTACTTATTTGGCAAGGTCAGATATTCCTCAGGGACCTAGTTTGAATAACAGTTTATGCAGCATATCTAATATGAATCTATATAGAATAGAATAGGCAGCCGATGTACTATGAGATAAAGAGATATATCTTGCATCTGGTCCAATGAGACTGTGGTTATCTTAAATCATTTAGTCTGGAGAAAGTTGAGTTTATTGGTATACATTGATACGTGCATGATAAGACGCTTTTTCAGTAAGACAGTAAAGCTCAGGGCACGTCTTATTCCCAATATAATTCCATTATATAATACACAGACTGTGATAAGGGTCAACCAAAATTAATCCAGCCTGCCTGAGACTGGTCTATTACTAAACGACGGGATATCACGCAATGTATAATAGATGTTAGATCAATGACAAAATATCAAATAATAGCTTCCAACTTTTCTAGGCTTATTTCCTACTGCAGACTGAATAATGTATAACCAAGCCCAAAATAAAACATAACTAACATTGTGAGAAGACCATTTGCAATTGATCAATTATATAGAAATCATAAAAAGTTAAAAACGATAGACACGGTTGTTTTAGAGACAAACAAATCAAAGTTCACGACCCGAAAATATGAGACATCTGGCACATTAGACTCGGCAAACATTCCCTGATTCATGTAAGCATTATCATTAACAAATACAAACATCTAAGCAATAAAGCAGTCTTAAAGTGGGCTATTATTGTTTGCGTTGTAATCAATCGCTGGCTATTGATAAACATATTACCATAAACTGTTTTAAGCAGATGAATTTCATTATTATTACTTCCACTTAGAAATGAATGACCCCAACTAATGCGTGAACCAGAAATACGTTGTAAGGTTTTATTCGATCAGTTATTGATACTATTCATAGTTTTAGGAGCATGTGTGATGCCTTAACGGTCCGTCTAGTTTTATTTGTGATACAATATTAACTGTTCCGAAGTAATCTAAACGATTAATTCTCACCCTAGTAAACACCATCCTTTCAACCACAGTTATTGGTCTAGATACCATATGTCCTGATGAGGGATGTGTGTGCAAATTGGAAACGTAGTCTATGTGAGATTGGTATTTCAGTGAACAAACATATTTCATTTTGGAGAATCGTAGTCCAGAATGTATGTGATCGAAATAGAGTGTCACACAAATTTGTTTTCTGTAAACATGAATATTTGAAATGCAGGCCATCATATACTTAGTCTGATTTAGGCAGTATACGTGTTTGTTAGTTTATTTAGTTTGTTCTGGTTAGACGAAGTGAGTACGCGTCATGTATTGTTTGTCAAACTCTAAAGGATTTACACCAATCTGTTAACAATTGTAACGACAAATACATGACGTCAACGACATTACATTTGATAAATTATGGAACATGCTTTCTGAATGTATGTTATACATGTATATTCTCGTCGACTGCTGAGTACCGGTGGAAGGACACCATTACTATTAAATCACATAATCCGGAAAGCTTCATTTTTATCATGCACATTTAAGATAGCAAATAAACAAATTTGAGGAAATCTTGTTCGTTTATAATCTCGGGTTTGTGTATTTAGGATTGCAATGTAATTCAAACAACAATATAATGTTATGGCGAATATACAGAGGCGATTTCCTAAGAGAAATATCGGTGCGTTTATCTATGTAAAATATAATTCTGGAGACATATCTGATCGTTGTGTGCAATCTAGAGAAACTTTCACAATGAATAGCGCCATCTTCTCAGCTCATTGGTTATAAGTTTGACGTATTAATAGCCCGTTGTCACGAGTTCGATTCCAGTTCTCGATTGGCCATACACTTCCATGAAAGGTTGATGCTTGAGGATATATTTTCTTAACACGTTGAGCAGTTGCTGGTTTCTTTTGTGGCTAATATGATGAACAAGCCGATTCCTCGGTAGTACATTTTTGTATTAAAATGAGAACGTTGGTTCACATAGTTTTGTTTCTGTGATGAAAATTATACATGAAAGTACCAACTAATAATCATAGAAAGCTTATCCAAAGCTTTATATAAACTATATTCTATTTGACCTGTCGTTAACAAAATGCAACTGACATAGGTACCTGTCTATCAAGATATAGCTCGAAAGCACACGTACCCGTCTTTAAATGTATAAGTATCTATCTTTATTAAATATGTGCCGTATTGTTGATATGATTTGCACATTGATACGTTTACCAATTATAGTTTCAAGGGTTTCAATGACGAATTTAGTTAGCTTTCTATTTTAAAGATTGATCCAATAAATATCACATTTGTATCCGATGCACTGGTAAATATATTTGCGAACCACACTTATTCACTAATTTAGTGACAACGTTTCTTGTGTAATTATGAACGGTGTTAGTATTGCGACTTTTATCAACTACCAAATTGTAAACCAACTGGAAATCGACAGTAAACCACCCTGGCAGATGATGCTCGTGTTTGAATTAAAGACATAAAAGACATTCCTGACTCGGGGGTCTCGTTTGGAACAGAAGAGTAAGTATGTTAACATATACATGTATCTATACTGATTACCAATATTTCGCTGTCCCTGCTACTTGCAGCAAACTAGATTAGTTTGTATAGCGTAGGGCTGGTTTTTCTGAGTCTTTAGAATTTGGCGGAAATACATGTACGTGTGCATGTCGCAATCTTCATCGGAACAAAAAATATAAAGCTCGTGAAATTTTAATGTAAACCTACTATATTTGAATGAACGAGATAAACGATTATGTACAAATGGGTGTGGAATTTCGAAAATACAAAGCTAGAATAATATATATTATATAATTTATGTATATTTGTTCTGAGTAAACAAAGTCGGGTAAACATAATTGTTGTATGTGTTTGTCAATACAAGTTATATATACAGGTCGTAATGATATATTAGTACCATATATGACAGATACACTGATCAGGGGATTTCATCCTAGACGTTTAAAAATTGAAATTCATTGACTAATCAGAAATTGCGGTAAGAACAATACCTCTGGGTCTTATCTCCATCCAAGCACACCAATCAGTAGCACCGCAATATAACTACACTACGCTTTGTCCACACATAAGCAAACACATAATCAAAAGTCCAAGTCCCCGGCACGAAATTGCAGGCTGGCTCATTTTTCAAAGAAATAACAAACTGGCGGTGATCCCAAGAGACCAAATGAAACGCAGCCAAGACCTTATCGAGTTCCACAAGTCCCCTTGCAGGACGACCCAATTTAACAAAACAATATGCCAAACGGCGACACAAGCGATCAAATTGAGCATAAATATTACGTGACTTATTTTATCACACCATGGCTTAATGATCATACGTTAATGCGACCAAGTGAGACCCAACTACGACGTGAAATTGTTTTAAACACCATGAACTGGAACCTGACGTTAATAATTACGAACACCATGCACAGCGACTTAACATTAAAATGTATTCCAAAGTGAACTGGGCAGGGGAGGAAGGGAGGGAGGGGCAGACACAAACATAACATAAATTCTAGATACATTCAGTTACGACATATGTCAACACGTTGACCTTAGCAACCAAACAGAGCATAATCGCACATAAACAAATTTAAACTAGGCTAACTAAAACAGCAAAAACATGTAACGATGTTGTAAATACAGTTCTTACCTCATTTATTGGAGTGACCTTGCAGCCAAGACCAGCCGTTCATTGTTATAAAGAATACTAATTTGAAACCTCAAACATAATAATAAATAATGTGTGTATATTATCCTAAGATAAAGATGATGTAACTACAAACAGCGTACAATTACAAATAGTGAAATTGCGTGCAGATGTAATAGGAAAACTATCGAGTGCCCTGTCGACTTAATGCAAATTCATTTTACTAAAGTATACACTATTGCAATACGATGTCAAAAGCTAAACATAGATGTCTGACATTTTGGTAATAGTTTGAATCTATTTAAGTCTGTGACTGCATTATTACTGTTGCTCAACTATGCTAGATGTGCCAGACAAATATATACACTGTAACATAAGCAGTTATGATATGGACATGTATGGACATAAAAGGGTTGCTGTCAATTCAAACTACCATTATTTATACACACAGTACAGTAATGTTCTACAGTAATTGTTTCATGTCTTACGCTTAATTGCGAAAGTGGTTGAATACGTCAAACCAGCGAACTTCCAAAATGCACACAACTCACTGGCAAATTATTCGTTCCGAATTCTATTAAGCAACCATTACAACGTACAAGTTTATATGTTTCAGAAACACATCCAACTGCTCTTAAAAGTGTATTAACTACTCTACAGTAAAAGGAAACCATGTGGGAATGCAGTATCTTCGAATTGTTGAGTCGTTATCCGCTTTTGAGTATATAACATCATGCCTACGATGTATGTAATTTTGTAATGATATAAGTTCTGCAATCATTTAACGCCGACTGAAGTTACATCTGCAATTCATCTACACTCATAATTTATTAACACCAAAACAACGTTCTTGCTAATTGGACGCTAACAGGCAGACGAAAATCATTTACAGGGTAAAGAGGCTCTAGTTAGTAAGCTTTTGGGTTTCAAAATAAAAGAGTTAAACTTTGAAGAGAAACAGATGTGAACGGAACTAAATTGATTTACCTGTTATATACATGTTATGTGCATTTTATTTGACTATTTGAATACCCAGTCGATGTTCCGTGCCGACTCCAAAATTGAAACATTAGAACACAGGCGAATTAACTTCAGTTCAAACAGATGCAGTTTGAACAGCGATGTAGTACATGTAGTGTTGCATGAAGGTAAGGTACACTTTGGTACGTCAGTGTGTGAATGTACGTGTATATGTCCGCCATTCCATTTGTATTCAAGCACGTTTTCTCTTTCCTAGATATTTTAGTAAATTTATTCATGGACGCATTCGCTTTTCTTGATACACAACATAATACAAAGAATCAAACGTTTCGTAAAATCCAAATACACCAGACAACGTTCAAAACCACAAAAATGGGAATAGGACGCCGCTTGATGCAACTAATACGAACATGTTTAGTATAATAAACTAAATCACCAGCTAAAATAATTGGAAGTGTTTTTTAAAGTCTTTAACTTGGTGAATATTTAAAACATATATTCCGCAACTATTCATAAGGGTCTCGTCTATCTGAAGACACGCTCTCATTATTGTCATAATATTGTCATTTTTAACGGCTCATATGTATCCATTGTATACTAATGAAACACTTATAACAAAATAATAATAGTGGTGTATTTTATTTAAATATAATAAAGAAGGAATTATGTACATGACGTATATTTCCCATATTAGTACTATAATTAAATGCGTGTTCTCTTGAGAAGAATTTGTGTAGCTACATTAGCTCGAAAAGAAAAAGGTGACGTATTTCCGACAAAACAAATGGATTACAAATAGGGTTATGTATTAGACATAGCATGCCTGTTTTATATTGGCTAGGCAAAAGCTTTAAGGAAAAGGTTGCACCCGTACTAGACTGCTGCTAAATATCACAAATCACGCGATGCATTTGGCATGTCTTAAAACGATGTCTAGTTTGGCCAGACGTCGACTCATAGGGGACGTCCTTTTCCCTGAACAATTTCGTAAAATTTGCACACATATTGATAATGGTCAAGTAACCAATAATCATTTCCATCTTCATTTACTAAGCTTAAACGATAAAGAAAACGTTGTATAAATATTACAAAATCATCTAGTCTGGTGCGAAATGTTGGGGTATCACGCGATACGTTTGATAAGCATTGTAACAATGCCGATTTATTTACAATGCTTGTGAATCAGATCGGCATAGATACTTTTAACATACTAACAGGCGCGTAGCCAGGCATACGCCCGTACGCCCGGGCGTACGCTCCATGAAAAAAGGTAAAATATACTGACTCAAAAATGCAATAAAAATCGATGCCTCCCTAAGGTTACGCATAAATATTGGAAGCACTCTCCCTTTTGGATTCAGTGTATAACTCGATATTTTTCGAGCTCGCTTCGCTCGCTTATCAACTATCAAAACGAATTTCATCTGGTAGAGATCGAGAAGTCCTGTGTCGCATGCTGCTTAAATAAATAAACTGTACTAACTCGCTCAAGCTATTTATTAGAATATTGTGATTTATAAAATATGATAAAACAGAGTTACGGTTATGTGACATGATGACAAAAATTAAAAACATTGTAGCTCGCTACGCTCGCTCAGTACTTTACTAAGTGATTAGCATCAAGTAAGGCATGTATGTATGACCTGCTACTCATGCAAGCAGTGTTTTTTCTAGCTCGCTACTCTCGCTCAAGACTTTACTAAGTGAATATCATCAAGTAGGGAACATGTATGTATGACCTGCTGCTCAGGCAAACAGTGTTTTTTTGTCTAACTCGCTTCGCTCGCTCAGTATTTTACTAAATTAATATCATCAAGTAGGAACATGTTTGTATGACCTGCTGCTCATGCAAACATTGTTTTTTCTATCCCGCTACTCTCGTTCAGTACTTTACTAAGTGCATATAATCAAGTAGGAAACAGGTATGTATGACCTGCTGCTCATGCAAACAGTGTGTTCTAGCTCGCTTCGCTCGCTCAGTACTTAACTAAGTGAGCATTATGAAGTAGGGAACATGTATGACATGTAGATCTATGCCTGCTTTCCAGGCAAACACTGTCTTTTTCTAGCTTTTTTTTGCTTGCTTAGTACTATAATAAGTGGATATCATCAGGTAGAGAACGAGTATACGTGTTTGCTGCTCAGGTTAACTGATTTGATCTAGCTCGCTTCGCTCGCATAATACCTTCGTTAGTTAATTTCACGAGCAGCATGTTGCTATTTACTCCCCATAAATAAATCTGAAAGCAGGCGTACACTCTGACTTGACCCAGCTACGCCCCTGACTAACATCAGTCTGTACACTCAACTGTCTTTGTAACTGGTATTGTGATTATTATGTTCTAAAATTAAATAACGTTTGAATGTTATTAAATCTCGACTGAATGTCGTTAGAAGGTTGTGAAACTATCGACGTCCGACTGTAAAACAGGCTAACGATAGCAGTATTTTCTAACTAGTTTTACGGTTAGTTATATGTGTCTGTGAATCTTAAACGTGGACAGGTGCTTGTTTAATTAATAAGCTATGCGACTTGTCTCAAGTACGCTTGCAATCAGACTGCCTCTATCTCGCTGGTCGTTGTAATGTCTCTACGTGCAGCTGCATGTCATGTTGTGTTTTATGTTACACACATAAACGATTTCTCTATGTTTGATATCATATAATATGAATGCTTTCTCGCCATTTATCACCATGCTATTTAATCAGTTGTATTATTGTTGTTTTGTAAAAATTCCTTTTCAGGACTAAATATGCAAATAAAATCTATTCTATTCTATTCTATGTAAAGCTAATATAACGAATAGATACATGGTAACCACTTTATCTATCGAGTAGAAGATAAATATTGATATCACCGATTGCTCTTCTAGACTAAAATGTTTGAACATACAAATGTACATGCTTTCAGTTTAACAACACTGATAAATACTTGCTGTTTGTGCATCTTAATTGAACGTGTATGAGTTATTTCTGCTTCGGAAGCAGCATGTATAATTCCACAGTTCATGAAAGCTCAGCGAATGTTAGAATATTACGAAATAGTAACTAGATACAACATTTTATTACAAGGCATTAACTGACTTCACAGTCCCTACTAAGAGTTACAAATAACTACTAAAACTGGAAATAAACATCTTATGAACACAATGAGTTTCCCATTAAATCTCAAGGGGTGCATAGTGATAGTAAATAAGTAAGAAATAGTGACTGAAAATAGTATTTTACTGGCTTGCAGATTAGATGTTATTATGTAAATACTCACAAATTGTGTTCAAGAATTCAATAGGATAGTTCAACGTTAAACGTTCGTTGTGTTACAAAGCCAATATACACAACTCACAAATACTAAAATAACTTCAAAACAAGACCCTGTCACATAGTTGCAAGCTGGGGCTACGAGTTGTACCGAGTTATATAACTTTTCGGGTCAGTCATAGCGACCGAATTGTACTCGTCTTTGGACCCAGTATTTCATACGGGAACGTCTCCGTCTGTTGTTTCTGGACTGATGTAACCGAGCAATGGCGAGTGAGTCATCAGTAGTATATGCTTTCATTTGTACGATGTTCGCTAGCTTCAGTATCATAGATTGTGAAATGCATGATTTATCTATAGTCAATAACAACAGTATTTAGACTCCGCATCGCCATAACTCGCACCATTCGTCCTGATCTCGTACTTTATTGTGATAGATCACGCAGATGTCGCTCAGACTCATACATTAGTGAGGTTGCGAAAGCAACGTGTACGGGTACGTGTACGTGTAGATATCCGTATACGTACTCGTACACGTTGTAATTTAAATTTGCTTGCGAAAGATAACGTGTACGTATAAAATCGCGTGACAGTTATAGCACGATTTCCCCATGCATCGAAATGAGTGTTTGTATAGCTTGACTAGTCCATGTTTCTTTTGATAAAACGATTTATCCGTGCCTACGCATACATGTGTGATGTGGTACACATACCTCTACGAGTTCCACTACACGGTTTAAACGTGTAAGCCCTACACATACCTGGATGACGAATTGCTCAAAAAGTAGTTCACTCGTACACGTACACGTTGACGTTCGATTTCGCAACCTCTCTATTGTCGGCGATACTCGTACCTCTCGAAGACATGTCTAACAGACGTCGTACACATATCGTATATATCTCGTTTATTTACGTGTTAAATAGACAATTGTCGTGCTCGTGCCATGTCAATGTCGAAGAGAACACGAATAATGTCGCCCTACATTATTTTTCGCTTTTTCTATCAAATACGTAGGCATTATATAGTTTTTATCAACTTAAAATTGTCAACTATTTTTTTCTAGTGTTACAACACATTTTGGCAGGCGAAACACTTTTGTCAATAAACCCTTCATTTTTTCTTTAATTAAAGTACTTTAGGTCTATGTTATAGGTTGGATGAATTTATGTGGCGAGACATACCAATTACGTACCTACCATTTTCTCTGCAAAGCCAAATATATAAATCTAGAGATGTAAACAATTTGACCGTAGGAAATATTTCTACCAGACATCTTTTGGTTTGTTCGAAAGCAGGTGTCACATTCTATCCAACGCTTGTTGAATTAATATGATACGTCCACATATTTGGCACGGTCAAATATTCCTCAGGGACCAAGCTTTGTATTGAGATGTATATAACAGTTTATGCAGTATAGCTGATATGAAACAGTATAGAATAGACTGCCGATGAACTATGAGATAAAGATACCTATCTCGTATCTGGTCCGATGAGGCTGTTTCTATCTATAATCTTTTAGTCTGGAGAAAGTTGAGTTCATTCTTATACATTTATGTAAAGTATGTAATTGTGTACGTGCATGATAAGACACTATTTAAGCTAGACAGTAAAGCTCAGGGAACGTTTTATTCACAATATAATTTCTTTATATAAAACTCAAACTTTGATATGGGTCAACAAAAGATATTCCTGCCTGTCTTAGTCTGGTCCGCTGCTAAACATCGGGATATCACGCAATGTATTTGTTTGGCATACATTAAAACATTTCGTGAAATTCACGATGTTTGTCAATCAAATAACCATAACCAGGATTTTGAACATACGAACATCAATCCTAACACCTTAAACTCTTTTCAATTGATAAATTCTGAGATGCATCATTTGTAATTCTATGTCTCAAGATATAAAAAGCACACAATTTAACACGATTTCCAACCAATAAAACACCAATGCATACGAGTGGACATGACATCGGCTGAGTTTGGTTTCAAGGTTATAAAACTATCAAGATACGACTACAGATGACACGCATACAATTGCATGAATGTACATGTATCAGGAAAAAAAAGAAACGCCTATAGTAAACATACATATGTAAGTTTGTTTTGCGTCTGATAGAACTAAATAATTACGAATGATTGTCCAATATGTTTTGTTGGATAATTAGTATATATTTCCAATTAATGAAGCATTTTAAAATTTCGTAGACAAAATGAGGCTGGATAGTCTTAACATGTCGCAAAATGTAATAAAATGTAAAAAAGGTATGAGAAAATCCGACAGGGAAGGTAGCACTCAACCCAACTAGCCGAGCACAGAAATCAGAAACACCACGACACAACTACCCTGAGCAGTGCCCACAGAAACCCATGCCAAAACGGCGACCAAATGAGGCACAACAACCCCGGGGCGTGACCTAGGTTCAAACACCAAGGACAGTGACCTAACATTTGCAACCTCAAGCGGCACAACTTCAACTACAAGTCCACACTTGTATTTTTGAAGATAACTTTGTCAACTGTGTATGCAGCCCAATGAAATGTGGCTATAACTTGCGTGTGGTATAGATTTGCAGAAACGTACATCAAAATGTCGAGTTTGATTAAAATTTATTGAACAAACACACTTTTAACATTAGAACGAAAGAAAGTAAAAGTCGCAAATACAGATTTTGGTATCCTGCTTGACCATCATGCAGTCGGATGTTTGTATTAAAAGTCGAGGACGCAAATGCAAAGCATTGCTGAATTTTCCTGGAATCTTACCGTCTGAACTCAAAATTGGCATGCTTCTTCGACGTAGAGTGATTTAACGTCATTACTAAGCTAAGCGCTCTTGCAATCAGCATAATACAACACACAAACGATACGAATTAAACACTCATAGACATTTATACGTTGAAAGTCAGTCAGACGTGGCAGTTTTAATAGATAATTGTTCTTAATTGGCAACACAAACTGCTACTCTGTACCGTGCTGACGTCACTTGATATTTGTCTTACATCATTCGACACATGAACGTGATATTTTATTACTAATAAACTGTTTTTCATACATCGTGAGTAATTGGACATTAATTGAAGGCATTTGGAACTCACTACATGGAAGTGTAAACACGTGGCGTCACCAAAGCTCAAAACGCGCCTCAATCTCGAGACGAACAAACTACGTGGCATACGACAGTACGTGACGCGGATTATTATGGCCTTGTTGTACAAACTTCACATGTGAGATTGTGTCACTTTACTGTTTGTAATAAAAAGTAATGGGTAAATAAAAATTAGGACTTAGAAAACTTGTTAAGTATACATTAGCTATAATTTCTAATAGTTAAATTATAATCTAATAAATAAAGTCCGATATATTTTAAGTACTAGAATATGTCTTTCGGCTTGTCTATATGGCGCCATATCTGTAACATCTACTCTATTTATGGATAAACATTTTGTACGGGGAAAGATAAAATGATGATATTGACAAAACAGATACATTGTCTCATTTTAATGAAGAAATCGACTTCGGCATCATACGCACCCGGGCACTCAAAATTGTTTGATGATAGGATGAATATATGTTCCTCTGAAGGACTTTCTACATTCAGTGATGGTATATTGGTATGTTCTATGGGGGATTATATAGGTCATGGTACTGTCAGCTATGAATACAGTTAAAAATACATTTTATTCACCAATGTGTACACATGTACGTTTGACAAAAACATGTGTATTTATGGATCTTATCAAAAATGGTCATATGACATTATTGTGGGCTTTGGTAATAAATAGCGAATGCAAGGTTGGGTGCCTTATACTATATATTCTCACACATTTTGAAAGGTTTATACAGTCATCCTTGGTGTTGCTGTTGTACTCTTCTTTACTGAGTTCCAAATGATATCGAACACATCGAACGAGTCTATTTACATTGAAATTGTCAAATCAATAGACCGCATCTTTGGAAATGAGTTGTAGTTATACTGTTTTGTTTCACTATGCATAAGGTAGGTGACTTCATCGAAATCATACACGTAGTATGATTAACATATGTGCGTAAAAGAATAAATACATATTGTTAAAAAAATGATATATGCTATTCGCGCCTGTTCGAATATGATAATTTGTATAAAGTATATGTACATGTACCAGAACGACCTGCAATGAACAGCTGAAGAAATAGATGATGCTTTAAGTGGATCGACGAATCTTTAACTACGGTTTCTTTCACCGTTGTGATTTTACAAATAGTGTTGTGCTTTATATATCATCGCTATATAGAGTATACAGAAATGTAACGGTCTATTTGATGTAACGATGACATGATGGTCATGGGTGTTACGACTGTTTTTGTACCATTACGCCAAAACAAATGACATATTCTGTGATATATTACTATAAAGAAACGTTAAATAACGCTCATTTTACTGGTTAGTTCTGGCCAATAATACTACGGGTTCAACAATCAGGACAAAAAATACTGCCGTTTTGGTTGATGTTATGATGGCATTAGTTATTATGGCTGTTTTACCAGAGCATTCTGATTGGAGGAACGTACAGAATATTCGGTGGACCGAACACTTCAAATAACGCTTGTTTTACTTGCGTGATATGGCCATAAATACTACGGATTAAATGATCTGACTATGTTACGTTGCGTTTGATGTTAAAATGACATTGGTGTCAAGGATTATTGGTATATTAATACTATGCCGATAGACACACGTCATAATCACGATGTAGTTCCAAGTGAAGTCTAGTTGAGAAAAGACAAATCTTATAACGTCTCGGGGTACCCTATCAATATCTAGATACAGTAGTAATGTTTTAGCTTATATATTATTGCTTTGTGTCCAGTACTGATACGTGGAAACCATTACGTCAACTTATTGTTGAACTCTCTTTTATTTTAAGTAGCTATTTGTGTCTCTATGGTGTGTAATATGTGCGAAATTTCTGTTTTGGTAGTTACAATGAAATGTAAATAGACTATAATTGAATTAAAATTACAAACATATTACAATGTAACTGTGTACATGTACATGCGCTTCTGGAGTTTCGAAATATACTTTCGTATAAACTTTTTCTGAGTAAACAGAGACGTGTAAACATTAGTGTTGTAATGTGTTTGTCAATACAAGTTATACATTATGTATACAGGTCGTAATGGTATATAAGTAACATATATGACAGATACGCTGATCAGAGGATTTCATCCTAGACGTTTAGATATTGAAATTTATTGACTAATCAGAAATTGCGGTAAGAACAATACCTTTGGGTATGTTTGTAATATTGATATGGCGGCATCGGGGGACGGTACGTAATGATGGTCTTATCTCCAAATCATCTAATTAATACAATAATTGAATCTGTAAAATTATCTTTGTAACGAAAATGAATGTTTTTCAATTATTATACAGTGACTTAAACAATCACGAAAAAGGCATGAGGAAATTGGAGAGAGAAGGCAGCACTTAACTTAACCATCCAATCACAGCAATCACTAGCACCACAATACAACTACACTGCGCTTTGCCCACACATAACCGAACAAATAATCGACATTCCAAGTAAGTCCCCACCGCAAAACTGCAGGCTGGCCCAATTTTACAAAGACATTACAAACTAGCTGTGATCCCAAGGCGTCTGCCGAAACTTCCACTAGCAATTAATTATCGATTATGTGTGTTTTCAAAGTAACGTGAACTGTTCGATAGCTATATCATTAATATCATTGTGTAATGAGTACCATGTTTACTTGGGAACTTAATATTAATGTAATATATAAATACAAACGTCTGTTATTGGTATTTATGGTCTGAAATGATTGTTGTTTCGGGACAAAAATTATAAATACAGGCATAGACTTTCAAATACTGGTACATGTAGCGGTGTTGCAAATACCGTGGTTACCCGATTTATTGAAGAGACCTTGTAGCCAAAACCAGCTGTTCATTTTTATGAAGTATACCCATTTGAAACCTCAAACATAATAATAACTCAAGTGTGCATATTATCCCAAGATCAAGATGTTTACCTAGAAACAGCATTACAAATAGTGAAAATACGTGCAGATGTGACAGGAAACATATCGTGTGCATTTTAATGCAAATTCATTTTACTAAATTATACACTACTGCAATAGGACGTCAAACGCTAAACATAGATGTCTGCCACATTGGTAATAGTTCGAATCTATTAAAGTCTGTAAATCGATTATTACTGTTGCTCAACCCTGCCAGATGCGCAAGATAAATGTATTCACTATAGTAAAAGCAGTTACGATATGGGCATGTATGGACATAAAATGGTTGCTGTCAATTCAAACTACCATTATTTATAAACAAAATACAGTTATGGTCTACCGCAAATGTTTCATTTCTTACGTTTAATTGCGAAAGTGGTTGAATACGTCAAACCCAAAACAATGTTATTCGACCTTGCACACAAATCTGTCGCAAATAATTGGAATTGTTCAGTCTTATTTCGCAGTCTCGTGTTATCCGCTTCTAGGCTATGTGTTTCGGTAACATTGGCTTCGGTATATGACATCATGCGATATTTTAATGATAAAATATCTGTAATCATTTAACACCGACTGACGTAACATCTGCAATTCATCTACACTCATACTTTATTAATACCAAGACAACTTGCTTACTAATTGGACGCTAACAGGCAGACGCAAATCATTTACAGGTAAAGAGGCACTGATTAGTATTTTGGTTTCAAAATATTAGAGAGAAATATTGAATAGAAACGGATGTGAACGGAACTAAATTGATGTACCTGTTATTTGCATTTTACTATTTAAATACTCAGTCGATTGTCTATGCCAATTCCAACCTTCCGTCACCAGAAGCGCTTACAGGGGCGAATACACGTTCATTCAAACAGATACAGTTTAAACAACAACAATGCATAAAATGTAGTGTTGCATGAAGGTAAGCCACGTCAGTGTGTGACTGTATATAACCGCCATACCGATCGTATTTAAGCATTTGTAATGTTTTCTCTTTCCTAGAGATTTCAATGATATGGACTCATTCGCTTTCCTTGATACACAACAAAATACAAAAAAACGTTTCGGTAAACCCAAATAAATCAGACAACGTTGAAAACCACTAACAATAAACAATAAGACACCGCGTGAAGCAAGTAATACGAACATGTTTTAGTATACTAAACTAAATCGCCCACTACAACTTTGAAAATATTTAAAACATATATTCAGGAGCTATTCATAAGGGTCTCGTCTTTCGAAGACACGCTCTCAAGATTTTCATAATACTGTCATTTTGTAACGGCTCCTATGCATACATTGTATACTGATGAAACACTTTTCAGAAAATAATACTATTGGTGTATTTTATTTAAATATGATAAGGAAGTGGGTCGTTCATTTGCGGAAACACAATATTTGGTGGATAGCTTAAGGGGACTACATCTTTCCTGGTACCGTTTAGGAACTGAATGATTTAATGACCGTTACGCCGAAATGATGGCTGTTCTTAACCATAAATCGAAAGAGCTCCATTCATAAACAAATTACTCTGATACATGTATATTGCAAGTACATAACACTCTTAAATAACCATTTATGTAAGAAAGAGACTGTTGATGTTGTATCATGTGTAAGTATAATAATGATCTCTAAATAGTAAATACTTGAGTGACAACATAGTGTCATTTGATTAACAACCATTAACAACTTAATTGATATCAGAAAATATTAAGAGAAAACATTTATGAAAAAAAAATCTTCATCATACAAATGACGTAATGTCTAAGTTGGATTAATATGGTCATCTTATCTTTCGGCGGCTGAATACATTTAAGAAAAACTCGGAAGTATATTTCGAAAGAGCACGTGTACGGTTATGCGCATACAATAAATACAACACACAAATTATGCAACGGTGAGAATTTGAAACGGTTTGAAAGTGTCAACTATTTTTTTCATGTGCAACGAAACATTTTGGCAGGCAAAAAACGTTTGACAATAAACCCTTCGTTTTATTCTTTTTATTTGAAGTTCATTATGTCTCTATTATAGGTTGGACGAATTTATGATGCGAGACGGACCAATTATGTACCGTTTTCTCTACAATGCCAAATATATAAATCTAGATATGTTAACAACTTGACCTAAGGAAATATTTCTACCAGACAGCTTTAGGTTTATTTGAAGCACGAGTCACATTCTATTCAACGCTTGTTATCGAATTAATATAAAACGTCTACATATTTGGCACGGTCAGATATTCCTCAGGGACCAAGCTTTGTATTGAGATGTATATAACAGTTTATGCAGTATAGCTGATATGAAACAGTATAGAATAGGCAGCCGATGTACTATGAGATAAAGAGATATATCTTGTATCTGGTCCATTGAGACTGTGGTTATCTTGAATCATATAGTCTGGAGAAAGTTGAGTTTATTGTTATACATTTATGTAATTGTGTACGTGCATGATAAGACACTATTTAAGTAAGACAGTAATATAGCTCAGGGCACGTCTTATTCCCAATATAATTCCATTATATAATACACAGACTGTGATAAGGGTCAACCAAAATTAAACCACCCTGCCTGAGACTGGTCTATTGCTAAGCGTCGGGATATCACGCAATGTATTTTTGGCACATATCAAACGAGTTTAATTACATTGCAATTGTCACATCAATAGACCGCATCTATAAAAATTAGTTGTAGTTATGGTTTTTTGTTTCAAATAAATGACAATTCTAATAATAAGTATGCATAAGGTAGGTGACTTAATCGAAATCATACACGTAGTATGACCAACATACTGCGTAACAGAATGAAGACATATTGTTAAAGAAATGCTATATGCCATTCGTGTGTTCAAATATGATACTATGTAAGAAGTGTGTGAAACAGAACGCCTTGCAATAACTAGCTGAAGATTTCGACAACCTTAACGAATTTTTAACTACGGTTCGTTGCACCGTTGTGATTTTACAAATATTGTTTTGTGTTTTATATCAGCGCTGAGTATATAACGGTCTGTTTGATGGAACGACGACATGAGGGTCATGAGTTGTTAAACGGCTGTATTTGTACCAGACAGAACGTAAAAACTTGATGAACATATGTCATATTCAGTTGATTGATTACTTTAAAGACACGTTAAATAACGCTGGTTTTACTGATGTGATATGGACATTAGTAATGCGGGTTCAACGATCAGGACGGAATATGGAGGAACGTACAGAATTTTCATTTGATCGAACACATAAAAGACACGTTAAATAACGCTTGATTTACTGGTGTGATACGGCCATAAATACTATGGGTTCAATTATCTGAGTATGAAACATTTTGTTTGATGTAATAACGACAATGGTGTCACGGATTATTGGTATAGCAATTTGATACCGATATGCATGCGTCATAAACAGTTCAAAGTGAAGTCTTGCTGAGGAAGGATCTATCATAAAACGCCTCGGCGTAACCTTCCATCATCTATTTAATAATGTTTCTAGCTTATTTTTTATCACCATGCGTGCAGTACAGATACGTGAGAACCATTACGTCAACTTAGTGTTGAACTCTCTTTTTATTTTAAGCAGTTATTTTTGTCTAATGAATAAATATTACAGAGTAAGAAATACTTTTTTCTGTACCACCATAACCAGAAAAAAACATGCAAAACATGTTGGAAACTATTTGTCAACCAGTAGAGTGCACATTCTAATATGAAGTGAAAAATGCATGTTATATGCACGGTGATAACAATAAAGAGTTTGTTGATTGTCAATTAGGCAATGGGACAATATCAAATAGTTATAATGGTGATCTTATGATACAGAGATCAAAGAGTTATTGATAAAAGAAAATATCATTACATCTTTTATCATGACAATATTGTTATTAAACGGCCTGTCGTTTTCGTTTTGTCGTAATTTATTGGTAAATGATGCCTTTTCAAGTATGTTTGATGTTAGCGTTTTTACAGTTATTAACGGAAATCCATCGCTGATATCAACCAGTAATTTCAATATTTGATTTTTGTCATATTAATATGTCTTGCCTTGACATATCCTTGGAATAGAAGGATAGTAATGCATGTTCATTCAAAATAAAATGTATACGGTGGCTATTAATATTGGAGTCGTGTTTGGACTCTGTTCGCCATTCTGTCTTTTCACGTATTGACAAACTTTGTCCGCGATTTGCAAGATCTACTCATTTGGTCCAATTCAACAATTTATCATTCATTGGTAATTATTTGTCACATTTTAAACATTGTTCGTATTACATAAAATATGGTCATTTGATTTATATAAGTTTACATTGCTTTTTTATTTGCGACTGGTGGTATATCAAAAGAGTCGCACATCATGGAATCAGGCAATACCTCGATGAATTCATAAAAAGCTGCTAAAAAATAAAGCATGCGTATACTACGTTCTTGATCGGCACGACATGTACGAAATGATTATAACATAAAATCACATAACCTGGCGTTTGAGTCTTCATTGTAAGATTGATAAATTGGTAGCAATTATCGATAACCTATGTTAAAACAACATTAATTGAAATAGTTATAAATATTTTAAATGTTATTGTGTAGTTGCAAACTCTTTATGCTGCACTTATCAGTTCCGATACAGTAAACATGTTAAAGCGACCAGTATCCAATTCGATTATAAAAACATATATTTCAGACGTTTTAGTCACAGAACTTTGTTTTACGAATACATATTGTATTCTACAACTTACATATCGATCAAATGCGCTATTGATGAAAACTCCCGAACATATTTTACCGTCCTTTATTTAGGTCGAGGCTTTTCTCAGTTATTATACACTTCCATACGCCGAATAACGTTAAATTTATATTTTACTGCGCAAGTCATGCAATAGTGTTAATGTGTCTCAAAGGGTATAAACCGACGTTATGCGATTATTTTCTTCTTGATGAATAAGTCCATTTTTGATATAAATGTAATAGGTCGGTCAAGCCAAATTAGTGTGTTCTGTGGTTATGAACAGTTAAAATAGAGCCATTCAGAAGTATACGCTAGCCGCATTGAAAAGAGAAGTAATAGGAAACTTTTATAGTATCTTTTTGGCAGTAACAAGACATCCCAAATAATTGTGTTATACTCCTTACTGCTTCTTTCATTTCAATATTGCATTTTCGTAACAATATATCTCAAAAGACTGGTCAATACTTTTCTTCAACTGATTCAAGATCTGGCCAAGTTTTATGTATCTCATTGTTCTCGGTAAATCGCCTCTATCCGACCAACTTGTTCAATTACAAACACAAATAAGTAAATTTATGACTTGGCCAAAACACAATGTTCGATCGGACGATCCTTAAGTTAAACGTTTTATATCATGAATACAACGTAAGCTTACAGCTAGTTATAAATGGCTGTTTGACTGGAGAAAGTCGGTGACGGCAATAGAGGAGAGAATACAATAAATCTCCATAACTCGGTTACTGTATTGAATTGTATCAATGGTGATAACAACACAGTTACTGTATTGAATAGTATCAATGATGATAACAACACAGTTACTGTATTGAATAGTACCAACAGTAATAACAACACAGTTGCTGTATTGAATAGTACCAACGGCAATAACAACACAGTTGCTGTATTGAATAGTATCAATGGTGATAACAACACAGTATCAGTACGAACACATTATGTTAAAACCAACTTCATTATGATACTTAAGCAAATATAATCATACACGTTTCTAGCCTAATATTACTGACATACGTCCAGAAACACCGTCTATGTGTTTGTTTTAGAAAGAGCGTTTTGGTTTAATTGATTCTGCCTCTGTCAACATTAAGCTACGCAATGTCTGATCGACAGTAAATTTGAAGAATCACCATCAATAAGCTACAACAAGTAGTTCGCTTTGTTAGATATATCACAGTCACGTGCATACTTACAAACAGTCATATCAATATCAAAATATAGTTCGTTATATTACTGGGCTTTTCATCGGATAAAACAAAACATTGTAAACTATGTACGGTTAGATACGGTTAAATATAGCTATGAGAATTGTGTATCTTGGAATGCTTATTTATGGAACACAATTGTACGTACTTTTAAGTATCTAGTCTACATGTAAGCTAGGATTAACTTAGCAATTTATATTGTTTTATACGATGCAAATATACATTGTATATTCATAGTTTTCAAGAATTTTCCGGACACTTCACTCTGCGAAGAAGGCGTCTGGGGTGCAATAGTTCATTAATTTAGAATAACTTATTTTAAGTTTCCCCCTGTACCTTAAATCCGGGTAGGATATGTAGCCTTAAATCCTGGTAGGATGTGTTGCCTTAAATCGTAGTAGGATGTGTTGCCTTAAATCCTGGTAGGATATGTTGCCTTAAATCCGGTTAGGATGTGTTGCTACAAATCCTGGTAGGATGTGTTGCCTTAAATCCTGGTAGGATATGTTGTCTTAAATCCTGGTAGGATGTGTTGTCTTAAATCCTGGTAGGATAAGTTGCTATAAATCTTGGTAGGACGCGTTGCCTTAAATCCTGGTAGGATATGTTGCCTTAAATCCTGGTAGGATGTGTTGTCTTAAATCCTGGTAGGATATGTTGCTATAAATCTTGGTAGGACGCGTTGCCTTAAATCCTGGTAGGATATGTTGCCTTAAATCCTGGTAGGATATGTTGCTATAAATCCTGGTAGGATATGTTACCTTAAATCCTGGTAGGATGCGTTGCCTTAAATTCTGGTAGGATTTGTTGCCTTAAATCCTGGTAGGATGCGTTGCCTTAAATCCTGGTAGGATATGTCGCCTTAAACCCTGGTAGGATGCGTTGCCTTAAATCCTTGTAGGATGCGTTGCCTTAAATCCTGGTAGGATGCGTTGCCTTAAATCCTGGTTGGATGCGTTGCCTTAAATCCTGGTAGGATGTGTTGCCTTTAGTCCTGGTAGGATGTGTTGCCTTTAGTCGTGGTAGGATGTGTTGCCTTAAGTCCTGGTAGGATGTGTTGCCTTAAGTCCTGGTAGGATGTGTTGCCTTAAATCCTGGTAGGATGTGTTGACTTAAGTCCTGGTAGGATGTGTTGCCTTAAGTCCTAGTAGGATGTGTTGCCTTTAGTCCTGGTAGGATGTGTTGCCTTCAGTCCTGGTAGGATGTGTTGCCTTAAGTCCTGGTAGGATGTGTTGCCTTAAATCCTGGTAGGATATGTTGCCTTAAATCCTGGTAGGATGTGTTGCCTTAAATCCTGGTAGGATGTGTTGCCTTAAATCCTGGTAGGATATGTTGCCTTAAATCCGGGTAGAATGTGTTGCCTTTAGTCCTGGTAGGATGTGTTGCCTTAAATCCTGGTAGGATATGTTGCCTTAAATCCTGGTAGGATGTGTTGCCTTAAATCCTGGTACATGTAGGATGTGTTGCCTTAAATCCGGGTAGGATGTGTTGCCTACTCTATAACGCTCCCCATTTCGTTTATGATGTCATAAGTCAACAAAAGGCAATAAAAGGTTCTACAAAATCAGCTGCAACTCCTTTAAGCAATTGTACATAAACACAATCAGCATTTCTTTTTCCACGTTGCTTCGTGTTAGTTTTCTTTGAGACAACAAAATATACACTGAGAACTGGGATTCCTTGCGACAGCATCATATACACTGAGTACTGGATTTCTGTTTCATCTAGCATTGAAAACTTCTATATATGTAATGTGATTATGCAGTCTGTCTATGGTAATTTTATTGAGTTTGCAAAAATTGTCCGATCATTTAAAGGCGGCCAGACAACTTAATAAGTTTTCTTGAAATTTAATTATTAACCAAGAATAATTACTCTTTTAAAGTAGCTTGCAATTTTAAATATGTATTCATACATACTGTATATGTGAAACAAGTCTTTACGTTCTCCTAGTGTCATTTTACAAATTCGTTGCCCAACATGAAGCAGATTCGTGTTTGATATAAAGGCTTTTATTTTGTGTATTGTGTTTGTTACTTATGGGTTGTCCGTGTGGAGTGTGGTTGCCATTGCACAGTGTTCTCGTTTGTGCTTTCTGTGCTATGTTGGTTCTGTTACGAGTTACCCTCCATGTCCGATTTGATATCATCATTTGTACGACGTAATACAGCAAGGATATATCATAACATTTGTGTATTTTCAGCCATGATAACTGTATGATTATATACATTTTCAATATTAACATGTTAAAATATTTACACATGTTTCGCAAAATCGATGTCTTTGTTTACAAGTGTATGTTTTGTGGTCGTTCAACCTTGAACAGTTACTGTCTGTATTTGTAAACTAATCTATTGTGTTAGTTTTGCATTAGAGCTTATAGTTTCTATAAATCATGTTGCTTACTGTATTTACAATAATTGGCATGCATCCCAGGAGCATTGTATGACAATATCATCCCGACAACATTGTTACAAGCATTTATGTTCCTATTTAGACAAAAGTTCGCATTCTATGTTGCTCTGATAATGGCCTCCGATAACATAGCATGTCAACTTACAAAATCAATATAATGCGTTTGATTGCGTTCATCACGGTTCTACAAAAGTATTTGTTGCGTGTTTGGGTCGCCATTGATTGACAATACTAGGTGGCACATGACAAAAGTTGTATTGATAATTAAATTAATATTATATTTATTACATCAGCAACACTTGTTAAAGTGTATAAAGCTATATTTTAACAGTCATTTAATGTCAAATAATTACTTTCAACGTTTTTAGTATGACACTAGACTACCTTAGTTGCAAATTAAAACTTTGGATGGGTTTCGTGTACTTTGAATCAATTGTAGACAAATAGACGATTCTTATGATTTAATTGGGTGTTATTGAACACTTTTGTATAAAAATGGACAATTCGCATGTCCAATAAATCACAGAGAGAGTTTCTGTTAAAACTGAAGCGAAAATTGATCTAATGAATATGAAATTATAATTGTTTTTCAGTTTTTGAAACTTTTAAACACATATTGTCAGATATAGCTCTATACACTTTAAGGACAATATTATCAAAATGAAATATACGTTACAAATAGCTGCAAAACACTACTTGTACTCGGCTTACATACGACCATTCTATCCACAGTCGGATTTATTTTGTATCATTTTATTATTATTCCAAATTAAATAGTTGCATTCGAAGGGTGAGTAAGTCTTCTAAGTTACCATTGATACCAATATCCGGGACAAACGGATATATCAACTTTGTGGTTTTGATTTTACTGCTATATACTTGTGAATATTGTTACAGTAACATGCAGAAAAGTTCAAATGGCATTGGTATTATAAGATGATTTATTCTGATTTTTTTTTTATTATTCACCATATGAATAGGTATTTGATCGCATTGCTTTCATTTTACATACTTTTTAAAACATATTTATACTAGTCAATAGCCTGGATTTATACTCAAGCATGTGGTATTGTCGTATGATGAAATGACAAACGTAAAGATAGGAGATATATCAATATGTTTATGAAAACGTTAAACGTTGTCTGAATATTACTTTCATAATTTCACGTACAAATCGATTGAATTTAATTGCGAAAAGTATATATACGCGGTGCTAACTGAACATTTATGTTTTGAAATCCATAAGATAAAATCCTTAGGTCATACACTCCATTATTTAGGTCGCGCCTACTTTACATTTATAAAAAACAAGCGCTTGTGTGCAAGGAGTCTTAAAGCGATTAGATGGAACTTTTCATCCAGTACATGAGTATTGTTAATTCGAAATTGAACAATCTGACAATATTTTTTTTAATAATGCTTCTTAGTTTATTTAAATGGGTACAGACACTATTTATGTATATACATAAATCGAGGAATGGCCGAAAAGGGGTCGAAGACAGGCCCCCGATACCGAAGAGGCCCTACTTGTAGAGCGAACCACATATACTAATAAGTAAGGCATTCAGGATATAATTTCAGTATTTGCAATTTATTGTTAATGTATTAATTATGTAACATGCAACACATTTAACGTTAATCCATCCTACCTTCTTCTCTCACTCATATTTCTCGTATTTACATAGTGACATTTAATCTTCGAGAAAGTAACCTATTATCTTCTAGACAATAATTAGTTTAACTTATTTACTATCAACATGCATCCAATGAGCTTTAATGTGCAAATAGTTCAGTTGAATATGTCTTGTTTTGTGTTAAATAGCTAAAAGTAACTCTCAAGAGGGATAAGCAGCACTGGTGGAGTAAGTAAATGCCGTGCAAGTTCGGTTATATAACCAAAACTGTAAGTTTGAAAATTGGTCTAAAATTTGGAAACATCGTACCATGATCTAGTTGCTAAGGTTTATTTGACCTTGTTGTCTTGCCTTAAACACGACCATGACTGAAGTCGGCGTGTCGGGGATCAGCGGGGCACAATATGGTGGCTTGAAAGATTGCATAACCAAACTCCTCGTAGTTGGAGATAACTGTAACACTGAAAGGGTTAACCCGAATTACCACCCATTTACAACTGCTCATGTGAGACACAAACGACACCAACGTCAAATTAAAAAGTATGATGCATATGTACCAATTCAAACAGTTAACCCTGTATTTGATGAACGGAATATAGGCACCACGCAATATAATTGAAGTACCATACACCTCACTTGCCCTTGAAGTTTATTGAAAGGGAATGATATCAGAGCGACCTAGAAGATCTCGTGCAATTTTGCACCTTCTGATAATACATTTAAAACAAATATTCCTGGGTGGTTGTCTGTTTTGATAAAACACAAGGAAGAAGATTAATTTGCATTTTTATATAAAAATAACTGTTCACGAACAGTAACAGATTTTCAAGTGTACACGCGTAAATAAGGTAATCAATAAAAGATAGAAGTGTTGCAAGATATCGCAAATTTAGTGCAACAACATTCACTGAAGTGAAGGAAACATAATTACGTACTACTATATTGAAATAAAGCCCGTCCATCATGCCTTTGACCAGTAAACAGTCATAAGGTTTTTATTGAAACTGTCCACAGAACAAATGTGTTCGATTATGAACATTTAGCATATTCGTTTGCATATCGGTAATGGAAGGGGATAAATATGAAAAAGCCTGTAGCTGGACGATTAAACTCTAAGTCGGCATATGTATTGAACCGACATTGTTACAAAGGAACATAACAACGCACTACTTGAGTTATAAGATAGTAATGTAACGGCTCTGATTCAAAGTTACCATGAGCAATCTGAACAACTTGAATAGTATTAACTGGTTTGACAAGATAGTAATGGTAAATAATAGGACACAAACCAAAACCACACAGCCACGACGGCAGCGCCTTGCCACACACGCAAGAGTCAGACATAGTACAAGCCATCCACATCCCCAAAAATGACTGCTTCAAGCGAGCCTTATATGCTCACCCCGCAATGAATGACACATTGTTGACTTTGAATTGTGTGCATATTAGCCAAGTTATTAATACTTAGCTAAGGTTACTTTCAATACATTACCTCGAACTGACGGGCAGCACCGTTGTTATATGCCACACTTATGAATAAGTGTTGGGGCAAAAACATTGTAAAGACAAAACAAAACTATTGCGTTTGAAATGCACTGGAAACTTTTAACCTGAATTCACAAATACTGTCAGCGTCTCAGCAGACGTTTAGTCGTTTTCCAGCATAGCACTACTTAGGCAAGCATAAAACAACTTAACCCTCTAGAGCCCGATCGAAGAAGCATTAATTAATGCAAAAATTATATTTTTGTCATAGTTGGTTTTTACGAATAGGGATGAAAAATGGTACAATATGTGTTAGTGTAAGTCACTCCTAAGTGTGAATGTCAGTATGTACCAGATTTGCTACATCGAGCTTTAAGCCTTTTAGAACAGCGTGTTATTTTCAAACCTTACATATAATACCAACACCTGAGTTGAACAGCTCACTGTAATCTGATCTAGTATATCATCCAGAGTAGCCTACTATTGTAAAATCCTTTAATTTTGGACCACTTTTCAAAAAGACCATTTCGTGAGGGCGCGCGTGATTTCAAGGATATCAAACAGATTATTAGAAGACATGAAACAATCGCACATGCATGATAATCTGGTCATATGCAAGTAATAAACTTACAAAACACCAAGTCTTGGCAGCTACTGTAAGTATCACACAACCATTGACATAATGATTCATTGGAGATTTAATATCGTCGATGTGGTTCCAGGAATATCAATGCTTTTACGGTATTCAATATCATTTTACGAAGTGTATTGTATCTATAAAACAAACTGTGTTCACGCTTATGACCCGATGAGAGCCACACAGGCGCTGCTGAGTCGTGAATGTGTTATATGACAACGCAGACACAATCCACATAGTGAGGGGTGTGTCAACAGCTACCCTTTGCTTACATAAGTTACAATATCAATACATGGATTCAGCTTTCCATCTCTTCCAAGTTTAAGACGAGCAAACATCAGAGGCAAAATCAATACATCGACCCAGCCAAACGTCGCTTCCGAGTCAAAGACGAGCACACAAATGTTCCGTAAGTATAAATGGAGAGGGTTAGTAAAAGGGAGCAATTGCCTATTTTCGAAGTTGATCTTGACACTTGGTTTTGATCTGCTGGAAAGGTTTGTTTGTCTCAATATTAGAGAGGTTGCGAAATCGAACGTCAACGTGTACGTGTACGAGTGAACTACTTTTTGGGCAAATCGTCATCAAGGTACGTGTAGGGCTTACACGTTAAAACCGTGTAGTGGGACTTGTAGAGGTATGTGTACCACATCACACATGTATGCGTAGGCACGGATAAATCGTTTTATCAAAAGAAACATTGACTAATCAAACTATACAAACACTCATTTCGATTCATGGGGAAATCGTGCTATAACTGTCACGCGATTTTATACGTACACGTTATCTTTCGCAAGCAAATTTAAATTACAACGTGTACGAGTACGTGTCCGGGTATCTACACGTACACGTACACGTACACGTTGCTTTCGCAACCTCTCTATTATTTCGTTTGATAAAATGTGTTGAAATGTGTTAACGCCCCTCAATTTCGCGCTTAAATATTGTTGGTGGTATATATTGGGAATATAGTACTCTAACACTTACTTACTATTCGTAACAGCTTGTAGCTATGTTTGTTGAAGTTGCCAGCCCTACCTTGCGAGTGTTTATTATTTTAAATTTCTGCGCTCTAAGTATTTATTCGACACATCCTACAAAAAGTCGATGGAAGGAATACGGGTCACTATGCCCTTACAACAATCTCTGCACTTCAAATGCAACAAAGGTACGTGGGACTTCTGTATTATACTTTTATCTAGATTTTTAAAGTAGGGGTCAATAATTGTTACTTGTGAATATATTTGCGAGTTGAAATATATGATTGGCAGACGGAGCTTTTAGAAACATTGGTAGTTCATCTGCAACGTAGTATGCGAATGAAAATTGCTTCAATAGTGTATGTCTAATGCTGACAATTAAGCCCATGCTCACTTAAGTGCTGCACTCAGGCCTCTGTGATAAATAAGGTTCATTTTAACAATTCTGCAAGATAATTATTAAATACGAAATTAGCATATTATAGTGTTAGTATTTAAATACAAATCCAATCGGTAAGGGTGAGTTTAGATAGAACCAAATTATCCAAGTTACAGGAAAATACAACTACATTACCCGGTTAAAACATATAGGAACAGTCCTGTGTATTAAAAAGCACAATTAATTGCATATTCACTGAATCTTAGTTAACTTGGTTGGAATGGTTGTCATTCGTTAAATTGGTTTGGATACACAGTACAACCTGGTGTATCCGGCATCCTGTTGGACCGACTGAGCGTGCTGGATAAAGCAGAGTACCGGTAAACCAAGGTTTGTTATGATGTTAAATATGAATACTTATATTTACTTATACACAGACCATGTGTATGCAGTACTTTGAGACTACATACTATTTCACTAGATCGGGAAGTTGTCTAGTAAAATCTTAAATCGAGTTAGAATAAATATTGTTAATGATCAATGTATTTAGGTAAGCTACTAATTCTAGTCCATAGTGTGTGTCATGATTTCTCTCTTATGCTATTACAATACGCTTCCTTGATTGTACGTAAGCTCTCTCCGGACGAGCAACACCGTCTTGGTGTTTTTGCTTTGATCTGAATCTAAAAAAGCATTTGCAGTGACAGCATGTATCTCCGAAACAGTAACGCCCTCATGACCATCTAACTTTGTTCAGAATTGACCGTTCACATTTTCAAAATCGAAATCTGGACGTACTTAACCTTATTGGTTATCTTGTTTTATTTAGAAGTAAACGTTTGACTTTTTATCATCGAACTCTGGATGACAAACTCCCGAGTCCTCGCCTTATACTACTATTCACAATTAAATGTTAGCGGATGAACAACACTATATACGCACCATGCCAGTATCAAATTTCACACTATCAACGCTATATGGAATTTAACGTTTACTTGTCTTCTCAGCATCGAACTGAAGACATGTATCACCACAGTGGTCGCGTTGTAAAATTCATAACTGATTGCTAGCCGTCTCAGTTTTAATCTTCAGACCCTTAAAGACGTTGGCCCTCTTGCTTTATTTAACATTGAAAATTTGCCTTTTATGAATCAAATTCCAGGTCAGTAACACCTTCTGGAACTTCTTATTGTATTCAGAATAGAACGTTTGTCTTTTTCAGCATCAGACTCGTGACGAGCAACACTTGATACCATGTTGTCAACAGTGTTCGTGTGAGCCAGATTGTCATAAATATGGTGTATGTTGTCCTGATGCGCCCAACCAATCGCATGCAGATGCTGAATTCCCGTGTGTAAACCTTAAAGACACTTTCAATGTTCCAAGAGGAATAAAAGTCAAAGGTCGCTACGACGTAATCTTTCACGTCGTAGATCGCTGTCCGAATTTAACAATAGCTGATAAGTATAAAGCTTGTCAGACACAATCTTCTCTTCGCGATTATGTTGTTGTTACGGACATCACCAATGGTCGTGTTTACAAAAATAGCCACTGTGCTGAATGCAATGGTGTCCAGCAATATACAGAATGGGATATAATCACAGAATGTAATTACATTTTCGAATTCGGATTTGAAACATTTGACGAACGAGACGCTTACATTGTTGCCAACTGCAGCATAATACCAATACCACCGGACTCTCAAAAAGCTTCGATATTTCGTTGCTTTCCGGAGAATTTTAGTATAACGGAAACATGCGCAACACTTTCCAGTCGAAAACCGATGGTTGACGGAGACACAAAGACGGCTTGTGAAGCGGAAATGCTAGGCGTAAATGCAGAGTTTTATTCGAACGCTGGACTTGATGAATTCGTGCATAGGACAAATATGTTTAAAAATATTTTCTGTTATCTTTGCGAAAGACAACATCGTTTCCCTAAGGGTAATTATCTATGTGCTAAGCGACCCTACACCTACGACAAAGCTAAAGTCACAAGCGTTAACCTTATGATGCTCATAAGTTATACACGTCCGCTAGGTTTGGAAGCCAAAACTGACCGGTGCAACACTTCAAGTATCTGGGATCGATATTCGGTAAGATTTTATTTCAACATCAATATCGTGTATAGCTTGCCCATTTTGACATGAGCCTGACCTACCAACTACCATAATTTAACGATCGATATATTGTCTACGTTTACAAAAACGAGAGAATGTTTTCATAATCGGGGAGTATCACAAAGACGCTCGAGATGTAATACAACCACAAACCTGAAATACCGATATTGCACGATTTGCTTGCGGAAATTGATATATTCAAAGCAAGAACCTTGTAATATATTCTTGCATAAATGTAAGGCTCAGGTCAAAATAACCAAGCTATATAAATAATTGTTTTAGTATCACATCTTAATATACATGTAACAGTGTGTACATTTATAAACAATACACTTTCTTTTGTAACTTCTTATTATTGTGTGTGTATTAGTATAGGGAAGACACGGACACTGGAATACAGTGTAGATGCCCAAAATAAATGTAGGGAAAATCAGAGGAATTAATATTGGGCCAAAAAGTTCGGACATTTTACAAAATTGTAAGAATAAAATGTAATACAATATAGGTAATATGTCTTTTGTTCTCGGTGAAAAGTATGAGCTGTGTATTTTAATACTCGCTACACTCTCGCTATATCTATATAAACATGTTATCATGAAGCTGCTGAAAGAGTTATACATTGTTATGCTCTAAAGAAAGAAAGTGCTATATAACAGTGTTCACCAGGTCCTCTATTGCTTGTAGACGTTTATATGTTAAAATGCCCTACTTAACACCTTCACATTAAAGTTAACTCCTGCAATGTGGCCGCTTGTACAATAACTGGTAATGGTGCTGTTTTTTATAACAAAGTACTGATTGTGCTAAGTAATGTAACACAACATGCCCTGTTTAATACCAAATCATATTTTCAGTATGCCAAGAACGCACTAAATTTAATTATTGTTTAAAAAATACTTCAAACGTGTCAGCTTTTTGACCAGTAAACTACTCATTTACAATACCCCATGACTGTTATTATATATGCATACATTGCTCATATCTTAATCTTGAAGATGTTCCTTTGACAATGGTTGCAAGTAGCGCAAACAGTCATGGAAAAAAGTATTTCGATCAGGAAAAACAGGGAATTTTATTCTTCATTACCAATGGCTATCCTGTGATTTGTACTTAAAAAGGGTGGACACACCATTTGACTTTTTGGCTAAATCTGCAAATAATATATGTACTTAAAAACAACCGTAAGTATCTAATTCTTTGACAGATTTTCACGAGATATGTTCGACGCTCATGCAGCGAAAGTGTATTTTACACACAACTTATAGTTTTGTGAAACAACTCAGCTCATGCCCGAAACCGGTTTATCTGCATACATTAGATGAACCGGGTTTCAAGCAAAGACTGACTTTCAGTTGAAACAAAGTTAAGTAATGTAACTATTTTATCCTTTGCAGGAGTCATGCTTAAAGCTCTCGTGTCCTGGTGCGACAATACCATATCAAGGCAAGTGTTTAAGCGGGCTACACCAATCAACAGGGATTGCTTTTACGACAGTATTTTACGTGGAAACCGAAAGCCCGATGCACATATCCCGGTCAACAATCGCATTAGAAGATGGGGTCACCGCAGTGTTTGGTGACTATATGTCTTGCGGTAGATGCGGTACAGGCATATCGGAAAGCAAAAACACATCCCAATTATATTTCTGGTACTATCTTTACACACAGGGAAACTGTACACGTGACATGTTACTTGAAGGTGTAGCGCGTTTATTTGAAAACCCTATTATAATAACGGTTCCCGATTTGTATTTTCCTACCGTCGTTACGCTTACTGCTCTCGTTGATCAACCTACTGACCAAGATAACTTTCTATTTGATAGAAACCAACCATTCTGTCTATTCGCTCAGTCAATTACACCTCTCATCCTCCAGAATTGTGCTCGAATTGATACGAAAACGATTCCTTTTAAACATGAGATCGACTGGACTCCAGCAATAGCGATGAAAATGATAGACGACACCTTATGCGTTCGGGATTATTTCATGCACATGGAGTCTTTGCGCAAAAACCAGGGCGTCTCCTCACGAGAAGTGAGACTTAACTGTTATATGTGGTTTGGTCTATGGTTTCTCAAACAAGCATTGTACGTACTAATAACTGGATGATAAATCATAAAGATGTTCTAGGAAGTTGTTTGGGAGATAATGCTTGTGCACCATGGTGTGCATGCAATGGGCGCTACGAAACGCAAAGGGATATTGGCTGAAATATATTTTGAATGAGTGAATCTACATCTTTCAATATAATCATTTGACTATTTTCGGCAACAAATGCGACACTTAGTATCATGAACAATTAAAACGTATGCATATGACGTCACATTACGTCATTTATTTTAATTTGCCCCGCTCAGTGATAGATACGAAATGTACAATACCTGTTGAGCGGTTGTATGAACATGGCTGTATAGTTTCATGGTTATATAAAACACATGATATATTTATAATTTATGAAATAGAAGTTGCATATGTTGATGTATTTTTGTATATCTTACGACCGTTCGCAGTAATTGTTTGGTCCTTAAAGACTCATTCAGCAAAATCTGATGTTACCGCTATTTAAAGACTTAAGTGGACTTTGTTTAAGGGCAGACGTTCAAACGCAACATGGTTTGTTCCAGACGTACATGAAGATGCGCAAAAACTAACTCGTGACTTGGTTTTGATTTAAACTGGGATATTCAGTTAAATCACAAATCACTGTTACATTCACCATTGAAGATATCACCTCTAGTTCTTGCAGATTAACTCGATTAACTCCCATTTTAGCCGGGGCATTGTTTACCAACGTTACAAGACTAAGAGACTTATAATTTATGGAAGAATAGTTCATTCTTAGATATGACAGATTTGGTACTGGTGTAGTGGCTGTGAAGAGGTGCTTATGATATTGATATGTTTAAACAATCACTTAACCATAGCATTCAAGCAATATAAAAGTAACATACTTATCGTAGCATTTCATTCCTAAAAACTGCATAATCCCTTGCCGTGGATGAGCTTAGACGGGCAATACTCATTCTGCTGCCTTTTGTCTTTTAATTGTTTTCCATTTTTCATTTACTATTGTTCCTAGTACATCACCTATGAATACTAATAGATAAATACTAGATATATAATAAATAAATTCCAATACATAGTCTGTATATGTCCTCTGTCTTGTCTATATGGGACCATATCTGTAACATCAACTCTATTTATGGACATACGGGGAAAGATAAATTGATGATATTGAAAAAAACAGACACAATGAGTTTTCATTGTCTCATTTTGATGAATGTCATATTTCGACTGTCGCAATAAGAAATCAGCTTCAGCATTATACGGCCCGAACACTCACTGCTGTTTGATGGTGTGATGAATGTTTCTCTGTAGGACTTTCTCCATTCAGTGATATTATATTGGTATGTCTTATGGAAGATATTTGAACCCACCGTTCAAAATGAGTTAAGTAAGCCTATTCATCAGTGTGTTCGTTTGACCAATACATGAAAATCCGTTAATGTTCATGGATATTACCAATATTGGCCATTGGACAAGAAAAGTTTTATGGCCTCTTCGTGGCAGTTACGGAACATCCTAATTGTGTTTCACGCCTTACTGTCATTTCTACCATTTATGTATTGCATTTTCGTAAACGTTTAAAAGATTCTACAAGACTGGTCAATACTTTGTTTGAACTAATTTAAGATACGCCAAGTTTATGTATCGGAATATACTCGGTAAATGACCTTGTTCTTGTTCGCTTACAGTAACTATTAAGTAAATTTATATCTTGGCCAAACCGCTGTTGGCTCGGAGGATCCTAAGTTAAACGATTTGTCCCGTGCAGACAATGTAGTCTTACATCTGGTAACAAATGATTATTGGACTGGAGAAAGTCGGAGATAACGATATAGGAGAGAATATCATAAATCTCCACAACATCGTACTGAATAATATCAAAGACGACAACTTAGTTTCAATACAATCACTTCATGTTAATATCAATCACATTATGGTACTCTGCAAATGAAAACACGTTTTAGCCAAATACATTTGTGATCATTTCAGAATTTACGTCGCTAAATACGTGTACGTTTTCGTAACAATTTTATTGATTCAGCATGTGCACTGCCAACATAAAGTTACGCTATGTCGGATCAACGGTAAATTTGGAGAAACACCATAAATATGCGCCGACAAGTAGTTCGTTTTGTCACATGTATACTTATATAGTGTGTTATAATCCTGAGCGTATAATGATGCAAATACATTAAATTATCAATTACATGTAAGAAATATTACACACATCAGTTAAAACATGACATAGATACATAATTAGTAAAACAAACTTATCGATATATCATTCTCAAATACAAGGGAACCGCGGTTTATCAAACAACTTAATAATATAATTGATCTTTCTGTGATTGCACTTGTATGTTATACTATATAATGGCATTGTGTATCTGGGAATGCTAATTTATAGAACGCATTTCACGCACTTCTAAGTTCCCAGCCTTAGTTATAATTGGCTTTGTAATTTCTATATAATTATTATACGATATATTCCTGTAACCAGCTTAAAATGCACTTTTTATGCTTTATAATCAGACAGCCCGTTGTTTTCGAGAATGATTCCCTCAGGGAAGAGGGTATTGGGGTGTCATGGCTCATTTAGACACGAATAAGATTTCCCCTAAAATCCGGGTGGGATGTGTTGCCTGAAATTACAATGGGTCTTTAATTTGTTATCATATTTGGTACATTGTGTATTAATATGAGAGAACAAATCTATAACTAAGACACGGGACATTTAAATTATGGATATGAGGTGAACACAGTCCTTACATCACACACATATTTAAAATTAAAATATAATACATTACTAGTAATATTTATTACATATTAATTTTAGTAAAAGCTTATAAAGGTATTGAATTAAATACTGGATGTAAAAAAACTATCACGTAACAAAGGCCGATACAAACACCTGCAGCAATGCAATACTTTAAGCATTAATATTCACGAACACAATACATACTCATATTTCATGTCGCTTTAATACAAGCTCATTATGTTTGTCAACATAGCTGGATTTCCTTGCGACAACATCATGTATATATTAGTGTTCATCCTTACTGTTCTATAGAAATTAGAAACGTCGACGGGAGCGAAGCGACAGGAGACGTTTCTAATTTCTATAGAACAGTAAGGATGAATACTAATATACTTAGTGTGCAGGTTCATTTGTCTATGCTACATAGAACGGTACTAAGTTACATAGTACGTTCTATGAACCAATTTTTACATAGTTAACCATCTTGTTCGTTCTACGGGATTTAGAACTCTCGAAACATTTAAAATACAGGAATTTCATTGGCTGACAAATAAACCTGCACACTAAATGCACTGAGAACTGGAATTCTGTTTCATCAAACATTTGAAACCTTTATAGGTGTAATGTGATTATCCAGTCTGTCTATGGTAATTTATTGAGTTTGTAATAATAATTGTCCGATCATTTTAGGCGGCCAGGCGACTTAATAGGTTTTATAATTATTCTTTCCAAGCAACACGGAATTTTAAACACATCTGTTTAGAATAAGTCTTTACCTTCTCTCTGTGTCACTATGCAAATTCGTGGTCCCAAACAAAGCTGCTTCGTCGCTGTAATAAAGCAAACTATTCCTTATATTATTATGCTGTTTGTAGTGTTGTCCTTGGGGTTGATGGTTGCCCTTGTAAAAAGGGTATGGAGAAATAAAAACAAAACTTGTACATTGTTCTCTTTGTCTTGCATGGCTGTTTCTGTTGGGAGCTGCTTTCCCTGTCAGATATAGTGTTATATTTTGGATGTCGTTATGTAGCAAGGATCATCAGATTACGTGTGTGTATGTTCAGACTTCGCACATTTATGATTATTTACAGTTTCAATATTACAAATCTTTCGCGACATTGATGCCATGGTCTACATGTGTATGTGTTGTGGACGGCCAACCTTTAATTTTCTGTATTTGTTTAATATGTGTATGAAATAATCAAAATTTGTCTGATTTAATTTTTATGATTGCGCGTTCAAATCCATTGAATTGTATTGCAAAGTCACGTATTTATGTGAGGTGCTAAAATCCATATGATAACATCTTTAGGTCACGACCACTATAAATTAATAGCAAGCGTGTGTGTGAGCTGAGTCTTTAAAAGACTAGGTTGAGTTTTCATCTAATACAATGTTATCTAATTACAAATGTAGAACTCCTGTTTGTGTAGTTAATTCGACATTTACCCAATCTAAAAGAATGTTTCTGAAATAACGCTAATTATTTGAAATGATGGGTACAGTATATGAACTATTTGTGTTTTTCGTTTTTGGTAACATATGTTATGTGTAGTCCTTATTGTGTTACGTTGGTGTATGTTGTCTCTTAACTCGCTCATGTTTGAGCAAGGCTGTTGCAACTATCGCGGCCGTTGCGGTATGTTTATCGTTTGGCAATGTGCATTATCATTTTAATTGGGCACTTAAGCGTACCATAGTGCTTGTCTATGGCTAATGTGCAACATGTGCTATTTGCATTTGTAGGATGTTTTTACCTTTTGCTCAACTGTTACTCCTGAATCCAGTTGTTCCTGGAATTGAGGACTGTTTTTTCCGGTTCGATTTATTATGGTCTTTCTTCGTATTCGTGAAGTGAGTGAGTAAGTACATACACTGGAGGAGGTAATAGAGGCATCTTCAATTTCCGACTCCGAACGCTCTAGCCATTATTTCATGTCAGGCTAGAATGTTTTGTTATAATTCAGATGATTGAGTATCGATCTTTTTCCCCGTAATGTACCAACGTCGCATATTCTTTTCCACAGAGAATGTGTGACCTCCCGATACCACAGATACTATACTTTTAGGGCACCGCACTATACATTACATTGTGTAAGGCATTATGGAAGTAATTTCTGTATTTGCAATTTGTTGGTAATGGCTACATAGCATGAAACTCATTTAACGTTTACCTATCCTATTTTCTTCTCACACGTATTTCTCGTATTTACATAGTGACATTTAATCTTCGAGCAAGTAACCTATTATCTTCCAGACAACACAATGTAATGTGTTTAACTGTTTGACTATCAACATGCATCCCATGAGCTATAATGTGCAAGTAATTCAGTTACATATGTGTTCTGTCTTGTTAAAGACGCTATTGGTAATCCTCAGCAGGGACTAGCAGCACAAGTGCAGTAAGAGAATGCCGTGCATTTTCCTAAGTTACCCCTTACCGCAGAACATTACAATAAATTTATATATTTCATAAGCACTCTTCGAGGTCGGAGTTCAATGTTAACCCTGAAAGGGCTAGTCTGAATGACCGCACACTTACGACTGTCCATGTGGAGCGCAAACAACATCAACGTCCAATCAAATATTAGGGTGAACATTTGCCATTTTACGGTCATACAGGCTATGCCAGCAAGTACATCAGATATTCAACCAGTTCAAACAGTTAGGTCTATATTTGATGAACGGAATAGGTGTAAAACGCAATATAATTGAAGTACCGTTCGCTGCACTAGCCCTTGAAGTTTATTGAAAGGGGTTGATCACAGAGCGTCCTAGAACACCTCGTGCAAATAGCACCTTCTGACAGAACATTTATTACATATACACCTGGGTGGTATTTGTGTTTTGATAATGCAAAATGAAGAACATTCATTTGCCTTTTGATCAAAACGTAACGTTTAATGAACAGTAACATATTTTGAAGTGGAATCAATCAAAAATAGAAGTGTTGCAAGATATCGCAATTTCGGTGCAACAGCATCCACTAAAGTGAAGGATTAAAACAAAATTATATAGATTCCTATTTAAAAATTCTACACATGCATGAATTATATTACCACGAGTGAAATAAAACGAGAAAAAGAAGGCTTTGGCCAGAAAGCAGCGATTACGTTCTTAAAGAAGCTGTGCACAAACAACACATTTACTCATGAACATCTACCGGTATAATATGAAGCTTACATATTAGTATTCGTTTATATCTCGGTAATTGGAGGAGGGAGAACAATATGAAAGGACATGTAGCTGAATCTAGATACTACAAGTGGATAAAGATATTCAAGGCATGCAATGTACGTTGTTGCAAGGGGAGCATGGCGATACATTGATTCTGAATGATTCACAGACACCACGAACTGTCCATAAAACGTGTGAAAACTGGTTTGACAACATGGCTGTCATAAGTTTACATTCATTACATTACCTTCAACTCGGTTATATATGTTACATCATAAAGGTTATCAATAATAAAGGATTTTTTTCAGAGATGGAAATCACCGTATGACTATGGAATGCTGTCAGACGTAAATATTGATATGATTTACATGAATTATAAATGCGATGGTGTACAGTCTAGTTAAGATATTTTGCGAGTGGCGTCGCCGTTTATGTGTACTCCAAAGATTACGACCACTGCATGAACATACAGAATTTTTCTTTTCTATTCATAAACTATCTGAAATGTACGTCGACATTATTTAAGTGCATAACAAATGCATCGCGTGCTTTTCTACATCTACCAACAGACTTGACGTTTTAATATGTGTTCAGTGTTTTCTTTACCGCGTTTATCTAGCTAAACACCGGCAGGAATATTTTTGGGTGACCCTCATCAAAGTTTGCGTATTATAGAATGAAATTGTTTTGGGAATGGGACGTTCCCAAATTTTATATATCTGACTGAATTAGTGTCTATCATGCATCAATATTTCACATAAATGTATATGGACTAATACCAATGAACTCAACTTGCTCGAGACTTAATTATTCAATACCCTGTCTGATTTCCTTATACATTGAATAAATGATTCAATAGTATAACAGTCCCTTCGGACGTGATATGAGCTATTTGTCTATTACATGACTTATGTTGTATCCGAGTTAGTATAGCGAGTAAGTATATTCTTATATTATGGTATTAATGCACACAGTGAACACTCACAAAGAGTCAATAATGATAATTTATCATTCATTGTGTGTTCCGTATACTAGTTCTTGCTCGAATATTTCCTTTTTGGAAAACTGTGTGGTTGGTTCGTTCTTAATCAGGCTTGTGTAGTTGGCTAGGCATGTGTGGCTGTTAATTGTATGTGCGAAACATTATAGCATTGCGTCTGTCCTTCAAGTTCATCTATTAACTGCTCTTCCGAACAATGTGTGCAGCGAACAACAGATCGGCTGACCAAAAGCTTGTGCACATACATGTTCCCTCTTACACCAAGTTTAAAACAAGAATATAATACTTACCACGGCCATATGAATTTTTGTACATGTACAAGCGAAGTCAAGAGAGCAATCGATACTTTTCTCTAAACGCTCCAAAAATTCTCTGAGATTTGTGTATCAGATATTTCATCGTAAATGGACAAAGTTTGCTCGTATTTAATCATAACCGACAGATATTTAGTAAATGTATATCTCGACCAGACAAATATGTTCACTCGGACAATCTTTGACGTTTATCTTTTGAAAACATTGTAAGGTTATTTACAGTGACAAAATGGAATGTATCAATGGGGAAGGTTGTAGATAGAAAAATAGCAAGGAACATGATAAATGTGGATTACAATGTACAGGGAGGTGTTTAATATCAATGGTGGGTTCATTTGGATACATCATGTATGATTGTTGGTATGAATGCATAATGTGGCATTGATCAGAATATTTAGAACGATTGTTTACACATATATATTGGTGACACTGTACTGGCTATAGCTACGGGAACGAGCAAAGTTTTACACTGCTACAAGCAATATAACTAGCAAAGTTTGAAACTGCTATGCGGTGTATACTGGTGATCTAAAATGAGATCTATGGAATATATCACGTTTATATCTTACAGTTATGTTCTTTTTTACACTTAAAAAGAGTATAAATTCTGCAGTAATATTAATTGTAAAGCTAGCGAACAATTCATGCCGTTGTTGATCCACACATTATCTGCGATTTATTGCCTTTAGAACTTTAGAAGATGCTCGGCCTTGTAAATAACCCATTATCCGGGTTTCATGTTAATGGGAGGGCAATAGGACATTAATTGGCTTCATCATATCAAAGCTATCAGTATTCATAGATCTGTTAAACCCTTTAAAGATAATAATGAAACATATAAACTTGATTTATTATAACATCAGTTAGAATCATTTGAAGATTTTACAGATACAGATAAAGTTATTACCAGAATCATAAACAAGCCGGATCGACTATCATTGTGGTAGACGATACCAATAGTGTAATATACGATATTTGTGTTCTTACAGCGATATCATAATAAACGCTGGCGAGTAACACAATTCATATTAATGTATATATCTTATTGGTAATAATGTATTCAAGAGGCAAAGACGAATACGAAATGAACAACTTGGAGTGGGCATGTCAGAAATAACCGAAGTCCAATGTCAATGTGCTCTAGCAACAAACAGTCGATATACGGCTCGTTGATTAGGAGGACAAAACAATATGCATCCTTTTTAACTTACACATGTCAAAATATATGTACGTATTACTAAGTTTAGATAAAAAACAAAAACATTTAAGATTGTAACAATGTTGATTTATAATCAAGTAAGGATATGGTGCCAGTGACATCATCATTTATGTGTGCCCAAAAGATTAAACCATTGCTTAAACAAGTATATTTTAGTGTAGTATTGATCTGTTGGTATAAGCTTTAACAAATTATTTACACCATACTAGTTTGATATTCCACTTCGCCACTGTATCCATATCCTAACTAGACTGTTACTATCAATTTTAACGTGGACGTTTGATTTCAAATGATCATCACAAGGATTTGGATGCATACACTCATATTTAGTGAGTATATCAGATATGTAAAGTCCACAATAAAATTTAATCGATTTGAACCTTAAACATTTTTTTGTTATAATAATCATAAACATTGTTCATGTTAATATATCATAAGTTACATATTTAATCGTTATCAGAACTAGGCGATCTTAATCTATCGTGGAAATTTATCATAGTAGATAGCTTGACTATTGTGAGAGAGCTTTATAGAACGTAGTAAAACATGACATCATATCGTGGCTATCGTAAGAGAACGCAATAAACGTGTTGTGGCTCGTGGCGCATCTTGATATAATCGTGATAATATCGTTACGTAACAGGGAACGTAACAGGTAGTAGTAGAACGTATGGAAGCGTATGTCAGCGTAGTAAGACAAAATTTCGTACAATTAATCGTGGAGCTTTATGATATTTTTCAATCACGGGCATCGTGGACATCATGGCTGACTGTAAACGCAGCATTACCCAGAATAACCCGACACACAAAACATTGCCTCATCTTGAATCTGAAAAGTAGTGACCACTCTTTCAGATTATCTTGAACGTTGGCAGTGATGTACAAATGTAATACTGAAATGGTAGAATTGGCGATAAGGAGTATTGTTAAGAATGGCTTATTTGTTAACTCCATAGGACGAGTTTGGCATCGAAGTTCTGTCTGAACATAGATTGATATACTTCCATTATAAGTGTATACTAAGGCAATTATCATTATGATAACATGTGACATAATTTATTACGTGAAAATTGGTCTGATAGACGGTCGTTCCTTTTTTCATTTTACAAGTGCATCACTAGTCGTAATTCGTAGCCAAAGTGAAGCATTTTCAACAAACAAGAATACAATACGACAGAATGGTTTATTCATACAATACACATGGGCGGCTTGTATATGGTAAATAAACGGTTAAACATTCAACCTACAGGTATGCTTCAATTGTAAGATGCACTTGCATAAAATATTGTATATGAGCCGTTCTCCAGGAAAACCGGGCTTAGTGACAAAAATGTGAAAATGTTGATCATATACGTTTCGAAAGGGGAGACTCTTATGAACACTTTCTGAAAATATGAACACATTATTCCATAAACTTACAAAGTTAAAGACTTTTTAAACCAACCGCTACCGCCGAATTCACTATTAGTGACGTCGCGAACTTCATTCCCTACCTTTTTACGTAAAGCAAATGGCATTTCAACGATCCGGTATGTGATAATTTGTTGACGTACATTTATTTTCAAATTATGGAACACTTTAGTGTCATATTCCTATTTTAATAAAACGTGTCCAATGTGTGACTGTATGCTTACAGGGAAAAATATCAAGTGTTTTTGCCACTTAACCCTTGTTTTCCTTGCTTCCTGTATGAGTACCTTCTAGAAACCAACCATCATAGTAACGGCAGAAGTTACTTAACACAAGTTTGAAGAAACTTGAAGCTAATAGGTAGTACTATACTTTTTATACTTAAATGTGAAAGCAAATGACATGGTTTTTTTTCAATTTAGACATTTTTTAAAAATCTAATTGCACAATTATAATACAATGTCATTAAGCCCCGTTTTCCTGGAGAATGGCTCATATATAATTAATAAACCCGTTACAAAACAATAACAACGTGAAAAACGTAACAGCTCAAGATTTGACTACAGGATTATGACTGCAATTTATTTGAACATTGTGTACTGTCATACTCTTTACATGCTAATAAATTGTTAAGGAAGATGAGTATTTTAGAATTATTGTAACATGTAGGCAATATGGTCGACATGACCGGTATATTGGTATTCATAAAGCATTTTAGTGTAAAGCATAAAACTTCGACTTACGAATAAGATATATAAATTAGGAAATGGGAAGACTGAGATTGCTGAATGTGGAACAACCTATTCTAGATGAACAAGCTGATCACGCAAAGAATACATATCTTTGAATACATAATCGTTATGTTATACAATAATTCCATAACAGCTCAATCCGGGGATAAAACGTCACACCACTAAAATAACCAACATCACCACATCGGCACTGCAATTACCATTTAGGACAAAAACTGATTCACCATGACACGTGACTGCAGATAGTGCCGAATTACTTTAGTTATCCTTTTAAGCGCAGGTTACAGTTTCATTAAAAGAGAAATGTAAAAAATAAAATTAAAAAAATGTTGTTTTTTCGAAATTGAGGACAGTCCTAATCTATTTCAAGGTCATTTAGATCAAACGTCAAAATAATCGTGACCTTTGAATACACAAAAACTCTAATCAACAACGTAAGCAATATAGGTTCTTAGATCATTGCTTATCATGAGTTGTAGACTCCAACCAATTTTGAGGTAAGTAGGTCATATGTAAAGGTCGTGGTAAATTACACGAGACAATATATTGTCAAAAGACACACCTCTCTTGAATGTTTTGGTTATAATAATTATTTCAGTGGTGTATATTCCTGATGCGAACATTACTGGATAATGTGTAGGTAACGTTAAGAGACTTGGAAATAAAAACGTCTGTTTTGCAGGTGCATTTGAAAAATGCACGGTTCACTGCTTGCATCGGGCAAATTACAATTATCGCATTATCGGATAATGTTGTTTTACTAATCGAATGAAGAACTGCAGAAACTGAACATGACATCATAGAAAATAAAAAGATGTACGCATTACAAGTTGGTGTACTTAAAACATATGACAAGTGAATTGGAGTATTCATTTAAATATCTTTATGACCAATGAACATAAAACAGTAACTGTCGATTCTAAATGCCTGTAACTATCTCATTTCAGTATCTTGTCGAGCTGCATGTCCCAACTGAGAGATAAAAAACTGCTTAATGTAGTTCGAGAATATTTATTTGACAAATTTTTTTTTACATATTCTTATAAAGCTCATGGGACACATGAAGATAATAAATAACCCAAACAATGTTATTATCTCGATAATAATGTGTTACCCCGATATGTTTTATAGATCTTTCCTCCGTCTGACTTCACTTTGAACTATCTATGACGCGTGTATATCGGTATCCAATTGCTTTTCCAGTAAACCGTGACCGCGAAAGTCGTTATTACATCAAACGAAACGTTATACAGTCATTACTGAAATTGGAACTGGTTACATTTTTTGTATATTAATGCAAGATCGCACATGTAAACAAACAAATTACCATGTATTTAAGGTAATCGATCAACTGAATGTCTCCTTTGTTCCACCATTAACGGCGTTCCTGTGGACATACAGTTATAAGTACATATATCCGTGACCATAATGTCGTTATTTCATACATTGAATCGGTCAAATACTTCACTATATATAAATTGAGATTACACGAACCTGATCAGAATTCCGAAATGAATACACATATACTTATTAGATAAAGCTGTCGCACGATGAAAAGTTCACCAAGTCGATTAAAGACTAAGTAGACACATGCGCTTTCTATAATGTACAAGTGGCCGTGACCTAAATTATGAAATATATGACCTAAAGAGATTACCATACGGATTTAATGACATAAATGTTAAGTTAGCACCTCGTATGGATACATTTTATCAATATAATTCAATCGATTTGAACGTACGGGTTTAAAACGAACATTCAAACAAATTTTAATTACAACATAAACATGTTGATATTATCCTTAGTTGCCATATGTTTCGGTAGAAATACAGGCTATTGCCTGTATAGGGATTTTATGCGTAATAAAAGAAATATGTTTAAGTGCCTTAATGAACATGTGAATCATAAAAACTATCAAAATAAACGCAATATAATACCAATAGCATTTGAAACAGTCTGAATTATTTCGACGTTGTTAAAACTTTGGCAGGTTTTCGACGAAATTGTGTAATTTGGAACAATACATGTATGCACTGATAGCAGTAAAAGTAAAACCACCAGATATGCGTAATAATAACTATTCATGTTTATCAAGATGACGAGAGCAGCTTCAGCTTCATAAATAAAAAATATTATACAAAATAAAATCCATATTATGTCAGCACGATCGTATGTAAGTCGTCTTTAACAACACGTAGGGTTTAACATATAACGTCCAGTACAATTTAATAATAACTTACGCGTGCCCTTTTCGATTAAAGCGAGTGTAACTGATGTAAGCACATATAATATTTATTTAATTTTTCAGTACGAGGTTCCTCGGTCTTGTCATTCAACTATGGGCACACGCATGCAATAACTAATAATAACATATTATAGTGAATAATTAAAAATCATTTTAAAAATTGCAACATATAATTAGGCTTAGCGAAGTTAGCAAGTGTGATGGGACGGGTCGCAATAACATTTTATCGATTTTGCAAGTGAACACGCACGTAGGCTATTGTGCGAGTGAATCACATTTTATAAGTGGAACATAAAATGGAACTCCATAAATAAAGACAAGTTTGTTGGAAGTATTTCTTCATACAATGCTCATGGGATGCATGTCGACGGGACAAACAATAAGCAAAAATATGTCTAGAAACTAACAGGCTATAATGCAAGTCTTACACGATAGGTTATTTTACAAATACATACATTTTTAGGTTGAACGTCTACTAAACAGATTACATGTTTACCTAGACATAGGTCTGCGAAGCGTATGTAAATGACTTCACATGATAATATGGAAAATGTAAATCATCAAACAAATGTCAAGGCTGAAAATACATAAAACAATTCAGGCGATCCGTGCTTTATTGTGACGTCCAAACAATGGAACATAAATCAGACAAGGAAGACAGCTCCCAATAGAAACAACAGAGCACGGAAAGCACAACAGCAAACACACATTACAAGGGCAACACACAAAGCAACAAAAACATATACATAATACATACCTTTATGGCAGACACGGAGCAGGTTTGTGGTAGACAACATATTTGCAAAACACAAAGATTGCAAATACTTATCCTACTTATGGATGTTTTAATGTTTCTTGGGAAAAGCAATTATTCTTGGTTCTTAATTAAATTTAAACAAAGCTTGTTACATGTAAGTCGTCTGGTCGCCTTAAATGATAGAACAATTGTTGCAAAGTCCATGAAGTTGACACAGACAGACTGCATAACCATATAAGTAAACGACTACAGAGTTCTTATAATTTTATTGAACAGAAACCCAGTTCTCAGTATATGTAATAATAGAGTGTGAGGATTGCCTTGGTGACTGTCGTAAATGCTTTTAAAGAAGGACATACGACAGTCTTGCAGGCAACCCTCGGTTAACACAGGAGCTATGCACTAGACTGTTTAAAGAAAACCCTGCTACATTTGTATTATGACAACAATATGGATTTGTTACTAGTACGTATATATAACCATATAACCATACAAGTACATTCATAGAACAATTGAATACAATGCGTTTTGTAACAATAGCGGTTTCCCTGGAATTTGAGTCCTAATCATTTGTATGGTTTTAACATTGTGTAAGTATCCTAGTAATATGTAGTAGATATAATACGTTATCTTATAGCATTATTATGTCTGCCTTTTTGAACAATTGCAATGTCAAAGAAAGAGTAAATGGCAAATAGTGTTTTTTATGGTTTGTAGCTATACAGTGACATACCGAACTTAGCGGACTACTGATGTGCGCACATTGCTGTTGTCTCTCCAAATAAACAGTCAGGCCGACATAGGATAGTTTTAGGCGTTCACAGAGACGAAATGAATTAAGAAAATATTTATAGTAATACGTTTGTCCGACGCAAACGATATTTAAGGTTTCTCACAATGATATACGCTAAGCATACATTTTTAGTGAATACATAGTGAATACATTCCCGCTTAATCATACTATTTGTACAAACATAAGTAGCTTTGAAAGAAGTTTTAACGTCATTGATACTGTTCAATACGGTGTTCCTGAGATTTATAATATTCTCTCCTCTATTGCAATCTCCAACTTTCCCCATTCCAAAAACCATTTGTTACAAGATGTCAGCTAACATTGTCTTCACCATATAAACCGTTTAACTTCAGTATCGTCCAACCGAACGTTGTGATTTGACCAATACATACATTTACTGAAAAGTTATTGTATGTGAACAAGTAGATAGTTAAAGAGGACATTTACCAAGAATAATCCTATATACAAAACCTGGCATCTTGAATCTGTTCAAGAAAACTATTGACTAGTCATTCAGAATCTATTGAACATTTACTGAAATGCAATAAGGAAATGGTATTATTGGCATACATGTATATGTAGATAGCATACTTTGTATGCAAATATATATGGTTACTGCCACGTAGCGTAGATGCTATAAAATGTATCCCTGTACGTCTCAATTTAATGTAGTTAACAGATACTTCTGTATGTGGTTATTATGTCTGTACACTGTAGCATTTTTGTATTAATGTCATCTCACCAATGCGGGTCCCTTTTAAGTCGAACTCGCTTTTGTTTAAATCATTCTGGCTGGATGGTGTATATTCGGATTGTTTGCATCACATCATCTTAACCATTACCGTGAGATGTGTTGTTCAACTGTTCATTCCATTTGGACTGTCAGTTGTACGTTGCTTAACTTATATTCTACAATTTCTAATAATTCATATGGATACGATTTCAGTTGTAAAACTTATGTCTGCAATATTTGTTACGAATATATACTTTAGAATAATTGCGCAAACATCATCATTTGTGATCTCGAACTCCGTATGCAATTTGATGCAATGACCCATAATTCGACCAAAAAGAAGTTGGTTCACCTTTAACATTTTATGGAAAAGTACATGTATAATATTTTAAGCATCGTTTAATCCAATTAATACGCCAAACACGAACTACTAACACAGTTAATTAAATCACCAAATGTTTGGCTTATTCGATGGTGTTAGAACATTTTTAAAATCCGTTAATGGTGAAATGGCAATTATAATCAAATGTAAATGTAATCAAATGAATTGCAATCAATCATGACGATATGTGAAGTTAGATAAGTTAACATGTGTCATACCGATAAATACAAATTTAATAGGTGCAGATCAATATCGCGGACACAGTATGTTCATAAACTTGCGAAAACAACATAAGGATGTACCGACTCAAAGCATGACTGCAGTATACATGTAGTAGCCATGTAATTGATCATGCTCAATGAGGACTACCCATACCACTTACTGTAAAATCATTAATTTTCGTGGGGGATTTAATTTCGTGGATTTCGTGGTTCACCTCAACCACGAACTTTAATTGACCCTTGATTTATTATCTGGAATGCAAATCCACGAATTCAAGTCCCAACGAAATTGTCTTTTTTACTAAAACCACGAAATTTCGTCCCAACGAAATTTAATGATTTTACAGTAATTTGTTTCAATAAAAGGTTATAGTTTTTAGGCTAAACTGATCCATTTAGATGAGCTGGTGTTTAGCATATACTTTGACGACCTGTTTCGTAATACTTTTAAGTTCTGTAGGTAGCTGCTGGCTTAGAATCAGAAGGTCGTAACTACCAAATCGATATATGGAGAAAACAAGAGAAAACTGTCTGTAATTTACTCTTTACCTATGGAAAACACGTTTTTAAAACTTCATTTTGGACAACATGACAATTTCAGATTTTAATGAAAATAGGCTCATAAGAAGCGCATTCTGAAGCAGATTAAGCCATCGAGTTCTCATTCTCTGCTTGAACGTTGTATATCGTGACAATTGGTCATTAATAAAACACAATTTATATAGCTTTTTTACTTGCAGACTTATCCAAAAGTCACGTGTATGTCCAACCTGTAAATGGTATTGGTAAAAATGGAGATTTGTCAACTTCGTTTGACAAGGTGCCGATCAAATGAGTTATTCATGCTGATAATAGTATCAACCAGAAAGTAAATCATGCAGTAAATCTAATTAAAGAGTCATCGATATTAAACAAGGTATTTAATATTTTCCATCATGTTTATAATAATACCCTTCTCTGTCGGTGTGGTATCTTCGTTTACAAATAGTAGGGCACAACCCAAAGCCACACAACTACAGTGGCAGCGCTAAGCCACACACGCAATAGTCAGACATAGTACAAGCCTTCCACATCCCCAAAATGGATGCTTCAAGCCAGCCTTATATGCTCACTCCTCAATGAACGACACACTGTGGACTTTGAATTTGGTGCATAATTAGGCATAGTAATTATAAGTGATAACTACACTGAAGTGAAGTACATGGCGACATTTTACAGCTCCACACAGCACTTAACACCTGGTATAGGTACTTAGAATTGTCTAGAACATAATTAACCATCAATATATCAACCATTGTCATCGCCATTACCTTTATCCTAATTTTACCAAGCATACTATACAATGCATACAACATATGGTTATTTTCAATATTTCAATTTTATTAATTAATTACTTCATGTAATGATTATTAATGTTTGGGTTCGTTTATACATGCATTTCATTATTGCATTCGTGTGGCTCACGTATCTTTGCAGATGATTTATTTCAAATGTATGTAGTGCGGGTACAAGTTGATGGATGTTACTGTTAGCTTTAGCGCGAAAGTTGCACTCACACTAGATCTAGTACGCGTAATTAGATTGTGAATTAAATAATCAACATGTTGCATGTCTCCATGAATTGCTGAAGTCCTTACAGGAAAACACCATGTGCTGAATGTGGAACTTCCTACGGCACATGTCCAAGCTTAACACGCAAACTGTACATAGTTTTTAACATATACTCATTATTATACATTCATAAGTAACACATATATCACACACTGTTATACAATCATCCATAATGTTTCTCTCCGAGGAAAAAAGTCACGCAACTAAAATGAGAAACAGCCACACCATCACTCACTGCAATTACCCTTTTTGACAAATGTTTGTATCCACATTGCTCGTTGCTGTAGATTGATTCGAGTTTATTTCGGGTTGTGTCTGTTCATTCAGTGTATATAATTATTTATTCTTATTCACTGTCTGTATTATATCACAGAGAGTACTCCATTATCTGCTTACAATTTTATTGAACGTTCGACATCAACAGATTCCAATATCTTCCACAAATTGTGCCGTGGGCGCATTATTTCACTAGAGAATAATTATAAAAAATGTGTAATGACAATATTGCTCTTAAAATGACAAACTTCTCATTTCAAATTCGTGTTACACTTGCTAAACTTTCATCAGGCCAAACTGCGACATGAAAGTAGGACGCTTTTTATAGCTGTAAAGTGTCGGGTTTTTTCTTGTTTGCCATTGTGCTTGTGGTCGGTGAATTTGTTTGTGAGTACCGTTATATGTTTTCCATGCGCTGTTGTTTCTGTTGAGGATGTGATATTATTCTTAAACCGAAACAAAACAATTTACTAAAACGTACATGTACATACAAATGTGTGCAGTAATTTAATTATAGTACTAAATAATTGACAAACAAGATCACATATTAGTTTACTCTTTTACTGAACTATAAAATTAACTAACACGTTGTTTAGCGATAGGATAGTCAATGAAGAAGAACTGCTGTGAAATCTTAAAATGCTTCTTTTATCCCAGCTCAATTATCCTTCAATATTTACGTACTTCAACAGTAAATTAAATTCATATTTTCAGCCAAGTGCTACTACTTCAGTTTATTTTTCAAGATTAAGAAAATAAATAGATAAAATATAAGTTCACATAGTTCAAGATAAGTGGTGAAGGGACACTTCAATCATGCGGTGTTTCACAAGTTCCGCTTTGGATATTTAATTTACCAATTACAGACGAAACTGATTGAACATCCGATATGTTTGGAACATCAAGTTATTCAATACTGCAACATATACTATATCTTACAAACATGAATTCATTGTGAAACGAAAATCAAACCAACCACTCAGCTCATTAGATAACAAATAAAACATGTAGAAGTGTATAGTGTCTGGTATTTTGCAATTATGCGACGTGTTTAAATATATGCGACAGCAAACAGTTTTCCACGCATCTATAAGAAACTAAATGACGTCGTTACTACATCAAACAAAACTTCATTATACTTAGTGCTGATAGTTGAACTGCAGTCATGGTGGCTTCATCACGATACTAAATGTTGCTTTAAGTTAATCGATAAACTAAATGAGTTTCTTTAGATCGGCCTGGTACATGTTAAAATGTATGACCATAATGCCGATATTGCATCAAACAAATAGTTATATACACAGTATTAATCGTAGGACTGCAGTCATAATAGTGAAATAAATATGTAAGGTAATCAATGTACTGACTGATTAACATATAGTCTTCTATTCAGGACGCCGTGGTATAAATACAGCTATACAACTATGAAAGCATTATATCCTCATTACAAAAGGGTCGGTCAAACTTTCAATCTGACCAAAAGACAAACTAAACGCAGACAGTACGATAGCTTTATAACTCCGTCCAATGGACATATTAAATCAATGTAAATGAAGAGAGAATTTCCAATAGAGAAACATTCATCATAATATTAGACAACAAAGAATGTAAGGGTCCAGATAATGCCGAGGCTGATTTCTTTCAGCGAGTGTCGAAATATTGCATTTATCAAAATTAAACAATAAAGATTCATTGTATCCATTATGTCATAACATTAAAATGCTCGAAATTGGGATTGTTCATGATATATCACAGTAAAAGAAATGTTACCATCATATGCCTGTAATTTCAGGGCTATGTGACTGTGTTCAAACATAGTCATATTATATAGTTAACTTGTTCCCAGACCCATCACATCGGAACCTTATACTTAACTAACCTTCCCTTTAATATCGCTAAAAATATCTTGTCACCGTATACTATTGTACCTTATGACATGTCAAGCCTTGCTACAAATGTAACATCATTCCGCCTACATGATTAACATATACTTAAAATGAGTATTGCATATTATTATGGTTCCATTTTAAACTGGCTCTTACAGTTTTCACTATGTTTGTGATCCAATATATGTTTTTTATTTCTGTCAGTAGCACACACAAAATGTTGTTTACGCCATTGATACTATTCCATACGGTGTTGCCAATATTTATTGTATTCTCTCCCCTATTGCCATCACCGACTTTCCCCAGTCCAACAGTCATTTGTTACTAGAAGTTACCTTACATTGTCTTCACAATATAAACCGTTTAGCTTAAGGATCGTACGAGCGAACACAGTGCTTAGGCCAATATATAAATCTACTTAATAGTTCTCGAATGTGAACAAGTATCTAGGAACGAGGTCTTTACATAGAATTCGGCCGCGTTGCGAATCTTGTCAAGAAATAAAAGTATCGACCAGTAATTTAGAATCTCCTAAACGTTTAGGGTAATGTAATACTGAAATGGTAGAATTGGCAGTAGGGTGTATAACATAATTTGTATGCAAATATACATTGTGTTTGTGACACGTAGAGGCTATAAAATGTCTTTCCGTACTCAGTGAAGTTAGCATAAGCTTCTGCATGCGTTTATTGTTATGTTGAATTTGTTTATTAGATCAGTATAGAACAAATCAGATTGATAGCCTTTTTAAGACGGTTGCGTCTACTTTAGTTTGTTTTATCAAGATGACGAACATAATTTTCAGTCTGCGTTAGTGTAATCCTCCCCTCTAATAGTTTAAGATATCAGGTGAAGGAACGCTTCAATTATACGGTATTTCACAAATTGCGCTTAAGATATTCAATTAACCAATTACTAACGATATAAACAAACATCCGATAGGCTTGATGCATCAAGTTATTCATCATTTGTCAATATATCATACACAGGAAGTGAAAAAAACAGAAGTCGAAAGTCAAAATCACTCGTCTCATTGGATGACAAATAAAACATTTAGAAGGTGTGAATTGACTGGTGGTTTACCATTTTTGTGACTTGTGTTCAATAATATGCGATAGCAAGCAGTTGTTCAATCATTTAGTAGAAACTAAATATTGATTAAAATACAATAATTAAATAATTCGCCGTAGTGTTACATAAATAACGTGATATTCCATGTGCGAACAAATGACGGAACTATTTTCTGCAACACTGTAATAACAAATGCGTGATGTCACGACATAGTAACGATGTATACTTAAATTCGATATTTTTGACGTTGTCTTGGCTCGGTAACTATTGTATTGTGATAAAAAAGAATACACCACTCGTTGTCAATGGACCATTTCTCAAACGAATCTAGAAAAAACACTGGTAACTAAGCGAGCCTTTGTCCAAAGGCAACACATGATATATCCTATATCCTCTCTTGCTGTTAAACGCAATATATTACCAATAACATTTGGAATAGTGTGCATTGTCTTACTCATAAAACTCAATCGATTTGAACGGTTTTAAAACGGATATCCAGACAAATATAAATTACAACATAAGCATGTTGATATAATCCTTTCGTTAATGCTTTAAACATTCGATTACTATTTGCTATATGTTTCGGAAGAAATCCAGGCTATTGACCGATAAAAGGATTTTATGCGTAATAAAAGAAATGTGTTTAAGTGCTTTAATCAATATTAGGTGAATCATACAAACTTTCAAAATAAACGCAATATAATACCAATAATATTTGAAATAGTGTGCATTGTTTCGACGTGGTTAAAATGTTGGCATGTTGTCAACTGAATTGTGTAATTTGGAACAATACATGCACTATTACCAGTAAAAGTGAAACCACCAGATATGCGTAATAATAACTATTCATGTATATTTAGATGACGAGAGCAGCTTCAGTATGAACATGTTTTGAACAAAATAAAAAAAATATATACAAAATAAAATCCAAGTTATGTAAGCCCGATCGTATGTATGTCGTGTTAAACAACACGTAGGGTTTTACAGATAACGTCCTGTTCAATTGAATAATACTTTACGCGTGTCCTTTTCGATTGACACGAGTGTAACTGATATAAGCACATATAATATTAATTTAATTTTCAGTACGATGTTCATCAGTCTTGTCATTCAACTATGGGCACACCCATGCCATAACTAATACTAACATATTATATAAACAGTGAATAATTACAAATGATTTTAAACCATGCAACATATAATTAGGCTTAGCGAAGTTAGCACGTGTAATGGGGGGTCGCAATTACATTTTATCGATTTTGCTAGTGAACACATATGCTATTATGCTAGTGGATCACATTATAAGTGGAATATAAAATGTAACTCTTTGTCTTTAAACATAAATAAAGACAAGTTTGTTGGAAGTATTTCTTCATACAATGCTCATGGGATGCATGTCGACGGGACAAACAATAAGCAAAAATATGTCTAGAAACTAACAGGCTATAATGCAAGTCTTACACGATAGGTTATTTTACAAATACATAAATTTTTAGGTTGAACGTCTACAAAACAGATTACATGTTTACCTAGACATAGGTCTGTGAAGCGTATGTAAATGTCTTCACATGATAATATGGAAAAAGTAAATAATCAAACATGTGTCAAGGCTGAAAATACATAAAACAATTCAGGCGATCCGTGCTTTATTGTGACGTCCAAACAATGGAACATAAGTGAGAGAAGGAAGACAGCTCCCAATAGAAACAACAGAGCACGGAAAGCACAACAGACAAACACACATTACAAGGGCAACACACAAAGCAACAAAAACATATACATAATACATACCTTTATGGCAGACACGGAGCAGGTTTGAGTAAGACAACATATTTGCAAAACACAAAGATTGCAAATACTTATCCTACTTATGTATGTTTTAATGTTTCTTGGGAAAAGCAATTATTCTTGGTTCTTTATTAAATTTAAAGAAAGCTTGTTAAGTCGTCTGGTCGCCTTAAATGATAGAACAATTGTTGCAAAGTCCATGAAGTTGACACAGACAGACTGCATAACCATATACATGTAACGACTATAGAGTTCTTATAATTTTATTGAACAGAAACCCAGTTCTCAGTATATGTAATAATAGGGTGTGAGGATTGCCTTGATGACTGTCGTAAATGCTTTTAAAGAAGGACATACGACAGTCTTGCAGGCAACCCTCGGTTAACATAGAAGCTATGCATTAGACCGTTTCAAGAAAACGCTGCTATTTTGACAATAACATGGATTTGTTTTCCATAATATGAAATCGGACTAGTACGTGCACGTATATATAACCATACTAGACAAGTACATTCATAAAACTATTGAATACAATGCGTTTTGTAACAATAGCGGTTCCCCTGGAATTTGAGTCCTAATCATTGGTATGGTTTTAACACTGTGTAAGTATCCTAGTTAATAGATATATGTTATCTTATAGCATTATTATGTCTGCCTTTTTGAACAATTGCCATGTCAAAGAAAGTCAATGGCAAACATGAAATTCTACTGTTTGTGATTATAAGTGACATACCTAACTTAGCGAACTACTGATTGGCGCACATTGCTGTTCTCTCTTCAAATAAACAGTCGGGTCGACATAGGATAGCTGTACCCGTTCATACAAACGAAATGAATTAAGGAAACATTTATATTAATATGTTTGTGCGACGCAAAGCATCTTTAAGCTTTCTCACAATGATATACGCTAAGCATACATTTTTTGCATAGGCTTAGCGCCATAACATGGTGAATACATTCCCGCTTAATCATACTATTTGTACAAACATAAAGAGCTTTGGAAGAAGTTTTAACGTGATTGATACTGTTCAATACGGTGTTCCTGAGATTTATGATATTCGCTCCTCTATTACAATCTCCGACTTTCCCCTTTCCAAAAACCATTTGTTACAAGATGTCAACTTACATCGTCTTCACGATATCAACCGTTTAACTTAAGTATCGTCCGACCGAGCTTTGTGATTTGACCAAGACAAACATTTACTGAATAGTAATGGTATGTGAACAAGTAGATGGTTAAAGTGGACATTTACCAAGAATAATCCGATATACAAAACTTGGCATCTTGAATCTGTTCAAGAAAAGTATTGACCAGTCATTCATTTACTGAAATGCAATAATGATATGGTAGAATTGGCATATATGTAGATAGCATACTTTATATGCAAATATATATTGTTACTGCCACGTAGATGCTATAAAATGTATCACCGTACTTCGCTATTCAATGTAGTTAGCATATGCTTCTGTATGTGGTTATTCTGTCTGTACATTGTAGCATTTTTGTATTAATGTCCTACTCACCGCTGCGGTTTCTTTTAAGTCGAACTCGCTTTTGTTATATCATTCCGGCTGGATGGTGTATATTCGGAGTGTTTGTATCACATCATCTTAACCATTACCGTAGGATGTGCCGTTCAACTGTTCATTCCATTTGGACTGTCAGTTGTACGTTGCTTAACTTATATTCGACAATTTCTAATAATTCATATAGATACGATTTCAGTTGTAAAACTTATGTCTGCAATATTTTTTACGAATATATACTTTAGAATATTTGCGCAAACATCATCATTTGTGATCTCGAACTCAGTATGCAATTTGATGCAATGACCCATAATTCGACCAAAAAGAAGTTGGTTCATCTTTAACATTTTATGGAAAAGTACATGTATAATATTTTAAGCATCGTTTAATCCAATTAATACGCCAAACACGAACTACTAACACAGTTAATTAAATCACCAAATGTTTGACTTATTCGATGGTGTTAGAACATTTTTAAAATCCGTTAATGGTGAAATGGCAATTATAATCAAATGTACATGTAATCAAATGAATTGCAATCAATCATGACGATATGTGAAGTTAGATAAGTTAACATGTGTCATACCGATAAATACAAATTTAATAGGTGCAGAGCAATATCGCGGACACAGTATGTTCATAAACTTGCGGAAACAACATAAGGATGGACCGACTCAAAGCATGACTGCAGTATACATGTAGTAGCCATGTAATTGATCATGTTCAATGAGGACTACCCATACCACTTAATTTGTTTCAATAGAAGGTCATAGTTTTTTGGCTAAACTGATCCATTTAGATGAGCTGGTGTTGGGCATATACTTTGACGACCTGTTTCGTAATACTATTAAGTTCTGTATGTAGTTCGCTGGCTTAGAACCAGAAGGTCGTACTACCAAATCGATATATGGAGAAAACAAGACAAAACTGTCTGTAAATTACTCTTTACCTATGGGAAAACACGTTTTTAAAACTTCATTTTGGACAACATGACAATTTCAGATTTTGATGAAAATAGGCTCATAAGAAGCGCATTCTGAAGCAGATTTCAAATATGCAAGAGTCTTATAAGGTAGTAAGTAGGAGTTACGACCTTCTGGTTCTAAGCCATCGAGTTCTCATTCTCTGTTTGAAAGTTGTATATCGTGACAATTGGTCATAAACAAAACACAATTTATGGGGCTTTTTATTTGCAGACTTATCCAAAAGTCACGTGTATGTCCACCCTGTAAATGGTATTGGTAAAAATGGAGATTTGTCAACTTTGTTTGACAAGGTGCCGATCAAATGAGTTATTCATGCTGATAATATGGCTATAATTGCTTTTTAAGAATATGCTAAGGCAACTAAAATACATTTATACTAGTTATGGCGAATGTCTTAACGTATTGCCATTAACAAAATTATCTAATAGACGGTCGTTGCCTTTGTCATTTTAAAAGTAGACCAGACGTTATCCGTAAAACAGTTAATAATTAACACCAAATAAGAATAAACAATGGCATAATGCTTTATTCATACAATACTCATGGGATCGTTGTCTATGATAAATAAATAACCAACACAGTGCCTGTTACAATAAGTCTATAAGTTGGTCGTTATCTTTGTTATTTTAAAACTACAACACTACATGTTATCCGTACAAACTGCTTATCAATAACAACAATAATAATACAACGACATATTTCTTTATTAATACAAAGGTCATGGGAACCTAGTCTATGATAGATATAATAAGCAACAACATGTCTGGAATTATATAGGCTTCAATTCAAAACATGTATCATACACTATTTCTAATTACAGTCAGAACGGGTAAACATCAAAACATACAATTTTTGTTGTTAGATAAACTTGCATCATAAACAATAGGTCGAATATTGATAATTGTGTTCTAATGATATGGGTAACAATGAGGCATAGATAAACAAAAAGTCTAATTCCATTTGGTACCATAACTGTATTGCTGTTAAACGCCCTGTCGCTATCGTTTTGTGGTGGTTGATTGCAAAACGATGCATTTCCAAGAAACTTTAATGGCAGACATTTACAGCCATCAACGGCACTGCGAAAGTTGTATCAACAAGAAAGTTAATCATGTAGTAAATTTAATTAAAGTTAGAAAGTCATCGATATTAAAAATGGTATTAATATTTTTCATCATGTTTTGTGCTTTGTAATAGATACAGTACTAGTGTTTGATCAAAAGTGCCCTCTTACAAGCGTTATAGGATAGTTTGTAAGGACAACAAGAAATTGTCCGAGGCGAACTCTTCTCTTTCAGGGTGGTATCTTCGTTAACAAATAGTAGGGCACAACCCAAAACGACACAGCTAAGGCGGCAGCGCCTAGCTACACACGCAATAGTCAGACATAGTAAAAGCCAACCACATCCCCAAAAATGGATGCTTCAAGCGAGGCTTATATGATCACTCCGCAATAAATGAAACATTGTGGACTTTGAATTTTGTGCATAATTAGCCATAGCAATTATAATAAGTGAAGTAATGGGCGACCTTTTACAGCCGCCACACAGCACTTAACACCTGCTGTACTTAGACTTGTCTTGAACATAATTAACCATCAACATATCCACCATTGTGATCGTCATTACCTTTATCCTAATTTTACCAAGCATACTATTAAATGCGTGCAACATAAGGTTATTTTCAATATTTCAATTTAATTACTTCATGCAATAATTATTAATGTTTGGAATTGTTTATACATGCATTTCAATATTGCATGCGTGTGTCTCACGAATCTTTGGAGGTGATTTATTTCAAATGTATGTAGCGCGGGAACAAGTTGATGGGTGTTACTGTTAGCTTAAGCGGGAAAGTTTCACTCACACTAGATCTAGTACACGTATTTAGATGGTGAACTAAATAATCCACGTTTTGCATGTCTCCATAAATTGTTAAACTCCGTAAGGGAAAGCAAGGTGTGCTGTAGGTGAAACTTCCTACGACACATGTCCAAGCTTAACACGCAAACTGTACATAGTTTTTAACATATACTCATTATTGTACATTTATAAGTAACACATATATCACCTACTGTTATACAATCATCCATAATGTTTCTCTCCGAGGAAAAAAGTGACGCCACTAAAATGACAAACAACCATACCATCACTCACTGCAATTACCCTTTTTGACAAATGTTTGTATCCACATGGCTCGTTGCTGTAGATTGTTTATTTCGGGGTTTGTCTGTGCATTCAGTGTACACTACCCACAAGTCCTAACCCGCCACCTTACATTTTTCGCCATAACTTTTTTATTAGAGTATGTACCCTCATGAAATTTGGCATACCAATACTTGAATACAAGATGCAGTTAATTATAAAATTATTTTGGACGGCCAACGGTTATTTTTGTTGTCACATGCATGTTACGTAATGAAGTTTTTTTACAAATTCACAATAAAAACTATTTATGAAATCGTGCATAATGCAGCGCGTGGTAAGCACGTTTTCATAAAACATTTTTGTATAACTGATCACTGCCCTCGACGACAAACATGTTACATGCCGTGAATGACTCCAGACAACTCGGCAGAAGGGTTACACTCTTCGAACAAAATAAGAAAAATTCTTCGTCAAAAAGTTGATTTTACAAATCACACTTGTATGTCGATATACACAGCCAGATGTTTGGTGTAAATAAAAAACGAGATAAAAACTAAGACTACAAAAACAAAACGAAAAAGAACAAAACCTATTTTTGTGAAATTAAAAATAATAAGGGCCGCAACTCTACCCGAGTTCATAACATTCCGACAGGTCTGTAGCGTTATTTGTGCGCCAAACTCAGGATCTTAAGTGTTATTCGCGTAGGAAATTTATCCTTTTCATCAAAACCGTTCATGAACACGTGATTTGCGCTGCGCATGTCTTACACGTGTAAACATGCTATATTACGTAATAGGTCTAACATGGTGATTTCAACTGCAAGTAGGTAAAAAATCATCGCATAATTGGCTTTAATGCATCTTTATAAGTATGTATGTGAATTTCCATGTTAATAAATGCATTATCAAAAAATATATTTAACAAATCAGATATTGACCCCTACGAATTGTATTCCAGTGATTTTTCAAAATTCCGTAAATGTTCCACTTGAGTCAATTTCAGGATGTAAAGGGTTTTTCAAGATAAGCATTCATCAATAATGCCGAATTCGTTCATGTTCACGTAAATTTTGGTGCACATGCAACGCACGTGCACAAAATGCTTCATTATGCAATATGCCGAATGCACGGAGTTTAGCCAAAATACTACCAAAATAAATTAACGATCAGCTGCATCTAGTTAACATGTATCGGTATGCGAAATTTTATATGAATATATCAATTTTTGAAACGTCAGGACTGAATTATATAAGTGGCGGGTTAGCACTTTTGGGTAGTGTATATTATTATTTAACCTTATTCACTGTCTGCATTATATCACGGAGAGTAATCCATTATCAGCTTACAATTTTATTGAACGTTCGACATCAACAGATTCCAATATCTTCCACGAATTGTGCCATGGGCGCATTATTCTCTAGGGAATAATTATAAAAAATGTGTAATGACAATATTGCTTTTAAAATGACAAACTTCTCATTTAAAATTCGTGTTGCACTTGCTAAACTTTCATCGGGCCAAACTGAGACATTAAAGTAGGACGCTTTTTATAGCTGTAAAGTGTCGGGTTTTTCTTGTTTGCCATTGTTCTTGTGGTCTGTGAATTTGTTTGTGTGTACCGTTATGTGTTTTTCGTGCACTGTTTTTCCGTTAAAGAAAGGCATTCCTGTCTCGTGCGATGTTATTCTTAAACCATAACAAAACAATTAACTAAAACGTACTTGCAAATGTATGCGTTAATTCAACTACGGTACTAAATAATTGACTAACAAGAACGTTTATTCTTTTGCTGAAATATACTAAATTAACTAATACGTAGATAGGTTTGTTTGGCGATAGTCAATGACGATGTACTGCTGTGAAGTCTTATAACGCTTCTTTTATCTATATCTATGTTTACGTACTTCAAGTAAATTAAATATTTAAATTCATGTCATCAGCCAGGTTCTTCTACTCTAGTTTATTTATCAAGATGAAGAAAATAATATTTAGTCTGTGTTAGAGTAAATCTATGTTAAAATAGTTCAAGATATCTTGTGAAGAGACACTTCAATCATGCGGTATTTCACAAGTTCCGCTTAAGATATTTAATTTACCAATTACAGACGAAACTGATTGAACATCCGATATGTTTGGAACAACAACTTATTTAAGAGTGCAAAATATACCATATCTTACACACATGAATTCATTATGAAACGAAAATCAAACCAGCCAGACAGCTCATTGGATGACAAATACAATATGTAGAAGGTGTAAAGTGTCTGGTATTTTGCCATTTTGGGTCGTGTTCAATTATATGTGACAGCAAGCAGTTGTCCACGCATGTAGAAGAAACTAAATAATATAATGTCGTTACTACATCAAGCATAACGTCATTACACTTAGTGCTGATAGTTGAAATGCAGTCATGGTGGTTCAATCACGATACTAAAGTTTGCTTTAAGTTAATGGATAACATATCGTGTTTCTCCAGATCCACCTGGTGCATGTGATAATGTGTGACCATAATGCCATTATTACATCAAACAAAAATATAGTTACGTTTATACACATTGTTAATAAAAGGACCGCAGTCATAATTGTGAAATCAAAAAAGTGAAATCAATTTTAAAAGTAATCGATACATGATATTTGCAGTTGTTATTGTGCTACGGTGGTGTATATTGCCTCTTAACTCGCCAATGTTTGAGCAAGGGTGTTTCAACTATCGCGGCCGTTGTGGTATGTTTATCGTTTTGCAATGTGAATTTTCATTTTAATTGCGCACTTAAGCTTTCCAGAGTGTTTGTCCATGGGTAATGTTTTGTGCCACATGTGCTATTTTCATTTGTAGGATGTTTTTACTTTTTGCTCAACTGTTACTCCTGAATCCAGTTGTTCCTGAAATTAAGGTCTGTTTTTCCGGTTCGATTTCATATGGTCTTTCTAAACTTAAGTCGATGCGTTGTTTCAATTGCAAAGCAATTCTTCGTTTTCGTGAAGTGAGTGAGTAAGTACATGCACTGGAGGAGGTAATGGAGACATCTTCCATTTCCGACTCCGAACGCTCTAGCCATTATTTTATGTAAGGCTAGAATGTTTGGTTATAATTCCGATGATTGATTATCGATCTTTTTCCCCGTAATGTACCAACGTCGCATATTCTTTTCCACAGAGAATGTGTGACCTCCCGATACCGAAGAGGCCCTACATTTAGGCCACCGCACTATACATTATATTATGCAAGGCATTAAAAAGTAATTTCTGTATTTGCAATTTGTTGTAATGGCTATATAGCATGAAACACATTTAACGTTTATTCATCCCATTTTCTTCTCACACACGATTTGCTCGTATTTACATATTATTAGTGACATTTAATCTTCTAGCAAGTAACCTATTATCTTCCAGACATTACAATGTAATGTGTTTAACTGTTTGACTATCAACATGCTTCCCATGAGCTTTGATGTGTAAGTATTTCAGTTAAATATGTGTTATGTCTTGTTAAATAAGTTATTGGTAATCCTCAGCAGGGACTTGCAGTTCCAGTGCAGTAAGTGAATTCCGTGCATCCAGAATATGTTTCCCCAGTTACTCCTAACTGCAGCACATTACGAAAGATCGATATAATTCATAAGCACACTCTTTGAGGTCGGCGATCATTGGTACCATGAAAGGGTGAATCTCAATGACCACTACCTACGACTATCCACGTGGAACGCAAACGACATCAACGTCCAATCATATATTAGGGTAAACATTTGCTATTTTACTGCCATATAGGCTATGCCAGCAAGTACATCAGATATTCAACCAGTTCAAACAGTTAGGTATATATTTTATGAACGGAATAGGTGTACAACGCAATATAATTGAAGTACCATTCACTGCACTAGCCCTTGAAGTTTATTGAAAGGGGTTGATCACAGAGCGTCCTAGAACACCTCGTGCAATTTAGCGCCTTCTGACAGAACATTTATTACATATATACCTGGGTGGTATTTGTGTTTTGATAATGCAGAATGAAGAACATTCATTTGCCGTTTGACCATAGCGTATCGTTTAATGAACAGTAACAGATTTTGAAGAGTATGCGCTCGAATTAGGTAATCAATTTAAGATGGAAGTGTTGCAATATATCGCAATTTCAATGCAGCAGCATTCACTGAAGTAAAGGATTTAAACAGAATAATATAGATTCTTATTTAATAATCTACAAATGAATTAATTATATTACCACGAGTGAAATAAAACGAGAAAAAAGGCTTTGGCCAGAAAGCAGCGATTACGTTCTTCTATAAGCTGTGCACAGACATCGCATTTACTTATGAACATCTACCGGTATAATATGAAGCTTACATATTAGAATTCGTTTATATATCGGTACTTGGAGGGGAACAATATGAAAGGACATGTAGCTGAACCTAGAAACTTCAAGTGGATAAAGGTATTCAATTATTCAATGGATCTTGTTGCAAGGGGAGCATGGCGATGCCCTACTTGTCAAATGATTTATAACATAATATATCCAATATAACGACTCTGAATGATTCACAGACACCACGAACCGTCCACATACGATGTTTTGACAAGATGATAGTCGTAAGTTCACATTCATTACATTACCTTAAACTAGGTTAGATACGATACATCATAAGTTATCCATCATAAAGGCAGTTTAAAATAAGGTGAAAAATGCCAGAGATGTAAATCACCGAATGACAAATTTGTCTAAAGAATGCTGTCTTACTTAAATGTTGACTTGATTTACATGAATTATAAATACGATGGCGTACAGTCTAGTTATAATATTTTCCGAGTGAAAGAGTGGCGTACGTTGCCGTTTATGTGTACTCAAAAGTTACGACCATTGTATGAACATATAGAATTTTGCTTTTCTATTCATATCCTATCTGAACTGTACGTCGACATTATTTAAGTACATACCAAATGCATCGCGTCCGTTTCTACATCTTCCAATAGACTAGACGTTTTAATATGTGTTCAGTGTTTTCTTTATCGCGTTTATCTAGCTAAAGACAGGCAGAAATATTTTTGGGTGACCCTCATTAACGTTTGCGTATTATAGAATGAAATTGTTTTGGGAATGGGACGTTCCCTAATCTTATATATCTGACTGAGTTAGTGTCTATCATGCATCTATATTTTACATAAATGTATATCAATGAACTCAATTTTCTCAAGACTAAATGATTCAATATAACAACAGTCCCTTTGGACTTTATATGAGCGAGAATGTATGACCCCCCACAAATAGCATAATGCTACTGCTGGTCACACATAAAACATTCAGTCAGTCAATTCAATTTGTTTTGATTGAACACGATTCGTTTAATACATAGTTACGTTCATAATGTCACCGGGTGGGGTAAGGATGTGGTTCTATGGTACATCCATGTACTCGGTCGTGGGTGGGGTATCTGACGGTAGTATACAATAACCCGTAACTGCAATATAGTGTAAAATATATTATAAAATATATAATTTACAAAACTGTATAGCGAAATATACATCTTCCACAAATGGACAAAACCATATGAATCTATATCAAAAGTATTTATTACGTGTATATAATCTATCGATGGAAACAATGTATAACAAATATATCTTGATTTGCTTTGATATCAAATCAATAACAACAGTGAAAGCATAATTTATACAACAATACAGTTATTTACTTAAAATAAATCATTACAGTATAGTATAAGGAAAGTTATTTACCTGCAATATAGTGTAAAATATATTGTTTAATAATAATCTACAAAACTGTATAGCGAAATATACATCTTCCACAAATGGACAAAACCATATGAATGATCAAAAATATTCACGATTGATCAGTGTTCACGGTTGATTTCAGCTATACCTGTCATTTAAGGTGAGAACTATATAAACATATATCATGAAAGGATAATCATTACAGACCAATTATAGAAGATTAAATGTGAAGCCTAGTTAAAGCGAATGGGATAGAGTTACTGCCCTTTGACCAACAATAAAATGTTAAAGACTGATATAAATACTTTACTATAGAATGTTAAGATAAATAACCTAACATTATAAAAATATAACTCTGCGACATATTTCCCTCCTCCATTCAAATGTCGTCCTCGACATTACCAGAACTTACAAAAGGTTTGGCCTATCTTAAATCTAATAAGTTTCCTTATCACAATAATGTATGAAAAAACACAGTACTAATATAATAATTCTATGGTTACATATATTATCTAAACATATAATATATTATCTATGTCTACTTAATTAATTTCTATGCTATACATAATAAAAATTAATGCTTTACACAAAGTAACCTTAATTAAACATAATCACACGTTCGTGTAATAATATTAGATAATTCATAATTATATACATGTACACAATTTGAATATACTTTTAATTTATAGTCACAATAAAAAGTAAGGATCCATGAAATATAGTCACAATAAAAAGTAAGGATCCATAATTTATAGTCAGTGGTATAATCAAACATAATACCAATACAAAGTAAACCTAATTAAACAAAATCACACCTTTATGGATCAATATTAGATTATTCATCTAGACATGTACATAATATGAATATACACATAATTGATAGTCACAATAAAAAGTAAAGATCCGTAATTTTAGTCAAGATAAAAAGTAAGGATCCGTAAATATAGTCACCATAAAAAGTAAAGATCCATAATTTATAGTTACCATGAAAAGTAAAGATCCATAATTTATAGTTACCATGAAAAGTAACTATCCATAATAATTTATAGTTACCATGAAAAGTTAAGATCCACAATAATTTATAGTCAGCTTAAAGTTAGGATCCATAAATTTTACAAATGCAGTCACATGCAAAATAAGAATTTACCATAATTAAACACAATTATTCATGATAATACATTGGCACATGTAGTGGGTAATTCAGAAACACATGTACACAAATTAAACACACACACGTCATATTCCTTACTGCACTGAATTATCTCGCAACTATCTAAGTGTTTATCACTTCAATTTACAATTAACGTCAGTATTCGCGTAATATGTATGCAGTTTCTTGTCTTGAATACAGTAGTATCGCACTAAGTTCCGGCTCGGTACCAGTTTGGCTCCTTGCGCTGTCTTTGTGATCTCCGTGGGAGTAATCCTCGGGTCCCGGAAGTTCTCTTGTGCGGTGGTAAATAAACTTGGCACCTCTCAGAGTCAGTGTTGCTTTCTCGACCTTTTTCTTCAAGGAGATTCCGACTGTTCATGGCGACTTTCGTCTTCAGATGACTGCGTGGAACTTAGGTCCGAACCTGTCGGAATCGGAAGTTGCTTCATGGGGAGTAAGTGGTTCCTATGAAGTGTTCGAACACAGTTCCTGTCACCTTCGCGTTGTACCCGGAATACTGGAATGTTGGGATCCGGTTGTTGTTCTACACGGAAAATATGTTCACTCCATTTGTCTGAGAGTTTATGTTTGCCTTTTAGGCCCAGATTTTCAATTAACACTCTGTCGCCGGGGACTAATTTCACTTTCCGGATACGTTTATCGTAATGTTTCTTAGCCCTTTTACCACTGTTAATAGCTGTGAAGTTCGCTTTAGCATATGACTCCTGTAAGTGTTGTTCTAACTGGTTCATGAATAGGGACGGAGAAGCGCCACTGATTTGTTGATGTTTCACCCCTAGGACCGCGTCTATGGCTAGCCGTGGGTTCCGCCCAAATATAAGATGGAAGGGTGAATAACCTGTTGCCTCATTCACAGTAGCATTATATGCGTGAACTAATGATGGAACGGCCGTTTTACAGTCTGACTTCCGGTCGTTTGGTAGGGTGCCTAGCATCTTCAATAATGTTAAGATAAATAACCTAACATTATAAAAATATAACTCTTCGACAATAATGAAAGAGTCCATAATGTGTGATACATTGTGGTGTCCGTATACTAGTACTTGCTAGAATAATTCCTTTATGGAAAATGTTCCGTTCGTTCATAGTCAGACTTGAGTAGTTGGCTAGGCATGTGTGGCTTTGGATTGTATGTGAGTAACATTATATCATTGCATCTGTCATTTAAGTAACTCCGTTAGCTCTTCCGAACAATATGTGCAGCGAACAACATATCGGCATGTACAGATTGTACATACATACACGCCCTTACACCAAGAATGAAACTTGATTATCATACTTACAATGACCATATATATTATTGTATATATACAAGCGATGTTAAGAGAGCAATCAATACATTTCTCTAAACGCTCCAAACGGTTTGCTCGTATTTAATCATAACCGACAGATATTTAGTAAATGTTTATCTTGGTTATAAAAGGATGTTGGATCGGACAATCTTTGACGTTTATCTTTTGAAAACATTGTAAGGTTATTCACAGAGACAAATGGAATGTGTCAAAGGAAAGGTTAGAGATAGCAAAATACGGAGGATAATTAAACATGTCGAATACAATTTACACGGAGGTGTTTTTTATCAATGGTGGACAACCATGTTTTCATGATTCATTTGGATACATCATGTATGATCGTTGGTATGAATGTACATTGTGGAATGAAAGCATTGATCAGAATGTTCAGAACGATTGTTTACACATATATCTTGGTACACTGGATATATCTACGGGAACGAGCAAAGTTTTACACTGCTACAAGCAATACAACTAGCAAAGTTTGAAAACTGCTATGCGGTGTATACTGGTGATCTGGAATGAGATCTATGGAATACATCACGTTTATATCTTACAGTTATATTCTTTTTTACACTTAAAAAGAGTATAACTTCTGCAGTAATAAAAATTGTAAAGCTAGCGAACAATTCATGCCGTTGTTGATCCACACATTATCTGCAATTTATTGCATTTAGAAGTTTCGACAGATACTCGGCCTTGTAAATAACCCACTATTATCCGAGTTTCATGTTAATGGGAGGGCAATAGGACATTAATTGGCTACACCATATCAAAGCTATCCGTATTCATAGATCAATTAAGCCCTTTAAAGATAATAATATGCATATAAACATGATTTATTATAACATCAGTTAGAATCATTTGAAGATTTTACAGATACAGATAAAGTTATTACCAGAATCATAAAGAAACAGGATAGACTATCATTGTGGTAGTTGATACCAATGGTGTAATATACGATCTTTGTGTCCTTACAGTGATATCATTATAAACGTTGGCGAGTAACACAAGTCATATACAATGTAGTCTCTGTTTTAGTAAAACTCGCCATATTTTGTACAAATGCTTTCATAATAAGAAATTAATATGATAATATGTTACTACATTAAACGTTTGCAGTATGTATACTTTTCTTACGATTTCCGTAATAACTTATTGACAATAACAAAACAATTTTCTGTCTTCATGAACATGTTATATGTCTTTGATACCTTCATGAATATGTTATAGATGTCTTTTTTATCTTTTGGAGTTGTTTTTTTCTTATGCATGCATTATTTATATGATGTCTATATGCAAGGCTATAAGCTATGTATGCTTTGTCTTAAATAAAGTTTCTGTTCTGTTTCTGTTTCATATTAATGTCAGAGGCAAAGACAAATTCTTATGGAATAACATGGAGTTGGTGTGTCAGAAATAACCGAAGTTCAATGTCAATGTGTTCTAGCAACAAACAGTCGATATACGACTCAGTGATTAGGAGGACTATACAAAATGCATCCTTTTTGACTTACACATGTCAAAACATGTACGTATTACTAAGTTCAGATAAAAAACAAAAACATTTAAGATTGTAACAATGTTGATTTATAATCCAGTAAGGATATGGTGCCAGTGACGTCATCACTTATGTGTGCCCAAATGATTAAACCATTGCTTAAACAGTTATATTTTAGTTTAGTATTGAACTGTTAATGTAAGCTTTAACAAATTATTTTACACCATACTAGTTGATGTTCCACTTCGTCAATGTATTCATATCCTAACTAGACTGTAACTATCCATTTTAATGTGGACGATTTCAAATGATCATCACAAGGATTTGGAAGCATACACTCATATTTAGTGAGCATATCAGATATGTGAAGTCCACAATAACATTTAATCGATTTGAACCTTAAACATTTTTTGTTATAATAATCATAAACCTTTTTAATATATCATTAGTTATATATTTAATCGTTATCAGAACTAGGCGATCTTAATCTATCGTGGAAATTTATCATAGTAGATAGCTTGACTATTGTGAGAGACCTTTATAGAACGTAGTAAAACATGACATCATATCGTGGCTATCGTAAGAGAACGCAATAAACGTGTTGTGGCTCGTGGCGCATCTTGACAGAATCGTGATGATATCGTTACGTAACAGGGAACGTAACAGGCAGTAGTAGAACGTATGGAAGCGTAGGTCAGCGTAGTAAGACAAAATTTCGTACAATTAATCGTGGATCTTTATGATAGTTTCCAATCGAGGGCATCGTGGACATCATGGCTGACTGTAAACGCAGCATTACCCAGAATAATCCGACACACAAAACGTTGCCTCGTTTTGAATCTGTTCACGAAAAGTAGTGACCACTCTTTCAGATTATCTTAAACGTTGGCGGTGATGTACACATGTAATACTGAAATGGTGGAATTGACGATAAGGAGTATTGTTAAGAATGGCTTATTTGTTAACTCCATAGGACGAGGTTGGCATCGAAGTTCTGCCTGAACATAGATTGATATACTTCCATTATAAGTGTATACTAAGGCAATTATCATTATGATAACATGTGACATAATTTATTACGTGAAAATTGGTCTGATAGACGGTCGTTCCTTTTTTCATTTTACAAGTACATCACTAGTCGTAATTCGTAGTCAAAGTGAAGCATTTTCAACAAACTAGAATACAATACGACAGAATGGTTTATTCATACATTACGCATGGGAGGCTTGTATATGGTAAATAAAATAAGCAACGCAATGTCTTGATAGCTAAATAGTACACTTCAAAACATGCGTCATTCATCCCTTTTATATACAGACAAAACGGTTAAACATTCAACCTACAGGTATGCTTCAATTGTAAGATGCACTTGCATAAAATATTGTATATGAGCCGTTCTCCAGGAAAACCGGACTTAGTGACAAAATTGTGAAAATGTTGATCATATACGTTTCGAAAGGGGAGACCCTTATGAACACTTTCTGAAAATATGAACACATTATTCCATAAACTTACATAGTTAAAGACTTTTTAAACCAACCGCTACCGCCGACTTCACTATAAGTGACGTCGCGAACGTCATTCTCTACCTTTTTACGTAACGCAAATGGCATTTCAACGATCCGGTATGTGATAATTTGTTGACGTACATTTTTTTTCAAATTATGGAACACTTTAGTGTCATATTCCTATTTTAATAAAACGTGTCCAATGTGTGACTGTATGCTTACAGGGAAACATATCAAGTGTTTCTGCCACTTAACCCTTGTTTTCCTTGCTTCATGTATGAGTACCTTCTAGAAACCAACCATCATAGTAACGACAGAAGTTACTTAACACAAGTTTGAAGATACTTGAAGCTAATAGGTTGTACTATACTTTTTATACTTAAATGTGAAAGCAAATGGCATGTTGTTTTCAATTTAGACATTTTTTAAAAATCTAATTGCACAATTACAATACAATGTCATTAAGCCCCGTTTTCCCGGAGAATGGCTCATATCTAATTAATAAACCCGTTACAAAACAATAACAACGTGAAAAACGTAACAGCTCAAGATTTGATTACAGGATTGCAATTTATTTGAACATTGTGTACTGTCATACTCTTTACATGCTAATAAATTGTTAAAGAAGATGAGTATTTTAGAATTATTGTAACATGTAGGCAATATGGTCGACATGACCAGTATATTGGTATTCATAAAGCATTTTAGTGTGAAGCATAACACTTCGACTTACGAATAAGATATATAAATTAGTATGAGCATAGTTTCCACAATTTGAGAGTTAACCCATAGGCATTTTCTTGAGCACTTCAAACAATGTTATAAAAGATTTGCAAAAGCAAACACATTCTCTTGATTGTAATGTTTGGGTGATACAATTAAGGATTTTTTAAATTTGTGTTTTACGATACTTGAACGATTTCATCTACATAAAAGGTGACACCACTAAAAGGTTATTATCAAATATCAAATACCATAATGAAAGAAATCACAGTCTAAAAGTTTCTTTATTACATAATTAACTGGTTATTGTAATGGACCCGAACGTTGATAAGAGAATTGTATTGTTGTTAATAACTGTTAAAAATAAAATCGTCACGATTCCTGAAAATGAATTGTTAAACAGTTTGATCAATTGAATTTGCATGATAATGGCGACATGTAAACAGATAAGTTTTTTTATAAAGACTTCCTTGTTCTGACTATACATTTTTTTTTGTAAATATGTTTAATGTTAGTAGCATGGGCCCGACGTCAATCGGCAGACTCGTCAATGAGATCACCGTTACCTGCATGCACATTTAACAAAGTACGCAAGATAAGTATTGTGACATAATGGCTTCATCAATATGTAGATCAAATAACTAGTAAAACTGTTTCGAAGCATATGAAGCACGTACTCGAAGATGATACTATTAACGTACGTCTAATGTTTTTGGTCCCGTGTGCCTATACATGTTTTTGGCTTATCTAAAGATGAGATAAACAAGACTTTGCGTGTATCCTTTCATTGATAAGCTTCGTATGGGAAGGCTGAAAGTGCTGAATGTGGAACAACCTACTCTAGATCACCCAAAGCTGATCACGCAAACTATACATATCTTTGAATACATAATCATTATAACAGCTCTCTCCGGGGATAAAACGTCACGCCACTAATATGTATATAACCAACAACACCATATTATTACTGCAATAACCATTTTAGACAAAAACTGATTCACCATGACACGTTACTGCAAATTGTTCTGATTTACTTTAGTTATCCTTTTTAGCACAGGGTACAGTATCATTGAAAGGGAAATCTAAAAAATGAAATTGAAAACAAAATGGAAAATGTGTTTTGTCTCGAAATAAGGTTCTCTTTAAAAGGTAATTTTTGTCCTAAAAACACGGGTATCAAATACATCAATTAGGTTTCGACATTTCATGCTGACTGGTTGTCCAACAAAAACTCCTGAACGGGAGGACTTAGTATTCTAAAATTTTAAGTGGAGAGTATTCATCTTTCACAGACAGTCCTACTAAATTTCAAGGTCTTTTAGACTTAAGGTCAAACCACCGTGACCTTTGAATACACAACAATCTCTGATCAACAACGTAAGTAATAGGTTCTTAGATCGCAAAATACTTAGAGGTTGCTGATCATGAGTTGTACATAGACACCTACCAATTATTATTTTGAAGTTAGTAGGTCATAGGTAAAGATCGTGTAAAAATTGCACTAGACCATATTGTCATGAGACATGTATGTTTCACAAACCTCTCATAAATTTGTTGTTATTTTAATTCTTCCGGTGATGTGTTTCCCTGGTGTGGGCATTAATGTTCAATGCGTATGTAACGTTTTAGACTTCGTTTTGCACGTGCATTTTAAAAATTAGAAAATACACGGTTCACTGCTTGGGTCAGGCAAATTACAATTATCGCATTATTGGATAATGTTGCTTTACTACTCGAATGAAGAACTGCAGAAACTGAACATGACACCATAAAAAATAAAAAGGTATACGCATTGCAAGTTTGTGTACTTATAACATTTGACAACTGTATCGGAGTTTTCATTTATTAATATATGTGTGACCTATGTACATACAGTAATAAAGTTACACTCGATTCTAACTGTACATAACTACCTTATTTCAGTATTCTTTGCGACCTGCATGTCCCAAATGAGAGATAAAATAACCGCTAAATGAAGAACGAGAACATTTATTTGACAAAATGATTTCCACGTATTCTTATAAAACCCATGGGATACATGAAGATAATAAATAAGCCAAACAGCGTTATTATTTAGATAATAATGGGTTATCCCGAGATGTTTTATGTATTTTTCCTCAGTCTGACTTCACGTTGAACTATCTATGACGCGTGTATATCGGTATCCAATTGCTTTATCAGTAAACCTTGACTCCGAAAGTGTTTATTACATCAAACGAAACGTAATATACATGTAGTCAGTACTGATAGTTGAACCAGTAATATTAATGGCAAAAAAAGATTTGAGGAAATCAAATAGGGAAGGTAGCACTCAACCTAACCAGTCGAGCACAGAAATCAGAAACTCCACAACACAACTTAACTGAGCAATGGCCACACTTAATCCGAATACACAATTTACACAACAATTAAGAGTTCAAGTCCCCGCCGTAAAATGCAGGATGACCCAATTTTACAAAGAAATTATAGCAGATCGCACCAGTAAAACAATCATTTTAACATGTCTTTAAGGTAATCGATCAACTGAATGTCTTCATTATTCCACCAGTAACGAAGTTCCTGTGGAAATACAGCTATAATTACATGTATCCGTGACCATAATGTCGTTATTTCATACCTTGAATCGGTCGAATACTATATATAAATTAAGGTTATACGAAACTGGTCAGCATTTCGAATTGAATACACATATACATATACTAGATAATGCTCTAGCTCGATGAAAAATTCGCCAAGTCGATTAAAGACTAAGTAGATACATGCGCCTGCTATAATATGTAAGTGGCCGTGACGTAAATCATGAAATGCATGACCCAAAGAGATTATCATATGGATTTAATAACACAAATGTTAAGTTAGCACCTCGCATGTTTACATTTTATCCATATAATTCAATCGATTTGAACTTACGGGTTTGAAACGAGCATTCAAACAAATTTTAATTACAACATAAACATGTTGATATTATCCTTAGTTACCATATGTTTTGGTACAAATACTGGCTATTGACCTGTATAGGGATTTTATGCGTAATAAAAGACATGTGTTTAAGTGCCTTAATTAATATGTGAATCATAAAAACTATCAAAAGAAACGCAATGTAATATCAATAACATTTGAAATAGTGTGCATTCGACGTTGTTAAAACTTTGGCACGTTTTCAACGAAATTGTGTAATTTGGAACAATACATTAGGAGTAAAAGTAAACACACCAGGTATGCGTATTCATGGTTATTAAAATATTTAGAGTAGCTTCAGTATGAACATGTTTAGAAAAATAAATTTTATAGACAAAATAAAACCCGAATTAGGTAAACACAATCGTATGTAAGACGTGTGTAACAACAAGTAGGGTTTTACAGCTAACGTCTAGTTCATGTGAATAATACGTGGCGCGTGTCCTTTTCGATTGACGCGAGTGATACTGATGTAAGCACATATAATATTTATTTAATTGTTCAGTAAGAGATTCATCAGTCTTGTCATTCAACTATAGGCACACGCATGCAATAATTATTAATAATATATTATATTAGTGAATACTTACAAATCATTATAACCCATATAACATATGATTAGGCTTAGCGAAGTTAGCACTTGTGATGGGACGGGTCGCAATAGTATTTTATCGATTTTGCACGTGAACACGTATTATGCATATAAGTGGATCACATTATAAGTGGAACATAAAATGTAACCCCTTTGTATTAAAACATAAATGACGACAAGGTTGTTGGTAATATTAGTTCATACATTGCTCATGGGATGCATGTCGATGGGAAATACAATAAGCATATATGTCTAGAAACGAATTGGCTATAATACAAGTCATTCACAATTGATTATTTTGCAAATACAGACAGTTAAAGGTTGAACGTCCACAAAACATATTACATGTAAACAACCTAGACATCGATTTACAAAACGTATGTAAATGTCTTCACATGATTATAATGAAACAGTATATAATCACACATGTTTCAAGGCTGAACATACATATACGATCCGTGCTATATTATGACGTCCAAACGATGGAAACTAAATCAGACAGGGAAGACAGCTCCAAACCGAAACAGCAGAGCACGGATAGCACTCCAGACAACCACAAGGACAAAACACAAAGCAACTAGCAACACATACCGAATACATACCTTTATGGCAAACACGAAGCAGGTTTGAGTTGTTGGACAACATATATGCAGAACGCAGAAAATGTAATTATTTCTTCTATACATGTCTTAAAGTTGCTTGGCAAAAGAAACTATTCTTGTTGGATAATTAAATTTTAAAACAACCGGTTAAGTTGTCTGGGCGCCTTAAATGATAGAACAATTGTTGCCATCTCTATGAAGTTGACATAGACAGACTACATAACCATATAACGACTATAGAGATCTTATAAATTTTATGGAACATAAACCCAGTTCTCAGTGTACGTAATAATAAATTACGAGGATTATCCAGAAGACTTTCGTAAATGCTATTAAAGCAGGGTATACGAAAGTCTTGCAGACAACCCTCGGTATACATAGAAGCTATGCATTAGACTATTTCAAGAAAACCCTGCTATTTTAACAATAATATGGATTTGTTTTCCATAATATAAAATCGTTCTAGTACGTGTACGTATATATAACTATTAAACCATACAAGCCCATTCATAGAACTATTGAATACAATCCGTTTTGTAACAATAGCGGTTTCACTGGAATTTGAAATCATTTGTATGGTTTAACAATGTGTAAGTATCCTAGTTAGTAGATATAAAATGTTATCTTATAGCATTATACATTATTATTTCTGCCTTTTTGAACAATTGCCATGTCAAAGTAGTTCAATGGCAAATCATGTTATACATGTACTAAGGTTTGTAGTTATACAGTGACATACCGAGCTAAGCAAACTACTGGTGGGCGCGCATTGCTGTTGTCTTTCCAAATAAACAGTCGGACCGACATAGGATAGCTTTACGCGTTTATAGAGACGAAATGAATTAAGGAAATATTTATATTAATACGTTTGTGGGACGCAAAGGATCTTTAAGCTTTCTCACAATGGTATACGCTAAGCATACATTTTTGCATAGGCTTAGCGCCATAACATAGTGAATACATTCCCGCTTAATCATACTATTTGTACAAACATAAGTAGCTTTGGAAGAAGTTTTAACGTCATTGATACTGTTCAATACGGTGTTCCTGAGATTTATGATATTATCTCCTCTATTTCTATCGCTGACTTTCATCATTCAAGTAACCATTTGTTACCAGATGTCAGCTTAAATTATCTTCACGATATAAACCGTTTAACTTAAGTATCGTCCGACGGAACGTTGTGATTTGACCAATACATACATCTACTGAAAAGTTATTGTATGTGGTCAAGTAGATGTTTAAAGTGGACATTTACCAAGAATATTCCGATGTACAAAACTTGGCATCTTGAGTCTGTTCAAGAAAAGTATTGACCAATCATTCAGAATCTCTTAAACTTTTACTGAAATGCAATAATGAAATGGTAAATTGGCAAATATGTAGATAGCATACTTTGTATGCAAATATATATTGTTACTGCCACGTAGATGCTATAAAATTTGTCCAAGTACTTCGCTTTTCAATGTAGTTAACATTTGCTTCTGTATGTGGTTATTCTGTCTGTACATTGTAGCATTTTTGTATTAATGTCATCTCACCACTGCGGGTTCCTTTTAAGTCGAACTCGCTTTTGTTATATCATTTGGGCTGGATAGGGTATATTCGGAGTGTTTGTATCCCATCTTCTTAACCATTACCGTGGAATGCGTAGTTCAAATGTTCATTCCATTTGGACTGCCAGTTGTTCGTTGATAAAACAATATTCTGAAAAGTTCTTATAATTCATATGGATACGATTTCAGCTGTATAACTTATGTCAGCACTATTTGTTACGAATATATATCTTAGAATAATTGCACGAACATCGTCCTTTGTGAATTCGAACTCAGCATGCAATTTTCATGCAATGACCCATAATTCGACCAAAAAGAAGTGCACTTGGTGCATGTTTAATATTTGATGGAAAAGTACATGTATAATATTTAAGCACCGTTTAGCCCTATTAATACGCCTAACACGAACTACTTCCACAGTTAATTATTCACAAAATGTTTGGCTTATTCGGTGGTCTTAGAACGTTTTTAAAATCCGTCAATGGTGAAATGGCATTTCTAAATAAATGAAATCGAATGAATTGTAATCAATCATGACAATATTAAAAGTTAGATAGGTTAACATGTGTTTTACCGATAAATACAATTTAAATAGGTCCAGAGAAATATCGCGGACACAGTATGTTCATAAACTTGCGAAAACAACATAATGACGGACCGATTCAAAGCATGACTGTAGTATACATGTAGTGGCCATTTACTTGATCATGCTAAATTTGGACTGCACATGCCACTTAATTTGTTTCAATAGCAGGTCATAGTTTTTATGCTAAACTGATCCATGCAGATGAGCTGGTGTTGGACATATACTGTGACGACCTGATTCGCAATACTATTAAGTTCTGTGGGTATTGCTCATTCTCTAGTTGAACGTCGTATATCGTGACAATTGGTTATGAATAAAACAAAATTTACGGGGCTTTTTACTTGCAGACTTATCCATAGGGCACGTGTATGCCTACTCTGTAAATGGTATTGCGAAAATGGTGCCGATCAAATGAGTTATGCATGCTCATAATATGGCTATAATTACTTTTTAAGAATATTCTAAGCCAACTAAAATACATTTATGTCTTAACGTATTGCCATTATGAAAATATGTCTTATAGACGGTCGTTGCCTTTGTCATTTTAAAAGTAGACCAGACGTTATACGTAAAACAGTTAATCATTAACACCAAATAAAAATAAACGATGACATAATGCTTTATTCATGCAATACTCATGGGATCGTTGTCTATGGTAAATAAAATAACCAACACAGTGTCTGTTATAATAAGTCTAAAAGTTGGTCGTTATCTTTGTTATTTTAAAAGTGCAACACTTCATGTTATCAGTACACACTGTTTTATCACTACATAACAATAAAAATTCAACGACATATTGCTGTATTCATACAATGCTCATGGGAACCTAGTCTATGATAAATAAAATAAGCAACATCATGTCTGAAAAGTTATAGGCTTCAATTCAAAACATGTGTCATAGACTATTTCTAAATACAGTCAGAACGGGCAAACACCAAAACGTACACTTTTCGTTGTGAGATAAACTTGCATCGTATATCATCACATCAAATATTAATAATGGTGTTCTAATGATACTAAAAACAATGAGGCATTGATAAACAGAAAATATAATTCAATTTGGTACCATAACTGTATTGCTGTTAAACGCATTGTCGCTATTGTTTTGTGGTGGTTGGTTGCAAAAAGAAGCATTTCCAAGAAACTTTAATGGCAGCCTTTTACAGCCATCAACGACACTGCAAAACTTGTATCCACCAGAAAGTTAATCATGCCAAATTTTACCAAGCATACTATAAAATGCATGCAACATAAGGTTATTTTCAATATTTCGATTTAATTACTTCATGTAATAATTATTAATGTTTGGAATCGTTTATACAGGCATTTCAATATTGCATTCGTGTGGCTCACGTATCTTTTAATTAATTAATTTCACATGTATGTAGAGCGGGTACAAGTTGATTGATGTTACTGTTAGCTTTAGCGCGATAGTTTCACTCACACTAGATCTAGTACATGTATTTAGTGTACATGTGTAGTGGATTGTGAATTGAATAATCAACATTTTGCATGTCTCCATCAATTGCTCAACTCCGTACGGGAAAGCCACGTGTGCTGAATGTGGAACTTCCTACGGAACATGTCCAAGCTAAACACGCAAACTGTACATAGTTTTTAACATATACTCATTATTGTACATTTATAAGTAACACATATATCGCACGCTGTTATACAATCATCCATAATGTTTCTCTCCAAGGAAAAAAGTCACGCCACTAAAATGACAAACAGCCACACCATCACTCACTGCAATTACCCTTTTTGACAAATGTTTGTATCCACATGACTGGCTGCTGTAGATTGTTTCGAGTTTATTTCCGGTTGTGTCTGTGCATTCAGTGTATATAATTATTTAACCTTATTCAAAGTCTGCATTATATAACGAAGAGTAATCCATTATCAGCTTACAATTTTACTCAACGTTCGACATCAACAGATTCCAATATCTTCCACGAATTATGCCGTGGGCGCATTATTTCACTAAGGAATAATTATAAAAAATGTGTAATGACAATATTGCTCTTAAAATGACAAACTTCTCATTTAAAATTCGTGCTGCACTTGCTAAACTTTCATCGGGCCAAACTGCGACATGAAAGTAGGACGCTTTTTATAGCTGTAAAGTGTCGGGTTTTTTCTTGTTTGCCATTGTGCTTGTGGTCTGTGAATTTGTTTTTGTGTCCCGTTACGTGTATTTCATGCGCTGTTGTTTCTGTTGAGGAATGGCACTTTGTCTTCTGTGGTATTATTCTAAATCCGAAACAAAACAATTTACTAAAACGTCCTTACAAATGTATGCATTAAATGAAATACCGTACTAAATAATTTTCTGACAAGAACATATATTGGTTTACCCTTTTACTGAACTATACAATTAAATAACACGGTGTTTAGCAATAGGATAGGCGATGATGAAAAACTGCGGTGAAATCTTACAATACTTCTTTTATCTCTGCCCAATTAATCTACAATATTTATGTACTTCAAGTAAAATTAAATAATTAAATTCATATTATCAGTTAGGTTCTTTTACTTTAGTTTATTTATCAAGGTGAGGAAAATAATATTCAATCTGCGTTAGAGTAAACCTAAGTTTTAATACATGTTTGTAGTTCAAGATATCTGGTTAAAGGGACACTTCAATCATGCGGTATTTCACAAGTTCCGCTTCAGATATTTAATAAACCAATTAAAGACGACGAAACTGAATGAACATCCAATATCTTTGGTAGATCAAGATATTCAAGAGTGCACACTTTATCATATCTTATACACAATAATTGATTAGTAACGAAAATGACGCATCTGACTGGGTGATAAATGAAACATGTAGAAGGTGTATAGTGTCTGGTATTTTGCAATTTTGTGACTAAACGCAGACAGTACGATAGTTATATAACTCCGTCCAATGGACAACAAGAATCAATGACATGAGGAAAGAAAGTATCATAGAGAAACATTCATCAAATTATTAGACAACAAAGAATGTCAGGGTCCAGATAGTGCTGAAACTGATTTCTTCTAACGATTGTCGCAATATGGCATTCATCAAAATTATACAATAAAGATACATTGTATCCATTATGTCAATAGCACTCTTTTATTTATCCGTAAATAAAGTTGATGGAACGGATATGGTGCCAGTTAGACAATACGGAAAACATATACCTAAAATGTATTGGAATTTGTTTATTATATCATTATAGAACGAAAACAGAATTATATGTGATGTACTTAGAACTAAAAGCTTTATAAAAACAATAATCGAGACAAAGTAGCTTCACCGAGGACATTGTATTCTTTAAGTTATTTGATTATTTCGAAATGAGAAACTATCGGGACAGTAAAATTATTCGAAAAATGCTCTTCCACCAAAATTGAGTTTGTCAATAATTTAATTCAAACTAAGAAACGTTTCCTCAATACGCCTGGAGTCTCAGGGCTAATGGGTGGTTTTCAAACATACAGGATAGTGTCCCTCCAGTCATCACATCGGCACCTATTATGTCAAATCGAAGACTTCACTAACCTACCTTAATCGTTAAGAAATATCTAGTTATGTACTATTGTGCCTAACGACATTCAAGACTTGCTAACATCATTCCGCCTACATGACTAACGTACACTTAAAATGAGTATTGCATATTATTATGGTTCCATTTTAAACTAGCTTTGACAGTATTCACTACGTTTGTGATCCAATATTATTTTTTTATTTCTGCCGGTAGCACACATAAAATGTTGTTTACGCCATCGATACTATTCAATACGATGTTGCCAATATTTATTGTCTTCTCTCCTCTATTGCCATCACCAACTTTCCCCAGTCCAACAGTCATTTGTTACTAGATGTCAGCTTACATTGTCTTCACAATATAAACCGTTTAGCTTAAGGATCGTCCTAGCGAACAAAGTGCTTAGGCCAATACATAAATTTAATTAATTGTTCTCGAATGTGAACAAGTATGCAGGAAAGAGGTCATTTACATAGAATTTGGCCGCGTTGCGAATCTTTACAAGAAATAATTATTAAAGTATTGACCGGTAATTCAGAATCTCCTGAATGTTTAGGGTAATGTAATACTGAAATGGTAGAATTGGCAGTAGGGTGTATAACATAATTTGTATGCAAAAATGCATTGTGTTAGTGTCACGTAGAGGCTATAAAATGTCTTTCTGTACTCAATGTAGTTAGCATAATGCTTCTGCATGCGTCTATTGTTATGTAGAATTTGTTTATAAGATTAGTATAGAACAAATCAGAGTTTTAGCTTTTTTAAGTCGGGAGCGTCTACTTTAGTTTGTTTTATCAAGACGAAGAACATAATTTTCAGTCTGCATTAGTGTCAACCTACCTTCTAATAGTTCACGATATCAGGTGAAGGAACGCTTTAATTATACGGTATTTCACAAATTGCGCTTTAGATATTCAGTTAACCAATTATTAAAGATATTGACAAACATCCGATAGGCTTGATACATCAGGTTATTCAACATTTGTCAATATATCATACACAGGAAGTGAAAAAACAGAAGTCGAAAGTCAAATAATCACTCGTCTCATTGGATGACAAATACAACATGAAGAAGGTGTGAATGGTCTGGTGGTTTACCATTTTTGTGACTTGTGTCCAATAATATGCGACATCAAGCAGTTGTTTAATCATTTAGTAGAAGATAAATATTAATGCTTATACAATAATTAAAGAATTCACCGTATTGTTACATAAATAACGTGATATTCCATGCGCGAAGAAATGACGGAACTATGTTCTGCAACACTGTAATAACAAATGCGTGATGTCACGACATACATTGTAGTAACGTTGTAGACTTAAATTCGATATTTTTGACGTTGTCTTGGCTCGGTAACTATTGTATTGTAATAAAAAAAGAATACACCACTCGTTGTCAATGGAATCACCATTTCTTAAACGATTCTAGAAAAAACACTGGTTACTAAGCGAGCCTTTGTCCAAAGACAACACATGACAAGTCATATATCCGCTCTTGCTGTTAAACAAATTCTTTTAGTCTGAAATACATATTTGTTCTCATTTTTAGCCATTTCTACCCCTCATTGCATAATACCTAATATATCATGTCAATAAGCCCGGTTTTCCTGGAGAATGGCTCATATCCATAAAAAATTAAATACTATGGCAATGATATTCACTCTGTTTGACCAATCAAAAACAGATTGCTATCATCTTTAAATTGACGTCGTACTTACCTTGTTATGATGTTATAGAATAATACAGTAATACTGTGTCTCTTTCGGTAAGACAAGCTCATTTAACGCATGTTGATCATACACACGACATTTTCATTTAGATCATAATGGGTTACCCCGTGATGTTTTATCTATCTTTCCTCCGCTAGACGTCACTTACAAAATTTATGACGCGTGACTATCGGTATCAAATTGTTTTACCAATAGTCTATGACCCAACGTCGTTACTACATCAAACATAACGTTATTATGCTTTGTGCTGATAGTTGAACCGCAGGCATGATGGTTAAATAACGATACTAAATGTTGCTTTAAGATAATCGATACACTAAATGTGTTTCTCCAGATCGACTTGGTCTGGTACACGTGATAATGCATGACCATAATGCCGTTATTGCATCAAACAAATAGTTATATACACAGTTTTAATTGTAGGACTGCAGTCATAATAGTGAAATCACAAAAGTGAAAAAAATCTGAAAGGTGATCGATTCACTGACTGATTTACATATAGTCTTCCATTCAGGACGCCATGGTACAAATACAACTATAATAATCTGAAACCATAATATCATTCATACATCAAAAGGATCGGTCAGACTTTCACTCTGGTCAAAAGACTAACTAAATGCAGACAGTACAACGGCTATGTAACTCCGTTCAATGGACAAAACAAAGAAAAAAAGAAGTCCCATAGAGGAACATTTATCATAACATTAGCCATCAGAGAATGTCAGGGTCCAGATAGTTCTGAGGTTGATTTCTTACAGCGATTGTCGAAGTATGGCGTTCATCAAAATCATACTATAAAGATTCATTGTATCCATTTTGTCAATAGCATTATTTTATCTATCTCAGTGTATCCATAAATAGAGTTGATGGTACGGATACGGCGCCAGTTAGACAAGACGGAAGAAATATACGTAAAATGTATTGGAATTTGTTTATTAGATCATTATAGAACAAAACAGAATTATATGTGATGTACTAGGAGAAAAACAATAAAGGGGCGACGTTATTTAACCAAGGAAGTTTTATTATTTAACGAATTTGATTATTTCGAAACGAGAAACTATGGGGACAGTAAAAATATTTGAAAATTGCTCGTTCAACGAAATTGGGTTTTGCAATAATTTAATACAAAACTAGACACGTTTCCACCATACGCCTGGAATTGAAAAAAAAATAAGATAATGTTTTCAAACATACATGACCGTTTACCCACAATCATCACATCGGTACCTAAATTGTCATATCGAAGACTTAATTTTCAAACCATATAGATGATATTATTCACGATGCTTATCTGTTTTGTCCATTTTGGTTGAGCATCACTATCTATATAAATTGCATCTTTGTTATGCAATGCATATCAGCGTACACATTTGCGTCGGCATATTGTTTCCTAGAACAAATTCTTTTACAGTAATTGGTTATATGAAAACTATCGGATGTTAATTTACACTAGGAAATTATCTTACAAATACATGTTATTAAACACCACAAATAAACAAGACTGCGTTCAATAAACGCTTATGCCCCCTGTGGGAGCCATTTCAATAAGAATAAGTCCAAAATTAGGCCAAGGTGAAGGTCAAAATGGAGTCAGATGATACAGGCGTTTGGAGAGTTGTCATATACAACATCCATGCAAGTTTAAAAGCTTTGTAGCAAGCCATATTAATGCTAGAAGAAACGGTCAATTTAGGTTAACCAAGAATTTGGCCTTTCAATAAGTCTAAGTCCAAAATTAGGTCAAGGTGAAGGTTAAAATGGAGTCAGGTGATACAGGCGTGAGGAGAGTGGTCATATACAACATCAATGCAAGTTTGAAAGCTTTGTAGCAAGCCATATCAATGCTAGAAGAAACGGTCAATTTGGGTTAACCAGGCCGGACGGACGAACGGACGGACGGACGGAGGGACGGACGAACGGACGGACGAACGGACAGGTGAATCACTATATGCCTCCCGATCTATCGATACGGGGGCATAAAAATTAGCACATAGCAGTTCATCATCTATAATAAAATTAGGGAGGAAACGCAATGTTAAGTATAACCCCACTTATTATTACAGTTCCATTTTGAATTCGTTATCAAAGAGGAACTAGTGTGTGGTATGTTTGTCCAAGATTCGTCGTAACTAATATGATTCCACATACGTCTTTATAACATACATAATACATTAGTTTATTGCCAGTGAACAACTTAGTAACTTTAATGTAACCACAGCCTAATTTTTTCTAGTATTAATGGCAAACTGCACATTTGCCTAGACAGATCCTCACAAGGTTGGCTTTCATTTGGTCACTTGAGATCACCGTCTTTTGTAATTCCTTAATGAAATCGGGTCCTACTGCTATTTGTGGCGGGGACTTGGGCTTTTAATCATTTATTTTGGTTGTGTGTGAGCGTGGTTCTGTTGTGACGTATTGTAACTGTTTTCTGTGCTCGACTGGTTAAGAACAGCCTTCCGTGTCCGATTTCCTCATAACGGTTTTTGTAAAACGTGTCTGTTGGACATATGTTTGGTCGTGCTTCCTTCAGATTGGAACAAATGTCTGGTACATTGTATATATATCCAATCTTCAGATACGACCAAAAGTCGAGATTCCACTTTTACGAACGCAAACGGTTATTTAAAGATACACTTTTCCTTGCACACATTGACCCCCGTCTCGTATTGCCGGGTGCCTGGCAGAGAAGGGGTCATTGTAACTATTTTTAAGTAGCTTGTTGCTCACGAACAGGACGTATCAGTTTTAACACAGCTTCCGTCGGGATTCCAACCTCCTACTCCAACTCTATGTACACGGTCACGGTCGCGGTTATAATCGCATATTCAATACAAAAATGTGATAATTCAAATGTCACTTTCAGGCTCTTATTAGCTTCTTTGTATCATGCAATCAGACAATATCGCCAAGATTTCTGGGCGTTGCCTGTGGCGACCTGATTTCTTCCTCTAAACATTCATCTATGGGTTGTGATATTAATGTCAAGGTTCAGTACAATTGCACTGAATCTTGCCATAACTTTTTTCAATAGATGATTGAATCTCAGAAATAATGCCTTCGGCTTAAGCCAATATATATTCCAATATATTATTTCTTACACCAAAGACAGTGGAACGAGTTCTAGTACTGTCTAGATATACTTTATTGAACTCCTTATCATTTATAATGGATGAGGTCTGAAATATTTCCTCCGGCTTGCTTCTGTCAAGTGCAGACCATAGTTTCATATTTGAACATTGATTACAAACGTTTGTGTAGAAAATGGCTCTAGATTTACCCCAACACTGTCAACAATATTTTGAATCAAAATGATCAATTGACATAAACGGCCGCAAGCATCATTAGTAATGCAATGAAGAGCAAATTGATCATGACAAGATAGGAAGCACTCAAGAAATTCAGAGGAGGAAATATTACAGACCTCAAGTGCACACTATAATGACCAACACAAAGTACATGTTACATGCATGCAAGTGATGAGGATATACCAATTGCCTGAGGTTAGTATTTTAAAGCCATCACTTACAAAATAGCATGCAAAACCATCTGAAAAGTATTTAGGTGTATCCTCAAACCAACTCATAACTTACTGCTAACATTGTATACTAAGTAAATTATATTAAGATAGATACTTAGAAGGTGTTTGTAATGAAGTAACTAACTTCGTTAGTAAGTCTTCTCGTCCATCCATTATTGTGTAAGTATTGTTTTCACTTGTTTAGTATACGTCACATACTGAATAGGTATAGAACGTTTGGTAGGATCAGTGACTAACCAATTGTAATACGTATACATGTATGCTGTTGTGTCCCCATTACGCTAATAATTGGGTGCATATAGCAATGGTGATATCAGTCCGTACGTGTAAAACTGGTGTTTAACTCCTCTTCAACCTTTGCTATTGACTCCTATTCTAGTTTCAAAGACAAACGACGAACATACCGTATGAAGTAACATTATAAGGATGATTCATATATATACAATCAATATTTACCTCATTGACTGGCTCGTCAATTTTCATAAAATGGACCTGAAAAGAAATGTCGTTTACAGCATTGAAGCACACACTGTATGATTTGATTGGTATCACATCACGGACCGGATCATCTGTTGGTGTCACTTTATGCATTTCTTTCATGTGGGCCTTTAGCCGGTCGTACACCGTACTTAATCTCAACATTATTACCCCCCCCATAAATCCATAAAAAGAGATGTTACATGTAGTACATATCCGGAAACAGTCAGACTAAATATAATTATAATATGTACATTCACGTTATCCGTAGCATATTGGAATGTATGCTTTATCAAAGAACAAACTTATTTAGAGTATTGATTTACATGTATTACCACGCTGTTTATTAATTTGTGTATACTATATCAAGTCTGAGCAGTACCGTTATACGTAACATATTGGAATGTATGCTTTATCAAAAAAAAACCTTATTAAGAGTATTGATTTACATGTAATACAACACTGTTTATTAAATTCGTTTATAATATATGAAGTCTGAGCACTACATGTACCAAAGTGTGATGATGCGTATTAGGCGGAATAGAAAGGGCATGCTTTTGTAGTCTAAAGACTAATTACTTAAATTCCAATATGAACCTATGTGTACAACCCGTAAGTAATATAAATGCATATATCAGGTTGCGAATGTCTTGCACGAGCGGGTTCGGGCGCTTGGGTAAAACTGAAAGTCCTGTTCATACCATCTTTAGTCAAACCACATATCTTTGAGAAACTGTATTTCAATTCGGTGTCAAATGTTTTACATTGATTCGTCATAAAGGAAGACGAAAAGGCAGAGAAAATAATATGACCTAAACACAATCGACACATGGTTTGATACACTGTAGTAATTTCATTTCAGCAGACCTTTAAGTGGTATGTTATGATTTTAGCACTCAATTCGACGAATGCAGAGAGAAAAAGAACAAGGTACAACCAATAATGCAAAGTCCATTAATATCTATAAGTGAAATACATTTTGTTGTGCATATACAGTTTACAATGCATATGTTTCGTACATATGATTGTTCTTATCTCCACAGTAGAGAGCTGTATCTAAATTAAAATCCAGTAAATCTATACATCATGCACCAGCCAGAAATACATCGCTATATTCGTTAGTATTCCATAATTTATTATCTACTGCTGACTGATTCATTACACATAATTACGAATATATCCAATGAGAGATTTATTTAGATGCAGTTTGATCCTCAAATATCCGTGTTGCATCGCAGGGGTCTGATGCTAGGGGAAATGTTGTATAGTCTAGTTTAGTTTCAAGAAGTGGGTTATTTAGTACGTACCCCGTGTCTTAAATCAGTATACTAGACAGACCGACATGTTTACAAACCTTAAGATTTGATCAAGATTTATGTTTCAAATAGATACGAGGCATTGGACAATATTTTATTATTTTTCGTGGATGCTAAATAACGGATATACTGTATGGATAGGTTTGATTTTGTGTAAACAGAGTTGATATGATTATCAAACTCTAGAACGTAAAGATGGAACTAAAGAATTGGGTTAAAATCGGCACTGACTTTCCGATATGGCAATTAAATGTGCATAGGCAGTATTCAGATAGTATGTCTACTAATTGCACGTGTATAGCATCAAATCATGAAACCATCGCCGCTAATTGTTCGAGTCCCTCATAGAATTTGTATACGACGAGACATTCCACCTGCCTGTTCGTCTGTTATTTAATCTACCACTCTGCCCTTTTAAAGATACAAATTGATGACAATTGAAGGTGGGCAGATATTGTATTGTAATTTGATTATATGCATACGTAAGAATGTCATCAACATATTTCCATATTTCAATTGGTTGTAGCTAAAAGTTAGTCCGATCTTTCCAAGTCTGATTTCTCTGTATATGCATGCAGTACATGATTATATGTGTGATTGTTTAGTACATGTTTTCAAACACGATAAAACTGGTGTTGTGTCCTGACAACTCGGCGTACCAGCATGGGTGTCGTGATTCATAATAATCAGATGAGCTTGCTTTCTGTACAAAGTTCGAGTTTATGTGTATTTACCTTGTAAAAGTGTTTAGCGCGATGATATTGCCTGGTTCTAAACTATAATATATGAATAAATACATTTTGTATAATAACCAATAATCTGACTTGAATTTTGAGAACACTAAATGTACCGTTATCTCAGTAGTTATGAATAGTATGAAACTTTTCAATTATAAATTGCGGGCTTGTGTTTCATGCGTTGTTCATACAATCAAATCCAAGTAGACAAATTGTCCAAACCATTGTATGTGTGACCCACTTAAAATGCGTTCTGCCTTCGTCGGAGCATCAGTATATGTTTCAATTGCATATTGGTACAAATATTGTGTTACAAATAGATGTTATTGAATAACGCGAAATGTATTTGCAGCCTCATATAAATCAACTACATGTAGAAAAAACGACATAATAGTAGAGAGTAGAATATCAATATTCCAAATTGACCACACGGACAAAATCAGAATCTCGTTAGGGTTTTTTGTAATTATTTAGATAGAATACGCGATCGTTACCAATCGGAACTCATCGGCGTTTATCTAAAGAATGTGCCTCATACATAAAAGGGGAGCCGCCATAATCACGGACAGCTTTTCAACATGGCACACGAGAATCAAACGATGCAATCGAAGAGCACTTAAATGTAACTTACTCCTGGGAAGGTATCAAAACCTTACAGAAAAATGGCAATTGAAAGGCTTCTTGATAGTATTTAAATTACTATTAGATCCTTACTTACAAAGTCCTAGAACGTCACTCGGTAGAATTTCCATGTACATGGATCGATACGAAATGATAATCTGCTATAACTATCTGAAAATAACGTATTACATTTAATCGTCCAAAGTCAAAACATTCAAATAATACCAGAATGTATCACGTGGGGAGAAATACGTCATAACAATAACCCAATACAGTCTCTAGACAGCATGTTGTGTTTCCGAATCCTTAAAAGCGTTTATTGTTTTTACGTAGTTTGTCTCATTAATCATATTATTCCAGGCAAATCCATTGGAACTCTTATAAGACGCTTGTTCATATGATTTATGTCAGCCATTAGTACAGATGTGCTATATTCACGTTTATTGGACGAATCCGAATATGATACATTTGTATTATTTGATTTATCTTAAACTATGAATTTGCCATTTGAGATTTAAACGAGCACATTACACTTCACTTTGCGATATTGTTAACATTAGTTATGAATTTTGCTAGTGAGCTTTTGAGATAACGAGATGTCCGGCGTCCTCGTCATCCGTCGTCATCCGTCGTCATCCGTTGACTCGTAATCTTGCTTAAAAACAGAGTCACAAGATCCAGTCGCTGAAAAATCTTGTGAACACTCTCGATGTTTTGACTTAATCATTTAAACACTTAGTCAAATTGGTTGTCTCTATGACAGATTGGTCAAGTTCGAAACTGGGTCATCTGGGTCACGAAGATAGTATCTTTATGTTCGCGAGTACTTTCAGTACAAAAACAAGTTGAACTGTTTCGGTTTTCCAAGCGAACAAACTGTTATTAGTGTGTACGTGTTCATCATTCAGATTCCTGCGTATTATATTTACTGACTTGTTTTTAATAAAATAAAGCAAGAAATACCCTTGTATTTTATTACTCTGTTTCCATCGTGTTTTATGGTATCAGATTCGCCTCATGCATCTATAAGAATCACAAGTGTCACATCGAATGTTCAAATCTAGAATGAGAAAACAGGTTATTACGTTTTATGTATGCTAATATATTTCTTTATGTTTCGGTTAAACCTCGAGCAGTCTTTATCTAATGCGTAGTGTTCCTTAAAGTTTTGCAAAAAGTTTTACGCAAACAAACTTGATTACTAAAGTATACTTATGGTATATTTTTATTGATACATGTTTCTTTATGTGGATCTTGAAACAATGACTTGTTTGTAATTAACAATCTTGTTATATCATAGCTCAAATCTCACACCATTGTACAATCGAAGCAATGATATGCGATTTGGTATGTCCGTTTCTATTTTATATTACAACGATAAAACAAGTGAATAATTAATATATACGTAATGACTCAAATATATTTACAGTCACCAACATGACAAGCTCAAAGTAATAAACGTGGCAATTTGTAGCACGATACCAACATTATCATTTACAAAATTGTCATTTCTAGAAATGTGATAAGTGCAATAAAATGTTACATAAGTGCACACGACACTTAACTAATTGTTGTAAGCCAAAATATGACTGATTGTAATTATAGCACTTGATTACGATCTGACAATAGCAATGTGATTAATGCAGGTTTTGGTAGTACATGTTAGCAAGAGTCAATTATTAAGTGCAAAACGTAGTCACTATTAACTTGTTAATTGTATACACTGTATCTATAAGATATGATAATAATCGCAAAAATAAAATGCGTGGTCGGTGTTGTATGTTCAAATCATATATTACATGTAAGCAACTGCACGTATTTAAACTATGAGTTTCTAATTCGGAAATTAATTCTTGGCGATAAATGATATACATTATTTGCAATTAATTCCACTGTTTAATGACCTACATTCACGAAATATGAACTAGCTTACTTTACTCTCTATGTAATTGAAGTGGCATACCGCTGTGTAAAGCTGGCAACCATAGAGATCAAAATAAAATGAGAATTTGCGTGTGGTGTTATATTATTTCACAGTAAGAAATTGGAAAACCTTATTATGATAAACTTTGTAAATGAGTAATCGAAATAGCAAATCAAAGAACACTAGTAACTTTAGCAAACACTATAATTATATTTTACAAGCATCTCGTCATTTATAATAAGTCAAATGGAAAACTCGAAAAAGCGAATTCTCTGATACTAAATATATTGGATGGTACTTCAATTAGATATGTGTATAATATAAAAAGGCGATGAAATCAACAACAACAACCTTTTATTCGCTCAATTCATGCGCAACATGAAAATAAGAGGACTAAATGGTCAAAAATTATAAGAACGAAGAACGAGGCTATAGCTACAAAAAGAATAGAACATTTATACAATTTATATAATGGTGAGCCACGATACACCTTAAGTGTATGGACACATATCAAAGTAATTAAAACGTTTAATTGAGAAAGAGACGTTTAAGCAAAATATGTATACTAGGTATGTTGCAGAATTATGATGATGATGACGATAATATACTAATTAGATATTCAATTTCGGCCATTGTTGCTCAATTAGTAATGTTGCACATGGCTAATTGAAAGTTATAAATTTTACAATTTGAATCATTTGACGGATTACTAAGCAAACATTTAATTAAATTTTCTTTACAGAAAAGTGCATTTATTTCCTCGATGTTTTTGTTACACAAAGCTGAATCCATGTTTGATAAATGCCTACCGTATCTTTATTGTTTAAGAATATTGGCACACATTTGGTAGGTTAATGTCATGTATGCATTTCATAATTAGAAGTATTTCTCATAAAATGTAATGTGGCCGGTATAACATTTACTACGATGAACTATACGTAGACACAGTTCATGAAAGGGAAACATATAGAAAAGTAAGTATGATCAATTATGTCCTGTTTACACTAAGCTATTAGTCCGTTGCAAGTGAATACTGTATCAACTTAAAGTTACTTATACGATGGATAATAATAATAATAATAACGACTTTATTTTAAGAGGCGACACAGTTGGGCAAGCCCAGTCTTCCCTGTTATATGTGAGCCTCTATAACAAAACATGTTTACAAAGACTATGACATAAATAATAGCCAGATAGAAATACAACAACAAAATTTAACAATGGCATCTGTCAATGTCTTTCCATCTGTCGCAGGCAATTTGGCATTGGGTATGAATTGGATGTGTTGAATAATGATAACTTAAACACAGTTGATTATAATTTTGCATTAAGACAATTTGTTTGTGTTCAGGCAAGATACCTGTAAGTGAAATAGTATGTTCTCATTACTTATGGCCTGGGTGACCTGCGACAGGTATAAAAACTGAATATACATAAAACAGTAACATCATAAAATATTAGAATGTAACATCATATTATTTACAAAAATCTCAGAAATCATTTAAATTAAGTTTGTTCATCAGAGTAGAACCATGATAGGTACGACCTTTTGAAGGAAATTAGTGAATTCGACTGGCGAACATTGAGGAGAATATTGTTCCATACAACTGGTCCTGAATAGGCTAGTGATTTTCTACAAAATTCAAGACGTGGTTTTGGTACATATAGTGTGTTGTTTGAGTGTGATCGTAAAGATTTGTTGTCTGATTCTAAAAACAGATTTGACATGTATTCTGGAAAAACATTGTTCAGAGATTTATGTACAACAATTGTCTTTTTGTAGATAATGCCGTCATGAAATTTCATTTATTTTAGTTCCTGAAATAAGTTTTGAGAAGGTGCATCGTATGGTTGGTCAAGCATTATTCGCGCTGCTCTTTTCTGAAATTTGTATAATTTATCAACCAATGTATCACTACTGTTACCCCATATTGTACAGCAGTAATCAAGATGTGTTAGAAAGTAGGCATTGAAAAATGGTTTTCTCATATGGGTAGAAAGAAATGGTTTTATTCTTAAAAGCAGGTATAAAAGTGAATTACACTTTTTAAGTGTGAGTTGAACTTGAGTATTCCAACTAAGCTTGTGGTCAACATAGACTCCTAGTATTTTTTCAACTTCAGTAAAGTCAATACTTTGATAATGGAGCAGAAGCATATGGTCCTCATTAAGGACAGTTTATAGATATTGTTTAATGGTGAGATCACCATGGCTTTAGTCTTATGAGGGTTTGGTATCATTGAATTTCTATGACACCAATCATGGGCAGTGTTAAGACTAGTTTGTAGGGTTACACACACAGTGTGTAAAGATGGCCCAACTGCAGTGATAGTTGTATCATCGGCAAAAATGTATGTAGAAGAATTTTGTAAGTGCAATGGCAAATCATTAATGTAAAGAATGAAAAGTATTTGCCCAATGACAGAACCTTGGGGAACGCCTGATGTTATTTCAAGTGAAGATGATAACTTTCCTTGTATTGACACTTTTTGGCACCGTTCTTTTATATATGACTTAAACCAGTTCCGAGAACTGAGGGAAATATTGTATTCTACCATTTTGTCAAGTAAAAGAGAGTGATTTATCAGATCAAATGCCTTTGTAAGGTCCAGAAAAACTGTTCCAACAATGTGGTTCCTGTTAATAGCATCAATCCATGAGTCTACAACAGATGTGAGAGCAGTTTCACTGGAGTGATTAGAGCGAAAGCCAGATTGGGTTTTATGAATAAGTGAGTGTCTTTCAAGATATTCTTTTAAAGCGTCACTCACATGCTTTTCTAAGATCTTAGATAACACTGGAAGAATAGATATGGGACGATAATTGTTTGGATCAGACTTGGATCCTTTCTTAAAAATTATGATGACTTTAGCTGTCTTGAAGACTGATGGGAATTATGATTTTGAAATACACTGGTTGAAAATATATGTTACATGTAGGGGGCCGGATATAATATGAGCATTCATTTTAAGATTCTTTGCTCCCAATCCGTCCAGTCCCGTTGATTTGCCTGAGTCAAGTGCCAGGAGTTGTTTGGTTACAAATTCTTGGTTAACATGAGGAATGTTAAAAGAAGCAGATTTGTTGATATGATTGGTGGCATAATAATGTAAGACAGTTTTGTCTTCGTAAGTTAAGTTCGAACATTCTGTTGGAGCCATTTTGAATATGTAAGTAAAAAACGTATTAAAGGTTTCAGCAGATTCATGATTATCCTCAATTACATTCCCTGATTGGTCAGTGATGAATTTGGTTTGATGTTTGGATGATTTACCAGATAGATCTTCCAAGTTTTTCCATAATTTCTTTGGATTATGTTTATTTTCATTGATAGTATCATTATAAAATGACCGTTTAGCACTGTTTATGAGGCTTTTTAATTGATTGCGCCAGTATTTGTAATTTTGTTCATCATGTATCACTTTTGCACTGTCTCGGCTTTTCATTGCATTTACAATTGTAGGGTTAAACCAATCTGGTAGATTAGTATGTTTTACCCGTTTTTGCTTAATAGGAGCATGCAAATCAAGACTTGTGGAAAACCGGTCCATGAAATAGGCAAGTGAATCATTTGGATCATCGTAAATTTCTAAAACTGACTATGGCTGGGTTGCCAGCAATAGAAGGAAGTCATTTTCAATGAAGTGTTTAGTATTCCTGTATGATATTATATTATGTTTTGGACCACCACTGTTGCTGACAGATGCTATTTTACGTGTGAAACATGCAAGGTAATGGTCACTCAAAGCTAGTTTGGGTATTTGAATATCAACTATGATGATCAATGTATTCGAGAACGTTTCTGATAGCTGTGTAAATATTAAATTCAGAAACATAACATGTACCAGCAGATGTAGACTTATCATATTTCTCGCATTCCGATTAATTAAGTAATGAAAACAATCCAAAAATGTTTATGTATAATTCAAGCTTAAAATTGCATGCACTTAGTTTCGTAAAGATTCATTTCATTCTATGAATAATGTATACCTATGTAATATTAAAGATATCAAAATAGTTTTTGATCAACACACTTACAAATGTGTTACAAAGGCCAAAAACACTCCAGTAGACTAGTTTAATTATTGAAGATACGTTTTATTGCAACGTGGAAAATATCTGAAGCGTTTGTTCGTCAAAATTGCTTTCGATTTACAACTTGCAGCTGACATGCACAGTGTTTATAATTATAAATAACAGACGGTTGCAATTGAATCTGAGTGCACAATGGGGTTCTTGGGAAGTATCCTTTACTAAGCTATAATTCAACATTATACATATATGGCTCTGATTATACACAGTGTTGTATTCTCATGAACATTACTTTCTTATTCATTCTAGTTAACTTGGAGACTTGTGGAATAGCTTATTATCTCTAAATTAAACATCTTGAATGTGGCTCGTGTCTGAATAAGATACAATAAGTAACAAACAGTTGTATAACAAACTTATAACACGAGACGAATGTTACATCTATCGCTGTCAATTATTCATTATCTGATTGGCACGTTAAGTTATAAATACAAATACAATGAGGAACACAAAACATATTCGAGTGCGAATCATATTCATTTAGTAGAACATAGAATCGCAAAAACAAAGAAACAATTACGATTGCTTAAACCGCCAGTGTATCGCATTGTGTTGTTTTGGTGCAAACAAAAACATATGTGTTGATATGAATGAGCATAAAACTGCGACAGAAATACAGTATCTGCATAGAACTGGCAAGTCATTAAATTTCGCATTCCGGAATACGACCGTTGCACTGTAGTACAAGGTATAAAGCACTGTCTGTCGCGTAAATTTCATGTAACTAGTCTGTGCATTTGGAAATAATGTATGGCATTGGCTTTACAAACGTGTTTTATACAGCCTAGATTATGAAGTGTAGCTCCTTTCAGCTGTACATGTATCATTTTTATTTTCATTTGAAAGGAAATGTTTTCAGTCAGTATTTATAATATGAAATGGTACAAATGATTGAAATAGACTCATGTTTGCATTGTAGTATACTTTATGTGTGACGCGTATGTATTTGGTATGCCACAAGTTAATCTTGACCTAGGAAACTATAGTATTGGTAAACTAACACGTGTGTTTTAACAATTATATACTTTTTGGCATACCACACTTTGCATTACTTTAATACTTTGTTATATGTCAGTTCGATTTTAATATGAAAGTATTTTTATGAGATGTTTTAAACAGCAAAAAACAGCAAACACGTTAATGTTTATTAGCTATTTTGACGATCCTGCCAAATACTAACGATGTATCATTGTTAAAGTAGTATTGTTCGTGATACGGAACATAATAAAAAGACCCCATAAAGAATTATCACCACAAAACACGTTTTGTCACAAAATAACACCACTAAACACATACATGTATGATGTTGAAACAAACCTGCTGAAGCTGCCCTATTGTTTCATTGTGTCTGATTTTAAAGATCACGTCAGAGTGACGTTACTAGATGAATATCGACGAGCGAGCTTATACTTATCATACTTATCAACGTTGATTATGTCACCTGTCTTAATGGCAGATGTCGGACAGATATATTTAAAGGGAATTACGGCAGCCCTTATTGTTTTACACTTATAAATGTTATTCGCACTCATTTACTAAGTGACTGATATGATTGTGTCATATGTCACGACATGAGCTCAAACTCATCACAAACTTAGTAAGCACAAAAGTTATTTCAAATGTGAAATAAATGTCGACAAGGAAATGCTACTAACAAAACAAAGCAGACATGAACATCAAAACCGAATCACACTTTGGCAAAAAATACAAGTAGAGAATACGTAAGTCATTGTACTATTAACTAGATGGAACATTGATACCGATTTGATGGTATATTATTCACCAGTTACGTCGTAGCTAAGTTAAGATAGTGTAAACATTCGTTGATTCACTTTAGTAACACGCTTTTAGTATTTCATAGTTAATTGTGCTTTGACAATCACCTTCGATGGTGTCTTTTCAGAGATAATGATATTTTATGTTACGAACAAGCCAGCAGAAGTTGGTGTTTTCAACATATTTCTTCGCCAGCAGTTTTCTTTATCTGATTGGCAACACTTTACTGGTATGTTTGCTAAGAATAAAACGCACGTTTGATAGATTGATACATATGTTTCATCGAAATAATATACATTAATTGTATGCAACATTTTCAAGTTACTTGTATCTAAGGCAATCCGTTCAGTGCAAATGTACAGTTGAACATTTCACTAACGTTTTATAAACGTAGAATGTAAATCAAATTTAAATACATCGTAGAATCCAAACTTTGCTAAGGGCTAATATCCATATTTAGACACCGAGGCAACTTGTAATCAGATTATTGCGACTAAATATTGAACATGTTTGTCGCCGAGAATCCAACTTGGACTTCCCGTTCCCGCTCTATGCGCCCGGTCAAGGTCGCGGTTAAATTCGCATATGTAATACAAATACGTGATAATTCTTATGTCACTATCATGCTGTTATTCGCTTCTTTCCATCATGCAATCAAACAATGGCGCCAAGATTTTCGTGGGACGCATGTGGCGACCTGATTTCTTCCTCTAAACAATCATATATTTGTTGTGTGATTCATGTCAATGTTTAGTACAATTGCACTGAATCTTGGCATAATTGTTTTTTAAAGGATGATTGAATCTCAGAAAAATGCCTTCGGCTCATGCCAATAGATATTCTAATATATTATTTCTGACACCAAAGACAGTGGAATGAGTTCTCAGACTGGTGCTTTCTAAATATACTTGAACTCCTTATCATTCAATATCATTCAATATTGATGAAGTATATTTCTGAATCATATAAGTATTTCCGTCGGCTTGGTTCTGTCGAGTTTAGTCCATAGTTTCATATTTAAACATTGATTGCAAACGTCGTGTAGACAAAGGTGCTAGATTAAGCCCCAACACTGTCAACAATATTTTGAATCAAAATGATTTATTGACATAAACAGCAGGAAGCGTCATAAGTAATGCAGCGAAGAGCAAATAGATCGTGACAAGGAAGGAGTCACTCAAAAAATACAAAGGAGGAAATATTACAGAGCACAAGCACACACAACAATGACCAACACAAAATCATAGTATACATGAAAGTGATAAGAATATATTATCAAACAAAATTGCATACAGAGAAAAGAAGTTTACAAATTACATGTATAATGCAAATGTAAGATATATTTACCCATCATTTGCAAATTATATGATCAACCATGATTCAATTAAAAACGTAGATAAAAGTCACACTGAATTTTAAAGCAGTGCATTGTACTGTATACATGAAGCGTGAGCGTTTAAATTAAAATAAATATTACACTCCTGTATCATTGAATCATTAACCGGCCTTCTTGCTGCTGATCTTGATCATTCAGCCAGCTAAAACAATCAGTTTTTCGATTGTTGAAACTAGGCCAATCAGTGTCTTGACCGCTTGAACTTTGGCTGTTCACTCTCTCGCTCTGTGTTGGACAGTGCGCCGTGCAGATGTGGTATATGATATGATTATATTTTGTGTTCTACATGTAGGAAGTTTAAGTTGAGTGCTAACTTCCCTGTTATATTTTCTCATATATATGTTTAATCAGCAAGAAGTTATAACTATCCTGACGGTATCCGATACACGACGGGCACAAACGTAACATCATTAAAATGGTACATGCACAATAAAACTAAATAAGCAAGGTAACAGGACATATGATGTAAGTGTATTTATTTTACAGTTCTCAAATTGACGTCCGTTGCTATAAAGCTCTAACGATTCAGAGAGTTAATTTAGAACTTAACAAAGGTCAGGTACTCAATATCATACATTATTAATAGACTATAGAAGCTGCAAACACATTTCGCCGGGCATGTTTCTCAACTTAATTGCCATACTTAATTGGCATAACTAAAATTATCGAAAAGAGAAAAAAATGCTATAACATATTCACAGTTTCAGCTTATTACACTGTTATATAACTAGCAATTAGCGTGTTATTCTAAGTCAATATATACATTTCCAGCTGATTCATGTAAACAGCAATTTAACGTCTTTGAAACGAAACACTAGATAAACACATTTTCCATAAATGTGCTACTATGCTCTAGTTAATCATGCTGTTAGGAAAACATTCCTAGAAGCTTAATGTGCAACTAATGCAGTTAATTGAACAGATTTGTTATATGGACTTTAGAAACACTAAATTTTAGATTTGAGATCTACGTCACAGATAACACGTACTGATGTAATCATCAAATATATCAAAGTAGCTTCGAGTTGAACTCATTAAAATGTTTAACAAACCCCAACATCACGCGAGTTTAGATTATAATTATTTAAAACTGTAATGCATTGATTTGAGTTTGTTTAATCAGTTGTGAGCAACGTTTAATCTTACTGACTTGGTGTGGAGATATACCCTGGCTGATTCTTCAGGTTTGTAATCCTGAATATATGACCTTATCAAGCACATATTCCGACTTCAACAGACCATTCGTCTTTGTTGACATGACTCATTAAGGTTCTAAGGGACAATGTTGAATTTATTTGCGTACATGTAATGGAAACACATACTGCCTTTTCAGACTCGTTTGCTCAATATAATATATGGACCAACGGTATCCAAAACGTTATGTTCAATGTTCAAACACAGTATGTGTTCAACGTTGTCAATTGCCTGAGGTTCGTATTTTAAAGCCATCACTTACAAAATAGCATGCAAAACCATCAGAAAAGTATTAAGGCGTATCCTCAAACCAACTTATAACTTACCCCTAAAAATGTATACTAAGTAAATTATATTAAGAGAGATACTTAAAGGGTGTTTGTAATAAAGTAACTAACTTCGTTAGTAAGTCTTCGTGTCCATCAATTATTGTTTAAGTATCGTTTTCGATTGTTTAGTATAAGTCAAATACGTGTATATGTTGCTGTGCCCCCAGATTAAAAGTTGGTTGAGTATAGCAATGGTGCTGTCAGTCCGAACGTGCAAAGCTTGTGTGAACTCCTCATTATACGTTTCTATTGCTTTCAGTTCTTGTTTCAACGAAAGTAAACATTAACATTAAAACGACGAACGTATCGTTTGAAGTTACACTATGTGGATAATTGATATACAGTCAATATGTACATGTACCTCTGTGACCGTCAATTACCCTAAAATGGACCTTAAAGTGTATAGAGCTTTATTCTACGGGTCATTCTATGTCAAAATAATTGCTTGTATCGTTTTAGTATGATACTAGACTACCTTAATTGCAAATTAACATTGTGAGTGGGTTCGGTGTACTTTGATTCAATCGTCGAAAAATAGACGAGTCTTATAGTTTTGTTACTTGGGGTCATTGGGGTAAACACCAACAACTCCGGTCTATAGTTCGATCTTTTATTTTACGCCTGACTACATAGCATATATTCAATCTTCCATAACTGGTGTATCAATATAACACTCAGACAAGGTCGCATCCCAGTTCACATCCTGTAGACAACAAAATAACATATAATAGACAGAGTTAAATAATACAGTTCTACCTGAAACAATACAATACTTCAATGCAACTTCATTTACAGTGCAGAACTCAATTAACTCACGTATAACAATTATTACACTCAATGAGAAATTACAAGGTACAATAAAACATCCATATTAAACTAAAATACAGTCACGCCCAAAACAAGACAAAGAATGAATACTTACAGGAAAATAGCTTTCCACAGTAATCAACAAATGATCACTCTCTCGACTCTCGGACTCCCTTGACTACATGTGCTAAAACAGAAAAGGTGAACATGCCAGTGATACAAAAGGTTATAAATAAATAATGAAATAATTCCAGCCAGAAAGAGAGAGAGAATAAATGAAACTTTGCATATCCGAAAACCATGACAGTTTACTACCAAAAACTCCGATGTACAAAACAAAACATACCTCGACCACAGAAAAATGGAAGTTCTTCATGTACTACACACACAGACAAGTATTACACACACCAACAAGTTGATAACGTTGCCACACCCTGGTAAAACTGGTTTGACAACTGTCCAACACGAAACCTCGCTTTTTATAACCGTAAGAAACAAGCTGTGCTTGATTCAAAATCTAACAATATTCTACAATTTAACCGAATCATTAAAAAGACCTGCACCACTAACTACCTATGAAAAGTGGGGCCTGTTACAGTTTCATAGGGTATTCTAGAACACTTTCGTAAGAAAATGGACAGTTTGCATGTCCAATAAATCATAGAAAGAAATTCTGTTAAAACTGAAGCAAAAAATGATCTAATGGATATGAAAGCATAATTGTTTTTCAGTTCTTTAAACTTTGTAAAAAAATATCTTCTATGTAACTCTATACACTTTAAAAGAAAATATATTATTAAATAAATAAATCATATATTTAATATAAACAAATAATTTTCGTTTTTTATCAATGATATAGTTACCTGTGGTTCTAGCATGATGATGTTGTTTACAACACATGATGTGATCGGTATCACCTCAAGGACCGTGTCATCTGTTGATGTCATTTTATGTATTTATTTCATGTTGGCATTTAGCCCGTCACCATTCTTAATCTCATCATTATAACTTGTTCTTTATCAATTTTTTTCTTTGTGCAATGTGTATTGTGTCGAAATGTGGCATTAATCAAATCGACACGACAATACCCCAATTGTGTATTTTGTCAATTTGCCATTTGTTAATATTTTATACCCCCTCTAAATCCATCAATAGAGATGTTAGCACATATCCGGTAATAGTCAGACGAGGCATGAATATGATAATATATATTATATATTCACACAATACGTAACGTATTGGAATTTATGCTTTATCAAAGAACAAACTTATTTAGAGTATTGATTTACATGTAATACAACAATGATTATATAATGCGTTTCAAACATATTTATAGTATTAGGCGGAATAGATAGTTCATGATTTTGCAGTCTAAAGCATAATTGTTAAAATTCTAGTTTGACCCTACAACCCGAAGTAATATAAATGTATATATATCAGCTTGATACTGTCTTGCGCGAGCATGTGTGAGCGCTGGGACAAAACTAAAAAACACACTGCAGTATTTTCATTCCAGCTGACCTTCAATTGGTATATTATATGTTTTGCGTTTAGCATTTATTTAAATGAACTCCAATGAGAAACAGTGCACAGCAAACACGGGTATGTATTTAATAACTGTTATGAGTATTAGTGACAAATTGATGGAATGGTTAAGAGAGAAACATAACAAGATACAACCAATAATGCATGGTACTTGTATATCTATCAGTGAAATAAGGCAATAACTTAATATATTTGTGATGCAATTCGTGGTTATGCAAATACAATGTTTAAAATTTCTGTTCATGCATATGGTTTTCTTATCTCCACAGTAGAGAGTTGTATCAATATTAAAAACCAGTAAATCTATACATCATGCACCAGTCAGTAATACATCGCTCTATTCGTTAGAATTCAATAGTTTATTGTCTATTACTGACTGATTCATTGAAAATATTTACGATATATTCAAGGAGAGATTTATATAAATCCAGTTTAATCCTCAAATATCCTTGTAGCATCGTAGGGGGATGGTGCCAGAGAAAATGTTTTTAAGTCTAGTCTAGGTTCAAGAAGTGGGTTATTTAGTGTGCATTTGTCTAACTTCAGCATACCAGACTGAACGACATGTTTACAAACATAACCTTAAGATGTTATCAAGATTTATGTTTCAAATAGATAAGAATTATTGGACAATAGTTCATTACTTTCCGTGGATGCAAAATAGTGGTTATACTGTACGGATATGTTTATTCTTGTGTAAACAGAGTTGAAATGATTATCAAACTCTAGAAGTTAAAGACGGAAATAAATAATATAGTTAAGATCGGGACTCTTTTCCGAAATGGCAATTACATGTGCACAGGCAGTGTTCAGATAGTATGTCTACTAGTTGCATGTGTATCAAATCGTAAAAACTTCGCCGCTATTTGGTCGATAAAACTGGTGTTTAAAACTCAGGTTACCAATTTTCACGGCTCTTTTCAGCTCAAGCACCCTTTGACATTTAAGCTTACCCTGGTCATTGGGCTACATGTACATACGGAAACCTATACTCGTGTCTCCCTGAGGAGACTATTACTCTCCTGTGGGTGTGGCAGCCAACATCGGTCTGCGGCGTCCAGGAATAGACACTGACCTCGCAGATACCATTTTACACCATGGTGGAGTAGAGCATTTGGGTCGTGCTCAGAGAAATTAACCAGTGGTCAAGAGAGAGATCGTACCCGGGACCTCTCGATCCCGAAGCGCGCATCCTACTTCAAGGCCACCGCTCCCGTGTTCTGACAACTCGGCGTACCAGCACGGGTGTCGTGGTTCATAATAATCAGATGAGCTTGCTTTCTGTGCAGTTCTTTTTTCTATTTAATCACATTGTATCAGTGTTATAACGCGATGATATGGTGGCCTAGTTTTAACGTATAATATATAAATATATACAAATATGTATCTGACTTTCATTTCAAGAACACCAAATCTTCCATTATGTCAGTCGTTATAACTTGTATGAAACTTTTTTACTTATAAATTGCTGGCTTGTGTTTCATGCGTTGTTCCTACAATCAAATTCAAGCAGACAAATTGTCCAAACGATTGTGTGTATGTCCCACTTATAATGCGTTCTGCCATCGGCGGAGCATCAGTATATGTTTCAATTGTATATAGGTACAATCATACATTTCAATATACACATTGGTCTCCGCGTATTGTTTCCCCACAACAAATTGTTTTACAAAGATTGGTTTTTGAACCATCTACTACAGGAAATTGTCTTACAAATTACAAATATATGTTATTGAATAACTCGAAATGTATTTTGCAGCCTCATATAACTATACTACATGTAGAGGACATGACATAATAGAAGAGAGTAGAATATCAATGTTCCACCTTGACCACGCTGTAATAATTATCATTTTGATGGGGTTTGTTTGTATGTCAACTTATTTTAATGGAATACACGATAGTTACTCTTGATTTCTATAACAACATCACTCGAACCATATGGTATAAAAAGTGAATACGAAATGATAATCTGATATAACTGAAAATCGGGTATTGCATTTAATCGTCCTAAACGAACATTCATAATACGACATTTCAGTAAAAACCTAAACCATATCATGCTTAGAGAAATAAGTCACGGCTACAACCAAATACAGTCATCCGACAGCATGCCTTGTCTCAGAGTCCTTAAAAGCGTTCCTTGTTTTACGTAGTTTGTCTCATTAATCATTTTATTCCAGACAGAAGCATAGCAACTTTTATAAGACACATTTTTGTATGATTTATGTCAACCATTAGTACTGCTGTGCTAGATTTACATTTATTTGACGCACCAGCATGTGATTTTATTTGAAGTATATTTTACTATAATTTGCCATTTGAGACTTGACACTTTACTTTGCAATATTGTAAACCCCAGTTAAGAAATTTGTTAGTGAGCCTTTGGGATACCGAGATGTCAGACGTCCGTCATAAGTCGTCAACACTCAAAATGCAACAGTTTGATACAATTAATGGTAAACTTGTTCACCTCGTTTGTCTCTATAAAATATAGGTCAAGTTCGAAACTCAGTCATCTTGTTCAAAACTAAGTCACTAGGTTCAATCGCAGAAAAGCCTTGTTACCACTCTAGAATTCACATTTTTGACATTATCCTTTTAAAGTTCAGTTATATAGATTCTCTCTATGACATATAGGTCAAGTTCTATGCATAGGTCTGGGTTACCTGGGGTCATAAACTAGGGAATTTGTGTTCTCAAGTACTTTCAGTACAAACACCAGTTGATAAATGTCAGTGTTTCAAGCGAGCAAACGGTTATTAGTCTGTAGCGTTATCGTCAATCTACAATGGCGTACTTGAACTAATATATAATGTAATGTATCAAATAAATTTAAAGTTACCAACATGATACGATCAAAGAAATAAAAGTGGCATTACGTAACACGATACCAATTTTATCATTTAAACTTTTGTCAATTTCTGTGATCAGTGCAATAAATGTTACATTAGTGCACACGACCCTGAACTAATTGTTGTAAGCCAAAACGGGACTGATTTTAATTAAATATTTTGATTGCGATCTGGCAATAACAATGTCATTTCTACAGTTTTTGGTAATACGTGGTAGCAGGAGACAATTGTTAAGTGCAAAATGTACGTCTCTATTAAATTGTTAATTAGGTATACACTGTACCTATCAAATAGGCTATTGCAATTATCAAATGCGTGGTCGGTGTTGTCTTAGCAAATCGTGGACTTAGCAGTTGTACATATTTAAAAATGAGTTACTTATTCGGAAATCAATACTTGGCGAAAATGATATATATAAATGATAAAAATAAATTGCAATAAATTCTACTGTTTAATGACCTACATTCTCGAAATATGAACTTGCTAACTTTACTCTTTATAAAATTGACGGGATACACTGCTGTGTAAAAGTGGCAACCATAGAGATCAAAATACACTGACAATGTGCGTGTAATGTTAAATTGCTTCACAGTAAGAAATTGGCATACGGTATTATATTAAACTTTTTAAATAGGTAATCGAAATTGCAAATCAAATAACACAAGTAACTTTAGCAAACACTATAATTACATTGAACAAGTATCTTGTCATTTATAATAAGTCAAATAGGAAACTCTATTAGTCAGAAGCGAATTCTGTGAAACTAACTATACTGGTATGGGATGGTATTTCAATTAGATATTTGTATAATAGAAAACACACTAAAATAGGATGCCGACGTAAATACACTAATTGGATATTTAATTTGGGCCATTATTGCTCAATTAGTAAGATAGTTCATGGCTACAGTAATTTAAAGTTATTAATTTTATAATTTGAATCATTTCACTACTTATTTACGCAAACTTTTTAAACGATTTTTTTAATAAAAAAGTGATTTCATTTTCTCGGCCGTTTCATTACACAAGGCTGAATCCATGTTTGATAAATACCTACAGCTCATTATTGCTTAAGGATATAGGCCCACATTTGGTAGGTTAATGTCATGTATGAATTAGAAGTATGTCCAATAACATGTAATGTTGCCGGTAAAGCATTTACAATAGATACATTAAACGAAAGTGATACATAAAGGAAAGTAAATGTTATAAATTATGTCCTGTTTACACCCAACTTTGTGTCCGGTGCGAGCGAACATCAACTAATGGTTACCAATACGTTGGATGGTCAATGTATTCGAGAACTTTTCTGATAGCTGTGTAAATATTAATTTTAAAACCATAACAAAACATGTACCAGCAGATGTAGACCAATGATATTTTCCGCAGTCCGATTAATTAAGTAATGAAAACATTCCAATCATTGTTAGATATACTTCAAGCTTAAATTGCATGCACTATGAATATGGTATACCTAAGTATGTTATATTAAAGATATCAAATTAGTTTGCGATAAACACATTAACATGTGTTATAAACGCCAAAAACACTCCAGTAGAATATTTTATTTATTGGTGATAAGACTGTATATATAAACTATAACTTCTGTTTGAATCTGTTTTATAGCAACACAGAAATTATCTTAAGTATTAATTCGTCAATTTGCTTTCGATTCAGAACTTTCAGCTGATATGCGGCGTGTTTATAATTAATCTATTACAGACTTTTGTAATTGAATCTGAGTGCACCAGGGGCACTTGGGATGCATTAGTCAGTAAGCAATAATTCAACATCGGTGACACTGATTATATAACAAGCATACATTTTCTGAAATGTGCATTGTGGCGAGACATTTATAATATTCAAATCATTACATATTGGACATGTCGATTTTATTGATCAATAAAAGCGTATTGTACGTGTATGGAAAATAATATGTTCAAGACACTTGAGACAATTGAGTTTAGTCCAAGCGGACAATTGTAAAAATATTCAAGGGCATTGAGTAATCAAAGATTTGTAATATTCGTCTAAACTACATCATGGGTTGATTGTAGTTGATAATGTATACGGTGGCGTTCGTCATTCATTTATAAAAAGATGTGACAATTATTATGAACTTAAATATTATTAATTATGTTCTGGAAAACGGGACTGATAGTTTTGGCTCAAACTTCGTATACATTTGTATCTGTGAGATATAGAGTTGTTTTCGTATTAACCCTTATCATGCCGATCGCGAGTATAGTCGCGCTGCACGATACCTTCCACCAGTGACGATCGCGACTGTAAGTCGCGCCAGTGGGTATTCCTGATCAAAGCGATGTTTTGATGAACGTGTAATTATTTATGAATGGCAATTCAGTATAATTAATTCAAAAGTAAGTTACTGAACTACTTGCACAAAATATACCAACCAATCAACGGCCGAATACGTTTAAATATCGAGTGAAAGTAATTACTAATATAGTTAAAAAATGGCAAACGATCGTTGTAGAATAAACGCGCACGGTGTTTTAGAACGAATTTTTCAAAACTTCCGTGGTCGAAAATCCATGGAGAACCTTGAACAGCTCACGGCCCGTCGATTCATCAGTTTCATTCAGCCAAAGGTCGGTACAAAACGACAAAAACCAATGAGAGACTGTGTTGTCACAAAAATCTGAGAACTGGATGTAAGCGGAGGCAAACTGCATACGAATGCAAACAATGTGGAAAAGCGATGTGTGTTCCTGAGTGCTTTTAAAGGTACCATACAATAAAGGATTAAAAAATTCATCCAATTGAAGATTGATGCGACTCAATTTAATAATGACACAAACACATCAACAATTATAAATTGAGTGAATAATTGAAAAAAGAACACCTAATACGTTGTGTGCGACGTACACTGAAGTGGACGGTAAATAAACACTAACTCTGTAAAATAAACATAATTATTCATAATGAAATTTAGAAAATTATTATTGAAATTAATATTGTCTTATATTCTGATATTTGTCGTTGAAATATACAATACTGCGATAATTGTTATTTATTATTATATCATAACATTTATCATTGATTATGTATGAATTGCATGAAAATATTTCACACTGCATTGACATATTGCTGAATATTATTACAAGTGAACTACCAATTATTATCAAAATGATATCAATGTGTTTCTTATTTTATCTTCTTTGTACAAATTATCGGGTTTATATCGGTATTTTGATAATTGATACCTTTAATTAGATGCTAAACATAGTCACTCGCACATCAGATCAGATGAGATATTTATCTCAAGTACACTGCAAAATAATTCGGCACTGGCTACTGATAAGCCTGCTGGGAACCCAGCACGATAAGGGTTAATTACAGTTTTCTGTGACACTTGGTGAGTATTTTATTATACGCTAACTGCTTTAAACCAAACATCTTGAATGTGGATTATGTCTATATGTAACAAACGGATGTAAAACAAACCAATAACACGAGACGAATGTTACATCTATCGTTGTCAATTATGCACAATCTGATTGGCACATACAGTTATAAATACACATACAATACGGAACATAAAACACGGTCGAGCGCGGAAACATCTTCATTTAATATAACATAGCACCGCAAAAACTTTAAGAAAGATTTAGGATTTGTTAAACCGCCAGTATATCGCATTGTGTTTTTGGGTACTATTAGTGCAAACAAAAACCTATGTGTTGATATGAATGAGCATAAAGCTGCAATGTCAATACAGTGTCTGCATAGTGCTGGCAAATCATTTAATTTATAATTCCGTGTGAGTGTAGTACAATGTATAAATCATTGTCTGTCACGTACTTTGCATATAACTAGTTTGTGAATTGGGAACCAATGTATGGCTTTGGCTTAACGAACGTGTTTTATACAGCCACGAATATGAAGTGTTACTATTTTTCAGGTGTACATGTACATGTAACAGTTTTATTTTTCTTTCAAATGACAAATTGTTCAGTCAATGCGTCTATGAAATTTTACCAATGATTGAAGTAGATCCAGTTCATCTTTGCATTGCAGTATATCTTATGTGTCCCGCGTATGTATTTTGTATGTCAATATAACTAATCTTGATCTAGAAAATGATGGAATCGTTAAACTAACACGTGTGTTAAAACAATGTTGTACTTTTTACAAACCACCCTTTGCATTACTTTAAGCCAATTTTTATCTTTCAGTTCGATTTTAATATGAAAGCATGTTTATGATATGTTATAAACAGCAGGCACGTCAATGTTTATTAGCTATTTCGACGATCCTGCCAAAAACCAATGATGTACCATTGTTAAAGTAATATTGTTCGTGGTACGAAATATATTAAAAACACATAAATATTGCAGAAGGTAAATATAATCCCTAGGTAAATGTACCATCAAGTGCAATATTTTAATATCAAGTATACTGAAAACAAAACATTTATTTAGTATGCATGTATAAGCTATTTACGTAGATGTACACAAATTGACGAAAGTTATAAATTATCATTATAATCTCAACCCTTAGTCATGTCGTCAAGTACCAATTAAAGAATTATCAGCACAAAACATGCTTTGTCACAAAATAACATCATTAAACACATATAGTGTTGAAACCAAAATTTTGAAGCTGCTCTATTGTTTTGTTTGTCACTGATCGCACAAACGCGATGTACCACCGGACTCGGGATATGGATGTTACTCATAACCAATGTCAACGGTGTCGTTTGTCATATCTAGAATGACGTTAGTGCAAAATGTCTGACGATTAAGATAACGTCAGAGTGACGTGACAAGATGAATATCAACGAGCGGCCTTATGCTTATCATAGTCATCAACGTTGACTGGGAAATGCTACTTTCAAAACAAAGCAGACATGAACATCAAATCCGAAATACATTTTGGCAAAATATACACGTTCTCCGAATCCGCATAGAAGTGTTGGAAACGGTTGGATATAAGTCACTGTACTATTAACTAGATGGAACATCTATGTCGACTTGATGGAATAGTATTCACCAGTAACGTCGAAATATATCTAAGATAATGTAAACATTCGTTGATTCATATGAGTAACACCTCGTTACATGTAGTGTTTCACCGTGAATTGTGATCTGATAACCACCTTTGATGTTGTCTTTTCAATGATAGTGAGTTCTTATGTTACAAACAAGCCAGCAGAACTTGATGTATTCAACATCTTTCTTCGCCAGTATGTTTGCTGAGAACAAAACGGACGTGTTTTAAATTGATACCATAGTTTCGTCGAAATAATATACATTACTTTTGTGCAACATTTTCTAGTTACTTGTATCTAAGGCAATATGGTAAAGGTACAGTTGAACACTTCACTAACATTTCATAGACGCATGGTGTATGTCATTATATAAATACATCAAAGAATCCAAACAATGCTATGAACGAAATGTCCTTCTTCATTATGTATACGATAATGCTTAGTGTGTCACAATTATATATTATGGGTATGCGTCCATTTGGAGCATGTGTACACTTGACTTGTTAGAACAATCTGCCTTGATATAGTATTTGTTTAATCATCATTTACACTTGAAGTACGTTTTTACACGGTGGTAACCTTTAATCAGATTAGTGTATCTTAATCGTCAACTTTTTTGCCTCTAGCAACAACAAACTGCATTTTGTGATACATGTTCATAAGGAAATAATTAAATTACATATGACCCCATTCGATGGTTAGTAATGTCTTGTGGTTCATACGACGTGCGAGCGCCTTTTAAATTGTTAAACTAAACTGTAAAACTGCAAACGTAAAGACGATGAAAGTAACGTTTAATGATTAGCTGGATTAGAATAAGAAGGTCATAAGTACAAAATCAATATTTAGATAATCAAAAAAAAACTTGTCTCTGCAATTCACGCCATTATGTGAAGTTCTATTCTACCTGGTAGCTGACCGTAAATTGAGCTGGTACACGTTTCAATAACTTAATTTGAAAATTGATAAAATCGATCGGTTGTAATGTAATTAAGTTAAATTAACATTTTGCTAGTGGTAAAATAAATATAGAACTGTTGATGACTGTTTTATGTATACTGTCTGTCTTTTACAAAGTTTGTTTCTAATTTATACTGAGACTATTTCTCTCATAAACGGTGCTCGATTTACGTAACAACTGCATATCACAATAAATAGTGTATGTTAATTGCAGTGCAGAATCTTCGTTAATAGACAGGATTTATCATGCATCAGCTAAAACTACAACGTTATATTCATTAGTGATCTATAATGTATTGTCTATTACTGACTGGTTCATTAGAAATAATTACGAATAAACCCACGGAGAGATTTATATAAAGCCAGTTTAATCCAATAATATACTCATAGCATCGTAGGGGAATTATACCTATCAAAATATACATTGTTCTCCGCGTAATACTATAGGATATTATTCTACAACAGGAAATTGTCTTACAAATATATGTTATTGAATAACACGAAATGTATTTTGCAGCCTCATGTAAATCAATTACAAATCATGTAGAAAAAATGATATAATTGTAGCGAGTAGATTATCAAACATCCACATTGTCCACATAGTCACAATCAGAATTACGATGGGGTTGGTTTTTATTGGTAATTATTTTAATGGAATATTCGATCGTTATTTATCAAAGGTTGCCCAAACATTTGTTTTCTATGAGAACGCTATGCGAAAGGATTTTAATGTACAATGATATGATGGTATAAAAAGTAGCATGGATGAATCTTAAATGATATATGATATATCTGAAAATCGGATATTATATTTAAACATCCAAATAAAAAGTCCCAATAAGACATTTCAATAAAAACCTGAATGTTTCATGTTGAAAGAAATATGTAACAGCTACAATCAAATACAGTCATCAGACAGCATGCCGTATTTCAGAGTCCTTAAAAGCGTTCCTTGTTTTACGTAGTTTATCTCATTAATCATATTATCCCAGACAAAGCCATCGGAACTCTTATAATACAATGTACACTTATTTGTATGATTTATGACAACCATTAGTACTGCAGTGTTCGATTTACATTTATTGGACGCATCAGAATATGATATTATTCGAAGTATCTTTAACCATGAATTTGCCATTTGAGACATTTTATAGAAATGAGATCAGTGCAATAAAACATTAGTGCACACGACACGGAACTCATTGTTGTAAGCCAAAACGGGACCGAATGTAATTAAAGAACTTGATTGCAATCTGACAATAGCAATGTCATTACTATAGCTTTGGAAATATATGTTAGCAGGAGTCAATTGTTCATTGCAAAACGTTCGTCAATATTGAATTGTTAATTGGGCATATAGCACACACTGTACTTATAATATAGGATACCACAATAATCAAATGAGTGGTCGGTGTTTTATGTGAAAATAGTATATTATGCAACTGCACGTATTTAAATATGAGTTACTCATTTGAAAAACAATACTTGGCTATAAATGATATAAATAATTTGCAATAATTATCATTGTTTAATGACCTACATTCACGAAAAATGAACTGGCTTACTTTACTATTAATTGAAGTGATACACCGCAGTGTAAGAGTGGCAATCATAGTCTAGAGATCAAAATAAACTGAAAATATGCGTGTGATATTAACTTACTTCGCAGTATGAAATTAGAAAACCTTATTATGATAAACTTTATAAATGGGTAATCGAAATTGCAAATCAAAGAACACAAATAACTATAGCAAACATTATAATTACATTATACAAGTATCTTGAGTATTCAGAAACGAATTATCGGGCTCAAAATAATTAAAGGAACTCTTGCAAGTTTGCTAATTTTGTTAACATTTAAAATAAGTTAAGTTAAGTTACCAATTTTCTAGGGCTCTTTTCAGCTGTTGGGCCGCTCAAGCACCCTTTGACATTTTAACTCCCCTGGTCATTGGGCTACATATGGAAACCTACACTCGTGTCTCCCTGGGGAGACTATTTCTCTCCTGTGGAGTGGCAGCCAACATCGATCTGCGGCGCCCAGGAATAGACACTGCCCTCACAGGTACCATTTTACACCATGGTGGAGTGGAGCTGTGGGTCTTGCTCAGAGATTTTGACCAGTGGTCGAGAGGGGGATTGAACCCGGGACCTCTCGATCCCGAAGCGCGCGCCCTACCTCTAGGCCACCACTCCCCACAAAAATCAGGGAAACAACTTTGTACTACAATGATAAACTTTATCATTTCTTTATATGTTGTAAAGACTCTTTATTGCTTCTATGTTGTTAATTGGGCTCTGTCCCTTTATTTTGTAATGTCACCCGTTTTGTGGATATTCTCGTTGTTTAATACCATACCGTTATTAAATAAATGCTTACATCTACTGTATTGTTTAAAGAAATGCAAAATGTCATGTATGCTTTTTAGAATTAGAAATCTAATCCACGCTTATGAGTTTCGTGGAAACAACAAAATACTGAACTATTTTTATTGGAAGTGCTGTGGAAAATCAGATGCAAAAATATTCCAAGAATTGGAATGTGTAATTTAAGCCTAAAATTGTAAATTTCTGCATGCCGTAAGATTCGTTAAGATAATTATATTTCATGCCATGAATAAGATATAACTATGGAATATTTAAAAGCTATGAAGTTACGCATTGACATGCGTATCATACGCCAAACACTCGAGTAGAATATTTTAATTATTGAAGATAAGCCTGTATATATTAACCATAGTATCTGTGTGAATTCGTTTTATAGCAACCAGAGAGCTATCTGGAGCATTTATTTGTTAATTTGTTTTCAATTCAGAATTTGCAGCTGATATGCGTCGTATTTATCAATCATCAATAACTGTCGATTTCCATTAATATCTGAGTGAACAAGGTGTGCTTAAAAAGTATAAATCAGAACTAAGTTGATATCTGATTACCTGTGCCTCTGATTGTATAAACATAAACCTTACAGCGAGGCATTCGTAATAATATTATCATTGAATATTCAACATCATTCATTTATTGATTTCTAAATACCGCGCATATTTGGAATAAGAACAATACTATGCCAGCATTTGAGTAATATTGTAATCAGAAAGTTTCAGAACAGATGTTTTAAAATGTCCTCTGGCAGATTTCAATTATTTTGCAATTATTTGTTCTTAAATAGCATTTCGTATTACTCGAAACATTGTTTAAAGCCAACCTGTAAACGGTCTTGTATATGACACTATTAGTACACTACAACCAACGTCATGAGGTTTATGCAACTGTAAAAGGTGTTTGGGTGATATATTGCACACGTTTCTGCGAGATGTAGACTCAAAGTTGACGTGGCGTTATCGTTGTGGTCACGAACAGCCGTAGGTGTAATATTTTGCTGTCTACATGCACACACGTAGGTAAAACTTAGACATCCGTACATAATGAGACTCACAAATGTACATATTCGGGAGCACAAATACACGATATAGTACCTTTCGGGTATGAGTACTTTTTGCTTCGTGCGATCTGTGTTAACTATGCGGATTTGTTTCTGTATGAGCGACTCGTGTCCCTATTACATCAAAATTAACACGTTAGAATAACGTGAGAAATGCGCTCCACTCCTGTTTCCGTACGATAACTTGACGATCGCAAGGATATCGTTATCTACAAACACGTACAGCTAACTTGTTATATGCGCACCGTAGGATGCACGTACGCATTCACGGTCATGGTAAATTGTGCATGTGACATACTTACTCCGTAATTCCTTTCGATAAACAAATGAAGCGGTCGTAGCTTTCCAAAACTTGGTTAAAGAACGCACATTTATTCTTGAACAGGCCTTACTAAGTAGTGCTTAGTGAATATGACAGACACACCTGAACGTTTTAATCATAGTTTAAAGTATCCGATGTTGTCGGTAAATATTTTATATTATCATAAATAATAGGAACACATTATGTTGTATACATGTCTGGTATAATGATATAATGATTTTATAGCTATCCTTTCAACATCTTTGCGCCTTTCTGTGTCATTGCATATATTTTTCTGTGGCTAGCTATCGATGTACATACTTGAACGTTTAATGTGTCAATTCAGTTGCCAACTGTGTAATGTGTCTTGACGTTTTTTCTATAGTGCAACATCGTTCCTTTGCCAAATGTATCTTGGTGTGAGGCATGATAACTGAAGAGTTGTAACATAAGTCGTTCAAACTACACATTGTGTTGATTTTAGTAGATAGTATATATATATAATTTACGAAACACGCTTGTGCGATGGTGGCGTTCGTCATTAGTAACAAGGTTTGACAATTATTATGAATTGAAACAATATGAAATATGTTCTGATTAACAGGACTGAAAGTTTTGGCTCGTTCTTCATATTCAAGACTATACCCGTACCTGTGAGAAATAGAGTAGTATTCGAATAAACAGTAATTTCCTATTAATTTCAGGTGTCTGTGAGACTTTGTGAATGTTTTATTATACGTTAATTGCTCTAGATCAAACATATTGAATGTGCCATATGTCTGAATGAGAAACAATATGTAACAAACACTTGTATAACAATCTTATAACACGAGACCAATGTTACATCTATTGTTGTCAAATATTCCCTATCTGATTGGCACAAACGTTACATAAATATACCTACAATGAGGAACACAAACACATTCGAGCGCGGGAACATCTTCATTTGAATAATACAGAGAATCACAAAAACGTTATGGCAGATTTTGGATATGTATAAACGCCAGTACGAGTACAACTTATCGTACTTTGCATGTTACTAGTTTGTGAATTGGGAAATAAGGTCTGGTTTTTATAACGTTCTTATACATACACGAATATGAAGTTTAACAATTTTTAAGGTGTTCATGCACTTGTAACCGTTTAACTTTCCTTGCAAATGACAAATTGTTCAGTCAATACATGTATGTATTTGCAATGTTACCAATGATTGAAGTAGACCCCGTTTATGTTTGCATTATGTCGAAAGTATGTATATTGTATGCCAAAATAACTAATCTAGATATAGGAAATTATGGAATTGGTAAACTAACACGTGTGATAAAACAGTGTTATACTTTTTGCAAACCAACCTTTGTATTACTTTGACAAATTGTTATCTTTGAGATCGACTTTAATATGAAATGATGTTTATGATATGTTATAAACAGCAAGCACGTTAATGTGAATTAGCTATTACCGCGACCCTGCCAAATATCAATGATGTATCATTGTTAAAGAAGTATTGTCCGTGGTAGGGTATATATTAGAAGGACATAAATATTGCATAAAGTAAACATAATTGCCCAGCTAGATGTACCATCAAGTGCAACATTTTAATATACTGAAAACAAAACATTTATTTAGTAAGACTTTGTAAGCTATTTGCGGACATGTTTACAAATTCACGGCCGTTATAAATTATCAATTCATCTCAACCCATATTTATGTCGTCAAGTACCACTAAGAGAATTATCACCACAAAAAACGTCTTGTCACAAAATAACAACATTAAACCAAAAACAAAATTCTGAAGCTGTTCTATTGTTTCCTTGTCACTGAGCATCACTACGCACAAACGCAATGTACCACCGGACTTGGGATATGGGCTTTACTCATATGCTATGTCAGCGGTGTCGTTTGTCAAATCTATATCGACGTAAGTGCTAAATGTCTGATTTCTAATGTAACGACAGAGATGAATACTTATCAACGTTGATTATTATACAAATCTAAACGGCAGATTTCGGTCGGATACATTCAAAGGAAATTAAAGCCCTTTGTTGTTCTACACTTATAAATGTTGTCCGCGCTTATTCACTTAGTGTCTCGTATGTCACGACATGAGCTTAAACGCATCATAAACACGCTAACCGCAACAGTTAAACCAAATGTGTTGTAAATGTCGACAGGGAAATGCTTCTTATAAAAAAACGCTAACGTGAACATTAAAACCGAATTACATTTTGGCAAAATATACAAGTTCTCCGTATCCGTCTAGAAGTGTTGGAAGTCATTGTACTTTTAACTATATAGATGGAACATTGATACTGACTTGATGGTATATTAGACATACTACATGTTCTTGGCATGTGTAATGCCATAATTCGTCTAGAAGTGTTGTAAATGTGTATAGAATAAGTCAGTGTACTATTAACTACATGGAACATCAATGTCGCCATGATGGTACATATTTTATTCAGCAGTAACGTCGTAATTCATTTAAGATAATTTAAACATTCGGTGATTCACTTCAGTAACACGTCGTTAGTATTTCACAGTAAATTGTGCTCTGATAACCACCTTTGATGTTGTCTTCTTAGAGATAGTGATCTCTAATGTTACAAACAAGCCAGCAGAACTTGATGTATTCAACATCTTTCTTCGCCAGTAGATATCTTTATCTGATTGGCAAGTCTTTACTGGTATGTTTGCTGAGCATAAAACGGACTTTTGTTAGAAAAAATGAACATAAACTTTGTGCAACATTTTTTAGTTTAGTGTATATATGTCAATATTTCAGTGCAAAGATACAGTTGAACATTTCACTACATGTTACATTCCATAGACGTGTGTTGTATGTCTTTATCATAAAATCCAAATATTGCTGTGCGCGTAATGTTCTTCTTCATTATGCATGCGATAATGCCTATTGTGACATAATTATATATCACGGGAATGCGTCCATTTGGAGCATATGGAAACCAAATTTGCTAGAGCAATGTCTTGATCTATTTTGGTTAATCATCATTTACAATACATATTTGCACGGATGTTACTTGTAATCCTATTAGTGTGACCAAATCGTCACCATGTTTGGCATCAGCAACAACAAACTGCATTTCGTGATAAATGAGAATGAGGAAATAATTAAATTACATGTGACCCCATCATTATGTTGGGTTTATTGTGTGTGTTGTACAAGCCTTTTTAGAGGTTAAACTAAACTGATAACGCACACGATTGTAAAGAGGATGGTAACAATATACACAACATAAAGCAGTAAAATTGATAAAAAAGAGTTTTGATATGTTCAAAAAAAGAAAAGTTAAGTTACCAATTGTTCTAGGGCTCTTTTCAGCTGTTAGGCCGCTTAAGCACCCTTTGACATTTTAACTCCCCTGGTCATTGGGCTACTGTGGAGACTATTTCTCTCCTGTGATGTGGCAGCCAACATCGATCTGCGGCGCCCAGGAATAGACACTGCCCTCACAGGTACCATTTTACACCATGGTGGAGTGGAGCTGTGGGTCTTGCTCGGAGATTTTAACCAGTGGTCCAGAGGGGATCGAACCCGGGACCTCTCGATCCCGAAGCGCTCGCCCTACCTCTAGGCCACTGCTCCCCACACATGTTACGTTTATTACAATGACATATCTTATCTCTTACAAAGTGATTGAATGAAACTATTTTGAAGACCTCAACAATGCACAATAGTTAATCTTCACACATTTAAAGTCCACATTCAGCGTCAAGTGTATTTTATTACATCTATAATTTACTCGTATTTTATAGGTACAGACAAATTCAGGGGCGTAGGAGCAGGGGCCCCCCAATAATTCAGACGAAAAGTATAATTTACAACCTAAAATATCTCGTTATAGGCAATTTGCCTTCAGTTCTTAGTGAAAATGTATTAAAATTTTTTTTGCTCGCTTCGCTTGCAAAATAACTTCCTTATATAAACGATGTCAACACCCATTGTTTGCAAAAATACACTCGTGACAGAAATTGTACTCTTAACGTCACCCAACCCTCTTATACGACTTTGAGAGGTTGTCAATTATATATAAAGCCTACGAAACAAACGTTTTCACATTAAGCTTCAATCTCAAAATCGAGCAATTTAAATTTTGTGCAAGCACTTTAAAATTCCCTGTATTTAGGTCCTTTTTTAACCAAATAAGGTATCTCGGAAGGCTCAGAATGCACCAGATTGATCCATCGTTTAGAACTTTTTCCCGGGGGCAGGCCCCCGGACCCCTTTATACTTGAACTGATTAACTTCCAGTTACCACGTAATTACTAAACCAAATTACCACAAAACCATAAGTTTACTCACAGCTATTATATAGATATAGAAGGATTTTGGTAGTTTAAGAGTGCAATTTATGTACCAGTGTTTTATTGTGCAAACAATGGGTATTGCCACATCTTGACATAATGTAGCTACTTTGCGAGCGAAGTGAGCAAAAAAAATTTTTACCCTAAGTTGCCAAATGTTTGGCCCCCCCCCCCCCCCAATGTTGAAGACGCTCCTACGCCCATGAAATTATTTCTCAAGTGACATGAAATAACATTGTAAAATTATTTCAAACAAAACTATATATAATACCATGTCATTGCTGCTTTTTTTCTACTAAATTATTAAAATTGAACATGTTACAATAATAATGTTTTAGAATTCGTTTAGAGTTCGTTTATACCACGTTCAATGATATTAAACATAAATGCAAAGTTCGTAAAATAAGAATACATTAGCTGTAATATTAGGATGGCAAGATTTGGGAATAAACCAAAATGTTATATAATAAAAATCAAAGTGGGTACTATCCTTGCATCTTTGCGAAATTAAGTAATGTACAATGTATTATGTACACAAAGTACAACACCGTACTCTTTCAAAGTAATGAGAACATATTTCACGATACAAATTATACCTAACGTTTGATCAAGAACTTAATGTATTTTACGGCATATTTAAACTGATGATAGTATCTTACATAATTTCTATTACATCAAAACTGTATATAAAATGCATTTACACAGCATGACAGCTGAATAAGATTAATACAGAAGACTTGATAACTAAATCAAGTCCATAAAAATCATCGGTTGTAATGTAAGTAGGTTACATTAATAATGTTCTAATGGTAAAATATAAATATTGTATTGCCAGATCTACTAACGTAAATAACTTTTTTAATGATTTTTATCGGTTTTATGTATACTGCTGGTCTTTTAAAAAGTTTTTTTCTTATTTACACCACTAATACTGTTTGTATGTCATGAATGGAGAGTTGCTTTTACAAAACTACTGCTCAATGGTACATGTACTATTATGTTCTGTCACAAGAATGTTAAAATTAAATTATAATACAGTGGAGGTTACACATATGTACGATAAAGGGCAGCACTATAAGTATGTCCAAACCAATGATCACAAAAAACACGCAATTAGGCAGGATTGGTTTGGAACTAGCGACATATAAATATGGCATGTGGTGTCCTTCTGGCGTGGTTTATCGGGTTGGTTCAATGTTCTGATAATGAAATCATTGTAAAGATCATGTTTGCTATTTGACTCGATTACGACGGAGACAAACAGCTTCCGAGTCGGATCAGGTGAAACATAGCCTATATATGAAATGACGCTTTAACAATATTCTAGCCTAACCTAACTTGATAAGTAGATAAGATTTGAAACTGGATCTCTGGTGTGCATTAGATTTAGTTGCTGCAATGGGATTATAATGAATTAGATATTTATTAAGACCCAATTTATCATTTAAACGTATACTCAACATACAAATGGAAAACCGTATGCACACATATGATTATTATATACAAATGTACATATACATGTATTTTTATGAGCGGACGTTTGTTTCATTTAGACATAAATACATGGCTTGTCCAAGAATCTTGGTTTATTTACTCCACCACAATGATACTGATATGAATGAGCTTCTGTATGTGCATTTCTACAACAATTTCACGATATTTTGATATATAGGAAACGTGTCTACACTGATTCCCTCAAGAAAACTGGGTTGCCGAACGTTTCTGCAAGAACTATCTTACACAAGTAAAATAAATAATAGAAGAATGTGATATCAAAAATATATTAGTAATATTTCAACTTACTCTGTAACTGTTGGCATACTTATTTTTATGCTGATAACGGCATCACAAAACGTGCCAGAAGTATTTTTGTAGGATGAATCTCCGTGATTATATTACATTTAGATTTGGCAAACCTTTGTTTAAGTACCATGCTTTGTTTCATAATGGCGTGCTATATTATATTATATGCATTTAGCTTGTGCATACAATATAGATACTATCAAATAAAATATTAGAATATGACTGCTGTTCGTATTAAATAATGACGGGTTTTAAAATGAGGACATTATACAATAGAGGTAATACTGACTTCGCAATGTTTGAGTATTAGTCTGCCAGCGTTTCATGTACAGCATAGACTATTATTTGCTGGTTTAGTATATGATCTTCCGTTGCATTTTGCCCTATTACTAAATTATAAAACAATACTGATCTCAGATTAGAGCATGTCACCCAAGTATGTAAAAGTAAGGTTGTCTTGCGAAAATAAATAATAATTATGTTTAAATGGTATATTAGATGTAGCGATGAGAGTTCAATGATGCTAATATCAGTAGGGTAGACTGTCGAATCTTTCATTAACTGACCGATCTTTTTTATGAATAAAGGGTTATTACGTAAAACTTAGTATTCTGGTAGGCAATAGAACAGTTCAATCCATGTCTATGAGTTTTGGATTCTTTAGACAATCGAAACATTGCAGGAGTTTTGACGTTTCATGACGTCGTAACGTCATATAACTGCGCCAGGTTGTGGTTGGTAATCTTTTAAATCGTTGGCATATTTTATTGATACTATCATTTAATCAACTTTTTATTTGTTTCTCAGTACATAATTGAATGCAGTTAAGACGATAAAATAAACAATTCAATCGCATTACGCACATTAAAACGAACGGGTCAGTCCACAAACTTTTTGATACCTCTGATAACTTTTTTACAGTTAACTAGTGTTAAAAATCAATGGTACAAAGAATATATAGCATCACTTGCATTACACTTTGAATACCCCTTCTAAAGAGATTAATCAGTATACCAAATAAACACTCAAGTATCAATGGAAATCGGAATTGAAAATAGATTGATGAACACACGCTTTACATACTTACCACGCTGCAATAAAACTTTTTCAAACAAAAGTTAATTGAATTCATTGCAGTTATTGCCTGAAACTAATTAAAATCTTCAACTCGAGTGTCTGGGCGTTTTAAACTATTTTAATTCGTTGTTCAGGGAATTAATTTGATCGCTATTTATAATCAATATAAATGACTTACTAGTGGCATTATAGGGTCGTAACAAATAATAAGTGCATACAAAAATATGAAATTCGTAGCAAGGATTTCACATTACGATTAAAGGAATGTTTTGTGTCATGATTTTCTTGAGCATCTCAAAACATTTCTAAATGATTTCATTATTAAGTGGTCTGTTTCAAATAGGCTCATTATTGCATTATGCTTTGTTGTGAACTTGGGAAGGCAGTTTGTGTATTTTGGGTTCGTTCATCCCCATTTTGATTAAACATATAATCAACAACACAAACAAAAAGGTCTTATTTGTTATGCCTAACTTTTAAAACAATATATGATTTATAATGCTAAAAACATTTAACACATCTAATAATGATCCTCAAGGTTTTAACTTCCAATGTGGTAATGTTAAAATTGAAATGATTATCGTTAACAACCGGATTCTAGTTACAGGTAAGTTTGTACGCAATGCCTGTTACACAAACCGATCACACGATAACAGCTATATCTGCAAATACCGCACTACGCCGAATATAAAACGCTAACAGACAATAGTTAAATAATGGCCTCGTTTTTATATGCCGCCATATTTACTATAATCAAATTCCAATGTTTTATTTAACATATTCTAAAATTTATGCTTTTCTATATGCATATATAGCACGCAGTTATAAAACGAAGCCTGTTATTTAAACACATATTTGCAAAATATAAATGCAATATATTCACGGAGATAAATACATGTTTATGTTGGGTATACATACAAATGATTAAGGAGACAGTATCGAATAGATTATCAATCGACAGTAGCGGCTACATCCAATGCGTACCAGTGACCCAGTTCAAATTCAAATTCTTCAAATTTGACAAAAGTCTTATCTACTTATCTAAACTTTGTTTAATTTGAGTAATATTTGAAGCGGAACAGTCCGTGTAACTCCCGATCCTAACAGGAAGGTGTTGGTTTCTGCCGCATCCGAATCAAACAGCAAACATGATCTTAACAATTCACCAATTTCCTGCGATGATTTGTTTGAACATACTTATAGTGCATTACCTTATCGTCCGCATTTGTACCCATCTGTGTCATAAACAGTTACTGCAATATTCCTGAGAGAGAACGCAATAGCACTAAGGGACAGTGGTTAAGTACAATCAACTTTCCTTTTCTATAGTACATTCATTGTATGACATAAATGTTCTCAACGTAATTCAGAAACAAACACATTTTATAAAATAAGAACAGTATACATAAAACAGGCCAAACTCATCTCAATCGATTCATAATACCAGCAGTGCCTATTTTTTTGTACCATTAGAAAAGTATCAATTTAACCTAATCACATTACATCCGATGTATCTGATGGATTTTATGGAGCAAAGTTGAAAATATTGTTAATTTGCAAACCTTGACACATTAATATTACATATAAGAGGGTTATGGGAGAAAAGGGCAGTCATCGTTGACATACTAAACACCAAGGAAATTAACAAGGAACAAAGTGCGCGTACACAACTTAATGACAGAAATAATAAGATTATGTTAATAAAAAATACATTGTGTAGGGTCGTATGAACGTATTAAATACCTATAGAAATGTAATCAGTGCAGTGAATACTTCACATAAGTGCACACTGTATTGAACTAATTAGTTAAGCCGAAAACGGACTAATTGCAATTAACGAACATAACTTGATCGAAATCTGACTATAGGAAATCCGCCATAATTACTGTGTTGGGAATTATAATTGCAAACTAGAGTCTAAAATTAAGAGCAAAGCGTTCAAAACTATTAAATAGTAAATTGGTTTTGATAGCGTATTCTTAACAGGTATTTTCGTAACAACCAATAACATGTATAAGCTCGATATATTTTCTATATAAATCACATAAACTTTAGCAACTACACATAAATAAAACTAGATTACCAATTACAAATTAAATACGTAGCAACAAGCTTGTGAGTTAGCAGTATACCTAATAATTTCCACAGTTAAACGACTTAATGAATGCCTTACGTACTTGCTTACTTCACTCTTCACGTAACAAAAATTACAAAAGTGGGACGCCACTGTTGTGTACAAGTGGTAGCCATATAAAAATAATAATACAGAATGAGTATGTGAGTGATGTTAAATTATTTCACTCCAAGAAATTGGTAGTTTTTATGTTAAACATTTTACAAATTGGTAATGAAAATGGCAAATCAAAGAACACTTGCATCATATATTGTACAGGTACGTCTCGTATATATTGTCATACATTTTATGATAAGTCAAATAGGAACACGAATCGTCAGAAGCGAATTATATGCCAATAAATATATTGGATTGTACATTTATAAGAAACTAGTAAATTACGGATAAAATGATTCGAGGAAATCGGACAGGGCAGGCAGCACTCAACTTAGAATGTATTGAGCTATATCTAACCCTCAGTTAATTTCAAAATTAGTACTTTGATTAAAACTATGGATGGGTTCCGTGCACTTTGATTCAATCGTCGAAAAGATAGACGATTCTTATAAGTTCATAGGGTGTTCTAGAACACTTTCGTATGAAAACGGACAAATCGCATGTCCAATAAATCTCAGAGAGTGTTTCTTTGAAAGCTGAAGCGAAATATGATATGAAAGCATTATAGTTTTTCAGTTTTTGATTTTGTTAAAAAAAAATATTGTCCAATATAGCTTAATACACTTTATTCAGCCGAGCAAAGAAAACATCAACAACACAACATTAACACAATATATAGCATAGTAATAGTTGCGTTGTAAATGACTTAATATTAGTATAGTTCTTTGTAAAGTTACATTATATTTTTGAAGTGCCACATCACCGCTTGATCGTGTTGATTTCGTAATATAATATACTACGCAACCATTTAGACAATTGACTTTATAGGCATATATTTAGAACAATTCGTCTGGATTCATTTTCGGATTTGTATGCTACAATAAGATATACAATTATATAGTTTCCTTCAACAATTTTGTGATTCAAAAGTATTAATATGTACTTGACTTTGTTGTATTGTTTATTACTATTTTGCTAAGTAATATTATTTACGTGAAAAATATCCATGTGGGGGATTTGGGGTACTAAATTTCTCAATTTATTTCACATTTTAAATCACTTAATATGACACTATTTATTGATGTGAATAACGGCATAAGTAATTCGATTAAAGCCTAATTATCAAATTCTAACGAGCTTTAAATCCATTTTTTATCAACCGCCACTAGGCACTTGAATATCATTACATCTGTTGATTTATAACGTTCTCTAAATACGAGTTGATTGATTACGTATAAATTTCCAATATAACTTTCATCTCACGGTAATCGTACTGCCATGCAAAGCGAAACACATTTTTGGATACAAAAGTAATATTTATAGTGTAATAAAAATAATGTGTTCTTTCTTTCATATTTACATTGTAATCAATAATCAAAAGTAATCATACATTTCAAATACAAAATAAAGACCGAAGAACTGTCCATTTTTTATCCATGTTACTTGTATGTGTATTAAATGTGTATTATTTGACTTAATATGGCATGTCGTCTAACACATTCCATAATAAACTGTACATAGCATATACAACATGTATCGTCTTAAATTGTAGCATACAAACTTCAGTTTTAGGTTATGATCACCACAATGATAGAACATTTTCTAAATCTGTTGACTGTTGTAAATTTCTCATGTAAAATGATGAATCTACTCCAACACTCCTCGTAGGTGGATGCCTCTAGTACCGAAAAAGATTAATCATCCGAAAATTAAGTTCCTATTTAAATACAGTATTTTCTATATAAAACTGTAGTTTCAACTCCTTAATATAATCTTAATGTAGGACTTTGATGCCTCACGGAAACAATAACAAACAGAGTTCTAAATAATATTTTTATTAGATGGGTTCTTAGATTCCTGTGTAATCAAACAGGAAAATATTCCAAAAATTGTAATTTGTAATTGATACTCGAAAATAGCGATTCTCTGTATGCACTTAAGATTTCTTAAGATCCATTTCATTCAATAAATAAGGCATATCTTTGAATCTTAAATATGTGATCATCCCATTGAAATGTGTAAAAAAGGCAAAAACACTCGAGTAGAAAACCAGTATGTTAACTACACTTAACCGAATTTCTAATTGGCCACCCAATGAAATATTATATTATGCGATATATTCAGTCGATAGTTCTAAAATATTTTCATTCTATGCACTTACGTATCTATCGATTTCAAGAAACAAATTACGCGTGCATGTATGAAATCATCCATGCGGAACAGTTAGTGCAAAATGGCTTACGTGCACGTGGTTCACGTGCCCGACATGTTTGATTTTTGAAATCAGCCAAAATGTATTCTCTGTCAATTGACTTAATAAAAGGTGTTAATACTGGCGAGAATAAGTAATACGGGGCGCGCTGAGGTCGTTAGAATGACGAGTACATGTACCAGCACCAAAATCCAGACATGTACGTCAAAACGTCTTTTAGCAATAATTATAATAACGTGGGGTTTAGCTCGAATTACTGCGAGAAACATATTTTCTATCAATACAATTGGACAGTATCGGAGTTTCGATTATTTATAGTCTTCTAAAAGCATTTTCTTAAAAACTTATTTATACAATCACGTGGCAAATCAGAAATTCGTTCAATGAATGCATGCATCTGACGTCATGAGCGCGTTCCACATGGCTCATTTTTAAACATTATAGTGTTTAAAGAAAAGTCGATATACAGGGAACAAATTTATACCAAATACGATACTATTCTAGGCTGAGCACGAGGCCAACGTGCAAAAAAGCAATTTCGCACCGACCTTTACGCATGGATGATTTTGTATATGTATACGCCATTTCTTTCCAGAAATAGAAAAGTAAGTGCGTGGAATAAACAAATAACACAGCCTAAGATTTATTGATATAATTCATCAGATGATATAATATTTTTTAGGGTGGCCAATTAGAAATTCGTTTAAGTGTATTCTTTGTATTAACTTTAAGGCGAGCACTGTCGATGTTTGTTCGTCAATATGTTTTCAACTCAAACTTGCATTTGATATGCACAATGTTTAACAACATTCGAAACTATTTGACTTCCATCGAAACCTGAGTACATGAGCGGTACTTTGAGCTCGTTGGGAATTTTAAATCTCATGAGCAGTTCGTGTGGACGTCCGACGATCTCTTTACATAAAGTCCATTATCCGATTATTCTTATGAATTGTTTTACTAACATCTTTTGAATTACATGTAGAAGCAATACATCGAATTACACAGAAACATTGTAATGCGTGTCATCCGTATATCATTTCAAATAACATCAACTATTCTGATAAACATGCCGAACACAGTACGAACATTGGCACCTTATATAGTATACAGTACTATTTTACTCTTGGGGAAATTGGTGTATTTTCAGTTGATACAATCATGTTTCATTAAGATTTACCAAAAGTCAGTAGAGATCAAATAATGCGTGCAGGTTTCTTCGTGGAATTACTTGGTAGTGCAATAAATTTAGTTGTCGCCAGTTTAACTACGTTACATATATACAATTATATAGTTTCCTTCAACAATTTTGTGATTCAAAAGTATTAATATGTACTTGACTTTGTTGTATTGTTTATTACTATTTTGCTAAGTAATATTATTTACGTGAAAAATATCCATGTGGGGGATTTGGGGTACTAAATTTCTCAATTTATTTCACATTTTAAATCACTTAATATGACACTATTTATTGATGTGAATAACGGCATAAGTAATTCGATTAAAGCCTAATTATCAAATTCTAACGAGCTTTAAATCCATTTTTTATCAACCGCCACTAGGCACTTGAATATCATTACATCTGTTGATTTATAACGTTCTCTAAATACGAGTTGATTGATTACGTATAAATTTCCAATATAACTTTCATCTCACGGTAATCGTACTGCCATGCAAAGCGAAACACATTTTTGGATACAAAAGTAATATTTATAGTGTAATAAAAATAATGTGTTCTTTCTTTCATATTTACATTGTAATCAATAATCAAAAGTAATCATACATTTCAAATACAAAATAAAGACCGAAGAACTGTCCATTTTTTATCCATGTTACTTGTATGTGTATTAAATGTGTATTATTTGACTTAATATGGCATGTCGTCTAACACATTCCATAATAAACTGTACATAGCATATACAACATGTATCGTCTTAAATTGTAGCATACAAACTTCAGTTTTAGGTTATGATCACCACAATGATAGAACATTTTCTAAATCTGTTGACTGTTGTAAATTTCTCATGTAAAATGATGAATCTACTCCAACACTCCTCGTAGGTGGATGCCTCTAGTACCGAAAAAGATTAATCATCCGAAAATTAAGTTCCTATTTAAATACAGTATTTTCTATATAAAACTGTAGTTTCAACTCCTTAATATAATCTTAATGTAGGACTTTGATGCCTCACGGAAACAATAACAAACAGAGTTCTAAATAATATTTTTATTAGATGGGTTCTTAGATTCCTGTGTAATCAAACAGGAAAATATTCCAAAAATTGTAATTTGTAATTGATACTCGAAAATAGCGATTCTCTGTATGCACTTAAGATTTCTTAAGATCCATTTCATTCAATAAATAAGGCATATCTTTGAATCTTAAATATGTGATCATCCCATTGAAATGTGTAAAAAAGGCAAAAACACTCGAGTAGAAAACCAGTATGTTAACTACACTTAACCGAATTTCTAATTGGCCACCCAATGAAATATTATATTATGCGATATATTCAGTCGATAGTTCTAAAATATTTTCATTCTATGCACTTACGTATCTATCGATTTCAAGAAACAAATTACGCGTGCATGTATGAAATCATCCATGCGGAACAGTTAGTGCAAAATGGCTTACGTGCACGTGGTTCACGTGCCCGACATGTTTGATTTTTGAAATCAGCCAAAATGTATTCTCTGTCAATTGACTTAATAAAAGGTGTTAATACTGGCGAGAATAAGTAATACGGGGCGCGCTGAGGTCGTTAGAATGACGAGTACATGTACCAGCACCAAAATCCAGACATGTACGTCAAAACGTCTTTTAGCAATAATTATAATAACGTGGGGTTTAGCTCGAATTACTGCGAGAAACATATTTTCTATCAATACAATTGGACAGTATCGGAGTTTCGATTATTTATAGTCTTCTAAAAGCATTTTCTTAAAAACTTATTTATACAATCACGTGGCAAATCAGAAATTCGTTCAATGAATGCATGCATCTGACGTCATGAGCGCGTTCCACATGGCTCATTTTTAAACATTATAGTGTTTAAAGAAAAGTCGATATACAGGGAACAAATTTATACCAAATACGATACTATTCTAGGCTGAGCACGAGGCCAACGTGCAAAAAAGCAATTTCGCACCGACCTTTACGCATGGATGATTTTGTATATGTATACGCCATTTCTTTCCAGAAATAGAAAAGTAAGTGCGTGGAATAAACAAATAACACAGCCTAAGATTTATTGATATAATTCATCAGATGATATAATATTTTTTAGGGTGGCCAATTAGAAATTCGTTTAAGTGTATTCTTTGTATTAACTTTAAGGCGAGCACTGTCGATGTTTGTTCGTCAATATGTTTTCAACTCAAACTTGCATTTGATATGCACAATGTTTAACAACATTCGAAACTATTTGACTTCCATCGAAACCTGAGTACATGAGCGGTACTTTGAGCTCGTTGGGAATTTTAAATCTCATGAGCAGTTCGTGTGGACGTCCGACGATCTCTTTACATAAAGTCCATTATCCGATTATTCTTATGAATTGTTTTACTAACATCTTTTGAATTACATGTAGAAGCAATACATCGAATTACACAGAAACATTGTAATGCGTGTCATCCGTATATCATTTCAAATAACATCAACTATTCTGATAAACATGCCGAACACAGTACGAACATTGGCACCTTATATAGTATACAGTACTATTTTACTCTTGGGGAAATTGGTGTATTTTCAGTTGATACAATCATGTTTCATTAAGATTTACCAAAAGTCAGTAGAGATCAAATAATGCGTGCAGGTTTCTTCGTGGAATTACTTGGTAGTGCAATAAATTTAGTTGTCGCCAGTTTAACTACGTTATACAGCCTACACAATCAAAATTACACGTTCTTCACAACTCGATGACACTAATGAAATTACTGCCGTACTAGAATATCCAAATGATGCCTAGAAGGGTATGCAGTTTTATGGGATATTTTAGGTGATGTATCTTATTTATTATTGTAAGATGTAACAGTAATGCAGAATCGACGTTGATATTGCGTATAGAAATAAGGCGAAAAGGACGACCTGTATCATAACTGTAACTAATATGGCATAATGTATAATATGTCTAACACATAACACATTCGAACGCGGAAATATAATCATTGAAAATAAGACTTTATAACAAAAACTTTAGGAACAATTTAGGATACCGCGAGTATCTCGCAATGTTTTGTTGGGGAACTGGAAGTGCAAACAAACACCTTATGTGCTGCAGTGGATGAACATAAACATTGCAATCGGAATGATGTGCCTGCATTACACTGCCAAGCAGTATGGTTATGAATTCAAGAATAGGTAAGATATGACACTTTGTCGAATCACTGACGTCATGTAAATTAACTAGTCTGTACATTGGTTAACTCCGCATTTAGTTGTTTTGTTTCGTTGTATTGGCTTTGCGAACTATGTATATTTGCAACAGAGTGCAATGTTTTGTCTATAACTGTAGCCTCTACACCACTCAGATACACTATTTTATTTACATTCAGAATAACCTTATCAGACATAATTTCATTATAAGACACATTTTTGTAATACTCCTTACATGTAAGTGCTCCTTGTCACTTGGGTTCATCCGAAATGATTGAATCTGATATACGTCTATTCTAGACGCCTTTGTTTTAGCGATACTTGTTAAACTAGGATTGTCTGCAAATGGCTGCGTATCTTAAGTTGTTTCGTTGTCTTACAAACATACAACATACAAAGAGAGATGCATTTTGATTTTAACTATGCAAGTCCTAATATCACCACAAAATCAAAACGAATATCTTATAACAGTCAATAACCATCGTGCAAGAATTGTGCACATATACTACGCACACATGCATGGATTTGATTGAAATCTCGAAAAAACGATACACATGCATTAAACAGGTATCTGTTTTAGTCATTATGTTAGTGCAATATGACGTTCACGTCAATCACAGTATTTTTCTTGAATGACATTCGGATTGTTTTGCCCTTTATATGTACCCACTACTTTTTCTTCAAGTTCAAATCATTGCGAAGGTTTGCCATCTTGATGTTAGATACAGCACGCCACAATGGCTGCACCTTTGCTTGATTTTGGAAATCAGATTGCCGTTGTTCGCAACCAGATACATATTTTCTGTAACTTCAAGCTCGATTGTTTATCTGCCTTTGTTTTGCCCTTTATATGTACCCACTACTTTTTCTTCAAGTTCAAATCTTTGCGAAAGTTTTGCCATCTTGATGTTAGATACAGCACGGCACAATGGCTGCAACTTTGCTTGATTTTGGAAATCAGGTTGCTGTTGTTTGCAACCAGATACATATTTTCTGTAACTTCATGCTCGATTGTGTTTCTGCCTTTGCTGATAAAACGTATGGATTTTCCCCTTGATTTATTTAGTGATGTTTATTATTGAAGGAATGGAAACATGCCTGTTATATATGCATTTGTTTATTTACCAAATCTTAGAAATAGATTTATACCGTCATATTTAGAACATGACGTTTACATAACGTAGTATATAATCACGTTTAAACTGATAGATTACATATGCTAAAGCAATATGATTAGGCACCCAAACGCCTAAAAAAGTAAGCAGTGTTTGCGTATTCAAATATATCATTTCACATTCAATCATATTTTATTGAGTCTGACAAGTATATATTTTATGTTTGATTTCAATCACTAAACGCCCGCTATAGTAACTAATCATTCGACATAACTATTTCGTGGTACACTAATGTTAGCAATAAATAACTCTCTCGCTGACGTTAATTATTGTTTTAGTTAACAATACTACTATAAAAACAACTGCATAGGACGACCATGATACTGGGTGAGTTTTGTTATTTTTGGCATCTGTTTCGGGGGAATCCAATTTAAGATTTACTGTTTCAAATGGCGACACAAGCCAACTTAAGAGACAAAAACATAGTCATATGTGAGCTATTGGCACGATAGACTCCGCAATTCACCCATACGTATCAACAGTGATTAATTTACAAAAGGCACATAATGTCAAAAGCACTTATACATTTTGAAGTTGATTGACTTCATGACATGTTCATGTTTATGGTTTACGTTGTAAAATGGCAATTGACAAAAGGCGCACTCTCTCAATAACCGCTGAAAGGTGTTGAAACCGTAACAGAATAAGTTATTATACTAGGCAAGCCACACCTCTTGTTAAAATCCGACCCGTTGCGTGGAATATCCTTATCCTAAAAAGCAGCTCGTGGTGGAACCACATAATCTTATGTTAAAAGCAAGCAAGAAACACATAAATGTATTCCATTTCTTTCTTCGCCAATAGCTCTCTTTTATCTGATTGGCAACTCTTCACTGGTATGTTTGCTGAAAAAAACTGACATGAGTTAGATTTATACATTTATATCATCAGGTTACACTGAAGAAACATACATTTGTACTAAGGTATCTACTTGTTATGTTGTTCTCAACCTGTCCATTCAGTGGAAGGGCGTTTTACAAAACGTTTAGATGTGTGGCTTGAATGATTATTGAAAAAAATCAATGGTATTTTAGTACATTTCTTATGTGACTATGGGCGTATTGTCTCTTCGCATTATACGTATGATCATGAATATTGTCACATTATTGTATATACGTGAATACGTCCATTAGATGCATAGTATAACTTGATTTATTAGTGCATTCTGTCTTGATAGATTTAGGTTAACTGTTATTCAGGCTGCACATAAGCACTTCGTTAAATTGCAGCTTATAATCTCGTGTAACTGAATTGCCTAAAGCTGTTCTCTTGCAAGAACAATCAGCCTCGCTTGATACATGCGTAAAGAATTAAATTACGTTTGACCCAATTTGATGATTCGGTTATGTTGAATCACATATACATGTACATGTATATTGAGCTTAAAATAGTCTGTGTTATGAATTGATATTTCACGTCCGTCATATGGTAAATAAGCATTATAAAGACCGTATACTTCATGGATAGTTTGACAATAATACTATTATGCACCATATTAAGCATTTGTATTTCCCAAACATCTTTGACCTATTCGGCGTATTCCTATGGCATTTATTACCTCTTAAATAGTGATGGTTATTTAGCAATATTGAAGTTTTCAATAAATACATCGCAGTTTTATTACGAGTTAAAACAAACATTTATATCACCCCTTCATTTTTAGAAGTATATTTTTAGAGTATGATGTGTTCAAATATAAACTTTTGAAGGTGCTTTTGCACTTATTTACACCAGAGGTATTTACATAAAGCCTCGACTCCATGTGCAATACAGGAAATGTTCCGACTTGTAACTTTAACCTCGAAATTTCTGAACTGGTCCCGCAGCATCATTTCGGATTCAATCTTTTGGAGTAGGCCACGTGGTACCAGTCCAAAAATTTTCTATAGCAATGCTAATGCATTTCATGATAAAAAACTTATTTTGGATGAACGACTCAATATATCTTGTTTATGGTAAATTCTATATCACGCAATATATCTTACATAATTTCTATTACATCAAAAATGAATATGAAATGCATTTACAGAGCATATAATGTCAATAAGTTTCATATAGTCGCCAATATTACTAAATTTTGAATGAATCAAAGTACATCAAATAAATTGAATGTAATGGAATAAGTTTAAACTGATTTATTTCTCATTGATAAATAATCCAGCTTCTGCTTCGCATACAAATCAATTTCTAAGAGTGTTCCAGGCGAATACATAGGCAGTATCTTATGCCAATAAAAAGGCATTAATTAAATATGATAATATGGTAAGTGTTGTTTCATTATCTAAGAAGGAGTTGTTATAATATATAAGCGGTACCAGTAATCATGAACAAGTCATGCAAGACAAATACTGTATAACAATATGAGTTGGTAGTAGTACAACTCACCCTGAAACTGTTGCCATAATTTCTATTAACGTCATCAAAATTCGTTCAATACGTATTTTCGTCGTCGAATGAGAAAACGTTTTGTCTCAAGCGTTTGCAAGAAATATCATAAACACGTCATGCAAGATATATACATTATAAGAATTTTATTTGGTATTTGGTATTTCAATTCACCCTGTAACTGTTGACATAATTTATATAACTGTATCACATTTTGTGCAATACCTATTTTCGTACGTACGAAAGTGTCCGGTCAAATATATGTGACATATTACATCATCTACATTTGGCGTACCTTTCTTTTAATGCAGAGATTATTCTGTATAACGTATTATACACTATGCATCTAAATATATTTAAGTAAACAAATAAATCATTTGCATTTGACAGCTGATCATAATAAATTAGGCAGGATATAAAAACTAGGTCATATTTAATGACAATGTATGTGTCTGTGGTTGTCTGTTTGTGAGAAACCCCGATTTAGGATTAGCATTTTAAGCTATTGCTGATTTAGTGTCGTTATCAGTTAATCTGTTTGAGAAACAGACATTGCTTTCAAGCTTACCTGTAACACTAATGCTGTTAACGATAAAGAATTGTATTCGTCGGGAGAAAAGTAGCATGTTCCTAGTCATGTAAGCGTTAGTATTAAGTGTTGATCGACCCATTTTTAAGCTTGACTGAATTTTAAATTGTAATGTATCAAATTAAAGCTAATACGTGTACCAGGTTATTTGATATACAGTTTACTATTGTTTACCAATGTACAAAGAAGATATAGCACCACTTGCATTACAATGTGAATACCCCTTGTAATGAGATTAAGCAGCATACGAAATAAACACTTAAGTATCAATGGAAATTGGAATTTGAAAACAGCTGGATGAACAAACACTTAAAATACGTTTAATGTTGCAATACTATTTATTCATTCAAACGTTAATGGATTCCCTAGCATTCATTGCCTGAAACTAATTTAAATCTTCAACTCGAGTGTTGGGGCGTTTGTAACTATTTTAATATGTTGTTTTTGGGAATTAATTTGATCACTATTTATAATCAATATAAATGGCTTACCCATGGCATTAAATGGCCGTAACAAATAATGAGTTCATACAAAATGTGCATTTTGAAGCATGAATTACACATTACAATACAATGAATGTTTTCTTTTTTGAATTACTTGCACATCTTATAAGATTTCTAAATGATTTCATTGTTAACTGATCTGTTTCACAGAGGCTAATTTTTTATTATGCTTTGTTGTTGTAGTGTACATTGTACACGACAATAGTAGCAAGTGTGTTTTGGGTTCGTTCATCCCTTAATTGAATAAATATACATAATGTACATTAACAACAGAAACGAAGGTACTCTTCAATAGTGTAAATACTAACCATAATGCAAGCAGTAAAAGTCCACCAATCATAGGCTAATCTACTTCAATGAATCACCATCATTAGCTAAACCTACATGTAGTATAGTCACAGACATGGCATAAGTCGAAACAATCAATCATTTATAATGCTCGAAAACATTAAAATAATCAAATAATGACTCAGAAGGATTTAAGATTGTTAGTGTTAAATCGTTAACAGAAACAATAATTTTACAGCTAAGTTTGTACGCAATGCCTGATACACCATCCGATAAAAAAATTAACGGTACTAAATCTGCAAATTCCATTCTATGCTGAGCATAAAACACTAGAAGACGAAAACACAAACATTGCTAAGTCCGTGCTACTTCTATCGTATAATGTCCTCATTTTATATCCCGTCATTATTTAATACGATCAGCAGTCAAATTCTGTTTTATTTGACATAATCTAAAGTTTATGCACACTCTAAATGCATAATGTTTAATATAGCACACCGTAATGAAACGAAGCATGTTATTTAAACAAAGGTTTGCCAAATATAAATGTAATATAATCACGGAGATTCATCCTACAAAAATACTTCTGGCACGAATTGTGATGCCGTTATCAGCATAAAGATAAGTATGCCAACAGTTACAGAGTAAGTTGAAATATTACCAATCTATTTTTGATATCACATTTTTCTATTATTTATTTAACTTGTGTAAGAAAGTTCTCGCAATACATGTAACTTGCGGCAACCAGCGCTCTGGAGGGAATTAGTGTAGACACGTGGTATATATATCAAAATAACGTGAAATTGTTGTAGACATGTACATACAAAAATTCATTTCATATCAGTATCATATTGTGGTGGGGTAAATAAACTAAGATTTATACGCTATTCTGGGACAATCCATGTATTTATGACTAAACGAAACAAACGTTCGCTCATAAAAACATATGTATATAATAATCACATGTGTGCATACGGTTGACCATTTTTCGGTTGTGTATATAAATGATAAAATGGATCGTAATATCTAATTCATTATGATACCACTGAAGTGACTACATCTAGTGCACACCAGTGATTAAGTTTCAAATCTTATCTACTATTCAAGTTTGTTTAAGATAGAATATTGTTCAAGCGCTATAAATAGGCCATGTTACACATGATCTGTCTCGGAAACTATTTGTTTCAGTAGTATTCGAGTGATATAGCAATGTAGCAAACATGATCTTTACAATTATTTAATTATCAGAATACTGAACTAACCAGATTAACCCAACCATTAGTGCACCACATGTCATATTTATATGTCGTTAGTTCAAAACCAACCCTGCCTAATTGCGTGTTTTTGTGATCATTTGTTTCGACATACTTATAGTGCTGCCCTCTATCGTCCATATGTGTAACCTATGCTGTATTATTTTTTGTTTTAACATTCTTGTGACAGAACATAATACGAGAAAAACATGTACCATGGAGCAGTGGTTTGGGAAAATCAACTCTCCGTTTATGACATACAAACAGTATTAGCGGTGTAAATCAGAAACGATTTTTTTAAAAGACCGGCAGTATACAGAAAACCGATAAAATCCTTCAAATTTATTTACGTTAGTAGATCTGGAAATACAATATTTATTTTACCATTAGAACATTATTAATTTAACCTAATTACATTACAACCGATGATTATGATGGACTTTATTTTATTTGACAGTTAGTTATCATGTCTACTGCATAAATGCTATTCAGCTATCATGCTGTGTAAATGCTTTTTATATACAGTTTTAATGTTATAGAAATTATGTAATATCATCAGTTTAAATATGCCTTAAGATACATTAAGTTGTGGATCAAACGTAAGGTAATCTGTATCGTGAAATATGTTCTCTTTGTCAGAGTACGGGGCTGCAATTAGTGTACGTGATGTTTTACTCAATTTTGCATAGATGCATGGCTAATACTCACTTTGACTTTCGTGACATAACATTTTGGTTTATTCCTGAATGTTGATATACTAATATTTCAGCTAATGTACATTTGTAATCTGATTTTACGAACCTTGCATTTATGTTGCATATCGTAAACCTTGGTCTTACCGCACTCGTTCTAAAACATAAAAGTTGTAACATATTCAATTATTATGCTTTAATAGAACATGTAATATGTTAGAATTGTACTTTATGCAATATTTATGTATTTTTGATATGTTCTATACCATGAACAATGCAATTTTAACGATGATACATCATTGGCATGTGAGAGAATCATCGAAACAGCACATACATGTTTAGGTGCTTACTGTTTATAACTTATTGAAATAATAACTTCATACTGAAACTGAACTCAAATATAACAATAATTTAGAGTACAAACAATGTAACTCAAGGGTGGAAAACTAAAAGAATAAGTATTGTGTGGAAATGCGTTCTAGTTTATACCAGTACAATTAATTCATAGATTAGGATAAACATTTGGCTCAAAGAATATATATGCGCAACTCATAAATTATACTACATGTACAAGTTTTTGTACTATGTAAACAGGCATTGGGTTTACTTGATTATTGACTGAACAATTTGTCAATTGAAAGGAAATAAAAAACAACTGTTAAATAGTTTTAATACAATGTAAAACAACTGAAAAAGAGTGGTTACGTCAATGGCATACATTATTCCCACTTTACAAACTCAATACATGCAAACTATGTAGCAGACACATTCCGAAATTCGAAATTAAATGGTTTGCCAGAACTACATGTATGCAGACACTGTATTTCTATTGCAGTTTTATGCTCATCCGGCACATTTATTTGCACTTAGAGTACCTAAACAACACTATGTGATAGGCAAAACAATGTACTGGTGGTTAAGCAAATCTTGAATCTTTCCTAAAGTTTTTGTGATTCTATGTTATATTGAATGAAGATGCTTCCGCACTAGACTGTTTTTTGTATCTGTATGTGCCAATCAGATAGGGAATAATAGACAACGATAGAATGTAACATTCGCCTCGTGATACAGGTGTTTTATACAAACATTTGTAACGTATTTGATCTCATTTCGACATAAACAGCATTCAAGACGTTTGATTAAGATCATTTTATGTATATTAAAACGCCATGTCTCCCAGAAAACTGTAATTGATACGAAATTAATTTACATCCAAGTACTACTCAAATTCTCATAAAAACGAAGTTTGAGCCATAACTTTCAATCCCGTTTATTAAAACATACTTTATAGCATTTATGTTCATAATAATTGTCAAGCCTTATAATAAGTGAACGACGAACGCCACCGTGCAAGTGTGTTTCGTAAAATATATATTATATACACTGTCTACTAAAATCAACACATTGTGTAGTTTGAAGGACTTATGTCACAACTCTTCATTAACAACAATACACACTGAGCGGCAATGTAAACGCAACACTTTTTAAACTTGCATATTTCCGTAAGCCTTAAACTTGCAAACTTCAAATTTTGTATATTCTCTTCGATAGAGATTATGTACAGAATACAGCTTATTCCGTGAAATTACAACATTTTTCCGTGAGAAGATGGGTGACTTGATATTTCCTCGCATATTGGGTAAACGTTTTGAAAAAAATGGCTGGATAAGTCGGAAAAAAATTAGTCGAAAACATGGTGCGTATGTCAAAGATAGATCGGTCGGTATGCTCTTGGATGGGGTGTCAATACGAAAAGTCGGTTTTACGTTGGTTTAAATCAATGGAATATTTTTTTAATAACACAAGTTTGAATACTTATGCACCTGTAAAGAAATATAAAAATGCATTAGAAGTCGTAGGATGTACGGATTGTTTAATGTTTAATTCAAGTGCGATTACTATTGGATAATTATCCTCCCGTTTTAAGATCTATCACAAAACTGTTACAGTAAATTGCATTATTGGATATAACTGAACTTGTCTACTTGCTCAAGTTTTGATTTGAATTCAAATGTAACCGTAATTTGTGTTATAAAATTTAAGCACGCATTTTAAAAGCGCAATTTTCGCCATTGAATGCAATACACACTCTTAAAAGAATACCCGTGGCGTTCATGCAATTAATGCAGTAACAAATTTAGTTCAAAGATAATACAATTATATCAATCTTTAACGAGCAGTTTGGAACATTCGTTTATAGCCGTCAAATTTTGAAGCAATGTTACTTGACTACATGTAATTACTCACGAGTTGCCTCCCTTCCACGATAAAAGAAATATATGGATATAATAGTGCATGTTTTCAACGAATGTTTTGATAGTGCGCGTAACAATGTACATGTCCATTAACAGTACCTGGACCTCGCATAGCCCTTCAGCATGAATGGAACAGCACCCACAAGCATTCCATGACTGTTTCATACGATTAATATGTCGTAGATGCACACATTGCATCGCTTCTGACAATGGTTTAACAAGATTGAAAAATTGCAACTTTCTGTTTTACACTGACCCGAATACAACTGGTACACAACCATGTTGCTAAAAATTATTTTTCTGATTCAAAGGCATATTCACACTTCACATGCATGTATTTATTCTATGATTAAATATTTCGATGTTTACACAATTATTAAAATTGTTATGCTATACATATTGTACTAGCTAAGTGTTGCGTTTTTATTGCCGCTCAGTGTACATTTTACGACACAACACATTTCCATTTTGCAATGGAAGGATGTTGCACTATAATAGAAATGTCAAGGCTCTTACAAATGTTGCCAACGGAACTGGAGTACAAGATGACATATTGGACGTTCAGTTATGTTTAACGATTAGTACATCGATAGCCTGCCACAGAAATCTCTATGAAATGACAAAGAATGGCGCAGACATTTTGAATGGATAGCTTTATACACATACACCATAATATCAGACTTGTATACAACATATGTATTGTATTATTTGTAATAATTTTAAATACTGACAACAGCACATATGTTCAATTTTAACGAAAACGATCAGATTTGTTTGTCAGTCATATTCATTTAGCACTACTTAAAGCCTGTTCAAAAACAACTTTGCGGTCTATTAGCATGTATTTGGCAGGCTACGGTCGTGGCATTTGTTTTTCGAAACGTGGGAATGAAGAAAGGAGTAAGTATGTCACACGCACAATTTCCCGTGATCGGGAATGAATGCGTGCATCGTACGTTGTGCATATCACAAGTAAGCTGTACGTGTCTACAGCTTACGACCTCCTTGCGATTGTCAGGTTATCGTACGGAGACAGTAGTGGCACGCATTGCTCATGTGCATTATTCTTACGTGTGAAGTTTGCCGTAATAGGGACACGAGTCGAACATATTGGAACGAATCCATAGACCTACCTCAGATCGCACGCAGCAAAATGTACTCATACCCGAAAGGTCCTTCGTCGTGTATATGTGCTCCCAAATATATACAGGTGTTTGACACATCACGTACGGATTTTTAGTTTTGCCTATGTGTGTGCACATAGACAGCACGTAATTACACCTGTAATTGCGCTGTTTGTGACCACAGCTTTAACTCAACGCCGACTTGGAGTCTACATTGATCTCGCAAAAACGTGTGTAATATATCACCCAAACACCCTATACAATTATATAACCTTCCATGAATCGGTTGTATTGTACTAATAGTGCCATAACGTTGTGAATGGGTGTGTTTATAATTATGTGGTTTACACATTAGGTTCCACAATCAAGTTAAACTGCCGCCTTCGTACCAATTATGCGCTCGAAGGAAGCATGTTCGATGGAAACATGAACGTAATAATTTGTCTCTACAAATGTTTACTAAATAGTATGATCTGAATATACATCTTAATACCAAAGATATTAAAACGTTGTTGTAATAAAATATTACACGCAAATGTTCCTGTCTTGCATAGGAATCAGTGATGTTATTAGAAAGTAATCATTTGATGAACAAATTACAACGTTCTTGATAAATTCGCCACACTAAATATATTCCAATGTGAGTTACTACAATATGCAATAAGTATGATGTATTAAATATAGCAAGCGATATGTCCTTAGTTACGAGCAGATCAAAACTTCATATTCTGTAAGAGCTACAGTACAATCGACCTCCAAGTCATCCACAAACGTACGATTCATGTGTACAACTAACTTGTTAACAAATGAATGTGCAATATATTAGCAGATAATACCTGTATATAAAGCCGCAATACAGGTTATAAAAAATGGGATGCACGTAGAACTATAATTGACTGTTACATTTGTAAGTACAAACCACTTAGGAAACGATAAATCATTCCAATTTTCTTATATCCAGATTATAAAAATGAAATGTAAGGTAATGCAACGTAAATGGTATTGTATGACACGTGTTGGGGATTTGCAATACTACGTTATCATTCCAAACAAGATGCAAGTGCATGATCGAATGCACATAGTCAACTTGTAGTTACACTGCATACTACAGTTAAATTCCATGCAGTATTTTATAATTTTTATTTTATCCCACTGTAGTTTTAAATAAGGAATCTTGAATGAGTGCACATTCAATACCATTTTTGTTAAACAAGTTGGCAAAACAATATGACACGAGGCTCTGTCGAACGTCATATTGTTTTTGTCGACGAGCTTAATAAAAAATGGTTAAAAATGAGCATGAATGTAAGATTCTAATTATCATATAACCTTAGTTAACACTAAATATCTTAGAAAAATGATGATGTATGATGCATATGTTCATGAGGTTTCAAACAACATTGAGTGATACTTGGAACGTGACGCACGGACTTTGTGGGTGACTAACGGTCGATTGAAGTCACGGATTGGCTTACGTTACATCACCCTGAACCAATCAACCAACCGCCGTCAAGCTAATTTAAATTTTTATGGAATGGGTTAGGAGTGCATTACGACATTTCCGGCACGGCTTTAATCCACTCCCACACCGCAGGTTATGTGATAAACCTTATTATGTAACTCATGTTTGGGGCATTCACTCGGTTGGTACAATAAAACAATATACACGACCGTTTAATTGTTGGCACTAAATAATGTTTATAGTAATACGAAATGCTATTTAAATAATACGTATTGCAAATGTGAGCAACTTAATTTAATCAGCCTGAAGTAATTTTAAAACGCTTGTTCTGAAACACTCTGATTACATTATTACTCAAATGTTGGTATATTACTGTTCGCATGACAAAGGTGTATAGTGTTTACAAGTCAATAAATGAACTTGTTGAATATTTTTTTTAAAAAACATATACATACTACGAATGCCTCACTGTAAGGTTTAAATTTATGTAATCAGAGGTACAGGTATTAATGTATCGCCTAAGTTCTGATATATACTTTTTAAGCACCCCTTGTTCACTCAGATATTAATGGAAATCGACTGTTATTGATAATTGATACAAACAGCGCATATCAGGTGCAAGTTCTGAATTTAAAACAAATAAACAAATAAACGCATCAGAAAGCTCTCGGGTTGCTTTAAAACGCATTCTCACAGATGCTATAGTTAATATATATACAGTATTATCTTCAATAATTAAAAACATCTACTCGAGTGTTATAGGCGTTTGAAACACATAACAATGCGTAATTTGAAGCTGATTTTCTTGAGCACACCCGAAAAAATAGTTTAGTATTTTATTGTCTCATTAAATTTGATTAGATTTCTAATTCTGAAAAGCTTACCTGACATTTACTAATCAAACATGTGTGATTATTTTAAACATTGAAATGGGTGTATGCATTTTATAAAGAACGACAGCTTATTGTGACATACTGTTACTTAGTCTTAAAAGGTTGCTTAGTAATAGCAATCCGTTAATTGATGTAGATTATAAAATTAATACGTTAGGTGAGCTATGTGCTACCATACTAAATGAACAAAAACGGATCAAATAAGTGCATTTACGTCACTATCTTATTGTACTGCATTCTCTATTATACAAATATCTAATTGAAATACCATCTCATACATGCACATTTAGTGGTAGAGAATTCGTTTCTGACTAATCAAGATACTTCTATAATGTAATTATGGTGTTTGCTAAAGTTACTAGTCCCCTTTGATTTGCAATTCCGATTACCCATTTATAAAGGTTATCATAATAAGGTTTGCCAATTTCTTACTGTGAAGTAATTTAACACAACACGTATATTCTCATTTCATTTTTCATCTCGATGATTGCCACTTTTACCCAGCAGTGAAGAGTAAAGTTAGCAAGTTCATATTTCATGAATATTGATCATTAAACAGTGTAATTTATTGCTAATTATTTATATCATTTATCGCCCAGTATTGATTTCCGAATTAATAACTCTTATTTAAATACGTGCAGTTGCTTAATATAGGATTTGCACATAAAACACCGACTACGCATTTGATTATTGCGGTACCCTATCTTATAAGTACAGTGTTTGCTATTTACCCAATTAACAATTTAATAGTGACGAACGTTTTGCACTGAACAATTAACTCCTGCAAACACGTACACATGTATTATCATAAACTGTAGTAATGACATTGCTATTGTCAGATTACAATCACGTTCTTTAATTACATTCGGTCTCAATTAGTTCAGTGCCGTGTGCACTAATGTTTTATTGCAGTGATGACATTTCTAGAAAATGTCTCAAATGGCAAATTCATAGTTAAAGATACTTCGAATTATATCATATTCTGATGCGTCCAATAAATGTAAATCTAGCACAGCAGTACTAATAGTTGACATAAATCATACATATAAGCGTCTTATATAAGTTCCTATGGTTCTGTCTGGAATAATATGATTAATGAGATAAACTACGTAAAACAAGGAACGCTTTTAAGGACTCTGAGACACAGCATGCTGTCTGGTGGCTGTATTTGGTTTAAATGTGACGTATTTCTCTCAACATGATATAGTCAGGTTTTTATTAAACTGTCGTATTGAGACTGTTTACTTCGGACGTTTAAATATAATACCCGATTTTTAGATAAATTATATTATCATTTCGTATTCATCCATGCTACTTTTTATACCATGATATCATTGTACTTTAAATTATTTCGCGTAACGTTGTTATAGAAAACAAATGTTTGGGCAACCTTTGATAAGTAACGATCGAAGATTCCATTGGCAAATTAACCAATTGAAATTGAATACAAACCAACCCCATTGAAGTTCTGATTGTGACCATGTGGTCAATGTGGAAGTTTGGTAATCTACTCACTCCAAGTATGTCATTTTTTCTACATGGTTGTACATGTTATTGATTTATATGAGGCAACAAAATACATTTCGCGTTATTCAATAACACATATTTGTAAGACAATTTCCTGTTATAGACGAATATCCTATAGTATTACGCGGAGAACGATGTATATACTGATAGGTACCAATCCCCTATGATGCTCTGAGGATACTATTGGATTAAACTGGCTTTATATAAATCTCTCCTTGAGTTTAATCGTAATTATTTCTAATGAATCGGTCTGTGATAGACAATAAATTTTAGATCACTAATGAATATAACGTTGTAGTTTTGACTGATGCATGATAAATACTGTCTATTAACGAAGATACTGCTCTACATTGAAAATGCACTGTGTATTGTACTATGCAGTTGTTTAGTAAGTCTAGTACTGTATTTGACAGAAATAGTCTCGGTGTAATTTAGAAACAAACTTTGTAAAAGACGGTCAGTATTCTTCAAACCGATAACACTCATCGTATTCAACAGTGTCATATCTAGTTTACCATTAGAAAAGTTTTAATTTAATTTATCCACATTAGAACCGATGTAGTTTATGGACTTTATACAAATTAAGTTATTGTTACGTGCATCGGCTCCAACTCCAACAACTTCACAAAATGAAGGTTACATACCGACTACCACCACCAGTGACACAAAAGCACAAACTATTTGTAACAGGTTCTAACGTTGGACCCAGAACGTATCCACAAGTACACTGTGGTACAACCACTTAATACAATGTCATGCAAATATGCAACAATCGGCTATTTACGAATCACGATGTATACTCGCGGTCACCTTGCGTAGCTTTCAAGAATGTTTCTACTCATACAAGCGTCGCAACAGAACAAACGTTCAATCTTGGGCGTTGTACCTAGTCCATACAACACATAGTGACTAGTACCACGATCACAATAAAGGCGAGAAACTAAATATGCAAGTTTGAAAACTAAAACAACGAGAGTTTCAACCACAGCAATCGCATTTATACCTCCAGGCAGTTCGAACTCAACTACCTACACAAACAGTATGCAGATTGACTGTCCGATTCGAATTTTTCACAGCGCTATCGGCTTCTCTACAACGTTAACCAACAAGCAACACCTGATATATGGTAACAACCCGGCAACACCACATCTATGCCTGAACAAAAAAACCTCGGGCACAGGATGGTTTTGTATAAAACTGGTAAAGCACAAAGCTCAAACCAAGACCCAAATCCGTCAAAATCACTGCAACCAGGCAATTAAAGATCCTAGTTGGCAGAATGATTTTGACAACTCGGTATGACCAAATATGTGCCTGAACCAAATACCCATGCCGACAGAAAGTATTTGCATTATTATGTCATTTACGTTCAAAATGTGTCCCACATAACTTTCCTGGCGACAATGTCCGACTGATGGTGTTTTGGTCAAGTAAGAAATGACAATGGAATAAACGTTATACATCAAAACAACTCTTTTTTATAAATTAAAATGCTTAATTTGCTGGCTTAAAATGAGAAGATCGAAACTACTACGTACGACCTTATAAGACTGATACATAATTATGTGACATCTGCATCAAAATGTGCTTCTTATGAGTATAATTTCATGAAAATCGAAACTTGTCATGTTGACCAAAATGGAGTAATAAAAGCTAGTTTTCATAAGTAGAGAGTGAATTGCAGTAATTTTTTCTTCATTATCCAAATATTGATTTTGTACTTATGACATTTTAATTCTAAGCGAGCGAATCATGGTACGTTATTTTCATTGTCTTTACGATCGCTTGTATTATTAGTTTAGTTCAACCTCTATAAGGACGTTTGCAAGTTGTATGAAAAAAACAGAATCCCAACAATCTAATGGGATCACATGTAATTTCATTATTTCCTCATAAACATTTATCATGTAATGCAGTTTGTTGTTGCTAAAGGCAAACATGCTGACGATTTAGTCACAATAGCTTGATTACACGTTACCGCTCTGTAATTATGCAGTGTAAATAATGATTAACCACAATATGTTACGATATGCATTATCGTATGCTTATTAAAAAAGACATTACTTTAATAGGTATGTTCGGACTAACCTTAATTTCTTAGATGTATTTTAGCGATTATATGCATTACATGTAGTGTGAATGGTGATTAGTCGAATTATATATCTAGACAAATTGTTCAAACAAAGTGTCCACATGATCCAAATGGACGCATTCTCATAATGTATAATAATGTCACAATAAGAATTATCGCAGGAATAATAAAGAAGGACATTACCCCCACAGCAATGTTTTGATTCTAAGATGTAATTATATAATGACATATAACATACGTCTATGACATGTTAGTGTAATGTTAAATTGTACCTTTGCACTAAATGGATTGCCATAGACACAAGTTACTTGAAAATGTTGAACAAAATGAATGTATATTATTTCGATAATACACATGTATCAATCTAACAAACGTCTGTTCTCTGCAAACATGCCAGAAAAGAGTTGCCAACCAGATAAAGGCAACTATTGGCGAGGAAATATGATGAATGAAATCATGTGTTGCTGGCTTGCTTCGAACATAAGATTATACCGTTCCACCACGAGCTTCTATGTAGGATAATGAAATCTCACGCGAGGGTTCGGGTTTTACCAGTAACATCGAGTCTTGTCGAATTTAATTACTTATTCTGTAATTGTTTAAACACTTATAGACGGTTAATGGGAGAGTACACGTTTTGACAAATTCCATGTAGTATTTCGTTTCATGACTGCTTTGTTTAGAGAGTGACCTAGTGTAGTATTTCTTTATTTCAAATGACATCAACGTGGTGGCTGCTCTGTGTAGCCTTTAATAAGACCCTGTCAACAAGGGTGGTATTCACAAAGCATGTTAGTGGAAATCTTAAATATTTTAAATGTTAAACATTTGTGTTGCGCTTATTTTACATTTATGAAGATGAATGCATTTTTTAGTAATTACTGTTACAGTTGCTTCTTACACAACGCTTCAAACTAATGCACAAATATAGATAGTTAACTTGTTATTTTTATCTGACATACCAAATGTTATGTTTGTTTTGTATCAAAAACATTCTTAACTTACATGTATTTCGCACAGAACATGTATTAATTATATGAGGTATGATTAAAGATAAAGAGAATATTTATTTTGTTTTATACTGGCATCGCTCTTGGATCTTACTACATGTTACTGAAAATGAAACCTCGTATGAAGTGTTTCAAAAAAATGCGCTAGCTCTAACAAAGTGTAATAATAGTCTTGTGAGTTCGTGAGTGGGATATATGGTTATGTTGCACACAAGACGCCTGTTTGAAATAAGTGTGTGAGGTTACACTATAGGAATAACCAGAAATATTTTATTTAGCACAACCGTACATACAAACTAGTATAAGGCAGATTGTTATACACCTGTCAATCAATTTCAAAATGTATATGTTAATTTGACATTGCGACGATACATTTGGCAACAAGCATTCTTAAATATATATACATTTGTAAATTAACCAATGTTGATAAGTATGAGTGAACTACGGGGACTTTCGTGCCAATATATCACATATTACTATGTCCTTGTCTCTTCGTCGGCTATTGTCTCCATTTTAACAATAAATCTTAACCTTCATTTTCCCCCAAACGAATGCCAACAAATCACGAAACTTACTCACTATCATGGTCATCTTTGGATGTTGTCATGGCTGTTTTGTTAATTAAAACAACGATTACAATCAGCGAGAGAGTCGTTTATTGCTTACCACTAAGTATTAGTGTCGAATGTTTAGTTTCTATAGTGGGTGTTAAGTGATGGAAATCAAAGATACAACATATACTTGTCAGACTCAATAAAAGTTGATTAAATGTTAAATGAGATATTTGAATATGCAAACATTGCTAATTTCTTCAGCGTTTGAGTTCCTAATCGTATTGTTTGGCCTATGTAATCAACCAGTTTGAACGTGATTATATACTACGTTAAGGAAACGTCATGTTCTGAATATGACAAATTGAATCTATTTCTAAGAATTGGTAAATAAACAAATAAATATAATACTTGTTTTCATTCCTTTAATAATGAACATCGATAAATAAATAAAGTGGAATATCCATACTCTGTACAGCAATCGAGCATAAAGGTACAGAAAATATGTCTTAATGCAAACAACGCAACCTGAATTCCGAAATCACGCGAAAGTGCAGCCATTATGGTGTACTGTATCTACATGTAACATCGAGATGGCAGAACCTTTGTAAAGATTTGATATAGTGGATACATATAAAGGACAAAACAAACTGAATGTCATTCAAGAAAAATATTGTGATTGACGTGAACGTCATATTGCACTAACACAATGACTAAAACGGATACCTGTTTAATGCATATATATCGTTCTTCCGAGATTTTGATCAAAATCATGTCTGTGTACGTAGTTTATGTGCACAATTTTTGCAGATGGATATTGACTGGTATATTATAGTTCGTTATATATTGTGGTTATATTAGGACTTGCATTGGTTGAGATCCAAATACGTCTCTCTTCGTTTGATGTATGCGTCTCTTCGTATCTTATAAACGAATTGCTAACCAATCGATATGGTCAAAATGTATAGTGAAATGATTTATATAGTATGTATATTTAATACCGTACCTCTTCTTAAGTCTGACGTGCAGCTGTTTGTAGACGACAGCTGTCTGTTAGGCCTGAAAATCATATTGTGTATCGCAGCAACAAAAACGTCTAGAAGACATATATCAGATTACATAATTTATAATGAACTAAGGTGACAAAGGGAACTTCCATGTTGCTTCGGAATTTGACTGCTGACTGTAATAGATATGGCGGCATATAAAAACGAGGACATTATGTAATTGATGCCTGTGAGTGTAATATATTCGGCGAAGTGTGGTATTTGCAGATTTAGGGCTGTTATCATGTGATCGGTTCGTGTAACAGACTTTGCGTACAAAATTACCTGTAACAAAAATGCGGTTGTTAACGATAATCATTGCAGTTTTAACATTTCAACATTGGAACACTAACAAAGTAAAAACCTTGAAGATCATTATTAGATTTGTTAAATGTTTTTAAGCATTATAAATGATTTTTTTTTTGAAGTTATGAATAACAAAAAAGATCTTTTTGTTTGCGTTGTTAATATTTTTAATTAAACTTGGATGAACAAACCCGTAAACACAAGCTGCCTTACCAAATATACAAAAAAGCGTAATAAAATCTGAGCATCTGTGAAACAGATCATTAAATGATAAAATCATTTAGAAATATTCAAAGATGTGCAAGTTGATAAAAAAAAAACATTCATTTAATCGTAATACGCAATTCATGCTTCAAATTGCACATTTTGTATGCACTCATTACTTCAGTCATTTATATTGATTATAAATAGAGATCAAATTATTTCCTTTAACAACGTATTAAAATAGTTACAAACGCCCCAACACTCGAGTTGAAGATTTTAATTAGTTTCAGGCAATAACCGCTATGAATTCAATTAACTTTTGTTTGAATAAGTTTTATTGCAGCGTTGAAAGTATCTAAGGCGTTTGTTCATCAATCTATTTTCAAATTCCGATTTCCATTGATACTTAAGTGTTTATTTCTTATTCGGATTAATCTCTTTAGAAGGGGTTTTCAAATTGTAAGGTAAATGATGCTATATCTTCTTTGTTTTTAACAATAGTTAACCGTATACCAAATAACCTTGAACATGTATTAGTTTTAACTTGATATTTCACAGTTTAAAATTCAGTCTAGTTGTAAGAATGGATCGATCAACACTGTAAACTAACGCTTAAATGACTAGGAAAATGTTACTTTTCTCCGACCAATTCAAGTCGTTATTGTTAAAAGCATTATTGTAACATGTAAGCCTGGAAGCAATGTATGTTACTCAAACAGATCAAATGATTACGACAATAAATCAGCAATATGATTAGAAATGAGATCAGAAGTGTTGATGCCGTTATACGCATTATGCCAACAGTTACAGGTTGAGTAGTATTGCATGACATGTTTGTGATATTTCTTGCAAACGCTTGAGACAAAAAGTTTTCTTATTTGATAACGAAAATACGTATTGAACAAATGTTATTGACGGTAATAGGATTTATGCCAACATATACAGGGTGAGTTATACTACTACCAACTGGAATTGTTATACAGAATTTTTCTTGTCTGACCTGTTCATGATTACTGGTACCGCTTATCTATTATAGTAAACATTCCTTAAATAATGACACAACCCTTACCATATTATCATATTTAGTTAAATGCCCTTTTATTGGCACAAGGTACTGACTATGTATTCGCCTGAAACGTTCAAAGCAATTAATTTGTATGCGAAGTAGAGGCTGGATTATTTATCATTGCAAAATGAATCAATTTAATCATATTGCATTACATTCAATTTATTTGATATACTTTATTTCATTCAGAATTTAGTAATAATTTCGACTTTATGAAACTAATTGACATTCATGCTGTGCAAATGCATTCCATATCCATTTTAATGTACTAGAAATTATGTTAGATATATTGCGTAATATAGAATGTTTCATAAACAAGATACATTGAGTCGTTCATCCAAAATAAGTTTTTTATCATAAAATGCATTATCATTGCTATGGAAAATTTTAGACTGGTACCATGTGACCTTCTCCAAATGATTGAATCGGAAATGACGCTGCGGGACCAGTTCAGGAAATTTTGATGTTTATATGAGTCGGAACATTTCCTGTATTGCACAAGGAGATGAGGCTTTATGTAAATACGCGTGGTGTTGAATAAGTGCAAGTTCACCTTTATATTTGAACACAGCATGTGTACTATAAAAAAATACTCTTATAAATGAACGGGGAATCTAAATGTTTGTTTTAGCTTGTAATAAAACAGAGATGTGTTTATTGAAAACTTCAATATTGCTAAATAACCATCTCAATTTAAGAGGTAATAAATGTCATAGGAATGAGAAGAAAACATCAAAGATGTTTTGGAAATACAAATGCGTAATGTGGTTCATAATAGTATTAGGCCAGTAGAATAAGACCAAAAAAGGGTGACCTGGGGAAAAAATTCAGATGTTATCAAACTCTTCGATTTTGTACTCTACATGGTCCCTAGTATCACAGAAAAAAAGTCCCAACGAATCCCTTTTGGGGAAACTTTTTTATGATGCTTTGAAGTTTGGCATGTATACCCCATTGCCGAGAAATTTGGAAACTTTTTTGAAAATGATAAAATTTTCATAAGGTATGGCATGTGACATATCAAACTGACCGGAAAGATGTCAGAAACCCAAATCAGATATAAATATTGTTGTTTATTACATATTGGGAGCGAAATGGGCTATTTTGGGGTCAAATTTGACAAAATATAAGCTAAAATTATGAAATTTTGGAATTGATGGACTGCAGCACTACTAATAATTTGATTTGAAAATAAATAACAACTACGAGGGTCATTAAATAAATTCGTGGACTGGACTCATCATTTTAATACATATTGACCCATAGAAAAACTAAGTATATCAAACTAAACTACAGCCTTTCTGACACAAGTGCAGAAAATTTCGCTGGAAACGGGGCATTTTTAGCGAAAATATCGCTAAAACAAAACTATCACACTACCTCAACCACCACACAGCGCAATTATATTCTGACGTCAGCGACGTTATTGACGTTTTGCTATTTCTCAAATGGTAAACCCGTTATTGAATTATGTCATTCATTTGGAATTAAACATAATTATTTGAGTTGTATATTATTAAATATATCTACCACAACATTTTTACGTATTCAAAGTTATGGATTAAACTAGACTTTATGGTTGTATGTTAAATTGAAACGCTTCGTATATTTTGACTGACGTTTCCTAAAACGTTCCGGCGTTTGCAAAATTCGTCCGACCCCTATATATCGTTTTTAAGACCACGCTGCTCTTCAAAAAATGATTTTGCCACTAAAACACAGGAAAACTGAATACTGCATGTTCTCTGTTTGCTCTCATTAGAACATCTAGTTCGTTTGGTGTGTAATTCCTAATCAAGTACACAATTTAATAGTTGCACGAATTTCCTTGCGTAAATTCATCGGCATTTTGACGTAAAGAAAAACGTGACAGGCATAGGTCAAATACTTGCCAATTAAAACTGAAACGTCCAAATATTTTGATAACATCACAAAATTTTTAGTTACTATCTTGCAATAATCTGGCAAACTTATGGGAATGTAAATTTATTAGTTCGGAATTGATAACTAGTTGAACTAGTGAAAAAGGTATGTTACGTCGGTCGGGGGTGGTAGCGCGTTACTATGGCAATATAACAGCTGATGCCATGCTACTGTGTTGCATAATCAAAGATAAAATTTTACCTACAATAGGTAATAGATAGATGTTTATAATGATATAAGAACTTATTATTTAATCATAAATGTGAGTAAATGACAACGCTTGTCTACGAAGATATTGAATGACCCTCGTATATGCATATATTACTTTACAGGATTCCTAGTATCACAGAAAAAAGTTCTAATGAATCCCTTAGGAGGAAACTTTTTTATGATGCTTTGAAGTTTGGCGTGTATATCTATTGCGAAGAAATTTAAGATCTTTTTTGAAAATGATAAAAGATTTAAAAAATATGGCTTTTGACATATCAAACTGACCAGAAGGATATCAGAAACACAAATCAGATAAATAAGTATTGTTTTTCATTGCATATCAAGGGTGACATAGGCCATTTTGGGGTAAAAAAACCCCCTCAAAATATAAGCCAAAAGTTGAATTTTTGGAATTGATGGAATACAGTGCTTTTAATAATTTGATTTGGAAATAAATCACTACAATATGAATATGCAGTGTAATATATCAGAATGTAGTATCAGAATGTTATGAAAATAATGAGCTATTTAAGGTAAAACATAACAATTTCTAAAAGAAAAGTATGATTTGAGGATTTGGCAAAATGCATCGCTAAATCAAGTGCTTAGCTATGATGAAAAAATGTAGTGTTTAGCGTAAAACAATACACATTAAGATATACATGTACTAGAACCAAATATGTGTCTTAGGGTGTCTAACTATAAACTCAAAACCGTTATTATTGAGTTTGATATTTAATGGTGATGGAACATAATAACTTTCTCGGCTATATACTTCTCATGGTATGAATAAGAGTTTCAAATATTTCGCAATATACATTTCTGTATCTAGCTGTGGTAGGTACCCCTACCTAAAATAGTGCTGAACCTGGCTGTGGTAAGTACCTAAGAAATCCAGAAATGGTTGAATCTCGCTGAGGTGTGTACATCAGAAAGCCGGAAATTGCTGTATCTCGCGGAGGTATGTACCCAAGAAAGCCAGAAATGGCTGTATCCCGCTGAGGTATGTACCTAAGAAAGCCAGACATGACTGTATCCCGCTGAGGTATGTACCTCAGAAATCCTGAAATGGCTGTATCCCGCTGAGGTATGTACCTAAGAAAGCCAGAAATGGCTGTATCCCGCTGAGATATGTACCTAAGAAAGCCAAAAATGGCTGTACCCCGCTGAGGTATGTACCTAAGAAATCCTGAAATGGCTGTATCCCGCTGAGGTATGTACCTAAGAAAGCCAGAAATGGCTGTATCCCGCTGAGGTATGTACCTAAGAAAGCCAGACATGACTGTATCCCGCTGAGGTATGTACCTCAGAAATCCTGAAATGGCTGTATCCCGCGGAGGTATGTACCTAAGAAAGCCAGAAATGGCTGTATCCCGCTGAGGTATGTACCTAAGAAAGCCAGACATGACTGTATCCCGCTGAGATATGTACCTCAGAAATCCTGAAATGGCTGTATCCCGCTAAGGTATGTACCAAAGAAAGCCAGAAATGGCTGTATCCCGCTGAGATATGTACCTCAGAAATCCTGAAATGGCTGTATCCCGCTAAGGTATGTACCTAAGAAAGCCAGAAATGGCTGTATCTCGCTGAGGTGTGTACGTACAAAAGCCAGACATGGCTGTATCCCACTGAGATATGTACCTCAGAAAGCCAGAAATGGCTGTATCTCGCTGAGGTGTGTACGTACAAAAGCCAGAAGTGGCTGTATCCCGGTGATGTATGTACCTCAGAAAGCCAGAAATGGCTGTGTCCCGGTGATGTATGTACCTCAGAAAGCCAGAAATGGCTGTGTCCCGGTGATGTATGTACCTCAGAAAGCCTGCAAGTGTTGTATCTGGCTGTGAATGTTGTGGGTGCACCAGAAATCCAGAAAGAGCTGTTGGTACCTCAGGAAGCCAAATACAGCTATGACTTTATTAGGTACCTCCAAAAGCCAAAAATGACTTTTTTCAACTGAGGTAGGTAGATACTACACAGAAGGATTGAAACTGCTGTTACAATCTTTTTTGTACCCCAGAAAGCCAGCTTTATGAGTATTGGGTAGTATTCCATACTCAGTAGAGCCAGAAAATACATCACCCAGCAGTGAAATGTACACCATAGAGCCAGAAATGGTTTGACATTGAATTTTTAGGAAACTTGTAGAGCCATAAAAAGCTGTGTCAGGTTGATGTAAATACCTCAACAGCTTGAAATGGCTGTATCCGTCTGTGTTAGTTACAGTAGAAAAGGCAAGACAAGATCATGTATTCGATTATATGCAGTGACAGTGATGCAGACATCCTAATCGTATCGACGGCTCTGACATACACACAAAATGGCCACCTTGGTAGTTGTTGCTGAAGACACTTGTATTTTCATAATGCTACTACACCACCACTGGATGACCGACATGGCTGATATCCACATAAGGAAAGAGAATAAGCATAGTTTGAAAGCTGCAGAAATCCATGGCATCAGAGAAGCTCATACTGTAATGGACCCTATAATTGTGAATACGAATATACTTTGTATCCATGGTTGTAGTAGTTGCGACACCCCTACATCTACATTTGGACAAGGGAAAACCCATCTACTAAAGGCACTAAAGTCTTGCAAGATCTCACAAAATTTAAGACGAAGCAGCCACGATAACAATTGGGAAAGTGCTCAAGGCGAAATCAGTAATGCTGGGAAATCTGTTTTCTCTGAGTTGTACGGTTGCAAATGGTGAATCTCGATCCCTCACATCAAGGCAGTTTTGGTAACAAACAATGGTTGCCCAATGCAAACAAATAACCAGAGAGACTATCACCAATGGAACGAACAGCCCATTATCACAAGTAGCTCAGGGGAAGACCTAAATAACTCATATCTCGATGCTTTAGAATGGAGTTGGGCTCTGGAGAAGCAAGTTATGCGCCATATAATGACAAACATGGAGCAAGCACCTGCAAATTCATTCGTTGCAAATGTAAACATACCAACCCGACAGTGCGTCACAAACCAGTGTTTTTGTCATAGAAATGGAATCAAGTGTTTAGTGGCCTGTGGTGGGTGTCGCAAAAAGAGCTGTTAATCCTTCTCTCGATCCTGTTCTCAATGATGCCGAAATTGATATGTGACATTAATGTTGGTACAAATATAGACATATCCATTGTTAAAACAATTCATTGTGTCATTGTTTGAATGGTTATTTTTGAGAGTCGTTTATTGCTTGCAACTAAGTATTTGTGTCGAATGTTAAGTTTCTATAGTGGGTGTTTAGTGATTGAAATCAAAGATAAAACATATACTTGTCAGACTCAATAAAAGTTGATTGAATGTGAAATGAGATCTTTAAATATGCAAACATTGCTTATTTGTTCAGCGTTTTAGTACCTAATCGTATTGTTTTGGCATGTGTTATCAACCAGTTTGAACGTGATTATATACTACGTTATGGAAACGTCATGTTCTGAATATGACAAATTGAATCTATTTCTAAGAATTGGTATATAAACAAAAAAATATAATAACTTGTTCTCATTTCTTTAATAATAAACATTGATAAATAAATCAAGTGAAATATCCATACGTTGTACGGCAATCGAGCATTAAGGTACAGAAAATATGTCTTAATGCAAACAACGGCAACCTGATTTCCGAAATCAAGCGAAAGTGCAGCCATTGTGGTATATTGTATCTACCTGTAACATCGAGATGGCAGAACCTTTGTAAAGATTTGAACTTGTAGCAAAATCAGTGGATACATATAAAGGACAAAACAATCCGATGTCATTCAAGAAAATATTGTGATTGACGTGAACGTCATATTGCACTTACATAATGACTAAAACGGGTACCTGTTTAATGCATATATATCGTTCCTCCGAGATTTTTGTCTAAATCATGTCGGTGTGCGTAGTTTATGTGCGCAATTTTTGCAGATGGATATTGACTGCTATAAGATAATTCGTTATACATTGTGGTTATATTAGGACTTGCATGGGTTAAGATCCAAATATGTCTCTCTTCGCTTGATGTATGCGTCTCTTCGTATTTTATAAACGAATTGCTAACCAATCGATATAGTCAAAATGTATATTTAAATGATTTATATAGAAGGTATATTTAATACCGTACCTCTTGTTAAGTCTGGCACGGGGCTGTTTGTAGACAGCTGTCTGTTAGGTCTGAAAATCAAATTGTGTATCGCAGCAACAAACACGTCTAGAAGAATATATCAGATTCAATAATCTTTGATGAACTAATGTGACAAAGGGAACTTTCATGTTACTTCGGAATTTGACTGCTGATCGCAATAGATATGGCGGCATATAAAAACGAGGACATTATGTAATTGATGCATGTGAGCGTATTAGATTCGGCGTAATGTGGTATGGATTTAGGGCTGTTACATGTATCATATGATCGGTTCATGTAACAGACATTGTGTACAAACTTATCTGTAACAATAATGCGGTTGTTAACGATATTCATTTCAGTTTTAACATTACACCATTGGAACACTAAATAAGTTAAAACCTTGATGAACAATATTAGATTTGGTGAATGTGTTTGAGCATCATAAATGATATATTTGTTTTGAAGTTATGAATAACAAATAAGACCTTTTCGGTTGCGTTGTTAATATATTTAATCAAAACTGGGATAAACATACCCGTACACACAAGCTGCCCTACGAAATATACAACAAAGCATAATAAAATAGGACCATCTGTGAAACAGATCACTTAATGATAAAATCATTTAGAAATATTCAAAGATGTGCAAGTTAATAAACAAAACATTCATTTAATTGTAATACCCAATTCATGCTTCAAATTGCACATTTTGTATGCACCCATTACTTGTTACGGCTCTTTATTGTCAAAAGTAAGTCATTTATATTGATTATAAATAGCCATCAAATTAATTCCTTTAACAACGTATTAAAATAGTTACAAACGCCCCAACACTCGAGTTGAAGATTTTAATTAGTTTCAGGCAATAACTGCGATGAATTCGATTAACTTTTGATTGAATCTGTTTTATTGGATCATTGAAAGTATTTTAAGCGTTTGTTCATCAATCTTTTTTCAAATTCCGATATCCATTTATACTTAAGTGTTTATTTCGTATTCTGATTGATCTCTTTCGAAGGGGTATTCAAATTGTAATGCAAGTGATGTTATGTCTTCTTTAAACCATGGATTTTAAACAATAGTTAACTGTATACCAAGTATCCTTGTATAAGTACATGTATAAGCTTTTACGCAATATCGCACAGTTTAAAATCCAGTCAAGCTGTAAGAATGAGTCGATCAACACTGTAAACTAACGATTATATTAGTAAAATACTATTTTTCTCCTACCAATTCAATTCTTTATCGTCAACAGCATTATTCTAACGGGTAAGCTTGGAAGCAATGTCTGTTACTCAAACAGATCAAATGATAACGACGCTAAATAAGCAATAGCTAAAATGCTGATCGTAAATCGGGTTTTATCGCAAGCAGACAATCACAGGCACATACAGCAACAATGATTATGACCCGTCTTATTTATTATGAGCAGCCGTCAAATTCAAATGTTTTATTTTGTTATTCTTAAATATATTTATTTTGATATAAAACGTAGCACCGACTATGTTCGGCATTAATAGGAGCATGTCATATAAACAAAGGTATGCCTAATCTAAATGTAATATTTCACACAGATCTAATCGGATACTTTCGTATGTACGAAATTACGTATTGCACGAATTTTGATACCTTTGTAGGAATAGTTCCAACAGTAACAGGGTGAATTGAAATACTAACAACTCAAATTGCTATACAGTATTTGTCTTGCATGACTTGTTCATGATTACTGGTACCGCTTATCTATTATAGAAACAATTCCTTAAATAATGAAACAACACCATATTCTCATATTGAATAAAATGCATTTTTATTGGCACGAGATACTGACTATGTATTCGCTTGAAACACTCATAGAAATTGTTTTGTATGCGAAGTAGAAGCTGGATTATTTATCAATGCGAAATGAATCAATTGAATCTTATTGCATTACATTCAATTTATTTGATGTACTTTATTTCATTCAGAATTATTAATATTGTAGACAATCTAAACTAATTGCCATTTCATGCTGTGTAAATGCATTCCATATTCATTTGTGATATAAGAGAAATTATGTTAGATATATTTCGTGATATAGAATTTACCATACACAAGATACATTTAGTCGTTCATCGAAATAAGCTTTTTTATCAACTCAACTCAACTCAACTCAAGTTTATTGTAATACAAGGCCACCGGCCCAAAATACACACATTCTACATTTGATACATGTGAGTGACAAAATAATATTTTAAATAAAGCATCATCGTTGTATAAAAGTCAACATTTTAAGCAATACATTTACATATATGATATAAATGAACATTTCTAATTAACACAAGCTAGAAACAAAACATTCAACACAAACAATGTTAATAATTTAGAGACATACACTGATTTTACGACTGAATTACATTTTAATTACATTGCATGACCCGTCTATATTCCATTGCAAAGTATAAATATTTGGCTATGCTAGTGATACTACTAAACTCAGTGTCAGACATTACGTTATAAAACATTCTCTCACAAACAATACTATTTAGCCACTGTTGTTTAAAATAACACTGTCTGATGTTATTATAAAGGGGACATACAAGTAAAAAATGCATTTCGTCCTCTACCACTTGTATATTGTTGTTCAAGCAGAAAGCACAATGTCTATAGTCTCTATCAACATTTTGATGCCGCCCTACCTCAACCATCAAGGAATGACCAGAGCAACGAAAGTTGGCTAATGTTCTTCGTACTTGTAGCACATGTCCACCGACAGATACCGTTCTACATCAAGTAGAGTTTTATAATTCTTATAATGGATTGCCTTAGCACTATTGTCTATATTTGAATGCAGATTTTGTAAAGCACAATCTTTTAATCGACCACGAAACATGGACAAAAACTTCACGTCATCACCAACGTCATTTGCTATCCAAGCATATCCAAACCCGTATTCAAATAGCACTGCCCTCACCTTTGTACACCACGTGTTGCGTTCTGACATGTCTAGATTACGTAGCATTATATAACACTGTTTTGGGTAGCGTTTTGAGTCCATTTTCAATAAAGTCAACCAATACTTAACACATTGTGACATATAGTTCACATACAATGGATATCTTCCACACTCTGACAATGCAAAAAAGTTAGCAACATTTTTGTTTAGCCCGCAAAGCCGTTTGCAAAATCTAACATGCACCCGTTCTATACACGAGTATGGTTGGTAACCCCAGACCTGAGCAGAGTAACACAAAATTGGTTGTACCATAGTATCAAATAGTTTGAATGCTTCAGATGGTGGAAAATATCCAAAATACTTTTGACATTTCAAAATATAAACAATGGATTTTGTGGCTTGTTTACACAAAACATCTAGCATATATGTCCAACTTAATTTAGACGTAAAATAAGCACCAAGATACTTGTAACAAGGAACAACTTCAATTTTTGAGTCTTTATAAAACCATTTTTCGTACGAGCGTAACGGACCGCCATTTCTAAAAACCATTATCTTTGATTTATCAACGTTCAAACTCATTCCTGTAGCATCACAGTAGCGTTCAATATGTCTGATCTGATTTTGTAGTTTAATGGCAGTTTCTGTAACCCCCGCAACGTCATCCGCGAACATGAAACCGATCACTTCATCAATGTCGTTAGTAACATATATACCTGGCGCACATTCAGCTTTTAAGTATGCAATCAAATCATTAATGAACAATGAAAATATGATCGGTGAAGTCACACACCCTTGTCTTGTACCAATATTACACTCGAAGTATCTTGTCAAGCAGTTACCGACCTTCACACATGACTTTAGTTGTGAATACATTGATTTGAATATCCCCAGAATCTTGCTATCAGAAGGCACCCCTTTGCGTATTAGACTGTTCCATAGATTGGTATGCGTACATGAGTCGAATGCTTTAAAGAAGTCAATATAAAACACATATACTCGACCTTTACTTTTGGATACATATTTCTGGATTACAGATTGTAAATTGAAGATATTGTCTACAGTGGAATACTTCCTACGAAAGCCTGCTTGGCTTTCATCAATTATGTTGTTTTCTTCACACCATAATCTGAGTCTATTGCTCAATATATACATGAATATTTTGCTCACACTATTTATTAGCGAAATAGCTCGAAAGTTATTAGGGTCTGTTTTGGGGCCGCGTTTGTGTACGGGTGTAATTGCACTCATGCTCCAACTCTCCGGAAATTCGCTCGATTCATAAATTCTGTTAAAGAGTAAGGTTAGATATGGTGCTATAGTGTCACTAGTTGCTTTGAACATTTCAATACACAAACCGTCTGGTCCCGGTGCACGGTTTGTGTTGAGCGATCGCATACTAGCTAAAACTTCTTCAACAGTTATATATTCGTCTAAAGTGGTAGCATCTATGTCGTTCAGCCTTATATTTTCGAACAAGTTAGTATTTTCACTATTCGGTAAACGTTCAGTATCTATATTAAATAATGTTTTGAAGTATTCAAACCATTCAGGTCCAGGTATATGTTTGGTATCGTCTTGACGTTTACTACCAGAGGCGCGCTTTATGTTTTGCCAGAATCGTTTAGGGCTATTTAAAGAGTCAATCAGCTCTAATCTTCTCACTTTCTCAGTCAGCCACCGTTTTTGTTTGCATAACGCTCTAAACGCTTTTCGACTTTCAATATATAGAGACAAATGCATGAAATGCATTTAAGTTATCGTTGCTATAGGAAATGTTAGACTGGTACAACGTGTCCTATTTCAATAGATTTAGTCTGAAATGATGCTACGGGATCAGTTCAGGATGTTTTGAGGTTGTAGTTATTAGTCGGAACATTTCTTGTATTGCACAAGGAGGTGAGGCTTTATGTAAATACGAGTTAAATAAGTGCAAATGCACCTTTATATTTGAACACAGTATGTGTACTCTAAAAAAATACTCCTAAAAATGAACGGGGAATATAAATGTTTGTTTTAACTTGTAATAAAACAGCGATGTGTTTATTGAAAACTTCAATATTGCTAAATAACCATCTCTTTTTAAGTAGTAATAAATGTCACAGGAATGAGAAGAAAACATCAAAGATGTTTTGGAAATACAAATGCTAAATGTGGTTCATAATAGTATTATTGTCAGAATATCAATGAAGTGTACCGTCTTTATAATGCTTATTTACCATATGACTTGCAGTATCAATTAATAACATACATGTAGTCTATTTTAAGCTCTATACACATGTATATGTAATTCAACACAACCAAATCATCTAATTGGGTCACATGTAATTCAATTCTTTCATGTGTCAAGCTTTAGGACAAGTAAGTTACATTTACAAGATTATAAACTACACTGTACCAACGTGCATATGTGCAGCCTAAATAACAGTTAACCTAAATCTATCCAGACAGAATGCACTAACAAATCAAGTTATACGATGCTTCTAATGGACGTATTCACGTATATACAATAATGTGACAATATACATGATCATACGCATAATGCGAACAGACAATACGCCCATAGTCACATGAGTAATGTACTACATGTAAAATACCATAGGTATGTTTCAACAATTATTCAGGCCATGCATTAAGACGTATTGTAAAATGCCCTTTCACTGAAAGTACACGTTGATACATGTAACATAACAAGTAGATACCTTAGTACAAATGTATGTTCATAAAGATGATATAAATGTTATGTAACAGGGGTCTGTTTTATTCTAAGCAAACATACAAGTAAAGAGTTGCCAATCAGATAAAACGAACTATTGGCGAAAAAAGATGTTGATGTTTGTAACATAAGTTATATCTATCTCTGAAAAGACAACATCAAAGGTGGTCGTCAGAGCACAATTCACAGTGAAATACTAACGAGGTGTTGCTCAAGAGAATCCAAGGGTGTGAACAAGATATAAACCATTTCGACGTTACTGGTGAATGAATACAACATGTACCACCACGCTAGCATTGATAAGCCATCGTGTACGAAGCACAGTTACTTATTCTGTAACGGTGTACACTTTTTTATACGGTTATTGAGAGAGTTCATTTTTTGCTAATTATCATTTGGTATTTTTAATCATTTCTGCTTTGCTTTACGAGTGGCAATTCCTAGTAAATTATTTCCTGCAAATTACATCAACGTTGTGGCTGCTCTGGGTAGCCTTTTGTATGACCCTGTCGACCAGGGTGGTATTCACAAAGCATGTTAGTGGAAATCTATTAAAATATTAAAAATATTTTAAATGTTAAACTTTTTTTTTGCGCATATTATCAATTTACGAAGATAAACGCATGTTTTGTTAGTGATAACTGTTACAGTATAACTCTTAAGCGATATTCTGCAATGTCAATGTAAACAGAAATCACTGACCATTACATCGATTTAGAGAGAGCAGTAGTTTATTTTACCTGCTCACTTCTATTCACGAAGTAAATTACGGTACACATTGAAAAGATAATCTCTTTTCCAATATCCTTATGTTGTTACACCTGATTTACGTTAGGTGGCACAGGTCCCAATACCGTGTTAGAGCTATAGCTCTTTACACAATGGTTTAAACTAATGCACACATACATTTTATCAATAATGGTCTTGTTACTTTAAGCTGACATACCAAATGATTGTTTATGTTTCAATAACATTCTAAGCTTATCAATAAGATGTTATGTGAATACCATTCCAACTGAACATGAAACTCGTATTAAGTGTTGCCGTTGTGACGCTGAGTCCGTGAGTGGGATATAATTATGTGGTTATGTGGCAGACTAGACGCAAGTTTGAAATTATTCTGTGAAGAACTATAGGAATAACCAGAAATGAACTTTCTTTAGGACAGTCATACATGCAAACTAGTATAAGGCAGACTGTAATGTCCCTGTAAATTAATACTGATTGTTCCATTTTACTACAAAAACCACAAATATAAAGATGTCATGAAGCCAATCAACTTCAAAATGTATAAGTAAATTTGACGTCGCGACAATACATTTGGCAACAATCATTCTTAAATATATATACGTTTGTAAATTAACCAATGTTGATAAGAATGAGTGAAATGCAGGGTCTATCTTGCCAATATCTCACATATTACTATGTTCTAGTCTTTTAAATCGGCTAGTACTGCCCTAGTTCCTCCATTTGAAACAGTACATCTTAAACTGCATGTTACCCCAAAACGATTGCCAACAAATAACGAAACTAACCCACTATCATGGTTCTCTTTTGTTGTTGTGATGGTATTTATGTTACATTTGTAACTACATTGTAAAACAATGCTTACAACCAGCGAGAGAGTCGTTTATTGCTTACCACTAAGTATTTGTGTCGAATGTTTAGTTTCTATAGTGGGTGTTTAGTGATTGAAATCAAAGATAAAATGTATACTTGTCAGACTCAATAAAAGTTGATTGTATGTGAAATGAGATATATGAATAAACAAACATTGCTTAATTCAGCGTTTGAGTTCCCAATAGTATTGTTTTGGCATAAGTAAACAATCGGTTTGAACGTAATTATATATACGTTATGTAAACGTCATGTTCTAAATAAGATGAATTGAATCCATACTTTGCACAGCAAAGCAGTTTAACAATCGAGCATGAAGTTACAGAAAATATGTTTCTTAATGCAACCTAATCTCCAAACTCTAGAGAAAGTGCAGACATTGTAGCGTTCTGTATGTAGCATCGAGATGGCAAAACCTTTGTAAACATATGAACTTGTAGCAAAATCAATGGATACATATAAATGACAAAACAATCCGACTGTCACTCAAGAAAAATATTGTGATTGACGTGAACGTCATATTGCACTAACATAATGACTAAAACAAATACCTGTTTAATGCATATGTATCGTTCGTCCGGTATTTTGGTCTGCGCGCGTAGTATAATACTATGTGCATAAGTTTTGCAAGATGGGTATATTTTTGTATATACTATTATCAGATACTAAAAAATCATTAATTTTCGTTGGGGATTAAATTTCGTGAATTTCGTTGTTCATCTTATACCACGAAATTTGTTTCCATAAAACAATAATTTTGAAAGTTGTATTTATAACGTGAAATGCAAAATCCACGAATTAGCGTCCCATCCAAAAGGTATTTTTTATCAAATCCACGAAAATTCGTGCCATATAAAATTAAATGTGGTGTTACTAGGACTTGAATCTCTATATCTCTCTTCGTTTGTTGTATATTTGTAAGACAACGAAATAACTTAGGACACACATCCATTTGTGGTCAGATATCTGATAGTGATGGAGTATTCCATAAAGCTGTCTAACTATGAAACTCTATTATTCTGAATGTAATTTGAATTGTGTCTCTATGTGTGGTGTAGAGGTCACAGTAATAGAAACAACATTGCTCATTCTCTCTTAATTTCTTTACACAACGTCAACGTTGATTCTGCATTACTGTTACATGTACATCTTACAATAATATTATTCAAGTAAGATTCATCTCCTAACATATCTTATAAAACTGCAAACCCTTCGAGGCATCATTGGGATATTCTAGTACAGTAGAAATTTCATTAGTGTCATCGAGTTGTAAAGAAAGTGTAATTTAGATTGTGTATGCTGCATAACCTAGTTAAACCGGCGACATCTTTATTTATTGCACTACCTAGTAATTCCTCGAAGTAACATGCACGCATTATTTGATCTCTACGGACTTCCGGTAAATCTATATGTAGTATAATTGTATCAACTGAAATTAAATCAATTTTCCCTGGAGTAAAAAAATACGGTAATAACAGTATATATGGTGCCAATGTTCATTCAGGATTCTGCATGTAAATCAGAATATGTGATGTTATTTGAAATTAATGTATGAAAGAAACGCATTACAATGTTTCTGTGGAATTCGCTGTATTGGTTTTACATGCTTTCAAATATGTGTTAGTAAAACAATGAATAAGAATCATCGAATGATGGATTCCAGAATTACATGTAAACAGATCGTGGGACGTCCACACGAATTGCTCCTGAGATTTAACATTCCCTACGAACTCAAAGGACCGCATGTGCACTCGGGTTTCGATGGAAGTTTTGAATGTTGATAAACATTGTGCATACCAAATGCAAGTTCTGAATTAAAAAAACATTCACGAACGAACACTTTCGATTGTTCTCGCGTTGAAATAAACCTTATTTCAAACAGAAATTGAAGAAAATATAGAGTGTCTTATTTTGAATAATTAAAATTTTCTACTTAAGTGTATTTTGGCGCTGGTTACACATTTCAATAGATTGATCACATAATTAATTTGAAAGCTCTTAAGATTTCAGTGGTATGCCTTATTCATTGAATGAAATGGATCTTAAGAAATCTTAAGTGCATACAGAAATTGCAATTTCGAGTATCAATTACAAATTACAATTCTTGGAATATTTTCCTCATTGATTTAAACGGAAATTGTGGAACACTTCTAATAAAAATATTATATATAGCTCTGTTTGTTATTGTTTCCGTGAGAAGTCGACGTTCTACATTGAAAGTGTATTACGGAGTTGAAACTAAAATTCTATATCTAAATAGGAACTTAATTCTCGGATCATTGATCTTCTTGGGTGCAAGAGCAAGAGTAGATTCATCATTTTTTATGAGAAATTTACACCAGTCATTCCCGAATAGCTTTCAAAACTGTTCAATCATTTTAGGAAACATAACCTAAAACTGAAGTTAGTATGCTACAATCTAGCATGATCCATGTAGTACATGCTATGCATATGTTTATTAATATATATAGTCACTTTTACAAGACACTAGGTATTACGACATGCCAGATTCAGTCAAATGGTACACATACAAGTAACATGAATTATATACGTACCGATCTTTATTTTAAATGTGAAATGTATGATTACTTTATATTACAAATTGACTAAGAAAGTACGACGCGAAGACATGATTTCATTACAATTTTAATATTACATTATATATAAAAATAATATTGTGCTTTGCATGGCAGTACAATTCTCATGAGATAAATGTTATGTTGGAAATTTATAGGTAATCAATCAACTCGTATTTAGAGAACGTTAGACATTAACAGATGTAATGATGTTCAAGTGCCTAGTGGCGGTTGTTGAAATGGAATTATTCAAAGCTCGTTAGAATTTGATAATTATGCTTTAATCGAAATACTTATACGTGTATTATCATCAATAAATAATGTCATTTTAAGTGATTTAAAATGTGAAATAAATTGAGAGCTTCATAACTCAAAATCCCCCACATAGAATTATTTCATATCAATTACTTAGAGACAAAAAGATAATAAGCAGTACAACACAGTTGATTATCTAATTTTAAATATTTGTAGTAGCTTAAATTGTTGAAGTTTCAATAGAAAATACCGAGCTTATAATTGATTGTTACGAAAATACCTGTGAAGGAAATGCTATCTAAACCAATTAATTATTTAATATTTTCGAACATTGTGTACGTATTAATATACTCTAGTTTGCAATTATAATTACCAAAACAGTAATGGTGGTGGCATTCCTATAGTCAGATTTCGATCAAGTTCAGTTTTTTTATTGCAATTATTCCCATTATGGCTCAACTAATTCAATATAGTGTACATTTATGTGACGTTTCACCGCACTGATCACATTTTAGAGGAGTTTGATACATTGAAATACATGTAATCCTACTCACTGTTATTTTATTAACATTATCTTATAACTTGTGTCAGTAAATTGTGTATGCGCATTGTATTATCTGTACAATTTCCTGGATGTTCAGTTTGTAAAAGATAACTACTCTACCATGCCTCATACCCCTCTAAGATGTAACATTAATGTGTCAAGGTTTGCAAATTTAACATCTTTGCATGTTGAAACAAAGTTGAATAGTAGATAAGACTCTTGGCAAATTTGAAGGATTTAAACTGAAACTGGGTCACTGGTACGCATTGGACATAGGCGCTTCAGTGAATTGATAATAAATTCGATACTGTCTCCTTTATCATTCGTATACTCAACATAAACATTCATAAACATCGGGATTTGACTGCCGATCGTAATAAATATGGCGGCATCTAAAATGACATTATTATTTAACTGCTGTCTGCTAGCATTTTATATTTCAGTTGAAACATTACAACATTGGAACACTAACGAAGTTACCGGTAAAACCTTGAGGATCATTATTAGATTTGTTAAATGTTTTTAGCATTATAAATGATATATTGTTTTTAGACGTTATGGTAACAAACAAGACCTTTACCTTTGTGTTTATGTTAATATATTTAATAAAAATATTACGAACAAACCCGAAACAATAAAGCTGCATCACCGTGTACACAACAAAGCATAATGAAAACAATAAACCTCTTTGAAACAGATCAATAAATAATAAAACAAATTATAAAAGTGCTAAGATGCTCAAGTAAAGCATGACAGAAAACATTTTTTACTCGTAATGTGCAATTCATGCTTCACATTTTGTATGCACTTATTATTTGTTACGACCCTTTAATGCCATGAGTAAATAATTTCTATTGATTATAGATAACGATCAAATTATTTCCATGAACAACGCTTTAAAATAGTTACAAACGCCACAACACTCCATTTTAAGATTTTAATTAGTTTTAGGCAATTCCTTCAATGAATTCCATTAACTTTTGATACTTTAGTGTTTATTTCGTATACTGATTACAAGAATATTGAAATAACTGTTATTATAACAGAGGGTTACAAATGCGGACGATCAAGGGCAGCACTATATGTTTTCTGTTTGACTCGGATGCAACTCCTTCCTGGTAGGATCGAGAGTAACATGGGCTATTCCGCTTTACATATTACTGAAATGAAAGAACGTTGAATAGTAGACTCTTGGCAAATTTGAAGGTTCTTAACTGAAACTGGGTCACTGGTACGCATTGGACATAGGCGCTTCAGTGAATTGATAATGAATTCAATACTGTCTCCTTTATCATTCGTATACTCAACATAAACATTTATAAAACATCGGGATTTGACTGCCGATCGTAATAAATATGGCGGCATCTAAAAATGAGGTTATTATTTAACTGCTGTCTGCTAGCATTTTATATTAGGCGTAGTGCGGTATTTGCAGATTTAGTCCTGTTATCGTGTCATCGGTTTGTATAACAGACATTGCGTACTAACTTACCTGTTACAATAATGCGGTTGTTAACAATAATCATTTCAGTTGAAACATTAAAACATTGGAACACTAACAAAGTTACCGGTAAAACCTTGAGAGTCATTATTAGATTTGTTAAATGTTTTGAGCATTATAAATGATATATTGTTTTTAGAGGTTATGGATAACAAGCAAGACCTTTACGTTTGTGTGTATGTTAATATATTTAAGCAAAATATTACCAACAAACCCGAAACAATAAAGCCGCATTACCATGTACACAACACAATGAACCTCTTTGAAACAGATCAATAAATAATAAAACAAATTATAAAGTTCTAAGATGCTCAAGTAAAGCATGACAGAAAACATTCTTTTAATCGTAATGTGCAATTCATGCTTTACATTTTGTATGCACTTCTTATTTGTTACGACCCTTTAATGCCATGAGTTAATAATGTCAATTGATTATAGATAACGATCAAATTATTTCCGTGAACAACGCATTAACATAGTTACAAACGCCACAATACTCCAGTTGAAGATTTTAATTAGTTTCAGGCAATTCCTTCAATGAATTCCATTAATTTTTGTTTGAATCAGTTTTATTACAACACTGAATTTATCTAAAGCGTTTGTTCAGCAATCTATTTTCAAATTCCAATTTCCATTGATACTTGAGTGTTTATTTCGTATACTGATTATGCTCTTTACAAGGGGTGTTCAAATTGTAATGCAAGTGATGATATATCTTCTTTGTACCATTGATTTTAAACAATAGTTAACTGTTTACCAATTATCCTTGTATTAGCTTTTTACGTGATATCGCACAGTTTAAAATTCAACCTAGCAGTAAAAAAAGGTCGATCAACACGGTAAACTAACGATTAAATGAGTATAATGTTACTTTTCTCCCGACAATGCAATTCCTTATCGTTAATAGCATTAGTATTACAGGTAAGCTTGATAGTAATGTATGGTGCTGAAACAGATCAAATAATAACGACACTAAATCAGGAATAGCTTAAAATGCTGATCGTAAATCGGGTTTTATCACAAACAGACAACCACAGACACATGCAGTGAGAATAATCATGACCTGGTTGTTTATATCCTGCCTAATTTATTATGATCAGCCGTCAAATTCAAATGTTGTTTTTGTTGTTCTAAAATAAATTTGCATGCATACAACACGTAAACACGTAAAACAGATTATGCTCGGCATTAAAATAATGAAAGTATGCCAAATGTAAATGTTATATTTCAAACAGATCTAATCGGACACTTTCGTACGTACGAAAATAGGTATTACACGAAATGTGATGCCACTTTATGAAGTATGCCAACAGTTGCAGGGTGAATTGAAATACTACCAAATACAGTATTTGTCTTGCATGACTTGTTTCTGACATTGCGTGCAAACGCTTGAGAGAAAAACTTTTCTTATTCGATAAAGAATTTACGTATTGAACAAATGTTGATGACGTTAATAGAAATTATGCCAACAGTTACAGAGTGAGTTGAAATACTACCAAATCAAATTATTATACAGAATTTTCTATTATTTTAATTTATAGCAACAATTCCTTAAATAATGAAACAACACTTACCATACTCAAATTTAGTTAAATGACTTTTTATTGGCACAAAATACCGACTATGTATTCGCCTGAAGCTCTATGCGAAATGAATCAATTTAATCTTATTGCATAACATTCAATTTATTTTATGTACTTTATTTCATTCAGAATTTAGTAATATTGTCGACTATACACTTAAACGAATTTCTAATTGGCCACCCAATGAAATATTATATCATGCGATATATTCAGTCAATATTTCTAAAATTGTGGTTATTTTCATTCCATGCACTTATCTATCGATTTCAAGAAATAAATTACGCATGCATGTATAAAATCATCCATGCGGAACAGTAAGTTCAAAATAGCTTACGTGCACGTGATTCACGTGCCCGACATGTTTGATTTTTGAAATTAGTCAAAATGTCTTCTCTGTCGATTGGCTTAATGAAAGGTATTAATACTGGCGAGAAAAAGTAATACGGGGCGCGATGAGGCCGTTAGAATGACGAGTACCGGCACCAATATCCAGACATGTACGTCAAAACGTCTTTTTGTAAAAAGCGATATTTATAATAGCATGGGTTTTAGCTCGAATTACTGCGAGAAACATATTTTCTATCAATAAAATAGGACAGTATCCGGGTTTCGATTATTTATATTCTTCTAAAAACATTTTTTAAACTAATTTATAAAAACACGTAGCCAAACAGAAATTCGTTGAATGTATGCACGTATCTGACGTCATGAGCGCGTTTTACATGGCTCATTTTCACAAATTATAGTGTTTAAAGAAACGTCGATCTACAGGGAACAAATTTATACCAAATACGATACAATTTCAAGCTGTGCACGAGGCCAACGTGCAAAAAAGCAATTTCGCACCAACCGTTACGCATGGATGATTTTGTATATGAATACGCCATTTCTTTCCAGAAATAGATAAGTAAGTGCGTGAAATGAACATATAACACAGCCTAAGATTTATTGATATACTTTATCAGATGATATAATATTTTTTAGGGTGGCCAATTAGAAATTCGTTTAAGTGTATAAAACTAATTGACATTTCATGCTGTGTAAATGCATTCCATATCCATTTTTGATGTAATATAAGTTATTTTAGATATATTGCGTGATACAGACTTCACCATAAATTAGATACATGTACATTGAGTCGTTGATCCAAAATAAGTTTCTTATCACGCAATATCATTGCTATAGAAAATTTTAAGGTTGTAGTTATTAGTTGGAACATTTCCTGTATTGCACAAGGAGGCAAGGCTTTATGTTAAAACGCGTGGTGTTAAATAAGTGCAAATGCACCGTCAGTTTACATTTAAACACAGAAAGAGTGCTCTAATAAAATAATCCTAAAAGTGAACGGGGAATCTAAATGTTTGTTTTAACTTGTAATAAAACAGTGATATGTTTATTGAAAACTTCAATATTGCTAAATAACGATCACTATTTAAGAGGTAATAAATGCCATAGGAATAAACAGAAAACATCAAATATGTTTTGGAAATACAAATGCTCAATGTTATGCATAATAATATTATTGTCAAAATTTCCACATAATGAACCGTCTTTATAATGGTTATTTACCATATGCCTTACGTGAAATATCAATTCATAACGAAGCCTAGTTTAAGCTCTATATACATGTATATGTAATTCAACATAACCCAATCATCAAATTGGGTCACCTGTAATTTAGCGAGACTGTTTGCATCTTCTAGAGGACAGTTTTAGGGTAAGTCAGTTATAAAATAGTAAAATACCATTGTTTTTTTTCAACAATTATTCAAGCCATGCATCTAAGCGTATAGTAATCATATGCATAATTCGAACAGACAATATGCCCATAGTCACGTGAGTAATGTACTACATGTAAAATACCATTGATTTATTCAACAATTAGTCAACACACGGTATAACCAGATGCGTGGTCGGCCGAGTGATGCGTTACGGCCGAGGTAAATACTGATGACTGGTAAGTAGTGGGGTTATATTTCTTACCATAACTTATTGATTTCGATATTTCTTTTGGATCAAGCGATTCGTGAATGACCACGAAGGTTTAAATGTATTATTCACTCAGCCTCGCATGCTATCTTTGCGGAATGACTCTGATAATGCCTGTTTATACACGACAAGCAGAAAATAATGCTCAATTCTCACATACATTGTCCGAAATTAAACAGTTTGCGCTAGTAATGAACTATTTAACCTCACAGATCTAACAAAACTTCATCTATGAACAATTCTGTAAAGTTACAACCCTGTCCGTGCCCTGAAACCAGCGATTGACCCTTTCAAAAAGACCCTAGTATGCGCAAAAATGATGACGTTAACAGCCGAGGAGATTTTGTGATGATGACGTTTACGGCCGAGGACGAAAAATATGGATGACGTTTAAGGCCGAGGAAATACTGTTATTTTTCGCAGTTTCAATGGTTTTCCCATCGGTAAAGTATGGAATATTCGCCAGTGTACATTCCAATGAACATTTCTTTACCAGAAAATGCTAGATAGGTTGTCCCAGAATTGCGTATAATTTTTTATTTATTTACTCCAAGATAATGATATAGTTTTATAATTTTGCATTGACATTTCTACAACCATAGCACGTGTATTTGACGATTTTTTTAAAATCAGTATACGTCGTATTCGAGATATGGATGTATTTGTAACCCATGGTAACGGTTTACGGCCAGCACGAAAAAAGTATGTATCACAAAAATAAATTAAATTATTTAATGACAATAATATTTAAGCAGTTTTAGCCGCATCGCGCCATAATATATATAAGAATAAGTGGCATCTTTTGGCGAGTTGTTATACAATGATCCATAGTGATGATATCATATTTGATGGGTTAATGAAGTAATATAGCAACGTTGTTAGTGTTACAATATAAAAAAATCACGACGTCAGACGACGTTACGGAGTTACTGCCATTTCATAAGCATTGTGTTATACCGTATATAACATAGAATAGTATCCGGCGGAACTTTAAATTATGTAAATTCCACAGCACAATACATCAGGGTGATTCGGCATTTGTTTTTAAGATTCTCCGACGTTTTGTTTGGCACAGAAAGAAAGCGGAACAAAAGTGATCAGACGGAACGATCAAAACAAAAACTTACGTCAGATCGCTTCCTTCACTATCCGCACAGAATGTCAACTCAAGCTGTCCATTTTGAGAAACATTTAATGAATTTTTGACAGTATGTAAAGAAATATATTTCCAAAGAGTTGATAACAATTTCGGTGTATAATTTTTAAAGAGTAAAGCCCGCGAATGGGAGTTCTATGGAAAACTGAGGTAGCGTGACGTCGTTGGCGAGTGTTGACGTTGACGTTTTGTGGGCCGTAAAGCGTCACCTGGTATTCGTCAAATGCACACACTTTGAATGTTTTTGGAAGATATATCATGAAACTTTGCTAGTATGCCAATAAAAAAATTTCTCAAAAGACGATTATAATTTGGGCATACAGTACTTGATAGTTTTTAAGATATAACAGGGTTATACGGTAATCTGGGACAACCCACGTACTTGTCAGACTCAATATAAGTTGATCGAATGTGAAATGAGATATTTAAATTAGTAAACATTGCTTACTTTTTCAGCGCTTGAGTACCCAATCGTATTACTTTGGCATATGTAATCAATCTGTATGAACGTGACTATATACTATGTTATGTAAACGTCATGTTCTAAATATGATGAACAAAATCTATTTCTAAGATTAAGTAAATAAACAAATAAATATTATAACTTGTTTTCATTCCTTCAATAGTAAACATCGTTAAATAAATCAAGCGGAACATGCATTCGTTGTAAAGCAAAGGCAGATAAACACTGTAGCATGAAATTACAGAAAATATGTTTCTTAATGGACACATCGGCAACCTGATTTACAAAATAAAGCGAAAGGGCAACCATAATTGCGTATTCGAGATGGCAAAACCTTTGTAAAGATTTGAACTTGTAGTAAAATCAGAAGATGCATATAAAGGACAAAACAATCCGAATGTCACTCAAGAATAATATTGTGATTGACGTTAACGTCATATTGCACTGACATAATGACTAAAACAGATACCTGTTTAATGCATGTCTATCGTTTTACCAAATCTGTGTTTGGGTTCATAGTATATGTGCACAAATTATGCACGATGGGTATTTACTTTTATAATATAATTCGTTTTATTTTGTGGTGATATAATGTCTTGCATAGTTTGGATACAAATCTTCGTTTGCTGAATGTTTGTCTTCGTGTTGTATAAACGAATTGCTTACCAATTGATAAAGTCTAAATGTATATGGAAATGGTACATAACGTGATATATTTCATAACGTAGCTCTTGCTAAGTCTGACACGGAGTCGTTTGCAGACAGATGTTTGAAAGTTCTGAAAACCCTACCATGTATCGCTGAAACTATCATAAGACGTCTAGATGACCTTTATCAGATTCAAGAATCTCGGATGTTCCCAAGTGACAAAGAGGCTTTACATGTAAAATGTATTCCAGAAAGGAGTCTAATAATGCAATTCTGTCTGATTAGGAAATTCTGAATGGAATTAGAATAGTGTATCTCAGTAGTGTAGAGGTGACGGTAATAGACAAAACATTGCACTCTGTTGAAAATATACATGTTACGCAGGCAAATACAACAATACAAAACAATTGAAAACGATGATACCCGCTTTACAGATATGTTTAATTACGTGATGTCAGTGATCGATGAAGTGTCATATCTTCCGGAATTCATTACCATACTGCTAGCTAGTTTTATGCAGACACAACATTCCTATTGTGATGTTTATGCATAGCAGCACATAGGGTTTTGTTTGCAATTACAGTTTTCCAACAAGACAATGTGAGATATTGGCGGTAACAAACATCCTAAATATTTCCTGAAGTTTTTGTGATAGTATCTTATTTTCAATGCAGATGTTTTCGCGCTCGAAACTATGTTTTGTGTTCCTCATTGAATGTATATTTATATATGCGTGTGCCAATCAGATAGACAATAATATCCAACGATAGATGTAGCATTCGTCTCGTCGTATAATTATGCTTGTTATACAACTATTTGTAACGTACATGATCTCAGTCTGACACATAAGCGGTATTTAAGACGTTTGCATAACTGTTACATCTTACAATAATATTATTCAAGTAAGATGCATCACCTTAAATATCCTATAAAACTGCATACCCACCGAGGCATCAGTTGGATATTCTAGTACGGTAGTAATTTCATAAGTGTCATAGAGTTGTGAAAAAATTGTAGTTTTGATTGTGTAGGCTGCATAACCTAATTAAACCGGTGAAATCTACATTTATTGCACTACCTTGTAATTCCTCGAAGTAACATTCACACATTATTTGATCTCTACTGACTTTCGGTAAATCTTAATGTAACATGTAATTGTATCAAGTGTAAATAAATCTATTTTCCCTGGAGTAAAATAATACGATAATAACAGTATCTATGGTGCCAATGTTCATTCAGTATTCTGCATGTAAATCAGAATATGTGATGTTATTTGAAACTAGTGTATGGAAGAAAAATATTAAAATGTTTCGGTGAAATTTAAATCGCTGTATTGCATTTTCATGTAGCTCAAGATTTGTTAGTTAAATATTGCATAAGAATCGAATAAAGGATTCCAGTATTACATGTAAAGAGATTGTGGGACGTCCACACGAGCTGCTCCTGTGATCTCAATTCCATACGAGATCATATATAGAACACTCGGGAGCTATGAGAAACATTTCCATTATGTTCCTATGTCCGTAATACACCAACACATTGGTGTACATTTTCCAGCCTACCAACACGTAGCCGTAATATAAATCGGCTGATATGTCTATAGAATACAATCTACGTACAAGTATATAAACAACCGTTCGATGTAGTCTGCTAAATCATTGTTAAATGCTCATCTAAACTAATAATCATTATAAAGTACCCCTCGTACACTCACGTTTCGATAGTTCTCGCGTTGCAATGAAACTTATTTTAATCTGACGTTACAGTAAACATAAAGAGTCTTATCATGAATAATAAGAAAATTCTATTCGAGTGATCAAATAATTAATTTGATAGCTTTTAAGATTCCGTCGGTATGCGTTATTAATTGAATGAAATGGATCTTAAGAAATTCTTAGTGCTTACAGAAAATTGCCATTTCGAGTATCAATTACATATTATATAATATTTTCTTTATTAATTTACACGGGAATCGTAGTACACTTGAAACAAAAAATATTTAGAATTATTTTTGTTATTGTTTCAATGAGACGTCGAATTTTTACATTGACAGTATATTTAGGAGTTGAAACTACATTCTTAATATAAACATATTGCATACATACATGTATATTCGGTTTTTATCTTTATTTTTTATTTGAAATGTATGCTTATTTTTTATTACTTATTATTTAAGAAAGCAAGAAGGGAAAAATTAGTTTATTACAATTTAAATATTACATTATATTTCCAAAATCCAAACATGTTTTTGCGTTTTGCATCGCGGTACAGTCCATCATGAGGTAAAACTTATGTTGGAAATTGATAGACAATAAATCAACTCATATTTAGAGAACGTTAGACATTTATTTAATTTAATAGATGTTAGGATATTCAAGTGCATAGTGGCGGTTGATATGAATTTAAAGCTCGTTATAAATTTGACAATTATATTTTATACTTTTCTTATACTAATCAAAATAATTATACGTGTATTCTCATTAATGTGAAATAAATTGATAAATGAATTACTTAAAATACTCCACATAGAATTCTTTCATGCAAATTACCTAGAGACAAAAATATAATAATCAGTGCAACAAATTCAAGTGCAATAATGAGTTTTGAATCACGGAATTGTTGTTGTAGCATAAAGATCAGAAAAAGAACTAAAATAAGATGTAATACAATAACAGATATGTATTATTTGTAGGGGTTGTCCACTTTCACACGAACTGGTCCTGTATTTTTGGAATAGGTGAATGGAGCGTTTTCTATAATATGAATCTCTTATAAATTACCGCCTATAATTAGCTTCTTGTGATATCAGTTACCACATGCCTTGTTCTAAATGATAACGTAATTGTGATTATTGTTAGAAATTAGGTTAGTGGTATACTTTGATATGTCATTTCGATTATGAGTTTATGAATAAAGGGTATGAGAAAATCAGACAGGGAAGGTAGCACTCAACCTAACCAACCAAGCAAAGAAATCGGAAACAAAACAACACAACTACACTGAGCAATGCCCACACATAAGCCAAAGAAACAATCAAAACACCAAGTTCCCGCCAAAAAAATGCAGGATGACCCAATTTCATAAAGAAATTACAGAATAACGGTTATGTAGACCGAATGAAACGCAACCAAGACTCACTCAAGTTCCCCAAGGCCCCGCTGCACGGTGACACAACAGCACAAACCCATGCCAAAACGGTGACCAAATCAGGCACAGCAACCTCGGGCGTGACCTAGTTTAAAACATAAGGACAGTGACCTAACGTTATGCGACCTAAAGAGGCACAACTACGACTTGACCTTCTTTAAAATAACATTCTATTAATTTCTTACAGTGAAGTAATTTAACCTAAGTTGATTCTCCAGTGTTATCAATGTGTTAAAATAATACGTCCGTTAATTGTGAACATATTACAGATGTTCTAATTGTTGACATAAATCTTACAAATAATCATCTTAAAAAAGTTCCTTAGGTTCTGTTGGGAATTGTATGATTAATGAGACAACTAAGGGGACTCAAGCAATGCTTTAAAGGACTCTGAGAGACGACATGCAGGCTTAACGGTTTGTAAAGCGTGCATTGCATCACAAAAGTTATAAATACGAACGCACATCGTTGGAGTTCTTATTGTGAGAATATGGTCAATATCTAAGACCTCCATGTACTGATCTAATTGCTAACAAATTGGTCTGGAGCCTAGGATGTCTGATTATAGGGGTAATGCTGCAGTATGTTATGTGTATATTGGGTATTCAATAACATATATTTGTAAGATAATTTCCTGTAGTAGATGAACTTCCATACATCCAATTACTGTAAACCAATTTGTTCTTGAAAACAATACACAGAGGCCTATGCGTATATTGATATGTATGGCTATACCAAAATGCAATTTAAACATAATTATACTGCGTCTGATGTTCTGCCAAATGGACATAATATATCACATGCACTGGTAGGACATTGTAGCATAGATTTAGATAAATTGTCTACTTGAATTGGATCTTATGCAAAACGCATGAAATATAAGCTAACAATGTATAATTGGAAATGTCGAATTCAATTTAGTTACAAACTGTATTTCAACTGACATATCGACATATTTCACAGAGCATGGTGTTCTTAAAATAAAATAATAAGATATAATATCTAAGCCAGTTCATCGCACTAGAACACTGGGACAGGTGCAATATGCTGTAGTATAAGACAGTATATCGATACATCATTTAAACAACCACCTTTTGTGTCATTTCTGTTGTCCTCTAGATTTGCAAAAATGTTTGTTTACACAACAATACACATCAACATACCGTATATCTATCATATAACCGAAATGGGCAGTTATAACGTATTGTTTCTTATCAACGTCTAACATGAACATAAATAATACAAAACATTATGTTATGTTTGTAAATGTAATCATGACATTGCAAGTGTACTTTTGTCAAAAGCACACATGCACAGGTAACTGCCTCATTGATCACAAAAAAATGAAAAATAAATGTTTTTGTAAAAATATAGAAAAGTATCAATTTAGAGTGAGATCAGGCATAAGTTGAAATTTGGTAACAGTTACATGTAGTTTGCAATGAGTGATATCCTGAGATTTGCATGAATTTATGATAATTATTTACCTAATGTTTTTTTACGATGTTGAAATTATTTTTTGTCAGCTGTACACACGTGTATATTATAGCATAAATGTTGCTAAAACAAATACCATGTGCAAAAACCTAAAGTATTGTATTAAATGTTATTCTTAACCGTCCCAAAACTTTCAGACCGTACAAATTACTATGAAAGACGACATGCTTGCGTATTTTCATTAAGTCCCACAAAGGTAAAACTGGACAGGGTATGATAATGGCAAGGGCGTTGAGTATTTTTGTATTATCGTTATTACACACAGTGCCAAATGTGACACAAGCATGGCTAGAACAACACAGAAACAAGAGATAAATGTAACGTTTATAAATAACAAGAGCACCGCCATACGGGCCAATATACGCCCGAAGGGTTTTGTTTCAGGTTTTGGTAGCAAACTTTGACAGTTGAAGGCAAAAGGACAGCCCTGAACAAAAAATGCAAGAAATTCCCCCACAAAAAAAACGACAATGTGAAGGAAAACAAAGTAACACGACCTTTAACCCCTAAGTGCGACCTTGATCTGAAAGCGACCCCTCCAGAACATGCACTCTGCGTGTCGTCTTGAAGTGGTGAACATTTGTGTCAGGTTTCTTCAAATCCTGCAACGGGCTCATGGGGTTCAAGTGACAGAGCGGAAGGGAAACAAAGTCATATGACCTTTAACCCCTGAGTGTTACCTTGACCTTAAAGCGACCCTTCCAGAACATGCGCTCTGCACGTCATCTTAATGTGGTGAACATTTGTGTCAGGTTTCTTTAAAATCCTTCAAGAGGTTTAAGAGTGACAGAGCGGAAGGGAAACAAAGTCATTTGACCTTTAACCCCTAAGTGTGACCTTGACCTTAAAGCGACCCCTCCAGAACATGTGCTCTGCACGTTGTCTTGATTTGGTAAACATTTGTGTCAGGTTTTTTTTAAATCCTTCAAGAGGTTCAAGAGTGACAGAGCGGAAGGGAAATTGCTAACGACAGACAGACGGACAGACAGACGGACACAGAGGCGATAACATAATACGGCCTTCGGGCGTAAAACAAAAATGCATGCTCCAAGCAAAGCAATATTTCCAACAGCACGAAATAGAGCAATAACCTTACTATAGTTTTGCAGATATGAGATGGTCAATAACATTTCCTTCATTCAACATGCATTTTAAATTAGACAAAACAATTGCAACATGACTCTTGCATTCACTTGTTCTGTCTTTTGTCAAAGCAACACGTGTGTGGCGACAGATGACATGCGAACAATCATGTCTGTCGTATGAATTATTCAAATCCAATCGCTGTTTGGTACATTGTATCACTTGAGGCATTCCAGAAACGCGATTTTTGAACATTCATCCGAATGATTTAATGACCTAGTGTGAATAGTTCAAATACGAGTTCATGCATGCTGCAGAGCTATGTATTATTTGGTTAGTTGAAATTACTTCCATACGAATGTCACCATAAAGCCAGTCAACTTTATTTTATGACGAGAACTTTTGCAAAACGATCCACGTAGTTGTATGCCTTATTCCTATAAAACCGTGGATGTCTATTGATTCCGAAATGGAATTAATGCATATGGCGAAATAGCGGGGTTCCGATCTCACATGGATGCAAACTTTTCAGATTTGTTTAATAAAATGCAACTAGAATAGCTAAAATGCCTACTTGAGGTTTCAAACTGTATTATTCGACCAAGTAGTGAGGGTTTTACAAACACAACAATATTGTTTTACATTGCATCAATTTAGTAACTATTTAGTAAAAGTGAATTTTAATCACCTTCCATTTTCTTCAGTCATCTGACCTACAGCTAGTTCTCAGCTTCAAAAGCATGCACTCGGTTAATGCATTTAATCGCCTACGATTTATTTAGAACAACCAAAGTTTAACCCTGGACCAAAAAGTAAAAAAGTCTAAAAGATCTTGATGTTGAATGCCAATGTGTAAAACATGCGTGGATTTGTAAACAATTATTTATGATAAAGTTGGAATGGATCGGAATAAGTTTTGGTAAAGTTGTAATTCCAATTAATGTATACACACTGTGCATACGCAGTTTTACTGATTAAGAACCACGAAAGTATAGAAAAAGGGTATATGATATATGCCAAATCGGTAACCCTAGCGACCAAACGAGGCATTACTGTACAGTGACGTGCTAGTATTTTAACTAGCTTCTCCCCCGCCCCTCCCCGAGCAAACTGGACAAGCCCCAAGAGTTAAAACGGGGAATAGCATAACATATTTCTAGCTATTCACCTAAAATAAAACAAATATGCTACTAAATGAAAACGGTTCCATGGTTCCCGTCGTGGCGCACTGTATCTGATAGCAACCAAATGTCATTCAAGAAATCTATCGTGATTAGCGTGTACCTCATATTGCACTAACTGAATAACTAAAACAGACGCAAACATTATATCTTATGTGTATCGTTATAAGTGGATTTCGATAGAATAAGTGTGTCCATTAACTGTGCGTGGTTTATGTGCAAACGTTTATCTCTGCCACCACATTGTGTATGAACAATTGTCAATGAAATGAGGATGTTCACGCGCTCGACTGTACATTTCTTTTATGATTCTCACTGAATGTTTATATATATAATGCGTGTGCCAATCAGATATGGAATAATTGACGACGATATATCTAACAATCGCCTCGTGGTATATGTTTGTTATACAAATGCTTGTTACTTGTTTTATCTCGTTTTGACATAAGCGGTGTTCGAGATGTTCGATTCAGCTCAATAACCGTATAATAAAATACTCACCAATACTCCTAGAATCAAAGCGCTGAAAGCGCTACGAAAACAGGGCTTCCAACATGTAGGATTAAAAAAGCCTACAATATACAGCATACCCTATATTTTATGCACAATGTATTTCAACAATAAAGAAGAACTCTTCTATAACATAGTTAAGAGTAACGGACTATACACCGACATGAAAAAAATAATCCGACACGTACTGGTGAAATTGACAACATGTATATGTACAGAAGGTCATTTAACAAGACTATTGCAATGAAAGTCCCCTACCGGTAGCCAATTGTAACAAGGAGAGTTATGGTTTTTGTGCACTGCACTGCACTTCTCCTAATTAATATATATCCACATGTAAAGTCTCAAAATAATATCTATTTTGGTAATGGAGTTAGGTTCTGAACAAAATTGAGGTATAAAAATAAACACAGGGGCAACCAAAAAATTAAGCAAGGGAGAGTTATGGTTCTTGTGCACTGCACTTCTCCTCATTGATATCTATCTTCATGTAAAGTTTCAAAATCATATCTTTTTTGGAATTGGAGTTACGCTCCGGACAAAATTTAAGTATGAAAATTAACAAAGGGGAATAACTCAAAACTTAAATAAGGGTGAGTTATGGTTTTTGTGCACTACACTTCTCCTCATTGACATCTATCTTCATGTAAAGTTTCAAAATCATATCTCTTTTGGTAATGGAGTAATGCTCCGGACAAAGTTTAAGTATGCAAATTAACAAAGGGGAATAACTCAAAAAATGAGTAAAGGAGAGTTATGGGTCTTGTGCAATGCACTTCTCCTCATTAATATCTATCCACATGTTAAGTCTCTTTTGGTAATGGAGTTATGCTCCGGACAAAATTTAAGTTTAAAAATTAACAAAGGGAATAACTCAAAAATTAAGTAAGGGAGAGTTATGGTTCTTGCGCACTGCACTTCTCCTCATTATTATCTATCCACATGTAAAGTTTCAAAATCATATCTCTTTTGGTAATGCAGTTATGCTCCGGACAAACTTTAAGTATGAAAATTAACAAAAGGGAATAACTAAAAAATTAAGTAAAGCAGAGTTTAGGTTCTTGTGCACTGCACTTCTCCTCATTAATATCTATACACATGTGGAATTTCAAAATCATAGCTTGCTTAGTTTTGAAGTTTTGCTCCGGACAAAAAAGTGTTACGGACAGACTGACGGACTGAAGGACTGACTGACTGACGCTTTCACCGGTAGGGGGCTAATTAACACGTGCCAATTAGATAATACAACTTATGTTCATGCTTGCTAAAGGTGAGTACACACAGTAAGTTTTGGTGTATAAGTCGAGGATGTACGTTTTGCCACGTGTACATCATTCCCATACATTGCCCTCATATCACTTGGTTACAACGAAGGCACACATCTTGAGAAAATGTACGACAGAGGCTTACTACACCTAACTACATGGACATCTTGACTTATAGGTGAAGATGTATACGTCAAAACTTACTGTGTGTACGCACCTTAAGCAACCCTGACCAAAAAATGTAATAAATACGAAATGATTGTTCATCTGATTACTAACTGTTTCTTACAGATGCGGTTATATAATCTGATATACGAATTATAAGTCAGATTTGTCAGTGCCGTTAATAAAAATATATGTCATGGCATTTAAGTCCTTTTTAATTGTCTATCTTCATTACAAATGTCTTTGAAGTATCAATTAAATGGTCATGGTTCAGACAAAAACTAAATATATATGTATGTATATTATGTTATGAAATAATTATTGTTTAAACCAAATATGTATTGTTTATGTGACACCCCATCCTCATAATATATCCCTTGCGACCTTAATAACACATAATGCACCGGTCCTGCTCATATTTACGCCAGACCAACAAGGATTCTACGTCAATACTGCTACCATTGAACATACTATAATAGTTACTTAAGTACCTAAGGAAGATATATCGCCTACAACAGTCCATGATATAACATACACTTCAAGGCATCAGTTGGATATTCTTGTACGGTACTAATTACATTAGTGCCATAGAGCAGTGTAATTTTGATGTTGTATTTTGTATAATCAAGTTTAACCGACGTATTCTTCATTTATTGTACTACCGAAGATGTGCGCATTAATTGGTCTATACGGACTCTTGGTAAATCTAAATACAAAATATGTTCATCTACAGAAAGTATATCAATTTCCTTCAGATAAGATGTAGAAGTAATAATAATATACAATTTGCCAATATTCCTTAGGAGTTTTGAAAGGGGAATCTGTGATGCTGTTTGTGTTTGTTTATGAATTAATAAAAATGTAAATGACAATATTGCTATTGCATTCACTGTATTGAATTTTCTTCAATAGTTGATATTACAATTTGCACTAAAATAGTGTAACTTGAATAAGCGACGATTTGATTGGTGTATTGAACTAACAGAGAAGGAGATGTACTACTAACTCCCTGAAGCATAAATGACTAGCTTGGAATATGCATCTACCCTTATTATTGATTTTACAGAAAAAGTTTGCACATTGCTCATGTCTTGTTCAACGCCATTTGAAATGCATCACCATTCACGGGAATAGAAGTAAATGATTTCCATGCACATGTACAACAGAGAAAGAATCTGATATGCTTTTATTCTTCAAAGGATCAAATTTACATGAACAATATTCAGAAACTACAGAGAGGAATTGAGGAAAATCAGACATAAACATCAACCAAGGAACACAAAGAGACGACATAAAAACGAGCTAGAGAGATTTATTTCGCTGTCTGCATTTTAACTGATTGTGTATGTATTCGTATCTCTTATAAACGAGCATTGTAGCTCGTGTGAGTCTCAGTGTCTAGGTAATAATTAAAGGATGCTTTCACTTAGTTAAAACAGCAAAGTACAGTTAACTGACCATATTCAGACACGAAACATCATACATCGGGAAAACAATACAATATAAGCAATGCCCGACGAATGTTAAAATTGTTGAATGATTAAGGACAAATGGTTAAAATAAACAAGGGAAATGCTAAATAAATTATTTGAGCTATATGCAGGTTTAAGATTTGTATCAGTCAAAATTATTACATGCTCCTATTAGGCTCATGTTTAAATTGCCTAATACACAGTCTCGTTTATACAATAGATGCAAGTGTTGCTTGAATTGGTTCTTCTGTTTTACCTCAATATCATATATAACTGTTACAAACATGTATTGTTTTTTCAACGAGTCGGAATGTTAATGTGTTTTTGAAAGTCCCGGAATGTTATTGTTAGCGTTTACCGTAGTGGAACGCATTGACTATCGGAACCGTTATACATAGATAGAAAATTATATTTATTTCGGTAAAGGTTGTACATATACATGGTTATAATAAAACAAACAAGGATAAAATAAAAAATTAATTATAGCACACCAACAACAAGGATTACACGAAAAAGGGAAAACTCTTATTTCCATTGTTGTCCTTGAATGGTACTCGACACACTATGGCCGACGCCCAACATAAAGACAAATTTGTAACAGAAAAAAGACTATCCCCATAAAAACTCAACTCACCAAATAATATAGGCCGGTCGTAAACTTGCATTTTTCAGATTTATTAAAACGTTGAACCAGATCATACCAAAACCAGAATGTGTATTTTCTTTATGCAATGTTTATGTCTTTTTAACAGGTTTCATACCACGAACAATACAACTTTCACAATAATACACACTTGCTATTTGGCATAAGTTTTGAAAAAGCGAATAAACTTTTAGGTGCTTGCTGTTAATAACATATTTAAAATATGAATTCTGTCTGAAACTGAAAAAGAAAACATTGTGTTAAAGCATTGGGAAAGGTATTAAAACAGGTTCAATTGCTTTTATGTCATAATCTATGCTTTAACTTTTGGCATTATAGATCAAAACGTGTGGAACTCAAAAATACACTAACCTTAATTTAAGCATTGGCAACAACCGTTTAAATATTGACTGAGCAATGGATTAGTAGAACGGAAAATAAAACTTTTAATATGATTAAATGGATAATTCATTGATGAGAATTATCTTCAAACACAGATTAGTGTGGATAATCACATGATCAAATGAATAATGTTTACACTCAAAACAATTGTGATTTCGTTATTTAACGCTGAGTTTTTCCTCGATTATATAACGATCGCGTATTTGATATCGTTATATTTTATAGCGATATATTTTCGATGTGTATTGCTATATAACGTCTCGAGTATGAAACAGTCTCACAAAAATGATTATAACTTGTAGAAAAAGTATAGCCTAGAAAAATGACGAAAAAGTTGGTGGTTACCTTCTAATTTGCAAAAACCTCAGGACTGTTTGAAAATTCGGTGGTTATGCGATCTCGACATTAGTTCCCTCCCTGTATTCTCAAACATAATGAGGGAGTGGAAGACAATACAGACCCCTATGTTCTGTACAGGCATCTTGAGTTTGAAATATAAGAGACACATTACGAGTTTATGATGTCAGATAATCGATTGTTGATCTAAAGTATTTCACCAATTTGATGAACTTCTAATATTGCATCGTGTGCTTATATTTTTCCTCCATTGGATATTACCTTTATCTCCATTTTTATTAACATTTTTTTATTTACAATGTCTAGTGCCCTGTGGTTACATTAAACATATCGTGCCAAACTCGTATACTTTAAAACCATTTACTCTCGGTTTTATCCTATGATAATAACCCTTAGCGTTTTTGCTATGTTATAAATGGATCAACTCCATCGGACAGACAATTTAAGCCACAGCAAATGCAAACATTATTTATATAGACATGCGAACGTACAATATATTTGTTAAAACATAGACATTTTAATCCATATAACTGGAAAATGTTATGTTTCCAATTTAGAAATGATACGCTTTCAAGTTCGATAAGGACTTGGTCCATCAGCCAATGTTGTTTTAAATTGTATATTATATATCTTACTCTATACTTTATACCAATGCTCGTGTGGATGTCTGCGTTTATAAAACCAGTATCAATCATGTGTAACCGGTCTGAGAACACGGAGAACATCATAGAAATAAGATTCCTTGATGGTGTATGTAGCATGTTCAATCTATGAACTTTGCTTAGTTTGGGTTCGTTTATACTATGCAGTATTTATGTTTATAATGTTATTGATCTTGATCAATTTAAGACATAATAACGCTGACTTATAATGAGAAGGTCGTAAGTGACACTTACAACTTTATTACACTAATGCATATTTGAAATATTTATTATAAAATGCTGTCATGTTGATCAAACTGAAGCTGAAAAAGATTGTTTTAACATAAGTAAAGAGTGATTGCCATACGGTTTTTTCTTGTTTTCTGTAATATTGATTGTGTAGTTACGACCTTCTTATTCTAAGCCAGCGATATATTTGGCTATATAACGTCCAGAAGTTTACAAGATTAATACTATTCTTTGCTAGTTTTGACACGACGAAATGTTTTCAACTAATTTTAACTGTATTATTATCACGAGGGTTCTAATGATTGCTTTAACCAATGTTGTGACGTCATGGATAAAAAACATGTAAACATCTTCAGATAAACATAGTCTACCCAATCTGCCTTCAGACTTAGCCTCACCTGTATTATTGCAGTGATCTCCACAGTCATAACACGAGCTATCATATCTAGCATATGCTGTATTTTCCCGGAACTTTTCATTCATTTCTTTTCGAAATAAATTCTATGATAGTTTCTATGAACACACCAATCACAGGTACTATTCCACGTTATGCTATCGGTTTCATCATAGACATTCTAAAACCAATTTAGCTTGATAGTGTATGTTTTGGCAATGTTTGTCAATTTTCAATTTTTGGTGCAATTTCACCATTACTGGAAGCAAAGCTTTTATAACCCTTCTCAATTTACCAACACTTTCTTGGTTATTATAAAAGGGTCATTTTGCCATAAATCAGAAAAACAACATCATTCACTAAATTGTTGTTTTAAGCTTTATCAAATGAAATATACATTCTAACACTGACTATTTTAGTACCGTGGTTAAATTTCCGACATATCGCAGTTTATAGCCGTACTACTGTTGGCTGTTGAATTACCTCCCACGTATAATTAGCACTTTTTATGAATGGAATATAATCCTTACATATAAACATAATTATAACAACTGTACAACATGAGAACGAGTCCAGTGACGTCATACTAGCTGTATGACGTCACCAATACAATAGTTAAGTCGGTTTGTCTCCTGACTACTATTATGTAAACGCACGTTGCGTATGATAAACAATCATACACAAGAGCATTGTTCATGAAGTACACAGTATAACTCATATTAAAATATTATACAATTTAACATAAGTTTATTTGACGGACCATGATCTTATCACATGTGACAACATATCATATTAGAAAAGTACAATGTAACATAGCAATATTCAGTAAAGTGAATTAAAAGAAATTATTTTTTCAAACGTTTCCATGTATATAATTATTATTTATATAATGCCAGCATTTGGTTCGGCTGTCCATAAGATTAAATAGTTTGAGACATAGCAGAGATAGTAAGATATAGCTATCGTCATATGATACAATATAGAAAGTAAAACGTCTCGATGATCAAAGCCCATGTCCTTTACACAATTCTTGATTTTGGTTCCAACTATATAACAAAAATAATAAACATAGTGATATAATTAAGCAAGATTGACTATATCGGACGTTTCAAAACTGTTCAAATGATAATGGGTTACGTCTCATGAATGTCAAATGAGTAATACAATAAAGATATTATGCAAGACTACATAGTTGAGCTGCATACAGTAAAATAAATCAACTTTCGCTTTACAGGCCTAGAATAAAGACATACCAAGACGTTTCACAGACAGACAGGGTGCATCTGCATTTATTGCAAGCTACTTAAAAGACACTATGGTTCGACTGAAAACAGATGTGGTATAAACTTCCATTTTACAGAACGAAACATCTTACGCATTGACATACTACATGTGGAACGTATCATTGCAAAAGTAAATTGACTGCCGAATGAGAATGGTTGAAGTTTTTCTCTTTAAATTTTTAAACTCGATAATAATAACGACAATGCACATTTCTTTAACAGTTAATCAAGACGAAGAACTAAAGCGCCTTATACAGAAACACAACTAAAACAAAATCACAACCTAATACAGAAACAAACAAAACTATTTAACAATTTCACTTGCTTTTATTTAACTCGTTCGAAGTTTCTTCTTCGTCATACATGTTGTGTACGTTCGTAACATGTTCATAGATACACTACGTCTAACAATAAAACTATTTCCGTTCATGAAACGCAATGTTACATAAATTGTATTTGTACGGGAATATTGTGAATTTATAGAAATGAAAAGCACTGCATCAAACAAATAATATAAGTGGTATATTTGAGAATTCATTAAAATAAGGCAACCATCAAGTGGAACGTAGTAAAAGATAATGCAATTTGCACCCGTTCATTGTTTTATCAAAGCACTTACGCAGATCTAAAACGTATCTTTACGATTTCCGTAAGTGCTTTGATACAAGTGCCATGGAAAATCAGCCTGAAACGTCTACTCTATGACATAAGATTTATATATCAGCACTGAGACTAAGTACATAATAAGTTTAAGGCCTTATTTTCTTAAAACAATATAACATGAATGCTATGATTATTATATTAAGTCAGAAATGTTCATCATATATGGTCATGTAGTCCTTATTATATTCTTTAGCAAACTATTCACCAGACAAATCACAATACTGTAACTATTTAACTATTTAGATAAAGATCACGATTTCCTGGGGACAACCACCACATAATATGAATAAAACACTTTACCGTAACAAATCACCTAGACACATGTACATGCCAGGGCGTTACAATTATTTGAAATTTGATGTTATTGTTGTTTCATTCGCGTTAATGTGCGAGGATTATCCTCAAAGTCGTGAACATCGTCGAGAACGTTGTCTCCGATTTCAACACTATGATTGACTTTCATTCACTAGCAAGTTCTTGAGTTACAGAAGCTGCCAATAAACGATACACTATGGGCAGATGTATAGTTCTGTTTAGTATACTGGTATCAAAGAACAATATGCAAACACGTATAATAGTTTACAAAACAAACAAGCATTAAACATAATTCAAGCGTTGGCAACTAACATTAAATATAAATATTGTCTAAACATGTTTTGGACAACAGTAATTCTAAAATCATTTGTAATATTAGAGTTACTTGTACCTAAGTAAGATATATCACCTAAAACATCCCATGATATTACATACACTTCAAGGCATCAGTTGGATATTCTTGTACGATACTAATTACATTAGTGCCATAGAGCAGTATAATTTTGATTGTGTAGGCTGTATAACCAAGTTAAACCGATGTCTTCTTCATTTATTGTACTACCGAAGATGTCCTCAAAGGAAATATATACGCAGTAATCGGTGTATACAGACGCTCGGTAAATCTAAATATAAAATAAATTCATCTACTGAAAGTATATCAATTTCCTTCAGATAAGATGTTGTTGTAATAATAATGATATATAAATTGCCAACATTCGTTAAGTGTTTTGAAAGGGGAACATGTGATGCTGTTTGAGTTTGTTCATATATTAATGACAAGAAGTGAATTTAATATTGCTATTGCATTCACTATGTTGAATCTTCTTCACTATTAGATATTTTAATTTTCACTTAAACAATGTGCCTGAAATAATCGACGATTTGATTCGTGTATTGAACCAACATAGGTATAATAAAGTGAGTCTTAAATTAGGAAGAAATGTACAGCGTAACTCCCTATAGGATAAATGACTAGTTTTGGATATACATTTACTTTTCGTGTTACAGAAGAACTTGGCACATGTCTCATGTCTTGTTCAACGCCACTTGAAATGCATCACCATTCCCGAGGATAGAATTAATTAATTTCGAAGAACATATAATACAGAGAAAGACTGAGCGTCAAAAGTTTCGCAAACGAATTAAAAATTCACTTTTTTTAAATTGTTAACTCGAAAGAACTTTTGACTAACACTGTCTATTTGTGTATCCATAGTGTTCATGTTGAACCCATTTCCGTTGGCATCCGTTACGCTTGGATGATCACATCATCAAAAATGGTAAAACGTCTATCCAAGCGCGCAAAGTAAGGGTTTTTCATTTTCGACTAAATTTTCACTTCCAATTTACTTGATACAAGTCTGTGATACGAAATACAAATATTTAATCACAATAGTGTGCAATGTACGCTACATTTGAGGGCAAAAATTGACAAATGTGAACATAATCGTGTATATAACAGCCAAGTGGCTGGCGCTTCACTAACAATACTTTGCGTCGGATACATTTGACATGTCTCTATCATAATAAGACTGTTGCATCATATCCAACATACAAACCGTGTATATGACGTACCACTTGACAACAGGTCAAGGGTCAATGCCGCTGACCTAGAGAGGGAATGTTGCTATAATTAAAACACCAAACTCAATGACATTTTGTTAGCTTAATCGTAGTCCACCCGACATTAAAACATATGGGGTACTTCCTTTTATTTTGCGTTTTTATGACCAGTGTGCTATTTCTTAAAATGTGACATTTCGTACAGTGTCTATTACGACATCCACACTTGTCTTCGGTCAAAGGGAGATTATTTTGGTACAATTACCGATTAAATTACCTCCCTTCCACTGCATAAAACGTAGTGAAGCGTTTATGTTCACAATTGCCAATTTTTGCCATCAAATGTAGCGTACATTGCAAACTATTTTGACTAACTATTGGTGTATTTCGTATCACAGACATGTATCAAGTAAACTGGAAGTGGAAATTGAGACGAAAATGAAAAGCCCTTACTTTGCGCGCTTGAAAAGACGTTTTACCATTTTTGATGGTGTGACCATTCAAGCGTAACGGCGGCCAACGGAAATGGGTTCAACATGAACACTATGGGTACACAAATCAACGGTGTTAGTTAAATGTTATTTCGAGTGATCAATTTAAAAATATTGAATCTTTAATTTGGTTGCGAAACTTTTGACGCTCAGTATATATTTAATAATACTCGACACACTGTGGCCGACGCCCAACACGATATGAAAGACAGAAAAATAAAACTACCCCCAAAGACACTCAACTCACAAAACTAATATAGACCTGTCATAAACTTGAACGTTGAACTAGATAATACATTTCCTAGGATGTGTATTTTCTTTATGTTATTTTATGTCTTTTTAACAGACTTCATACCACGAACAATACAACTTTCACAATAATGTAAAATTGGAATTTGGCATACGTTTTGAAAAGGAGCATAAACTTTTACGTGCTAGCTGTTTATAATATATTTCAAATATGCATTCTGTCAGAATCTTAAAAAAGAAAACATTGAGTTAAAGCATTGTGAAAGGTATTAAAACAGGTTCAATTGATTTTATGTCATAATCTATGCTTAACTTTTGGCATTAATCAAAACGTGTGGAACCAATAAATAATACTACTCTACAAAAATGTATTAAACTTAATTTAAGCATTGGCAACAAACGTTAAAATATTTAAATATTGACTGAGCAATGGATTAGTAGAACAGAAAATAAAACTTTTAATATAATTAAATGGATAATTCATAGATGGGAATTATCTTCACACAAAGATCAGTGTGGAGAATCATATGATCAAATGAATAATGTTTACGCCCAAAACAATTGCGATTTCGTTCGCATTCTTTACGTTTATATTGTTATTGATCGTGATCAATTTAAGACATAGTATGTCTGGCTTAGAATGAGAAGGTTGTAAGTGACACTAACAACTCTATTAGACTAATGCATATTTGAAATCTATATTATAAGGTGCATTATACGAGCCTATTTTCATTATAATCGGAACATTTCGTGTTGATCAAACTGAAGCTGAAAAAGATTTTTCAACATAAGTAAAAAGTGATTGTAAGACAGGTTTTTCTTTTTTTCTCAAAATATTGATTTTGTAGTTACATGTATGACCTTCTTATTTTAAGCCAGCGATATATTATGCTATACAAAGTCCAGTATTTTACATAATTTATACCATCCTTTGCTAGTTCTGACACGACGGTTTTTTTAATCAATTTCAACTGCATTATTATCACGATTGTTTTGAGGTTTGCTCTAGCCAATGTTGTGACATAATGGATAAAACACGTAAACATCTTCAGAATAAACATAGTATACTCAATTTGCCTTCATACTTACATTCACCTGTTACAATGCAGTGATCTCCACAGTCATAACATGAGCTATCATATCTAGCACATGCTGCATTGTGTTGAGATTATACCTTAACGAATTCAAAGCCGAAAGCCTATAAAAAATATGCCAGGGTTAATACGAAAACAGACAAATAAAGGTATTATCGAAATGGGTCACAATAAACTTAATTGAAATCTTACGGAACGTATATTTTCGCGAAGTGTGTTAATTATACGCTCCATTTACTGTAAGTTATAGATAAAGCAACAAACTTTGTTGCCCGAAAGTGGAGTCTTCAAATAAACATGTGCCATCTTGTTTACGTGCTTTTATCGCCAGCTAATCTGACGCAGAAATGGAATTTATAGTCAATGCAATTCGATATCCTATATATTTACCCGTGACAATTACGTCACAATCGATGGGCATTCCACTTCACTGGCTAAATCATCCAAAGATTGTATGACACAATGTGCACTTTCAACAGTGTGTTCTCGTACAGAAATATTTAATACCACATATGTTTTTAGTGAAACAAGATTTATGTTTTAATATGTAGACTGTCGTAAACTGAAATGCTAAACTCCTGTCTGTGAAATGTGTTTCTTTTGTCTGTACTCTAGACCTGTTTTATGATTTGATTCATTGCATTCCTGTCTGCACCTCAATACAGTGTGAATTATTATGTTACTATTATTGTATCTATAAAAGGTGTCCCAATTTTATTTGAACAGCATTGAACATCCAATATGTTTATCCTTATAAAATATGTGAAATGACAATTTAAAAAAGTTTGCCCGATATTTCACGTGGCAGTTTTGCCTTTCAGCCTTCTACAAGCCTCTTGAATCTTATGATCTTCAGAATGGGTCATGTGAGGTTAATTACCTTTTATGTTGTTGTACGTTTGTACTGCGATGGTTAAAACAACAAAACACGATAGGCCTACCGCGACCTCTCGGTAATGACGCCTTTAAATATTGAAAACATTGTCTTTACAAGTCAACCCTCGAAGCTTTTTGTAGATCTTTACCATAAACAATTATATTTTCTGTAATGGTTTTTATGTAAACTCAAGTTGCATATTATAAACAATCATACAAAAGATCATCGTTCACAAAGTACACAGTATAGCTCAAGAGATATAATATACAATTGTAAATAAGTTTGTTTGATTGACCGTGATCTTCTCAAATTCGACAGCATATCATTTGTAGATAAGTACAATGTAACATAGCAATTATAAGTAAAGTGAATTAAAATATATTGTTCGTTACAATGTCTTTATAATTATAATTTACATAATGCCTGCATTCGGTTCGGCTAATTGTGTCTGTCCAGAGCTTTAAGTTGTTTGTGAAATAGCATAGATAGTAAGGGTTATCATCATGAAATTAACGTCTTGATGATCAAGGCCAATGTCCTCTACATGTCCCCTACAAAATTCTTGATTTTGGTCCCAACTACATTTGTATATTACAAAATCTAATAAACATAGTGATATAATTTAGCAAGATTGAACATACCGGATGTTCCAAACTGTTCCAATATATATGGGTTACCTCTCATGAATGTTAAATGAGTAATACAATAAAGAAATTATGCAAGATTACATAATAGAGCTGCATGCAATAAAATAAATCAACTCTCGCTTAACAGGCCTAAAATAAAGACAGACCAAGACGTTTCACAGACAGACATTGTGCATCGGCATTTATTGCAAGCTACTTAAAAGACACTATCGTTCGACTGAAAACAGATGTTGCATTAAACTTCCATTTTACAGAACGAAACATCTTACGTATTGACGTACTACATGTGGAACGTATCATTGCAAAAATAACTTGACTGCCGAATGAGAATGGCGGAAGTGTTTCTCTTTAAGTTTTTAAACTCGATAATGATAACGACAATGCACATTTCTTTAACAGTTAATCAAGACGAAGAACTAAAGCGCCGTATACAGAAACACAACTAAAACAAAATCACAACCTAATGAAACTAAAACAATTTCAATTGTTTTTATTTAACACGTTCGAAGTTTCTTCTTTGTCATACATGTTATATACGTTCGTAGCATGTTCATAGATACACTACGTCTAACAATAAAACTATTTCCGTTCATGAAACGCAATGTTACATAAATTGTATTTGTACGGGAATATTGTGAATTTATAGAAATGAAAAGCACTGCATCAAACAAATAATATAAGTGGTATATTTGAGAATTTATTAAAATAAGGCAACCATCAAGTGAAACGTAGTAAAAGATAATGCAATTTGCACCCGTTCATTGTTTTATCAAAGCACTTACGCAGATCTGAAACGTATCTTTACGATTTCCGTAAGTGCTTTGATACAAGTGCCCAGGAAAATCAGCCTGAAACGTCTACTCTTTGACATAACATTTATATATCAGCACTGAGACTAAGTACATGATAGGTTTAAGGCCTTATGTTCTTAAAACAATATAACATGAATGCTATGATTATTATATTAAGTCAGAAATGTTCATCAAATATAGTCATGTAGTCCTTATTATATTCTTTAGCAAATTATTCACCAGACAAATCACAATACTGTAACTATTAAGATAATGATCACGATTTTCTGGGGACAACCACCACATTATATGAATAGAACACTTTACCGTAACAAATCACCTAGACACATATACACTACCCACAAGTTCTAACCCGCCACCTTACATTTTTCGCCATAACTTTTTTATTTAAGTATGTACCCGCATGAAATTTTGCATATCCGTACTTGAATCCTATATGCAGTTAATTATAAATTTATTTTTGGACGGAAAACGGTTATGTTTGTTGTCACAGTCGTGTTACGAAATGGGGTATTTTTTACTAATTCACAAAAATACCCAAACTTTTGATGACAGTGTGCATAAATCAACACCTGGAAAGCACATTCATAAACATTTTGACATAACTGATCCTTCTCCTATACGAAAAACACGTTACATGTCGTGATTTGCTCCAGACGAACTCTGCTGAAGAGTAACAACCTTCGAACAAAATGAGAAAAAGGCTTTGTCAAAACGGTTGGTTTTGCAAAATCACGCTTTTATGTCAATATTCACAAAACTAAGTTTGTTGTTAATAAAAAACATAGATAACCACTTAAACTACAAAAACGAACAAAAAACCTATAATAATATTCTTGTGAAATTAAAAAAAGGGCCGCAACTCTAACGAAAGTCATAACATTCCGACAGGTCAGTCGCATTCTCTGCTGATACAATTTGGCTGTTAATGTGTTTTTGCGAAGGAAATTCATCCTTTTAATCAAAACAGTTCGTTAGCACGTGATTTCCGTTGCGTATTTCTTACACGTGTAACCATGCTATCTTACGTAACATGTCTAACATGGTAAATTCAACTGCACGTGCAAAAATACGTCATTACGTAATACGCCAAATGCACCGAGCTTAGCCACAATACCGCTAAATTAAACTAACTATCAGCTGTATCTACTAAACATGTATCGGTATGCGAAATCTCAATTGAATATACCAATTTTTGACACTACAGGACTGAAATATCTAAGTGGCGGGTTAGCACTTTTGGGTAGTGTACATGCCAGGGCGTTACAAGTATTTGAAATTTGATGTCATTGTTCTTTCATTCGCGTTAATGTGCGTTAATGTGCGAGAACGTTGTCTCCGATTTCAACACTATGATTGACTTTTATTCACTAGCAAGTTCTTGAGTTCCAGAAGCTGCCAATAAACGATACACTATGAGCAGATGTATAGTTCTGTTTAGTATACTGGTATCAAAGAACAATATGCTAACACGTATATTAGTTTACAAAACAAACAAGCATTAAACATAATGCAAGCGTTGGCAACTAACATTAAATATAAATATTGTCTAAACATGTTTTGGACAACAGTAATTCTAACATCAAATTAATACAGAATAAATTAGATGGAGCACTCTTCAAGGCCCAAAGAATATGATTGCGTTTGCGCTTTTTGAATTAAACTGCTGCTCGACATTGGATGTGGAAAATATTTAAAAGGAAAAAAGGTATCAATTATAAATATTTGACATCAAAAAGAGTAACCGGAACAACAATCAATAACATAACAAATATCAGAAAATGAGACAACAATGGAAAAGTCAGTGACAGACAATAGAACAAGTTCATAACTATATATAAATAAATTGCCTCGTTAACCGAAAAATGAAACAGATATATTAATTAAAACTATATCTAGAAAACACAAATCACTCGTAGGCAATCATACATAAGCATAATAGCTCTATAAATAAATTATGGGTGGTTAAAGATACATTGTGTATGTTACCTATGAAATTACTGAATTACCATTCTGTAATAAAAAGTCACATACTGTATAGCGGGTATATTTCACGGTGTCCAATTTTCGCGTTGATTGGATCCTTTTGAATTCACGGTGTCTTCATTTCGCACTAACGGCCTTGACCGCGAAATTAAAACCTTGTTGGTAAAAATGGAAGGGGCGGTAAACTTTAGAGTACGAGTATAATAGTCACTACTGATCTCGGGTTGTGGGTTCGAATCCCGGGCTGACCATCAAAAATTGCTGATAGTCTTTGGGCTGAGACTATAAACCAATGTCCCATTTATAGGTGCTATAAATATGGCATGCAAAAAGAACCAGGGATGCTTCTGAAATTAGGGCATCTTCTGTATAATGCACTATCCCCCCAAAACTAATAGCCTTCTGGATGCCTCACCCATAAGTATTATCCGGTGATGAGGATAAAGAAACGCAATAAACCAAACATACTGCTCATTAACTGCTAACATAAGAAACATATGTAGATCTATTTACAAACAATCATTATTTCGGCAAACATTTAAACGTTCCGCAAACAAAACTGTTATTGAAATTGAACAAGTGTAATGAAACGGCTTGGAATTCAAACCTTCAAACGATATTGATATGCATGCATAGAGATTTAAACACGTTCTTTACAAATATCCAATTTCTAACCATAATTAACACATGTCGTAGTCTATTTATTATAACTGAAATTTACAGAAGCGACGCAGCGTATCGTTTTGTACGTCTTGCAAAGTAATGTTTGATTATTTCTTAAAGTTCTTTGATGCATTATCTCCCTTTGTAAAATTTGTATATTTTTGGTGATTATTTCGCGGGGTTTAGATTTCGCGCATTCGATATTGACCGCGAATATAGTAGTATTAACCCACGCAAAATATATCCGCTATACAGTATTCGCTTTTTTATCATACATTAAATGTTTGCTAACCTGTGGTATGATTTCAATACAATAGTTTCCTTCCAGACGTCATGCTAGGCGATTGGGCATTTCATTAACACTTAAAAACATATTATAGAAACTCATTAATTGTCCAGACTTTTCGAACAGTGAATTATATAGGAATTATGTACTTAAAGCACGATAATGTAGAAATCAAGTTGAACTGTTACAGTATATCTAGTTCATATTAAAACTCCATTCTGAGGATTGGAAATTGGTATTTGATTGATAGAATCTATTATAGAGAAACACAAGTAATCAAAAACACGGATAAGCGTACATGTGTATTTATATTTACAAAATCGAATCGTAGAGTTTTGATTTACGTAAAATAATGATACTGCGTCTGATATTCCACCAAATGGACATAACACATTATTATTTGAGCATTGCAGCATTGGTTTGGACAAATTCTCATTTGAATTGGATCTTATGCATAGAATACAATATCATTGCTATAAGCCATTATGTATCATGTTAATTTTTTAAATGGCGAAAGACAAATGTATTTCTGATTGCCAATAAATTCCATTTAACATTATGAGACCGTAGCAAAACATGTTGAATTTTCCAGCCTTGAACAGAGAGGATCGTAAACTTTGGTACATGTAACCGTTGAAGAGTGAGAATTTCGTCTGTATGTTAGCTAATGCATGTAGCAAACTTGACACTATGCTAGAATTAAAATTAACTTGCGGTATACTTCAGAAATAGTTTAACAACAATATTATAAACACTTTACAAAACATGTATTTGGCTTTTTCTGTGTATTCATATGGCATTTAGTATCGCTTAATAAAGTTGTTCAGTTAAACTATTTGAAAAAACTTTCAATAAAAAGTAACTGTTTTATTACAAGCTAAGACAAGTATGTAGATGCCCCGTTCAGTGTCAGAAATATTTAATTACAATGCACTTCCTGTGTACTGATAAATGTTTTGGGCAGATATGATAATACCTGTACACTCATTTTACACCACTTAAAAGTGTCTGTTAAATGTAATCATGACATTGCTTGTCTACTTTTTTAAATCAGTATATACTGTTACAGTAGCACAGACACAGGTAATTGCATCATTGATAACGCACAAAAAAAAAAAAAAAAATGTTTTTGTAAAACTATAGCAAAATATCAATTTACATTTTGTTTCGTTTTAAATAGTCTTTATCAATGACGCAGTATTATAACATTGCTAAAGGTGACACCAGCATGGCTAGAACAACACAGAAACAAGTGATAAATGTAACGTTTATAAATAACAGCAATGTATGCTCCAAGCGTAGCCACATTTCCCTTAGCACGAAATAGAGCAATAACATTACTATAGGTGTGAGATGGTCAATAACATTTACTTCATTTAACATGCATTTTGAATTAGACAAAACAATTGCAACTTGACTCTTGCATTGACTTGTTCTGTCTTTTGTCAAAGCAACACGTGTCTGGCGACAGATGACATGCAAACAATCATGACTGTCGTATGAATTATTCAAATCCAATCGTTGTTTGGTATCACTTGGGGCATTCCAGAAACGCGAATTAGAACACTCGTCCGAATGATTTAATAACCTAGTGTGAATAGTTCAAATACGAGTTCATTTATGCTGCAGCTATGTTATTTGGTTAGTTGAAATGACTTCCTTACGAATGTCACCATAAAGCCATTCAACTTTATTTTATGGCGAGAACTTTTGCAAAAAGAATATACAAGCCCATGGGATTGTATGATCTAATGTGATTTATTTTTTTATTTATGAAGTGAGTGATATGTTCACGGATACTATTCATTTAAGTATGGACATCAAATGGACAAGCATCTAAAACCACTTTGGGGTTAAGGTCGTTTCAGGATCAACGTGAGAAAATAGCTAAAAATTAATTTTCCTCTCTGTATTTGTCATTCTCATGTATGATTTGAATTCAACTTTATTAGAAAAGTGCAAATTTGATTTGTCTCACTTTTTATCGAATGGACTGTACACAATACTGCCAAAACGACCATTAATTTTGTTTAAGTTCAAGCAAGTATGGGAACTACATGTACTTATAATTGCTTGCAAAAGCACTATACCTGTCTGTTTTTATGCCAGTCTTGGAATATTTATATAGGCCGTTTTTCACAGGGGCACTGCTTGTAAGGGCTCTCATGTAAATGCATATCATTAAATCGGCTATTTGGAGCCCCATTATGAACTACTTTTTTGTAGCTCTCTAGGGCACAATAACTGTTGTTCACATTCACCAGGACAATATGGCGTACCCACCAACACATTATACAGCAATATGTACGCCCTATGATAGGTGTATCCAGTGGTAGTTACATTTCAGGCATGAAATGACTGAATAACATGGTGATGAGCACATCATAGGCCTAGGAAGGCAGTTGTTTCGCGTACTAATGTACCAGCCAATGTTTTGCCCGCCCGGGGGATACAGGGGGTTTAGACAGACGCATCCTTACCGGCGGGAATTTGACAACATCATCGACGCCTAGTCAAAATATTGACTTGTGGATAACACATAACTTAGCATTCGATGCCTGTATAGTGCAGTGGTGTGTATTGTACAAAGTATAGCTATAATCTAAGGTGTTATTGAATATCATTATGGTCTGTGATGAGATATTTCATTTGTGGTAGATATGTATATTTCTTACACTGATATGTACCAACATAGACATCTAATACCCGTACTTAGTAGTAATGTGTACGACATTGATCCTATCAAATCTGTAACTAGCAGTGTTTTGAACCACACTAGATTCTTATGTGGTACTTATCACAATTAATGGCTGACAGTCGTGGTCATATGGAAAATACTAGTACAACACAACTCCTATAGTATAGTCACCAATGCAATGGCAAAATGATTTAGCCCTGCAATAAGTAAATAATGTCACAGATACGTGCATTTAACACAACGGAATATAGTCATTCCAGACAAAGTAGTACCAGTATCGTGTAAAACCATCTCAGGTTTAATGGCGTACATATTTCTACTACGACATAATATTCTAGACGCATTACGACACCCTCGCATAATTAAGCCGTACCTGGTTCTACAGGATACTTAGTACCTATAAATGTAAAGTAGAATCCTTTCAATTCTTAATAGGTAGACATGGCTTCAATATACAGGATACAGATACCCAAGACCCTTGGGAATAGATACCACAGCATTGCATGTTCACATCAGGCCATAAGGGTTGCTCCATTCCGCGGTGAACTGCCATTTTCAAGTTATAATATATGCGATACTCCTCACTGCCAAGTACATGTATCCGAAGCCACACATCATCAGGTCTTGAGTCAGATATCATTTAATACTGTATGATACTTAACACACAAAACAGCCTGGGACACTCAGGGTGTCCAAATAGTACTTTAACAGTTTATTTGCCTATTTAAACAAAATTGTCTTCGTTCTTCTTTCACAGAGCAAACTTCACTTAGTGGGGTACATACAAGTACATATCATTGGTTTAGCCATTCTGGATTTCAAATTATGTTACATGTATTGAAATCCAAATGGATACTCAAATAGAACAGTCATAGCTGGCGTTATCTGATATGCTTCACTGCAAATACAGGCCCTACTAGTATGTCCTATGAGTGTACCCACTATCACTGAGTACATCCACCTCATACCCCATTGGGTAATCACTACTGTATTGTGGGTATTGCTCGATGTAGTTACTATGTCTTGGTAATATTATTTCCCACCCTATTCCTGTCTTGCCCACTATTTTAAACTAGGTCAAGTCGTAACTGTGACTCTTTAGGTCGCATAACGTTAGGTAACTGTCCTCAGTGTTTTAAACTAGGTCACACATCGGGGTTGTTGTGCCTCGTTTGATCGCCGTTTTGGCATGGATTTGTGTGGGCATTGCTCAGTGTAGCTGTGTTATGATGTTTCTGATTTCTGTGCTCGGCTGGTTAGGTTGAGTGCTACCTTCCCTGCCGGATTTTCTCATACCTTTTTGTACAGTTATTCAAAGCTCACCACCTAGTAAGACATTATTGACTTGACTATAACAGGTTACCAAACGCTACTTTGCGCAGATATCCTTATCCTAGGAGGTCAGCATTACCATTGCAAGATCGATCAGCCAATGCTCAATCGAATATACACTACAATCAAGTACCATATCAGACTTTAAGGGGTTCTCACTACCATGCAGTACATCCATCCTAGTCCATATAGGTTGACTTACATATTTGGTACATCCATTTCATTCCTTATTCGTTGTACAAAGAAATTTGGAGCAATGGGGCATCTAATGATGTTGACCAAATTCTAATTAATATCCAACGTCCAATCGTTTTGAATTTATTGGTCGGAACTTATTTGGTGTATTCATTCATTTAAAGACAATGGTGGTTCTGACCTGCTGATATCAAGAACATTGCCATCTGCTGTTTCATACAAACCAACTTACCAAAAGGCTAAGGATAGTAGGATCAATCATTGGGAAGGCGTTTGCTCGGAAACCGTTTGATCTATTGACAGGCCGACACACAGATTAACGTGTGTTAAGCAATCCACTTCCTCATTAAAAATTTTCATAACACTCGCAGCTAATAGAATGGATTTCAATTCATTGTCATACCCCCGACAAACTATTACATCTAGAAGTAAACAGAAGAAATTTGAATACGATATTGATATAACAATGTCCATTCATATATTCAATAATACCAACACATACATGATAATAAGAACTACAGATCTGAGACGAAATATCATTTTTGAAGCTATTCTTCTAAATTTGACCTTGAAATGACCTTAACCACAAACTTATTTAAGATGTTTGTACATTTGATGTCCATAGTCAAATGAATACTGGTAATATCCCTGAATATACATGTATGTCTCACTACATACACAAACACATACATCTCATAATATCATAGAATGACAGGGCAAGGTTTTCGTAACCTGTCATATGCAAAATAGCTATTTTCAGACAAAAAACGAAATTGTTATTTGAACAAATGACTTATAATGAACAAATATGAACTAACCAACACAGCTACCACTTTTATAAGCAACTTATGTTCATATCGAATGCTATATGTATATAATGCTATATGTAAACCCCTATACGAAGAAAAACAGAGTCGAAATGTCCATTTTTTCTTTTTAACTCGATTTGACCTTGAACTGACCTTGACCTTGACCCAAGAAAGGTCCATTATGTTTGTCCATTTGATGTCCATAATCAAACCAATAATATCCATGCAAATATGTAGCAATATATACATGACCAATTTAATCATATTAGATCATAGAATACCAGGGGTGGTCGAAAAAATGCCCTCTCGGCCAGCATGCATATGTATTAAATGGCTAATTTGACAAAGAAATGACTATTTTCATTAAACAAATGGCTTATAATGAAAGAATACGTACTTACCAACACGGTTATCATTTTAATAACGAAATTTGATTCTAAACATATGCTATACGAAGAAAGAACTGAGGTGAAATAGAAATTTTTAGTTATTTTTCTCACTTTGACCTAGAAATGACCTTGACCATGACCTCAAACTGGTCAGTTATGTATGTCCATTTGATGCACAATAATAATTGAATAATATCCACCAAATTATATGGCAATCTATGCATCAACAAAAAATTTACAATCGAATTAAGAATGCCATGTGTATTCGCAAATTAGCTCGGAAGCAAGAGTTGTTGCCCCTGTTAAAAAAATCTGCACCACTTTCAGATCTGGCATCCACCTTTTTCTGAAGCCTGAAAGTATGTTTTACTCGAAAATACCAATGGACTTTTTCTACCAGATGGGGTAAATAAAAATCCATTTTAAGGCCTTTTTGAAACCTGGCTCCTGGACTAGTGATTGTATATTGATTCCTTGGCCATGGAAATAATGCATGTGGCGAAATAGCGCGGGTCCGAACTTACGTGGATAGAAACATTTCAGATTTGTTTAAGACAATGCAACTAGAATAGCTAAAATTCCTTAGTTGAGTTTTAAAACTGTATTATTTGACCGAGTACTGAGGTTTTTACAAACACAAAATATTGTTTTACATTGCTTTAATTTAGTGACTATTTAGTAAAAGTGAATTTTAATCGTCCTCCATTTTGTTACGTCATCTGACCTTCACCTGATTCCATGGAACAAAAAGTAAGCGTCGAAGAGATCTTGATATTGAATGTCAATGTATAAAACGTGCGTGGACTTGTAAACAAACTTGTTTACTATCTATAATAAAGTTAGAATGGATCGGAATAAGTTTTGGTAAAGTTGTAAATCCAATTAATGTATACACACTGCGCGTTCAAAGTGTTACTGATTAAGAACCACAAAAGGAATTTAAAAAGGGTATATGATATATGCCAAATCGGTGACCCTAGCGACCAAACGCGGCATCACTTTACAGTGACGTGCTAGTATTTTAACTAGCTCCCCCCCCCAAGCAAAATGTACAAGCTTCAACAGAAAAAAGGGGGAATAGCACAACATATTTCTAGCTATTCACGTACAAAAACCAAATATGCTACTAAATCTGACTTGACAGAAGAAGTTGACATATTGTACCATGTCTTGTTCAACACCACCTAAAGTACATCACCATTCACGCGGATAGAGGTAATTGATTTCCAAGCACGTGTACATCGGAGAAAGAAATCATATTTTTTAAATTTTTCATAGGATCAAATTTACATGAAAAATATCCATCTACAACAGAAAGAACTTGAAGAAAACCATACGTTACTATTAACCATGACGTGTGCAAAAAAATCGAAAAAAACTAGCCGGTGAATGTTATTTCTTTGTCTGCATTTTAACTGATTGGGTTTGTATTCGCATCTCCTCCTATGAACGAGAATTGTAACTCGCGCGAGTCTTAATGTCTGGGTAATAATTAAAGGATGATTTTACTCAGTTTAAACTATAAAATGAAGTTAACTGATCGTAGTCAGACACGGATCATCAAATTATGGTGCAAATAATACAAAACATATCATACCCGACGAACATTATCATTGTTGAATGATAACAGACAAAGTGTTAAAATAAACAAGGGAAACACTAAAACAACAATTTAAGCTATAAGCACATTAAAGATTTAAAATTTATTAGAACGTTGGACTTTACAGATAATACATTTACCCGGTGTGTATTTTCTTTATGCTACTTTTATGTCTTTTTAACAGACTTCATACTACGAACAATACAACTTTCACAATAATGTAAAATTGGAATTTGGCATACGTTTTGAAAAGGAGCATACACTTTTAGGTGCTTGCTGTTTATAATATATTTCAAATATGAATTCTGTCAGAAACTTAAAAAAGAAAACATTGTGTTTAACCATTGTGAAAGGTATTTAAACAAGTTCAAATGATGAAATGAATAATCTATGCTTAACTTTTGGCATTAATTAAATCGTGTGGAACTCATAAATAATAATACTCTACAAAAATGCACTAAACCTAATTTAAGCATTGGCAACAAGCGTTAAAGTATTTAAATACTGACTGAGCAATGGATTAGTAGAACGGAAAACAAAACTTTAAATATAATTTAATGGATAATTCATGGATGGAAATTATCTTCAGACAAAGATCAGTGTGGATTATCATATGATCAAATTAATGATGTTTACAATCAAAACAATTGCGATTTCGTTTGTTAACGCTGAGTTTTTCCTCGATTATATTTCGATCGCGTTTTTAATATTGTTATATTATATATATATATATATATATATATATATTATATAGCGGTATATTTTCGATGTGTATTGCTATATAACATCTCGATTATGAAACAGTCTCACAAAAATGATAATAACTTGTAGAAAAAGTATAGCCTAGAAAAATGACGAAACATTTGGTGGTCATGTTCTAATTTGCAAACGTCTCAGGGCTGTTTGTAAATTTGGTGGTTATGTGATCTCGACACTAGTTCCCTTCCTGTTTTGTTAATATGAGGAGTGGAAGACGATACAGACCCCTATGTCCTGTACAGGCAATGTGAGTTTGAAATACACATTGCATTGTACAAGTATATGATGTCAGATAATCGATTGTTGATCTAAAGTATTTCACCAATTTGATGAACTTCTAATATTGCATCGAGTGTTTATTTATAACCTCCATTGGATATTGCCTTTTTATCCATATTTATATACTATGTTTGATTTATGATGTCTAGTGCCCTATGGTTACACTTAACATATCGTGCCAAACTTGTATACTTTAAAACCATTTACTCTGGGTTTTATCCTATGATAATAACCCTTACCGGTTTTGCCATGCTATAAATGGATAAACTCCATCGGACAGACAATTTAAGCTGCACCAAACGCAAACATTATTTATATAGACATGCGAATGTACAATATATTTGTTAAAACACAGACATTTAATCCATATTACTGAAAATTGTTATGTTTCCAATTAAGAAATGATATGTTTTCAAGTTCGATAAGGACTTAGTCCATCAACCAAACTTATTTTAAATTGTATATTATGTTTCTTACAAAATGTACTCTATACTTTATACCAATGATCATGTGAATGTCTTCGTTTATATAACCAGTAAAAATCATGTGTAACTGGTCTGAAAACACGGAGAATGTTTGATGGTATATGTAGCATGTTCAATGTATGAATTTTGCTTAGTTTGGGTTCGTCCGCTCTGCATTCTTTATGTTTATAATGGCATTGATCGTAATCAATTTAATACATAATATCGCTGGAAAGAGAAGGTCGTAAGTGACACTTACAACTTTATTAGACTAATGCATTGAAATGTATATTATAAGGTGCGTCTTACGAGTCTATTTTCATTAAAATCGGAACTTTTCGTATTGATCAAACTGAAGCTGAAAAAGATTGTTTTAACATAAGTAAGGAGTGTTTGTCAGACAGTTTTTACTTGTTTTCTCAAAATATTGATTGTTTAGTTACGACCTTCTTATTCTAAGCCAGCGATGTATTCGACTATACAGCGTCAAGTATTTTACAAAATTTATACCATCCTGTGCTTGTTTGACATGACGAATGTTTTTCAATTAATAACAACTGTATTATTATCACGGCGGCTCTGAGGATAAGTCTAGCCAAGGTTGTGACATATGGATAAAAACAAGTAAACGTCTTCAGATAAACATAGTACAACCAATATGCCTTCAGACTAAGCTTCACCAGTAACAATGCAATGATCTACACAGTCATAACATGAGCTGTTATATCTAGCACATGCTGCATTGTGTCCGATGTTTGAGATTATACTTTAACTACTAAGTATTCCTATGGCTTCTCGAATTCTTAGCCGAAAGCCGATAAAGAAATATGTGAGGGTAAATACGAAAACAGAAAAATGAAGGTATTTTCAAAATGGGTCAAAATAAACTTTAATTAAAATCTTTCAGAATGTATATTTTCGCGAACTGTGTTAATTTTACGCTCCATTTACTTTAAGCTGTATATAAAGCAGTAAACTGTGTTGCCCGAAAGTGGAGTCTTCAATTAAACATGTGTAAGATGCCATCTTGGAAACGTGCTTTTATCACCAGCTCACCTGACGTAGAAATGGAATTTATCGTCAATGCAATTTGACATTCTATATATTTACCCCGTGACAATGACATCCCAATCGATGGGCTTTCAACTTCACTTGATAAAACATCCAAAGATTGTATGACATAATGTGCACTTGTAACAGTGTGTTTTCGTACAGAAATATTTGATACCGCATATGTTTTCAGTTAAACAAGATTTACGTTTTACTACGTAGACTTTTGTAAACTGAAATGCTAAATTCCTGACTGTGAAATGTGTTTCTTCTGTCTGTACTCTAGACATGTTTTATGATTTGATTTATTGCATTCCTTTCAGCACTATAATACAGTGCGAATTACTATATAACTATTTTTGTATCTGTGAGAGGTGTCCCAATTATATTTGAACAGCATTGAAAATCCAATGTTTAACCTTATACAATATTCCAAGTGGCAATTTAAACAAGGTGTGCCCGATATTTCTCGTGGAAGTTTAGCCTTTAAAACTTCAGAATTGGTCATGTGAAGTTAATTACCTTTTATGTTGTTGAATAAGTACGTGTGTACTTCGTTCGACTAACATCGATGATAAAAACAACAAAACACGTTAGGCCTACCATGACCTCTCGGGAATGACGCCTAAACATGTCTTTACAAGTCACCCCTCGAAGCTTTTTGTAGATTTATGCCATATACAATTATAATTTATGTGATGGTTTTATGTAAACTCGCGTTGTATGAAATAAACAATAATAAACAAGAGCATTGTTCATGAAGTACACAGAATTACGCAAGCGATGTTATATACAATTTTAAATAAGTTTATTTTGATAGACCATGTTCTCAGATGTGACAGCATATCATTTGTAGACAAGTGCAATGTAACATAGCAATATTCAGTAAAGTGAATTAAAATATATTGTTCATTCGAACGTTTCCATGTATATAATTGTTATTTATATAATGCAATCATTTGGTTCGGCTGTCCATAAGGGACATAGCAGAGGTAGTAAGCTATAGCTATTGTCGTATGATACAATATAGGAAGTAAAAAGTCTCGATGATCAAAGCCAATGTCCACTACACAATAATTGATTTTTGGTTCCAACTATATAACAAAAATTATAAACATAGTAATATAATTTAGCAAGATTGAATATATCGGATGTTTCAAAACTGTTCCATTATTAATGGATAACGTCTCATGAATGTCAAATGAGTAATACAATATAGATATTATGCAAGACTACACAGTAGAGCTGCATGCAGTAAAATAAATCAATTTTCGCTTTACAGACCTAGAATAAAGACAGACCAAGACGTTTCACAGACAGACAGGGTGCATCTGCATTTATTACAAGCTACTTAAAAGACACTATCGTTAGACTAAAAACAGATGTGGCATTAAACTTCCATTTTACAAAACAAAACATCTGACATATTGACATACTACATGTTGAACGTATTATTGCAAAAATAAATCGAATACCGAATGAGAACGGTGGAATATTCCATTTCAGTAAAGTTGGAGTTCATAAAAAAATTTTCTCTTTTAACACTTCGTAATAACAATAACAATGCACATTTCTTTAACAGTTTACCAAGACGAAGAACTAAAGAGTTGCATACAGAAAAACAAATATAGCAAAATCACAACCTAATGCAGAAACAAACAAAACTAATGCACTTTTTTATTTTTTTTTTTTATTTGAAACTTTCGAGCTTTCTTCTTCGTGATATGCGTTTATAACATGTTTATAGATAGACTACGTCAAACAACAAAATTAGTTCCATTCATGAAACAAATGTTACATACGTGCATTATTTTACGTGCATCTTGTGAATTAATAGAAATAAAAAATAATGGATCAAACAATTATATTAGTGGTTTATTTGAAAGCAAGGAAACTTCATTAAGCGATCAAGTGGAGCGAGCTGAAAGATAATGTTATTTGCACTATTGCACGGTTTTATCAAAGCACTAATAATGCTTTTACGATTTCCGTAGGTGCTTTGATACAAGTGCCCAGGAAAATCAGGAAGCGTCTACTCTATGGCATAGCATTTTTTTCTTACCACTGAGACTCTATAATTACATAATAAGTTTAATGCATTATCTTCTTAAAACAATATAACACGAATGCTTTAAAAATTAAAGAGGAGTTCCCTATAACTTTGTTCGTTTAAAACGATTCAGGAATATTAAACATTAAATGAGAATCATTATTGCTTAAACTCCTCAAATTTGAAAAAATAGCTCCCACTTATTACCGCGAAAACAATGAAAATATATTCCAAAACGAGCTAAAACAGTCACGAGTTGTTTCCCTATGACCACATAATAATAAATCGCTGGAAGCGATAAATTATTATTGGTGTTTTATATATTTGACATTATAGAGACATATTTGCGCACAATTTATTCTGATAAATTATGATTTATTTTTGTTCATTTAGCTCATTGAATGTGATAGTAGATAACATATGCTAGTTATAGGGAATGCCTCTTTAAGTCGGAAATGTTCATCATATATGGTCATGTTGTCCTTATTATATTCTCTAGCAAACTTTACATCAGACCAAATCACGATGCTGTTATTCATTAGATAATGATAGCGATTTTCTGGGGAAAACCTGCACATACTATTAATTAAACACTTTATCATAAAATATCACCTACACTCGTACATGCCATGGTGTGACAATTATTTGAAATTTGATGTCATCGTTATTTCATTCACGTTAATGTGCGAGGCTTATCCTCAAAGTCGTGAACATTGTAGAGAACGTTGTCTCCGACATCCACACTATGATTGACTTTTATTCACTAGCAAAAATATATTAAACTATGATACGTTATTGAGTTTCAGAAGCTGCCAATAAACGATACACTATGAGCAGATGTATAGTTCAGTCTAGTATACTGGTATCAAAGAACAATATGCAAACGCGTACATTAGTTTACAATACAAAAAGGCATTAAACATAATACAAGCGTTGCCAATAACATTAACTATAAATATTGTCTGAACATGATTTGAACAACAGCAATTCCAACACCAGTGAAATAAATAATAATTTAGATAGGGCACTATCCAATACATAATTATTATTATTGGGTGTGCGATTCTCGATTTAATTACTGCTCGGAATTAGAACATATGTAAAAGAAAAATGTATACATTATAAATATTTGAAATAACACGTCTAATTTAGAGTAAACTGGACCACAACCATTAACATAACGAATATCACAAGGTAAGACAGCACTAAAACAGTCAGTGAGAGACAATATAACCAGTTCAAATCTATATATAAATAAGTAGCATCGTTAACCGAAAAATGAAACAGATTTAGTCATCAAAACTACATTTAGAAAATATAAAGCACTTGTTTGCAATAACACGTGAAAATAATAGCTCTATAAATAAATTATGGGTGGTCAAAGATGCATTTCGTACGATACCTATGCAATTACTGAATTAACATTGTGGAGTAAAAAGCAATATATTCGCTTTTTTATCATACATTCAAGGTTTGCTAACCTATGGTATGATTTCAATATATTTTTGCTTTCCAGAAGTCATGCTAGGCAAATGAGCATTTCATTTATACTTAAAAACATATTATAGAAACTCATTAATTTCACAGACTGTTATCACAGTTAATAATCTATATCATAATTATATAAGTAAGGTGTACTTGAAAGCATGATAATGTAGAAATCAAATGGAACAGTATTTTTTGTTGATACTAAAACTCCATTCTGTGGATTGGAAATTGGTATTTGATTGGTAGAATTGATAAACAGAGAAATAAAGTAATCAAAAATATTGTCGATTCAAAGGGGTCTGTCAAAACCGCCATAATGTTTCATTTCTGCATAGCTAATTGCAGTAAGTATAACCACTATGCTATAGGACCATTAGCTTTTTAATAAATTAAGTGTATTATTGATGGTAGAATTTAATCCTTACACACCTGTAATAATCGACCGTGGTGAATGTTTGTTTACGCGGTTGTGACAGAGATCTTTGAATCAACTATACATATACTCTTACATGTGTATTAAATTTACACTTACAAAAATCGAATCGTTTTGATTTGCGTAAACTAATTACCTTCATATTTGTAGATTCAGTGTTCGACGAGCGTTAACAGATACCTGCTACAGTACAAGTATTGCAAAGCTTCAGCATAGTGAACATATTTGTACATCGCAGACACATGTACGGTAATGCAGACGATTTCCAAGTCAGGCATAGTTGGCTAAATTGTTCGCTAGAATTGCAAGCGCTTATCGAGATAAAAAGCTGATTGTGTTTTATTACATAATAGTGTTACGTTTTATTCATATAGTGCACTATATAGAAGCTGATCTGGTTATGAATGGCTTTGGAATTACATATGCCATTTGATGTAAAAGCATACATGTATAGCCTTTTGACACGCAGCTGTCTAAATCTGGTAGACTCGTAACCAAAGCATTTATAGACTTTCTAGAGCTAAAATAACCTAAATATTATTATACTTCTGAATATATATATATATATACGAGGGTATATCCAAAAGTAATGTCACTCCTCCCGTTGTTTATTTGTTTATAGGCCGATATGCATAAATATAATATCAAAATGTTCAGCAATTCAATTCTGATTAATAAACAACGTGTTCCATTATTCCATTTTTATAACTGGATTATATGTACATTTGAAACATACCTATGACGTCATATCGCCGCACACGAAAATAACGATCTTTTTTCATTATCATAACGATTTTCGGTTATGCGTTTTTATAAAAAAATAATTCTCGAAAGCAGACGATACTTTCGTGACGTGATGAAACCAATGTGTTGTGCCTGCTGCTAAAAATTCATTGACGACATTCTATTTTGAAACACGCAATATAATTTCAACGCACTGATTACTTAGCGAAAACACGGCAGATTTGTGAAAAAAGACGCTGCGCGTGATAATGCACTTTTCCTAAAAGTTATGAAAGTCACCTACTGAAACTTTAGTTACACACGACGGCAACATAGACTCGTGTACCTGTAGTATAAGCTTTTAATGGGGCATGGGTCAACAAATCATTGTCGATAGGGAGTCATATGAACTGTTTATAGTAGATCTGAAAAGAACACGAAGAGTATTTTAAACGCCTCCCATTCAATTCGACGTTCAAAACTGCGATCATTATGTGGTGAGTTTATTTTTTTGCTGTGGGACTATCTAGAGGACACTTAACAAAAATTTGATTTCACAGAGAGTAATTGTCGGGTGGGTTGCACATTTTTTAAGGTCGTGGAAATGACTGTATGGTTTATGAGTCGTTAGAAATTACCAGGGATGAACTTCTGCTGGATGAGTAGGTGTCGACAAGTAACGTCATTGTGACGTCGTTGACGTCGGACTTGCGGCGATGTTCGTAAGTATGTCTCATATAAATATTCATATCTCAAGAACTATTCTATGCATTGTTGTGAAATTTGGTCATCATATTCAAATTAGACTGAAGTTACTGCGTGAAAAAAGTCGTGGTTTTACTGGCATTATACACGATTTTACAGCATCAGTGACATTACTTTTGGATATACCCACGTATATACGTATATACCCGTTATACAGTATATATGCCTTATATATATATATATATTATTTAATGTAGTTAGGTGTGCTAGTTTTTGCGCTGGGTCCTCGATAGCCTCGTTGCCTCTGGTCTCATTTAAATGTTCAATTCATATTGCATGTTCGTGCGTACAATTATTTACATGTTGCTCAGTCTATAGAAGACGATCAATAAATGCATAATAATATCATGTGTAAATAACGTAAATGATTTCATATATAACAATTTCACATTTCGGTCCTGTAGCTGGGTATGCGTTTTAATTTGATACATTATACGTATTCTTGTTTGTTAAAAGCTACATGAGTATTGTTGCACATATGACTCATTACTTAAAATGTTCTTTCAAGAGAACAAACTACAATGTTCATAAATGTTAGCCTTTCGTGCTTTCAATTGGCACAATAACATTTACATAATTGCAGTTATAGCTTCTGAGTTACACGCAACTACGGAACATTGTCACATGGATTATGAAAACAACACCCGAAATGACACAAGCTTTTCATTGTGTGGATTCAAGTCACCCTGTAGGTTCTGCCTGAAGAGCTTGAAATTTGTACTACATTCAGTAATCTCGGCAGGTAAATGGTTGGATAAAACTGTATTTTATTGTCCTTTTGTTGGAACATCTCGTAGAATTAATTAGGAGAACTCTCTTTGTTGGGGCTTTACGAGCCGTATACACATATCGGACACGAGTGAGTAATATTTTATTTATCGTGTCTCACAACTCAGGCATCGAACATGCTTTGTTTCAAGTATTTGGGCAAGGAAACTTTGAAAATGAGCATACTATTGCGTTCCCTTATTTTCTTTACTAGTAATAGTTTTGCATTGAGCTTTCGAAATGATGACGGATCATAAATATGTTTCCCGTCGCGATGTTTTGCTATGAAACCTTTCTTATGATGACTGCAAACCATTGATTTATAAATTACATATTGTACACATTTTCTTCCATGTACCTCATTGCTTTACATGTAAGCGGTTTGCAAAGTACTACATTTGGTTAAATACAATCATTGCAACAATAGAAGGCCATCGAACATTCTAATAGGTATCATGTTCTCTTTCAAACACACATAACAAGCGATTTGCAGTGGTTGTATACGCACAGACATCAGCCAGAGATTTTGCTATAAGTATAGAGTAAGAGACATAATATATAATTTTAAACACGTTTGGTTGATGGACTTATTCTTATCGTACGTGAAAGCATATTAATTCTAAATAGAAAACATAGCAAAGTTCAGTAATATGAACTAAAATGTCTGTATTTTAGCAAATATATTGTTCGTTCGCATGTCTGTTTAAATAATGTTTGTTTTTGGTGCGGCTTAAAGTGTCTGTTCTGAGGTACATAGCATAGTAAGGGTTATTATCATGGGATAAAACAGATAGTAAATGGTTTAAAATATGCTAGTTATGCACGATATGTTAAATGCAACCACAAGGCACAAGACAATGCGCATTAATATGTTGGTAATTTTTTTAGATCAACAATCTATAGTGTACACTTAATCCAAATTCATTCGAATAGTGATATTTTATTCACTTGCAGTATTCCTAGTTATGACCAATACTCATCTAGCCGGGATCCGAGCATTCTACCTTTCATTGACACAACAAATTCTCATATAATAATGGCACATCTGCATTATACGGTGTCCCGTTAGGGCCATCGCGGCATAGCTATTAAAAGTCAATAGTACGATATTGAAAACTCGATAGTACGATGGTGAAACACGATAGCACGATAGTGAAAAGTCGATAGTGAAAAGTCGACAGTACGAAACAACGATACTACGATGATGAAAACTCGAAACAACGAAACTACGATGATGAAAATATCGACTTTTCACTATCGTACTATCGACTATTCACCATCGTATTATCGACTTTTCACCATCGTAGTATCGTTGTTTCGTACTATCACTGGAAATCATGTGCCTATGGTCAGCTAGGTTAGAAATATTGATTAAACTTTATAAGCATGAAGTAAACGAATATAAAATGTGGACATACGCGCATAATTATGTATGAGTATATACACTTTTACTGCATCATCATAAACAGTGCACATTCCTTTATATCTATTTGAATTTCGCAAATAAGTGTAAAGAATATATATCAAATCGTGCATTCAAGTTGTCCGTAGGTGCGTCGATAAAACAGTACCCAGATGCAAGAGAAATATTGAAACGAAGTGCATAATGCTGCATTGGATGTTTACCAGAAAATTGATCTGAAACAAAATGTCACACATGTTGCAAGTTCTTAATTGTACGAAATTGTTTAATGCATTTTGAAAAACACCAGCATAAGGGGTTACAAACTGGTTCGTTAATAGAACACAAACAACTCACATACATGTCAATGTTTATCCAGTGACGCGACATCGAAAAATACTGTTTTGACTGACGTACACTTCTTACCATACAGCTGAAATTAAGAATGTAAAATATACCAACAGCAAATTTCCGTACAAACATAGAAATAGCCGAGGAACAAAATCATAATTATCAATTATTCATAGTTTAACCAATAATACCAGCCATACTTAAAGTGTTATCCACTCCTGGAAGATAATAGTAAATCACCAGTCACTGAAAATTACTTCATGAATATGACAAAGCCGAAAAATAAGCCATGTTCTAACGACCCAGTCTTTATCATAGGTGGCAGTATCAGTGTTTGGAAAAAAATGAAAAAATCCGTCACTGAGCTAATACACTACATGGGCCGTATATATATATCGATTGTCTATCTAACTCCATGTACATTATGAAGGTATAAAGCGTAGTATATATATGTATATGTCCAAAGATTGTGGAACATCGCATAGGCTTGGTTCCCAACAATAATTACGATACTGTGAGCGCAGCGGGTAACCACTGCATAAATTAAATGACCTTGAGCGAAGTTAAATAACGAAAGTAACACTGTTTTGCTGTTTCGCAGTTATAAGATACAATTGAACGAGATTTTTGGTAAGAATGAATATCTAATAGTTTATTTGAATGACTTGTATAGCGATTTTTCTTCGGCGCTCGTATTTTATGCTGAAACAACGAGATGCAATGTTCCACAATCTTTGGCATATAGGCATAGAGTACGCTTTATACCTTGATAGTATACTATTAGCTCAGTGACGGAATTGTTTTTATATTTTTTTATTTTATTTGTTTTAATCGTTTGCGGACAAAACACTGATACTGTCACCTGTGGTCTTTATTACCTTAATGTTTATTGTTTTTCGGGATTTTTGCTAACAAGGATACCGTCACCTGCGGTTGTCACAGCACGGGTATTCCCTATGGCTCTCAATCGTGTTTTCTCAAGAAGTTAAGAGACACATGCGTAAATAACGCCGGTCAAAAATCACTTTGTTTGACCCAAGTGACCGAGTCAGTTACGAGAAGCCGACTGATTAAAATCAGTGCGTGTAACTGGTCAACACGCCACCTTGTGGGTTCCGAAATATCACGCAGACGGAAATAACCGAAACGTACCGACGCACTTTAATCCAATATCCAGGCGATATTTCTTAGCTATAACAATAAATATACATGCAGTAAACTGACAAGTATCTGACGTAGTGATCAAATCCATCTGGCAAACAAACTAAATGGGTTGGATTTATAAAAAACGACAAATAAACTGTTCAAAATAAAATGTACCTACCGAGCTCTGTGTTTACTTCGTTACAAATGGTGCAAAATGAACTAAGGGGAGCAACTGCCGATATCTTAATGGGTACGGTCTAAATCCGTACATTATTGTAGCGGTTACGGTTTAATTGAAACACATGCTTAGAGTTGGATGTCTAATATGCAAATAAGACACTCTGTGGATTGTCAAGAAAAGGTGGTGTATATAAGGTCAATAAATCACCATTGATGGGTGAGCATGCTTTTCCATTGACGGGGTTTGTTGACCAAGAGGCGGTGCACGTTACATTATCACAATTATTTAGGTGTACCTAACCTTAAATTCTTTTCGCTACAACTTCTCTTTTTGGTAGATTGGAGGTGAGGAGTTTGTTGTTTATGATCCGACTTACAGCTTCGTCCTTAGGTAACAGTATAACTCTAACGCGGTATTGGGACATGCGCCACTTAGAGTAAACAAGCAGATCAGGTATAACAACGTATAAGGATATTGGAAAAGGGATTATCTTTTTCAATGTGTATAGCTTGGCTATTGTGACAGGAGCCTGACCTTTACGAAGGATATATTACAAGATTTTTGCTTTGATTATATCAATTTCCGCAAACAAATCGTGCAATATCGGTATTTCAGATTTGTGTTAGTATTACATATTGAGCGTCTTCGTGATACTCCCCGATTAGGAAAACATACACTCGGTGTTGTAAACGTAGACAATATATCGACTGTTAAATTATGCTAATCAATAGGTCAGGCTCATGTCATTGTGGCCAAGCTTTACCGTTATTTTAATTTACTTGGTTAATAGAAGTGATCAGGTTAAATAAACTTCTGCTCCCCCTAAATCGATGTAATGGTCAGTGAATTCTGTTTATATTGACATGGCAGAATATCGCGTTAGACTTATACTTTCATCAGACTGACAATTTTACTGTCACCCTCAAAGCAACGTGATATTTATATAATAACACTCGCACGATGCAAACGAATTTACAAATGCAGTTTACCTACATGCACTTTGTTATATTGTGTGCAGAACATTTTGTCGAGCACACCTTTTTATCGACTTTCCGTAACACTCTAAAATGTGAACTCGGAAATCACACTCTACACATACCATACCCTCGATCATTCATCACACAAATCGTATCGTTTAACACATAACGGTCGCACTTACCGACGCCATATGACGTTGTTTGTCTTAACTTGTTATATAAACTTGTTGTATCAAATGTCCAACCCAACCTTGTCCTAGACACAAATCTTCACGATTAGATAACAGTGTGGTATAAACAGAGCTTACTCAACTGTTTCTTTGTTTAACCCAGGTTAATAACCAACGTGGACAACCCGTCGAGAGGTTGTTCATCTTACTTACTACCCCGTGCACAAGTTGTTTATGTCAATTTAAGGTGCGTACACATAGTAAGTTTTGATGTATATATCTTGACCTATAAGTCAAGATGTACTGTGTAGTTACGTCCACTATACATTTTCTCGAGATGTACACAATCACTGTTACTAAGTGGTATGATGGAAATGTATAGGCATGATATACACGTGGTTAAATGTACGTCCTCGACTTAAAGTGCGTACACACAGTAAGTGTTCATGTAAACATCTTGACCTATAAGTCAAGATGTACTGTGTAGTAACGTCTACCATACATTTAATCGAGATGTACATCTTCATTGTTACCAAGTGGTATAAAAGAAATGTATTGACATGGTGTGCACGTGGTAAAATGTACATCATCGACTTATACACAAAAACTTTCTGTGTGTACGCACCTTTATAAACCAAATCTTACTGTGTGTACGCTCCTTTACTAACTCGCTCACGTGCGCCAGTTGTTCAAGTCCGTGCGATTATAGAACTCCACGAGCTGACAATCACATATAAAATATATGTTTGCTAGATGTTTGCATAACGGAAGAAAAGATATACGGTAAAATAAATTTATGTTCAATACACACTGTCACAACAGCAGTCTTTCATTGAAAATAAAATAAGACATTGACGATAGACAAAACATTTTTAGCCAACCCCGTGTTGTAGCCCTTCCTTGAAAAGGGACCACATGTCAGTAAAAACTTACATAAACTAAAAACAAATTGCTGTTCCATAGGTAGTGTTTATAGACAGTTTAACTTGATACTTGCGGTCAAAGTATAATTATACTAAATAAAAGTTTTTTCAGACCTATGTCAGTTCACCAGACTGTACAATGTCAACCTTTCCACACATATAGTCGCGCCTCGGCTGTCGCAAATGGAATATTTAGTCGTTAATGTTCAGAAAAAATCAATGCTACTGTGATATTCGAATCCTTAAAATAAGAAACTAATCACAGACAATTATTCACCACTCAAAACCCTGCCTACAAAAAGAAGTTACTGTTCCCCATTGTGGCACTTGCTAAAGTAATATAAGATATTCTGAACGTTTACAAAATCACACAAAGCATTATTTTAAACAACTCGGAGAAATGGTCCGGTGACAAAGTGCAGTTTCATATCATAAACAATAAAATTACAATGTTCATGTAAGGTTTTAAGTTGATACAATACCATAATTATTATTTGGTACATTTATGCAATTTTATAAACAATACGATTTTACCTGGACGCATGCAGACACACTGTAAACTACCTTTCTTCTGGGCGTCTATTTTAGTGACTTTATGCTCATCCAAAATATAAGAGCCTGAATCAAATTCGCAATCAAATTTTTTATCACACATCATGGAATGTGCATTGTTGTACACGGTTGTGTAAAGGTGCGTGCACACAGTAAGTTTTGATGTATAAGTCGGGGATGCACGCTTTGCCACATGTACGTCATGCCCATACATTTCCCTCATACCGCTTGTTAACAACGAAGGTGTACATCTTGAGAAAATGTACGGCAGAGGCGTACTTCACCTAACTACAAAGAACATCTTGTCTTATAGATCAAGATATATACATCAAAACTTACTGTGTGTACGCATTTTAAGTCAGTTATTGACCTCGTATTTCGATATTCCTTAATATAAACAACTCGCACACGTGAAACTTTAACACCTCGAACGCTTCGTGTTCTCGGTGTTCACGTTTCCATGTGCGCGAGTTGTTCATATTAAGGAATACCTCATACTCGGTCAGTAAAAATTACGTATTATTGTCCGACATTACGTACATATCATTTCAATTGAAGCTAATCCATTGAACACAACTTGTGAAACCCGGTAACGTATAGTATAAGGTTAACCGTTACCACACCTTTATAAGCTTCACACTGCATGGGCTTCACATCAGGCTATATAAACCAGAAACATCCGACTTAAGCAATCTGTTTGTGTTTATCGACTGTGTGAGCCATGTGGACACACGTCGTTGTGGTGATGTATTTGTGTGCTGCTGCTACGAATATTCTACCATCAGCTAGTGTTCTCCTGCAGAATGTATATAATCTTTGCCCGTACAACAACTTTTGCAATTCGAACGCATCGAAGGTAAGATATTGATACTAGTTTATAGTTACAAATATGAAAATGGACCAGTGATTATTTTGACTAACGTTTTTGTGATATAGTTTATAATATATTTAATTAAGTGATATAACCTTTTTCAAAATTTCTTTAAAACTTTTTTGCTTCAATTTTTTTTTAATTGCAGTTGTAGATGTTTTAAGCGATGTGTTACTTTTTGTTGATATAACCATTTACACTGAAACTCACAATAAAAAGGTATGAGAAAATCGGACAGGGAAGGCCCCACTTTCGTCATTAACAGTGTTTCTTTTGCAATTACGCACTTTGCCCTTTTTAGAATTTCTAGTACATTGCAGAATTTCTAGTAGTGATATTTCTACTTCTATTTTGATGAGTTAATTTCAGCCCATGTTGCATCCTCTTTTATATTTCGAAAAGAAAATTTTGAAAGTAGTGGGGTATAACATTACTAATTTCCTGGCGCTCGAGATGTAGTACAAACACAAATTTGAAATACCTCTATTCCACAATTTGCTTGCGGAAATTGATATATTCAAAACAAGTACCTGGTAATATATTTATACATAAAGGTCAAGTTCGTGTCAAAAACGACAATCTATACCAGCAGTCAGAATACGAGTATCCCACTTTTAATCAATGTTCCATTTGGTTAATGTTTGTGGCTGACCACTTATGTTGTTGTCTTTCAAATGCTCTTGAACTGTTCTGAAACATGTAAGACATTACTCGTGTATAAATTTATTACTTAATCCATGTTTTATATATATAGTTTTATATAGATCTTTAAAGCATAATGTCAGTCAATCTTGTCATATGTTTTTTTTCAAATGATTTTTATATTAGAACAAATTAATAGGTGTATATTGTCAAATGTTATTAGTTTAGTACAAATCAGTAGGTGTATATTCAAAAATGTGTTTTAGTTTACACTCAACCGCTTTAAAAACGCGCTACTCTTGAAAATAATAAAAAAAATTGTCAAAAATCATTTTTTGCTAAAATTAATAGTTTACAGGGTTTGTTCAGTTCAAAAGCTTGACCTTATTAAAGAAAACAAATTTTGCTTTAATTTGGAATATCCCTCCCAAAGCACGTTTTGATTTTGCATGTTTTGCACGTGCATCTCGATCGCGTCGACCTATGTGGTCATTATTGACTTTGAACAGTACGCTGTTGGTTTACACATTGAAAAAAAAACAGAAACAGTATTTGCTAATGGTATTTTTATGCTGCGAATAACTCGAATATATGTTCGGATGATTGTGCCTTCGAATTCCAACTGAAAAGAGCATCGGTGCCTAAGCACGACAGTTCAACTGCCTCCACACAACGATTGTGGGCTTAGAACATCGCTTCCTGGCAAAGGACACAGTGAAAGACTGACCTGGATGAAACAAGCTAAAGGCATTGCGCCCGAGCTATGAGGAAACATGACACAGGCACAGATGGCAGTATCAGTGTTTGGTCCGCAAACGATTAAAAAAAAAAAAAAATATTCCGTCACTGAGCTTATATACCATCAAGGTATAAAGCGTACTATAATGTATATATGCCAAAGATTGTGGAATATTGCATCCCGTTGTTTCAGCATAAAACACGGGCGCTGAAGAAAAATCGCTATACAAGTCATTCAAATAAACTATAGGATATTCATTCTTACTGAAAATCTCGTTCAATTGTATCTTATAACTGCGAAACATCAAAACAGTGTTACTTTCGTTATTTAACTTCGCTCAAGGTCATTTTATTTATGCACTGGTTACCCACTGCGCTCACAGTATCGTAATTATTGTTGGGAACCAAGCCTATTGTAAGATGCGATGCTCCACAATCTTTGGACATAGACATATACACTACGCTTTATACCTTGATAGTGTACATGGAGTTAGATAGACAATCGTCTACCTAACCATGTAGTGTATTAGCTCAGTGACGGATTTTTTTCATTTTTTTCCAAACACTGATACTGCCACATATGGACACAGTTGATGCCACTGTAATTGGTTCCGCATGGCTGCACACAGTGTCAAAAGAATGACGGGTGTCAAAAACAAGCCAAAATACATTATTATTGCATTTTCATGACTATTCTTTTCATAACTGTCTATAAAAAGGAAAATTACCTTAGTACACTTTTTAACGGGTTTTCAACCGTTTAGAGCCGAATGTCCGAACTTTTTGTCTTTAATCTCCTTCATAGTGTTGATTTGAGGTGTCATATAAGCACCACGGGAAATATATTGACAGTCTGATGCTCATAACCAAGATTTCAAGTTTAGATTAGGCTTGGATCTATCTAAGTTTCACATAATGCGCCTATCTGGACCACATTCGGTCATATGGTATTAGCCAGACAGCCAAAGCCACATAACATTTATAATTCAAGTTAACCTATGCTTGGACATTTAGAAACATCACGTCGAACAAAATTCTATCCTATTACGTAATTAATGTTATTTCACTTCCATGGGTCACTGTGTTTTCTATATCATAATTTATTTTAAACTCGTAATAATGGCATGAAAATCACACAACTCGTTTTGTATAAACTGAAGATCATTAATCCGAAAATAAATAATCATAGATGTTAGAAACCTCCAAATAATTTTTTTCTATAGCTCAATGTAAAGTGCCCATAGTAGACCCCAATTTTCAACTTGTTTTAGTCTATGGCCACCTGGACCACATATTATTATTATACCATATTTATATAGCCCTTTTTTCATGTATACACACGTTCAAAAGTGCTGTACAGTCCCGACTAATACATGTTTAAAACAATATACAATGTACATAAAATATACAAAAACATTTTTATCAACGCTATTTAGTCTCCCATCAGTATCATATTGCCGAAACGAAATGCAAGATAAAACTTAGGAGACATGGTATATAGAAATACTTTGCTACAATAAGATAGTGGTGTTCAACGATTTGATTATCTGTAGGGGTATTAACTGAATGTAAACCTCAACTAGGACAAGGATAACGTCAAGTACCATAACCACATGTCCTTAACCCTTAAAGAAATAGTGATACTTCCTTTAAAAGGGGGATGACTCACAGATGACATAAAGTTACTATCATCATATGAGTTACAAAGGTCGAAGAAATAACATACTTTCTTCTAGACCTTACCATAAAGGTCGAAGAAATAACATACTTTCTTCTAGACCTTACCATAAAGGTCGAAGAAATAACATACATCATTGTAAAGAGGAGCATTTAAGCTTCAAAATAATGCAATAAAAAGGGGGGGGGGTCATGTATCTTCTAAGAAAGTTTTTGTCCTTCAAACATGGTCTATCCGTTTTAACTTGGCGTTTTCATCACTAAAACCAATATTTCATATATGGTGCGTTTATAAAGCGGTTGAGTGTAGTACAAATTAGTAGGTGAATATTAACAAACGTGTTATAGTTTAGTACCAAGTAGTAGGTGTATATTGAGCATACATTATCACAAAACCAGTACGCGGAGGTCAATAAAATTTTACACAAAAGGAAGTAAAAGTTTCATGGACACACATGCTTACTTTGATCAATGCGTTAATATCCATAAAGTACGAAGATATAAATGGAATTACATTGATGCTCAAACATTTCTCGTGTGGGACCGCCATCTTTTTTTCACTTTTTTTCTTCCTTTAAGTATTTAATCAACCAGCAGCTTTTGACACGTCCGTTTAAATGATAAATCATATCACTCCGACATTAAACGACGAAATAGGTCGTGGCCGTGTAATTCTCTCATGCTGTAAGTCCTTCTTCTTTCAGTACTGTACTGTACCACGGCCCTGTCTGCTTCATCTTCCAGTTAATACTATAAGATCCAGTCTGCATTACAGGGACACAGCCCGTATGGTGTATGATGATTGCACATGTCACATGTATGATTGACTGACTGGACAGTTTGCATGTCTGAAAATACTGCAGCAACTGTAGTTCTTGTTTGTTTTACTTTACGTTTTAGATTCGAAGGCCAGATGAGATGAGTTTAATACCATGTTGCTCTATGTGTTCATGTGAACCAGACTGTGCACTTCTGGGTATATGTTGTCCTGACAAGAGGCTGGTATCAAGAGTAGAACACTTGTACCCATGTAAGGATATCAACACATATTTCAATGAACCAAGAGGCATATTTACCGAAGGATGGGAAGAGTTAATGTATCGTATTGTAGATTTATGTCCCACTGCTAAGACTGCACGTGCTAACCCAAGGTGCTCTGAGCTATCACAGTTAGAGGACTACATCTTTGTAACCGACCAAACGACAGATTTAGCGTATAGAAACAAACACTGTGCCAAGTGTCATGGCGTCAACCAAGCGGACCTGATCGAGTGGAAGTTGGCCTCAGACTGTAGTCCTAATACAATTGCTATGTCGTTTGAAGAGTGGTATGAGCACGTTAAAACGAATTGTGCCCTAATCCCGTACCCGCCTAATCCGTCGGTCAGTCAGTTAGTTAGATGTCATAAAGTAGACGTCACACGTTGTAATGTCACCGGGGTATGGGATGCATTCGATATAAATATAAAAACAGCTTGTGAACAACCGATGCCAAATACAAACAACTTATTTAATCAGGATGTTCTAAACCGATTTGGCTTTGCTGATCTAGGATATTACACGAATGTGTACTGTTATCTATGTAATACACCGTCCCATGCAACTCGGCAAGAGCTGTGCCCTAATGACATGCCATATAGTTCGACTAAAGGACCAGGATCAGTCAGCTTTTCTACATTCATAAACTTCAAGCACCAAATTGTTGATGAAGACATTATCACGGAACGGTGCGATTCTTCCCAAATATGGAATCCGTTCAATGTAAGACAATGTTTGTTTTGAGTGCTCTGTTTCATACTAAACTAAATAGTGATTACATTCTAATAAGCAGTGACATTCGTCTGCGATGCATTTCGCATTACATAAAATACATTTTCCTAAACATGCTAAGGTACATACAACCTTCTTCCTGTTTAATTTATTTCTAGTTCTGAATTTTATCGTAATTTGATCATAAGAAGGTCTACATAGAGGAAGGGGATTTAATAATTGGCCAACTCTTAAACTTAAATTGTGTTTTGAACATGTTTATTTAATATGGGGTTGATACCTAAATGTTTCAAGGCCATTTGATCTGGCTTTTTATTTATTTTTCTCTTGTTTTGTAGGAGACGTGTCTTACAGTGAGCTGTCCATTTGCAACATACGCCTACAATGGTAAATGCGAACATCTTCGCACTGTATTACCCGGTAACGTATACAAAATGGTTTTTCAGTTAAAAACAAGCAGCAATACACACGATGTATTTTCACGAGACTTGTTAGAATATATGGATGTTGTTTTGTGGCGGATGATGTCAAACGCTAACTGTGTCCAATGTGATATTGCGATGCACTTTGATACCAACTCGAACCTGTATTTGGCGTATGAGCTGATGTCACGCGGTGCCTGCAGTGAAACTTTTATTGTCTCAAAGATGAAAACGTTTCTTGAACATTCGCCTATTCATCTGAATTTCTCAAATGTGACAAAACTGGCATTGGTTCCCGAGCTCCAACCAGACTATGAATTATCGTTCGTAGATAATCAAATTGGTGATCAAAAAATGTTCTGTACTTATCCTACTGTCCTTACATGGGAAATGGTCGATACATGTCCTAGAATCCCCGTTACTTCAGTTCGTGTGAACGAAACTACATCGAATTTCACAACGGAACGAGATGGAACTATTTGTGTGGATGAATATTTCAAAATAATGGCGTCCATAAATAGTGCGCTGATACCATTCGTAAGCCACGCCATAGTAATAGCCGTCTGTGTTTACCAGGTATTTGGAATATAAAGAATATGCTTATGGATATAACAAGGTCGAAATTTCAGGTTATTTCAGTATACGCGCATGACTTTTTAAATGAATCCAAAACCGCTACATTCATGTACACACAATATAGTTCATGGTTCATTCGAGTTGGTACAGAATTTAATTGTTTGTCACTTCTAAGATATTCCGTAAGACTAATAGACATGGTTTATGACATTTGGGACCAATCAAACCCATAAATGAAACATAAACGTATCAATTGAAACGGATAAATCAAACATACAGCTGTGCCTCAGGGCTCAATAACGCCGTTAATATTGACAATGTCGCGTTAGTAACGCGTCTCATATTAGAAAAGTTTGTAGGAAACAAATGAATTAAATTTGTCATGTCGCTGTGCACCTAAGTAAATATACAAATATGAAGTTCTGTATGTGTATTTTGTTCTGTAGATAATGCATCTAGTATGTTAACGTCTGAAATGAAATAAACTGATCAATATAGCAAGAGTTTATGATATCGTTATTAGTTTATTTGTGCAGCGATATATACGAATCCAAAAAACTTGCTAATATTCATTTGATTAGTATATTTTATTTAATCCGTTTTATAAAAAAAAGTTAGGTTACCAATTTTCTAGGGCTCTTTTCAGCTGTTAGGCCGCTCAAACACCCTTTGCCATTTCAACTTCCCCTGGTAATTGGGCTACATATGGAAACCTACACTCGTGTCTCCCTGTGGAGACTATTTCTCTCTTGTGGTCTGGCAGCCAACATCGATCTGCGGCGCCCAGGAATTACCGTCCTCACAGGTACCATTTTACAACATGGTGGAGTTGAGCTGTAGGTCTTGCTCAAAGAAATTCATCAGTGGTGCAGAGGGGGATTGAACCCGGGACCTCTCGATCCCGTAGCGCGCGCCCTACCTCTAGGCGACCGCTCCCCATTTATTGTTTATCATGGTAGCAAAAGTCTAAAAAATGCATAGGTCATTAAGCACCTAGATGTGTAACATCTGTTTTTGAACAGGGAGCTTTGCTTCCTGGTCAGCGTAAGCGTTAAAAATATACTGGATATGATGCGAGCTAAAAATAGGTCCAATTGCGCATTCCGCGGGATGACTTCGGACTTTATTGCCTAATCTTTAGCCGAGACAGTGTTTATAATGTTGCATGATAACTTTATTGCAGGAAGCTTGGTAAATATATCGAGACAGCGACTGTATTATGTTACGTAAGCTAGGTTACCATCAGGTCAGTGATAAACGCTCAACGTTTAAATACTGCAAGTAGTATAGGCAGTAGAGGTAATAATGTATTAACTAGATGCTGGAACATAAATATGGCGTTGGGGTGGCATATGCCCTCATATGCTTTGTGACTGGAAAAATATTTTTCTGACGACAGGAACAATCCCTGTTCTTCCAGTGCCATCGGCGCTTTGATTTATGAATATTGCGGTAATGTTGACATGGTGAATTTATGGATAAAATACAGAGTTCGACAAGGGAATACACTTACGAGATAAGATAGCATGAGCGAAGTAACGGATTACAACTAGTTAACAAAAAGATATGAGGATATCGGACAATGAGGTTAGCACTCAACTTAACCAGCCGATCATAGAAAACAGTAACAACATCACACAACACAAGATTATACACATCACAATTCCAAAGCATAACCCAGCGAAATAATTAAAAGCCCAAGTCCCCGTTGTAAAAAAGCAGGATGACCTAGGAAATAACAAAACAAACGAGGATTCCAAGTGACCAAAAGAAACGCAGCTAAGTTGCGCATATGTCCATATATATAACAGCGGAAATCCATAAACGACACATATGTAATCTCACAAGTCACAAATCACGGCAATAAGAAGAAACAATACAATGAAATTACAAGTTGTAGACACATCAATCAGCAGTTCATGTAGGGTCTTGTCGAATGTTGTACGAAACAATTCAGTATTGTAAAAAACACATTTAAGCAACCTTGTCCGTTTTCTTGTTTCGCGATCATCATGTGTGTTGGGCATTGTGCAGTGTTATTGTGGTTTAATGGTGTTTTCTGTGATCGGCTGTTTAAGTTGAGTGCTACCTTCCCTGTATGATTTGCTATTTTTGTACATGAGGGTAATCCCTTTAGTATTCATATCCATTGTGCCAAGCAATAACCTGTGCCTTTGACCTAATAGATCGATTTAGTGTGAATCTATATGTATATATTAATGCTCATGTTCCTCCGTAGCCTAGTTGTTAGTGCGCTTTGCGTCTAATCTGGTTCAAACCCGGATGGAGGCACTTATATATATATATGCCTGCCATTCTTCAGCAGAAAGATTAAAAATATGCTGAGCATTTGTTATGTTCATATACAATATTTCTCCTATAATATACCCAGTAACCTAAGCAACGTGTTTTAACTATTATTCGGCAAAGCTGAATTTATCATGTTCGAGCCCATTATACCCATAATGCTAGCCATGGCTGCTTTTATAGCGCAAATATATTTTGCAATTTCGATACGGTTATGATAGAGAGGAGCCTGCATGCGTGCGCATTGCATACTAATATTACAGGAGTGGACAAAAGTCTTTGCCGAGTGACATATTGTATTTATCCACGAGTTTAATAAAACTCTTATGTAATGCGCCCTATGTATGTGTGTCTATAAATCTACGAATTTATTGGTGTTATTGGACGATTCTTACAGCTTTTAACTGCATAACTTGGCGTTTCGACGTTTGATAGTTGATTACAAATTTTGTGATTTTCAGTATAATATGTAAAAATCTCAAAATGTAGACTATGCTCTTATTAAAAGTCAACTGTACTTCAGCCCTTTAATAGATATTGTTTCACCCAGTTTAAGGAGACAAGAATCGAGCGAACAGTCACCTTTTACGCTACTATCAAATCCATTTAAAACATTGTAAACAAATGAAAACCAGGGAGCATTAGTTTTTGAGACTACGTTATCTATTTTATCATAAAACATGGCGCGTTAGAGACGTTCGAGATTCCAAATCTTGTTCCAATTGTTAACCCTTAACTCACAGTGTGGGTTCGTAGCTTAATGGTGACCACGTTCATAACACATATTCGCGTGGCTTCTGTCATTTGAGTATACAGTAAAACATCGCTAATAAGGCCACTTACAATTTTGAAATCATGCGAACATTGGTATTTGTAATGAAATGAAGCCTAAAACATGACAGCAAAAGGGTCCAACTGTGTATGTGGCCTTACTATTTAGTATTAGTTGAACTATGTGTTTTGTCGTATGTTTGTTTCTAGCAATTGAAGAGAAGAAAACCCAAATAGACAATTCTGAATTTCATAACTACGTCTTGATTGTCAACATTGACAGTACAGTTAGGGCGAGAATAGAGTGACGCAGCGGTAGAATCCACTATTACGGCTAAAAATCAATTTTAAGGCGTATACAAACATATGCAGCATAATTCAAATGCTTAACATAAACTGCTACGTCGTTCTCAAAGTATCCAAACAGGAATATATTGAATAATCGCACAACACTGCATCGCTTGTTTAGAATGAGAAAAGTCGCAAGTACCACTTACGGCCCTATAAGGCGCTTCCTCTGAGCCCATTTTCATGAAAATAAGAATCATATTGACAAAACTGAAGTTGGAAAAGCTTGTTTTTTTCCATAATTATGTAAAGAGTGATTGTCAGACAGTTTTTTCTTGTTTTCTAAAAAATGATTTTGTTGTTACGATCTTCTCATTCTAAGCTAGGGACGTGTCGACCACTTGATAAGTTTACATTTTTATTAATACGCTCGTTTCTATTAAATATATTTACCATTTAAAATATTCACATTGGATAACAAACTTTGAAGGTCATGAAGGCATTTCCGTGGCATCACGACGTAGACATAACCTATTCAATGTATGCTTTTGAAATTGTACCACACAGCACATTCGTGCAATTTATGACCTCCACTAAGACCAAAACCAATGAGTGTTCATGGAGAATACATTCGTCCGACACAATGCCCATGACTGAAATGCACAATAACACTACCATGTCCTTAGATCAGATAAAATATTCTAATGGAGTGGAACCAATGTCTCTTTACAGTACCGGTCAAATACCCAGAGAAACATCGAATCTAAATGTATAGCTATTTAACATTTCCGTGGAGATACGTGTACTGACGAGTTTGACTATAATACGAAAACGTCCACATTCTTATCGCATGGAGCATTTGAAACCCCCCAGATGTTAAAGGAAAAGTGTAAGATTTGGGACATAAAACGGTGGCACGCTGACTATATATATAGTGGTACATGATTCACTGTCCAACTACCATCTTATCTTCACCTGAACAATGATCTCCTCGGCCAAACTGCTGATTGTAAGCTCCTGCATCGCTACTGGTAAGTCAAGTATTATTTTAAATTATCTTTTTTTCTTTTTTCGCTTTTACTAATAGAAAAATCTCTCTTTTACAAGCATGCTTATTACATTTCTTTTGAATATATTGATGAAAACATTTCAACAATAACACGTGTTACTTTTGTATTTTGTTTATGTTTTGTGTGTGTTTTTTTTTTTTAATATATTGACAATTTTACATGAAATTGACTTGCCTTCGTTTGACATAAGCTATCTTAAATGCACTTGCATTAAGCTTTCCGTTTTCTTTGGTATCTAAAAACTAGATATTTTTTACGATCATAATTTATGATTTAGCCTACACTTCAAATTGACTGAAAATATACTTTGATGAATACATTGCAAAAGTAGGCTATTTTTTGAAAATTGTACGTACGTTATAGATCTATTACAAATTGTACGGGCAATATTATATTTCAATACAAAATAGTAGATTATTCAATTGTTACAATACCTCACTTATGAATAATGTCCGAAACATGATATTTGTTCTTAAAATTGCATTGTCCAGGCAATACATACAGAATTGGCATACTTATTATTGAATCATTCACAGGAAGCCGACGACAGAAGTGTTTAGTATTGCCAAGTGCAGATCTATAACAATAAGTAATTTACTCACTAAAGAATAGTGTCCGAAACATGATACTGATTGTTTTTGCTAGACAATGCAAACAAGGTTTGGCATAATGATAATGAAATAACTGAAAAATGTCTAGTGATCGAAGTGTCTTGCAAAAACAGCGGTATATCATTATGATTAAATTAAGTAATTCGTTAGCTTATAAATAGTATCCGAAAAACTATACCCTTTACGAGTAGAATTTTAATAGCTTGAACTTGGTCAGGTCTTGGCTACGTTTCATTCGGTCTCATGCAATAACCGCTATTCTATAATTTCTTTGTGAAATTGGGTCATCCTGCGTTTTTTTGGCAGACTTGGACTTTTATTTGTTTCGTTGGCTTATGTGTGGGCTTTGATCAGTGCAGTTGTGTTGTGGTGTTTCTGAGTTATGTGTTCGGTCGGTTATGTTGAGCACAACCTTCCCTGTCTAATTTCCTCATAACTTATTTGTACAATATAGTTTATGAATACAATGCTATTGATGATATGTGTTCAGTTTTCAGTGCATGCCCAAATGGCTGGGTGGCATTCCAATCAAACTGCTACCATTTCTCTAACGGAAAAGACACTTGGGCAAATGCCAGGGTAAGTACGAAGTATACCTGTTGTACCGACGTAGGCATTTGGCCAAAATATTAAACAATAAAAAAACTAAGAGTTTATACCTTTTTATTATTGTAACATCCACGACTCTGTGTTATACGATGTAATTGCCATCCTCTTTGTAAGAATTTCTCTGACTGGATTCCCTTGGCCACCAAACATCCGGTCTCGCAGACTGCTAACGACTCGCAAATAGTACACAGCAAATTTCAGTAAAATGTCCAAAGAAAATAACAATTAGTTTGAACGTATCGCTGTTAAATGAGTCAACCTCGTATTTGTTTTAATATTATTATAATTATTATTATTATTATTATTATTGTTATTATTATTATTATTATTATTATTATAGGCAATGTGTAAAATGCATGGAGCTGATCTCCTGTCTATTGAAACAGCGGCAGAACAGGCAGAGTTTGTAAAAGTGGCCATGACATATAATCGTAAGTGGAATTGTTTATAACTCGTCTTAAATAAATCCCCTTTTAGTCCGGCAGAACTTGCAATGGACCGTGCAATGTCTTCTATACAAAATGTTATTGCATTTTCTTGTTCTCCGGGCCATACCATAACAGAATCCGAGTGATGCCACCTTGTCATCATTGAGCAATTCTCAGAATGAGGCCCCAAAGGGGGTATATGAATGTTCATAAATTAATCAGTATAAATACATAATAATTTTATCAAATGTACAGAAGAACACACTAAATGTTGTTTTTAATATGCCAAATAATATGTTTATTCAATTGATAAACATCTGTAATAGCAAATTGAGAAAATGAGGCCCCAATCGTGGTTTTCGCCTAATACGAGGCCCGTTTTTAGACAAACATATGGTTTAAATTAGTAAATGATGTATGTTACTAGTAAACAAATGTTTCATTATATATATATCATTTGAATTGAATTCAGTGACATTGATGCGTACAAACATAGCTAAATATTAAATTAATTTACTTGAGGCCCTGTCATCATTTAGCAAATATGGCCCCATAGTGGTATAGTAAGTGTTTTGTATCAATATACATGTTGTTAGCTTGAACACATATACTGTATAATGTTCAATCAAATGTAACGCAAATCACCGAAAATATAGTTCATGTTGTCTTAAGTATTGCGTTGCAAAAGACCCTAAATGATGTTTATATTTTGCCAATTCAATTTATGAACATTTGTAATAGTAAATTGTGAAAATAAGGCCCCTCTCGTGGTTTACACATAAAACGAGACATGTTATTAGCCAAACGAATGAGTTAAATTAGTAAATGATGCATGCTCACACATTTTTATAATTGAATATATTTTATATTGAATTTAGTGGCATTGACAAGTGCAAACACGAATCAACAATTGCATTAATTGAATTGAGGCCCTGATAGGGGTAAGTTTAAATGGATTAACTTTATGAAAAAAATCGTCCAATCTACTTGTAATTATGTCAAGTTATTTCACTGAACCTTACGGAATGTAACTTTAATCATAACTATTATTGGTAGAAAAGTGTTTTTTTAATGGCCAAGCACTACATTTTGAAAAAGACAAATGAGGCAATGAGAGTGTGCGTCTGTGTTAAACAATGAAAAGGAGAAAATGATACATGTACCATGTTTAATTCAACATTTTATTATATGAAATATGAGACTTACTTTATAATCAAATTTCAGTTAATTATCTATATTCACGTAAACAACTCATTATAGATTGGAAATGGAATAATGAATTGAGGCCCGTAATGTGTCGTTAAACTCTTATATTTTCTTTTACATCATATGTTATACCTTGATATTACCACTTAGAACAAGGAACTATGAGATACTCGTAATGCACATATCAATATGTTTAAGAGGGTTTCCGAAAAAGGAATGATGCAGAATGGTACTGGGTCCCTGGAAATTTTCGAATTAAACCACTAACGATGACCAACATGCACCCAAGACCATTTGATGAAACGAGCATCTCCCATGTTAGGATTCAGACCAAATGTTTGGCTTCAGGGTGTGGAATTAGACCTAAAAACACACAATGTATAATACCCCTTGGTCTTGGTCAAAATATTGAAAGGTGCATCAGCGTCATTGACCCTATGCCGCACCCGGTTTTATCCTTATAACAATAGAGCACAGTCATTCTGTACGTAAGGGTACTCATCACTACCAAGAACATCAATTCAAACTGATTGAGTTCTCACCAAAATGTAGAAAATTCCAATGAAGTATTCGCCACCATAAGGTTTGGCAATTTCGACTCTATATATAAATTGTAATATCCGGTATGGTATATTCAAGCTCTATTGGTTACATATCAGGAGCGACTGTGGTCATTCCGGTCCCTTATATGTACATGCGACAACAAAGTAGACTCACTCAAAGTCATGAGAACCTCTTCATTAAAGAGTAAAACTATCCAATGCCCGAATGTGTACTCACGGCCACCATTTACTGTAATTCGAAGCTGAACAGGGTGATTGGTCATTTAGGTCCTCCATCAGCTTGTTATGGAATGTCAACTATGATTATGACGTACTCACTTTACTAGTAACCAAATAAATATACACCATCCCCATATAGGTCTCACCACCACATAGTATTGCAATGCTTGAATACACAAAGGGCATGCAATTGCAATACATACTTGATGGCGGTGAACAGTTCATGGTGGTCGTGTGTACTCAATAACACTCAGAGCCTGGAACGGCAGTACATACGATGGGAAGTAACCTATGTGGTTTTAAATAGATTCATTTGGGGCGGTTTGTATGCCATCTGGCGTGGCATTGCGTGAATTGATGATGCAAAGTCTGATTGGTCTACCGGGTAATTGTTATTGTCTTCCTTATAAGGCTCTGAGAGGCTGTGAGAAAACCAACGCGATCGGAATCACATAAGGCAGTGGCCACTAATACATTTAGAGCCAGTAATGACTTGTTTGGTAGGGGTTTAATCCCGCTAAGTGACGCAAATGCCTGTATTCAGTGATTATATGAATACAACTTTCAGAATGGAAAGGCTGTGTGTTGTGTATGTGGTGGTAATAGAGATACTGGTAAGAAGACGAAAACCACTGGCATTAGTGTTAGAGTAATGCTTATGAAGCGGTTCATACAAAATGATGCTTCCTATGCAGTTAGATAACACATTTTTGAATTAATTATTCCTAATCATACAATAAGTTATTTAATGTGATTGCTGATATGCATACGAAATGCTTTTAGTAATAGTATATATAGACATTGTGTGTAATACTATGTCCAACGTTTCTTATAATGCAATATGACCAGAACCCAGTACAATGTATTCGTCATTTTGGCTGTGGCACCTTCCAACAAGCAATTTGTAATTGTTCTTTTTCGCATATTGTGTTCTGCTGTTTCAATTGAGGATTGCCCTCTTTGTCTGATTTATCTAATAATTTGATCGAATACTAGTATGTAGTGATTACTAGCAGAGATCCATGTCTCCGTTTATCCATTTCCCTAATGTGGTGTTATATATTGTCTTAAATTATGTATACGTTATTCACAGTTGAATTTACACATACACAGGTCTCACATTTATGGAATACCATATTTGTCAGTGTAATTGAGGTTATTAATACTTATCGACGCTACTGAATTCATTTGAATTGTTTATTTCATACGTAAGTAATGAACTAATCGCCATGTTTCTAGTACATCCTGTATTTATAGTTTTTTACTACAGCAGGGCCTCATTTCCTCAATTTATTACCGGTATTTCACAATTTAATACCTGTATATTTCATTTAGTTCACACTTGCATAACTTCAAGATATCTAATATACTAAAGTGGTTCATGACCAATTGATTTTTAAACGGTATTACATCTTTTCAAATTTTCATTTACCCTTATTGGGGCCTTAATGACATTAACTAAAGCATTACAGCAGCTAATCAAAGCTATTGTACGTTTGTAGTGATCTAAAAACTAATTTTGTGTTATTCGCAAATGAAAAATGTGTTTTACACGTATAAGTATACTTATATCATTAATATTCTGTGTAGGCCTACTGCCGCGACACATTTTGGGTGTCGACCACAAGCGGGGCCTCAATTCCACAATTTACTATGGTTAAGGTATATTTTTTGCAACGCCATACTTAACACAACATGAACTACATCTCATGTGTTTTGTGTTACATTGGATGAAATATAATTACTTAGTTTAAGCGGATTATTTTGATAAAAACTTGATGTACCTGTATTCATATTCCACCTTTGGGGCCTCATTTGCCAAATGATGGCAGGGCCTCAAGTAAATTAATCTAATGTTTAGCTTTGTTTGTACATACCAATGTCACTGAATTTAATTCGAATAATATATATAATGAAACATTTGTTTAACATGCATCATTTACTAATATAAGTCATTTGTTTGTCTAATAACGGGCCTCGTTGTAAGTGTAAACCACGATTGGGCCTCATTTTCACAAAATACAATTACAAATGTTTGTAAAATTGAATGAACACATTATTTGGCATAATATAAACAACATTAAGTGTGTTTTCTGTACATTTGATCAAATAATAATGTATTTATACTGATTAATTCATGAAAAAATCACATACCTCCTTTGGGGCCTCATTCTGAGAATTGCTCAATGATGACAAGGTGGCATCACTCGGATTCTGTTATGGTATGGTCCAGAGAACAAGAAAATGCAAAAACATTTTGTATAGAAGACATTGCACGGTTACCCCAAAATATGCTGTTTATCTGCCGGACTATTTTTGATTTAAAATAGCATGCCTACCTCACAATTATTGTACTCTCGATCGCATTTTAAATGATACATTATTGTTGCGCAACATTAATATAGGACAGGCGTATATCCGGGATACTTAAAACATATCACTCACAAGTATATCTTAACTTAAACATATTTCAGATATTTATTTGTACCAGAGAGCTATATCGGAAATATGTTTTAAAAAAGGTTCAAAATCTGAAAAACAATTATGATTTCATACCTATTAATGATTAGATCATTTTTCACTTCAGTTTAACAAAAACTCTCTCTCTGTGATTTATTGGACATGCAAACAGTTCATTTTCATACGAAAATGTTCTAGAACACCCTATGAAACAATAAGAATCGTCATTTTTTTCGACGATTGAATCAATGTACACGGACATCATCCAAAGTTTTAATTTGCAATTAAGGAAGTCTGGTATCATACTAAAAACGATGCAAGTAACTAGTGTGACATTGAATGACTGTTAGATATAGCTCTATACATTTGAAGTAATAATCACGTCATTTACAATTTTCATCAGCAACGCCGAAAAACACTTCAAGTTCTCTTTGGTGATTAACAAATTAGTTGTGCCAAATATGTATTATACTGTTCATAGTGGTCGTATGACCGTTTTTGAAATATCTTCGTGGAAGTAGGTTTATATCCAGCTCTTTTACGACGGGGACTTGGGCTTTTCATTTTTTCGTTAGGTTATATATGGGCAATTGTTATTGTAATAAGTGTGGTATATTATGTGGGTATTTATTCGGTGCTTACCACCTACTCCAATTCCAAAATTAATAGTAAACAAGTTTGTTTACAAATACACGCACGTTTTACATAGTGACCTCCAGCATCAAAATATTTCAGAAAGTTCCTATTGAAAGCGTGGCTAAATTTAGATGTCTAATAATAGCTCTTTGGCAATCAATTTCATGTACAAAGTGCACGATTTGGAAGCTGGTTCCCAGGTGAAGGTCAGATGATGCAACAAAAATGGAGGCTGATTAAAATTAACCGAGAAATCGTCACTAAATGAAGCAATGTGAAAAAAGTATTTTCGTGTTTGCAAAACTTCGCTACTATCGGTGAAATAGTACCGTTTTAAGGCTCAAGAAAGGAATTTCAGCTGTTTTAGTTGCATTATCTTTCACAAATAAGACCAATGTTTCCATCCATGAAAGTTCGGACCCTCACTATTTCGCCAAATTCATTATTTACATTGCCACGGAATCAATAGGTGTCCACGTTTTTATAGGAATAAGCCATACTTCCTTTATTATACGATTTCCTAATATCGATGGCTTAGAATTAGAAGTTAGTCACTACCAAATCGATATTTTGAGAAAACACGAAAAAACTGTCTGTCATTTACTCTTTACCTATGGTAAAACAAACTTTTACAACTTCATTTTGGTCAAAATGACATGTTCAGATTTTTATGAAAATGGGCTCATAAGAAGCGCCTTGTGATGCTTATTCTAAATATGTATGAATCTTAAAAGGTCGTAAGTGGCACTTACGACCTTCTAATTCTAAGCCATCGATATATTGTAATGTTTGAATATGTTACAGATACGGATACTGACGATGGTTTCTGGTTGAGTGCCACTGATTGGACCGTACAAGATAACTGGGTATGGGAGGCCACTGGCAAACCTGTCACCTACTCTGACTGGGGAATGGTGCCAGTACCCCAACCAAATAATAGAAATAACAGCGAAGACTGTATGGCTGCTGTCAAATTTTTCAACTATAAATGGAGTGACGAATTCTGCGATTGGGACCATCATATACAATACGTTTGTGAAAAAGCGTGAGTAACTTGTACCTAAATAATGTTCGTATACTGTAAACTTATTTATATTCATTTCATCAGGGTTGAACTTCAATGCTTTTGAGAATGACCTTATCCTCAAAATAAAGTTCCAACGACTACTTATATATATCAATAGTAAAATGGAAGTTTACAATGTATGTCATTTTGTTTTCGGTTCGGTCACGTGCTAGTACTTAATGTAAAACTAAATTTTAAGTGGACGAACATTGAATTAATCAATTTTATGATTACCAATTCATCATGTTCGATGACTGACGATGATAGCTTGGTTCACCTCTTCCCTGATGATATACACCAAGAAAGTCAGTTTTCTGAATATGTTCTATTCTTTGTCCGGATGTTTAACTTGGAACATAGTAGGTTATCAAGCCATTGAAAGTTCCACAGTCAGCCAGGAACTATATCATATGTTAGTCTTAGTAGATGCTTTGAAGTTCGCACACTACTTTATCATTTTTCATTTAACATATATTACTCAGAGATATTACACAACCGGTGTATGTATTACTCATTTGATTTACTGTTTAACTCCAACGTGTTTCTATTATATATTTCAGAGCTATGGCTGATCCTATTGTTGGATAAGGATTTGGTGTATTGTCCATATTTTATTGTATATATTAGTAATATAATTGATAAATAAAATGTACATACAATTTAAAATTGTGTTTATATGCATGTAGTATTATTGAGATGGGTGAATTATATTGTGACATCTCTGTTAATTTATCTATGGACACATATCACTGGCTTAGAATGAGAAGGTCTTAACTACAAAATCAATACTTTGAGAAAACAAGAAAAATTGTCTGACAATCACTCTTTACTTTTGGAAAAATAAGCCTTTTCAACTTCCGTTTGGTCAAAATTACAAGTTCCGATTTTCATTATTTTGGCCCACAAGAAGTGCATATGATGTACGTGATTTCAAAAATGCATTTGTCTTAAAAAATGACTTAAGTGGCACTTACGATCTTCTCATTCTTAGCCAGCGATATATACATGGACAAATGAAACAAAAGAGGTGTTTTATGTCATTCAAATATATGCAAAATAACACAAATTCGATATAAATCATCAAATCATGTCAGAGTCTCATATCACACAAGGTTATTAAGTATGTTGACCAAGTCCATACCGCTTTACGCATGCAATGGTATCATGTTTACAGTGAAAGGTGTGCAATTTAATGCTTCACAAGATAAAAGTGTGATGACTGTCACATTATGATACCAGAGTGTGGCTATCATCACCACTTCCAAGCAACCTGGCTCCTGTTATGAAGCAGCAGCAACAGCAGCAGTAGGTAATTACAAGTTCCGATTTTCATGATTATAGACCCACAAGAAGCGCCTTATGATGTAGATTTCAAACATGCATTAGTCTTAAAATGTCTTAAGTTGCACTTACGACCTTCTCATTCTAAACCAGCGACATATACACGGACAAATGAAAAAAGGGGTGTTAACACATGTACCAGATACAATAAGCATACAATTGAGAACGTGTACGTATATGGTAGGGGATAAATTTGTATCATGTTTACAGTGGCAGGTGAGCAATTTAATGCTACACTAGATAAAAGTGTGATCACCACAACTTCCAAGTCACCTGGCTCCTTGTATGAAGTAGCAGCAGCAGTAGGTCAACACGAGAATGCACCAGAAATTTATTGTGTATGTATAGTCGGTGTGTTTCGCTTTTTGCTAAAAAGCACAAACATGTTCAAGAAAAACGTTATAATGGCACAAAGTGATAGTTTTATCATATTACTCTGTAGTACTTAAGCATATACCTTCACGAAATGAAATACTCCGTAGAACAGAAATTCTGACAACAGTGAAAAATGCACCTGTGTGTTAATTATGTCGCATAGAACATTTTAAGACATTAAAGTGACCTGCGCCGAAATTCAAGCACAATAATTCACGCAGAACAAGCCATTCTACGGAATGTAAACGACCTGTGAGAATAATGTGTCTGCAACAATACAGTCATGTTCTTGCAACCAGTAAGTGTTAAAGCATTATATTTAGCGAGCGTGTACTGAAAATGAATGGTAATGTGAAAATAAATATAAGCTTAATTGAATATATTTATATCATAGTAAGTAAGTAGGTAACTCCTTTATTTAACAAGGCTGACACATTCGGTTTCCCGATCTTCCATATTGGCCTCAAGACACATTATCGTATATTTGTCATTTTTGTTCAATATTTTAGTGAACATGCTATGAAAATGATTGACATTGTGAAACATATAACCGTCATAGCTTATGTATATTTGTCACTTATGTATTAGTTGTATTGTTTTCCAAGTTTAGTCACACGGAGTTAAGGTATCGTTACAGCAGAATCTCCTTAAGCATCTTGAAAAATGTCGAAGCCTCCAAATGATCGATTCTGTAAACTACAATTTTATACTTTGAACGTAGACAAACATTACTAATTACAGCATGTTACAATTGAAAAACTATATGCAATGATAAATGCCAAAGAGTATTAAAGCGTAACTTAAAGAAATGAACAGTGAATGAATAATGCTCTAGCTCGACGAAGCTGAAATATGTTCCTTTTGTATTAATCTTGCCAAGTCATACTGACATTATACACAATTTAATAGCCTGGCTAACAATAAATAATATGAAGTAAATTTTAGTACGTCTCAATTTTCATATTCTTCAAAAGGAATGGTCCATGTTCGGGTGTAGATTTCCAATATGTTATGTAATTACATTTATAAACTATTCTGAGAACTGTATTGAGGCTTCTTTTCTCAAGAATATTGTCATCGCTATTACTTCTTGAAATTACAAGTTTACTTTTTACTCCCAGTACATTGGTACAAAACAATGTACTCCAAGTATAGCTATAGGTTTACACCTACGCTGTATTGTTGTCATTTATTTAACAAATTGGATACTTCGGTAGAAACTGACAAAACTTTTCATAAAATCTCGAATGAATTATAGTGGACATCAAGCAAATTGTATTAGATATGTGCATATGTACATAATTATATTCTATCACAGGCTTGTTGAGACAGTTCAGTCTAGAAATATCCGAAACACCACAAATAATGACAACTGTGTATAGAACAATCAACCTAATACTTGTACATCATAATGTTGTACAATGGATAAGTGCCATGTGGTTATTGTCGTCGTAATATCCCTTTGGTTGGCTCAACAGTGCTACACCATTTGATGCTTTCCCCCAGGTGTATCGTAACAACAGATATGTTACTGTCGCTTGTATAAAACATACGATTCCTGGCAGTTATTCTATTATCTTGTTGTAAATACCAGCCATGGAGCAATTGTGTCTCCTGATCTGCACACTCTCATAAAAATGGTGTACGTCACTTCTAAATAATTCAATATTCAGACACTCAAACGACACACAAATGACTCGTTTATAGTTTTAGAGCTTCATCTCATGTTGTAAATTGAACTATCCTGAAATATTTGAAATATTTATTATAGTACTATTATAGTAAAGACACAAAATGCATAGCATACTGTTCTGTGCAGTGTTTAGATAGCGCCAAACAATATTATTTTATCATTAATACGTTCACTTATACGTTATTTTGTGAAGCAATCACAAGACTGAATATTTATCATCATAAGACAAATTCAAATGACAATATAGCCCAAGTACTTACGGTAATGAAGACAGCTTAAACTAATATCAAATTTGTCAAAGAGATAACTCCTAACACATTCAACATATCTGGTGTAATTATTGAGAACATCTAATCATTATTTGTGTAATAACTTCATTTGCATAAAAGTTCTGCCACGTGTCAGATTACGATATTCAAGAACCACTGATATATCTTATTATTGTATCGTAACATTTATAGAAATGTTCATTGTAAACAAACCCGTAGCCATTGTGCTGAAATAGCAGGAACTTGAAATATTCGTAATGGTGCTTGTTTATAAACAACAGACTGAACAATTTACCAAAAAAGGTATGAGAAAATCCGACAGGGAAGGTAGCACTCAACCCAACCAGCTGAGCACAGAAATCAGAAACATCACGACACAACTACCCTGAGCAGTGCCCACAGAAACCCATGCCAAAACGGCGACCAAATGAGGCACAACAACCCCGGGGTGTGACCTAGGTTAAAACACTTATGTCAGTGACCTAACTTTATGCGACCTAAAGAGGCGCAACTACGACTTGATCTAGTTAAACAATGGGCAATGTAGGAATGGGGTGGGAAATAATATTACATATTCCTAGCAACTACAATGAGCAATGCGCACACATAAGCCGAAGAAACGATTAAAGATCCAAGTCCCCGCCGATAAATGCAGGATGACCCACATTCACAAGGAAATTATATAATAGCGGTTATTGCCGTATTCAAATCGCATTCCCCTAACATAACAGTGTCAAGTGTATGTTAACCCACTCCTATTTTAGTAAGTTTATCGTTTAAGTCAACATATGTCAATAATGATAAACAATGACGACGTTTTCATCATTCATATTGTGCATAATTATAAATTACTATATGGATCGCTAATTATGCAATGGCTTTTATTTAATGTTATTTTATTGTGAATATAATGCAGCTGCGCCGAAAAGCAGGCATTCACAAGGAACAATTGACCGGGTCTTTCACGTGTTACGTGAGAAAAATGTGTCTGCAAGAACACTTTCTGTTTGCATCCATTACTGCAAAGTATTATATTTAAAGCAATATATTTTGGGCGCATGGAAATTAATGACATCAGGAAACATATTATCGTCATAGATATATTTGTCAATATTGTGCTTGTTACATGTGCGTTACATGTAAAGTCTTACTGAATTAAATGTTTCGTTACAGCAGAATCTCTTTTAACATGTCGATAAATGTCAAAACCCCCCAATGATCGATTCCGTAAATGACAATTTTATACTTTGAATTTGGATAAACATAAAAGATAACAGCATGTTCTAAGTGCATAAACTATTTAAAATAATAAATGTCAAAGCTTGTTAAAGCGTAGTTGAATGAATGGATCAGTGATGTAATTACGCTCAAGTGTGGTGTAGCTGAACTAGACTTCTAAATAATTCATTTTAAATTACTTCTCTTGCCAAGTCCGATTGAAATAATACATATCTTATTATCAAGACTATCAATAAATATAGAATATATTTCATAACCGGATGTTAATTGAATATGGCTTATCCTTTATGTATTTTTGTACTTAATAGTACTCTGAGGGATATTTAGGGTTATTACATGCGGTAATACAAATGTAGTACTGTCATCGATACTTTTACTAGAAAGACTCATGTTAATACATTTTGAATTTGCTCAAATGCTTGAATGCTTGAAATACTAGAAGGCTGTGTTGTTCCCCTTTTACTTTTGTGGTTTGTCCGGTTTAGTGGAAGAGTATCTTTTAAGCAAATATTTAATGTTATTTCCCGCCCCTCCCTCCCACTTCTCCATTTTTAAACTACGTCACGCCGTAGTTGTGCCTCTTTATGTCTCATTAGAGTAATGTCACTTTCTTTGGTGTTTTGAGCTAGATCGTGGTGTGGTCAGTCCACGTTTGTTCGCCGTTTTTGCATCTGTTTGTGCGGGTCGGTCGCCCAAGCAGCGGGGCCTTGTGTAACTTGGTCGGGTCTTGGCTGCGTTTCATTCGGTCTAATGGAATCACCGATATTCTATTTTTTTTTGTTTTGCGAGATTGGGTCATCCTGCATTTTTCGGGAAGACTTGGATTTTCTTTTACCTTTTTAATTGGGGTTTGGGCTAATGTATGGGCAGTTCTCAGTGTAGTTAGGTGGTGGTGTTTCTGATTTCTGTGCTCTGCTGGTAATAAGTTGAGTGTTATTTCCCCGACAGATTTCTTCATACCTTTTTTGGGTTTAAGGCTGCGTTGGAGGTGTCAATGTCACAGTTACAAAACTATTTCGTCGGAAATATCGGGAATACCTCAGTGGATTTCAAACCAATTGTATTAATTATGTTTATAGGTACATTGATAGAGGATATCACTGGCTTGTAGGCACGATTTAGTGTCGCAATTGCAAAAACCAGGAACATCAAACATAATGATAATAATTACTATCTATAGAAGAATCCACCTTATAAATCAAAAGACTTGGCACTGGATAAACGCCATGTGGTTATTGTCGTCGTAGTGTCTCTTTGGTGAGTTAAATCGTGCTACACCACTTGACGTTTCTCCCCAGGCGTATCGTAACAACAGATTTGTTACTGTCGTATGTATTAAACATACGATGCCTGACAGTTATTCTATTATCTTGTAGTAAGTTCCAACCATGGGGCTTATGAGTCTCCTGATCTGTGCAAAAACGGTGCACATCACTTCTGAATAATCCAACATTTAGACACTCAAACGACACGCTAGAAAAACAATTATAGTTTTAGAACTACATCTCATGCAGTAAATGTAACTATCCTGAAATATTTTTACAGTAAAGAAACACATTGCATGACATTTATTTGGACATGAATAAAGCGCACTGTTCTTTATAGTGTTTTAGATAGCGCCCATTATACTTTAATCATTTATAGATAGGTTCACTAAACTGTATTTTGTAAAGCGATACAATGTCTGAATATATATCACCCAAATACTCATGCAAATTACAATAATGTACTTATGGTAATAAGGACAGCTTAAACTAATCGGAATTGTCTAACAGATTGCTCCAAGCACAATCACAATTTTTGGCAGACTAATTGAGAACATTCAAATACATGAGATAGTTATAACTAAGTCTGCATAATATTTCTGACACGAGTTATTCAAGCACTGCTGATATATATCTGATTATTATAACGTTATGTCTCTTGCATAATTCGCGTTTATTTCCTATAGATCCGATTGCCTTTTTTTCGGCTGGTTTATCATTAAGCAATCATATGTTAATAATAAGAAACAATAATGTACATGTATAAGCATTGATAATTTGTATAGACCAAGTGCTTGGAAGGAATGTACATGTATGGCGTACTTTAATCCCCCTCGAATATGAACGATTAAACAGTGTTTCTTTTGCCAGGAATTTCCTCGAGGTCATATTGTACGTTATGTGTGACATTCTCTCCTGTCTGATTCTTTCAACGTTGAACATAAAAAATGTCTGTTCCTAGTATTCTAAAATTCTCTTGAAATTTGCTGAGACTTTAAAGTTTTATGGTGAGTGGAATAAATCATTTATTATCCTTTATTAAGGAAACATCCAAAAGCAATAAGATGTTTTGTTTTTGTTTTCAAATAAGCCTCTGGCGTAACATGATTGTATTAGATATAGATGAATTTTAGTCCTAAAATAGATTACAAAAACACCATTATCACAAAAGATAAATACTGTTTTGTTATTTCAATAAACGATTAACATTCCGTCTTTGACATTCGCGTTCTTTGTATCAAAAGATGTATCGAATTGCTATCAAAACTACCAACCATATGTGTCAAATAAATGTAAGATGACTTTACTCCTCGTGTGTATGATTCAGAAAAAAATACCAAAGTAATGAAAATTCATCTCACATCTCCTAATAATTGATAAAATACTGCACATATTGAAATTTCACAAAATACACGAATTTTACAGGAAAGTTTATCGTTCTTCAAACAAAATCAATTGGAAACATTTAAATCAAGATCATTACTTTTTCTAAACCCTTAGAAACGTCGTACATCCAAGCGGAAACGTTCGATACGGAGTGTCGCACATGATTCACAATATGTCGACCTTTCCTGAGCTCACATGCAACATGCAATAGGACCACGTGTAGTCTGAAAGCATGTGTATTATTCATATATCCTATTCAAAGGCATACAACGTTCTTAAAATGCACCATTCATTAAGTCTAAAGTTTCAAACCTAGATTTTCCTGTCGAAATAAGACATTTGATCAAAGTCTTTTGATAATCTTCTATCATTTTCTTATGCCGTTACATTATTTTCTGAATATCGAACATTTAAAACAAATTCACAAAAATAATGTCATGCTGCCCGACGCGAATTTTCCATGCAATCATTTCAAATATACCGTTAGTTAATTGGTAGATGTTTATTACGGTGCAAGAGATGAAAATATTTGTTTATTCAATATCGCAATTATACAACCACAAATAATGAAATATGCTCTAATACTTTACACATTCTGGTTACAATGTTGTCAGTTATGTCGAGTCGTTTGGGCATTTTAAGGAATCAAAGCGACCTTGATACAGCTGCGATGAATAATAACAAACATTTAAGTACATATAAGTTACATGTTGCACTAACGCTTGCTTGGCTTATGTGAACTAAATTATGCAATAAGTTTCAAATCCTGACTCATATCATTCATATTTTTTACTCATATCATTCATATTTTTTACTCATATCATACATATTTTTATGTTCAAAGATACCAATAAAACATACTGTATGAAGCCAATTTTAGTTTATATCATTTCTCTTTTTCTTCCAAACATATATTTCATAAACGGTGGTAAATTTTATATTACATTTGTATGTATCCTTTGTACGCTTGAGAGCGATTCTAATGACTAAAAGGTGACTGCTTGCCGTACTACTATTGTCATCACTTCTAGAAGTGTGAGTAATAATTGTTTTACAATTTAGTTTATTATGTATTTAAGAACGTTTGTGAAACAAGTTCTCCAACTTATAGGCATCAACCTGTGCACATCATTCCTGATGTTATCCATCGCAACGAGGGTATAATATCAATGAAGCCAGATTCCCTTATATTCTAAGCGTCTAATAAGGGAATATCTGGAAAAAATCAATTTATTTTCAGCATATTATTTCGTAAATGTATTTCCTATATAGCTAACTTAACACCTACCGTACGCTAGATTGTTGTCATTTATAAAACCAATTGGTAACTTCTGTAGACACTGACATAGCTGCTTTGTCACCAATATGCAATATTGCAATGTCTGGAACATCAAACGTAAATGCAGATAAAATCTGCATAATGCATCACAATGTAGTGCACTGGATAAGCGCCAAGTGGTTATTGTCGTCGGAGTATCCCTTTGGTGGGTTCAATCGTGCTACACCACTTGACGTTGTCCCCAAAGCGTATCGTAACAACAGATTTGTTACTGTCGTATGTATTAAACAGACGATTCATGACAGTTATTCTATTATCTTGTAATAATGTCATATCAACCATGGGAGATTTGGGTCATCTGATCCGTATACACTCGCAAAAATGGTGCACATCACTTCTGAATAATTCAAAAGTCAGACACTCAAACGACATGTTAGAGAAACAGTTATAGTTTTTGAATTTCATCTCCCGCAGTAAATTTAACTATCCTGAAATGTTTATTATAGAAAAGACACAAAATGCATCGCATTTATATGGGCATAAATAAAGCACACTGTTCTTTGCAGTGTTTTAGGTAGCGCCAAATATAGTTTTGTCATTTATACGTTCACTCAACTTTATTTAACGTTATTTTGTACCCGATCTGGACCTCTTCTCAGCAGAACGTGGAAAAGGTTTTTTCAAAATAAACAACGCAATACTACTGAATAAAGACTTCCAAACAAACATCAAACAAGCAATAAACGAAATAGCCAACATAAATAAGGAGTCTAACCCAAATACTTTATGGGAACTAGTTAAAGGCACAGTTCGAAACGAATCGATTAAATTCTCAAGTAAATTACAAAAATCAAAAATGGAAAAAGAATCAAGTATACAAAAACAAATTGAAAAACTAGAGCGTGACATCATTTCTAATCCTAATAACGAAAGCCTCCAAACTGAACTGAAACAACAAATAAATCTATTAAATGATATAACTGAAGAAAAGATCAAAGGCATTATATTAAGGTCGCGTGCGGAGTGGGTAGAAGGAGCTGAAAAAAACACGAAATACTTTGCAAACCTAGAACGCAAGAGAGCCGAAGGTAAAACTATTCATCAACTTAAAACTGAAAATGATGTAGTGATAAAAAATTCGAAAGACATTCTATCATATTGTAAAAACTTTTATGCAGACTTATTCAAAGTAAATGAAAACTTAACCCTAGATAATAGTTTTTTTACAAATGAACATACGGTACTTTCTGAGGATGATAAAAACACAACCAGTGGAATAATTTCAGAATATGAAGGATCTATTGCTCTGAAAGAAATGAATAATAACAAAAGTCCTGGTTCAGATGGCCTGTCTGTCGAATTCTATAAGATCTTCTGGAACGATATTAAAACACTCTTAATAAATTCATTAAACTACTCATATGACAGAGGTAAATTAACAGAGCTTCAAACTCAGAGTATTATTACATTAATACCAAAAAAGAACAAGGATCCTTTCTCTATCAATAACTGGAGACCAATATCCTTACTAAACGTTGACTACAAAATTGCTACTAAAGTTATCGCTAACAGAATAAAAAAAGTTATAGATGGTATAGTAAATAAACAACAAACTGGATTCATTAAGGGAAGATATATAGGTGAGAATGTGCGAACTATTATAGAAACTATAGAACAAATGCAACAAAAACAAGAACCTGGTTTAATTTTCTTTTCCGATTTCCAGAAAGCATTTGATAGTTTAGATCATACATTTATGTTCAAATGTCTAAAAGAATTAAATTTTAGCGACTCACTTATACAATGGGTTAAGGTCTTTTACGATAATGCAAAAGGATGTATAACTTATAATGGTCATTTTTCTGATTTCTTTGATATTAAGAATGGAGTACGACAAGGTTGTCCTTTATCACCTTACCTATTTATACTATGTATTGAATTTCTGTCCACATCGATAGAAAAGAACGAAGATATCCAAGGTATTTCTTTAAACAACAACTGTACCAAACAAACCTTATTCGCTGATGATGCTAGCTTTCTACTAAAGGGAACTCAAAAATCATTTGAAACTCTAATAACAACCCTTGATGATTTTGGGAATACTTCGGGACTTAAACTTAACAGAAACAAATGTTCAGTAATGCGCATCGGAAACATGAAAAACACAGACACATCCTATGATAACGAATTCAAGTGGACTTCATCAGATACCACAACTTTAGAAATTACTTTTAGCAACCAATTAAATACAATGTTTGACTCAAATTTAGCAAACAAGATAACAGAATGCAAACACGTTCTGAAACAATGGAAAAAATGGAACTTAACACTTATAGGAAAAATAACGGTTCTAAAAACTTTTGTCCTTCCAAAATTAATCTATCCTTTAACTGTTCTTCCAAATCCACCGCCAGATTTTGTAAAATCAATTAAATATATATTCTTTGATTTTTTATGGAATTCAAAACCTGACAAAATAGCACGTAAATTAATAATTCAAGAATACAAAGACGGTGGTCTAAAAATGATTGACATTGAATGCTTTTTAGACTCACTAAAGATAAGTTGGATAAAAAGAATAATTGATTCCAATGCTAATTGGAGTTCTCAGTATAAGAATGAACTAGAAAAATATGGAGGACTATTATTATTTAAATGTAATATAACAGAACAAGACTGCAAATGTCTTGATATAAAATCTAAATTTTTAAAAGATATATTAATTTCATGGTCTAAGGTTAATACATTAAACACGGAAATCCAAATATCAAAACAAATCATTTGGAACAATTCGAATATAAAAAAAATAAGTAATAACAAATTATTCTATTACAAACATTGGTTCAGAAAAGGCATTCTCTTTCTTGAACACATTTTTGACTTCATACATAAAACATTCTATAGCTTCGAGCAAATGAAACTTTTATATGAGATTCCAAATGGCGATTATTTGAAATACTACACTCTCATTAAAAATATACCAAAGGAATGGAAAACACAATTGGATAATTGTAATATGTCATACGATGCACCTAACTACTTGATTGATAAAGTAAGTGGGAAAACAAAAATGAATAGATTATCATATAAAACATTAATCAAACAAAAAATACCAAATAAACCAAAATACAAAATAAAATGGAGTACTAATCACCCAATTGAAGATATAGAATGGGATATAATTCTCACACAATCCTATAACATTACAATAGACACGAAACTAAGAGAATTCCAGTACAAATATCTCATGAACATAATACCAGACAACTCATTCCTACATAAATGTCATCTTGTCCAGTCAAGTCTTTGTGATTTTTGCACCATGCATCCAGATTCAATATATCATATGTTCTGGGAATGTCATATTGTACAAGGTTTTTGGTCGGAAGTAAAGTTATTTTTAGAAGACAAATTTTCAAAAATTATAAATCTTACATTTCAAAATATCTCATTTTGCAACATTATCAACATTAAAGATGAAGATGGACCTATTGCTAACTACATTGTTCTACTTTCCAAATATTTTATATTTAAAAACAAATGCAATAAAAGTGTTCCGCTAATCCGGCAATTTAAAGAATTTATTAACTATAGGAAGAAGCTTGAACACACTATAGCTATCTTCAAAGAAAAAGTAGAAGTCTGTCATAGAAAATGACAAAAGATAACTTAATTATATATTTCAAATATGTTGGTATTACCCCACCTATAATTTCTTTCCTTCTCTCTTCAACACTATCCTGCTCTCTTTCTTACTCTTTATACACTATAAATTCTCAAAAAAATCATAACGACATACACAGAATATTACGTTATACTACGTAACCAATCTATATAGTTGTATGTGAATGTAATATTGTATGTATATATGTATTACTATGTATATGTCTTATGGAAATAAAAACGTTAAAGACACACTGTTCTTTGCTGTGCTTTAGATAGCGCCAAAAATATAGTCACATCATTTATACGTTCACTCAACTTTATTTAACGTTATTTTGTGAAGCGGTAGCGTGTTTGAATATATATCATCCAAATACTCATAATGACATGCAAATTACAATACAGTACTTATGGTAATGGGGACAGCTTTAACTAATCGAAACTGTCTAACAGATAGCTCCGAACACAATTACTTTTCTGGTGGGTTAATTGAGAACATTCAAATAGATGAGATAGTTATAACTAAGTCTGCATAATACTTCTGACACGAGTTATTCAAACAAATCGAAATCTCATTGTCTTTGTTCGGCTGGTTTATCATTAAGCAATCATATGTTAATAATAAGAAAACATAACATATAAGCATTGATAATTTGTATAGACAAAGTGCTCGGGGGGATATACATGTACATGGTTGAATGGTGTCCTTTAATCCCCCCCCCAATATGAACGGTTAAACAGTATTTCTTTTGTCAGGAATTTCCTCGAGGTCTTACTGTGCGTTATGTGTGACATTCTCTCCTGTCTCATTCTTTCAAAGCTAAAAATAAAAATGTCTGTTCCTTGTCTTCTGAAAATCTCTAAGAATTTAAGACTTTAAACGTTTTATAGTTCTTGGAATAAACTATTTCTAATCCTTTATTAAGGAAACATCCAAAAGCAATCAGACGTTTTGTTTTTGTTTTCAAATTAGCCTCTGGCGTAACATGATTGCATTAGATATAGATGAAGTTTAGTCCTTAAATAGATTACAAAAACACTATCACAGAATATAAATACTGTTAAGTAGTTCAATGAAACGATTATTATCGTATTACCATGCGGAAATGTTCGATACGGAGTCTCACACCTGATTCATAACACGTCGACCTTTCCCGAGCTCACATGCAAAATGCAACGGGTCCACGGGTAGTCTAAAAGCGTGTGAATTATTCATATATCCTATACAGAGATATACAACGTTCTTAACAGGCACCGATCATTTTAAATAAATCGTATTTAATTGGTAGATATGTATTACGATGCAAGAGATGGACAAATTTGTTTATTCAACATTGCAATTATACAAACACAAAAAACGAAATATGTGCTAATGCTTTACATCTTCTAGCTACAATGTTATCAATTATGTCGATTCGTTGTGCCAATTTAAGGAATAAAAGCGAACTTGGCTCAGCTGCGATGAATAACAACAAGTATTTAAGTGGGACAGGCATTATCCTAAATGTGAATGACCTGGGGTAATAATGTGTCTGCTTTAGGGAGCACGCAAACGAAATAAATTGAAACATATATACATAACCACCATAGTTTATAGTATCGTATATTTTTCATTGTAGTACAAGTTGTATTTGTGTTCCAAATTGAGTCACACGGAGTGGATGTATCGTTAAGGCAGACGCTCTTTTAACATGTTGATAAATGTCAAAAACTCCCAATCATCGATTCTGTAAATGACAATTTTATACTTTGAACGTAGACAAACATTGCAAATGTTATAAGTGCCTCAACTATATACAATGATACATGTCAAAGATTGTTAAACCGTTACTTTAAGAAGCGAACTGTGATGGATTAACGTTCTCAAGCTTGGCGTAGATGAACTAAATCGTTCAATAAGTCTCAACAACCTGACTCATATAATACATCTTTTTATGATCAAAGATACCAATAAAACATACTGCATCCTGTATGAAGCCAATTTTAGAATATATCATTTCTCTTTTTCTTCATAACTTAAGTTATATTCCATAGACGGGGGTAAATTTTATATTACGTATCCCCTGTGTCCTTGTGAACGATTCGGATGACTATAAGGTGACTGCTGGTCGTACTAATATTGTCATCGCTTCTATAAGTGTTAGTAATATTTATATACTAGTAATACGTTTTAGTTTACAATTATTTACTAGAGAACTATTGCGAAACAAGTTCTCATAAATTAAATTAATCATCCTGTACACCTCATCACTGATGTCATCCATCGCCACGAGGGTATGAGAGAAGTCAGTTTTTCCTTATATGCTGAGCGTCTGACAATGGAATATCTGGAACAATTTTTCACTTTACTTCCAGTATATTATTTTTTACATGTATTTACAATAAAGCTAACTTGACACCTACGCTAGGTTGTTGTCATTTATAAAACCAATTGGTAACTTCTGTGGAAACTGACATGGCTTTGTCACCAATATGCAATACTGCAATGTCTGGTACACCAATGACAGATAAAATCTACCTAATGCATCATAAAGTTGTGCTATAAATAAGCGCCATGTGGATATTGTCGTCGGAAGATCCTTTCAGTGGGTGGGTTCAACAGCGATACACCTTTGACGCTTTCCCACCAGGCGTATCGTAACAACAGATTTGTTACTGTTATATGTATTAAACATACGATTTCTGGCATTTATTCTATTATCTTGTGGTAGGTACCAACCATGGGACATTTGAGTCTAATGAACTATACACACTCTGAAACAAAGGTGCACATCACTTTTGAATAATTCAAAATTCAGACACTCAAACGACACACAAGCGAAGCATTAATAGTTTTAGAGCTGCATATCCTGTTGTAAATTGAACTACCATGATATATGTAGTATGGAAAACGCACAAAATTAATCGTATTTATATAAAGTAAATTGTTCTTTGCAATGTTCTAGATAGCGCCCAGCAGTATCATATTCTTATTTATAGGTTTACTCCGATAAGTGCTTCGATGTATAGATTGGCCACATTGACATGAGCCTGAACTATTGATTAGCATAATTTAACAGTCCATATATTGTCTACGTTTACAACACCGAGGGTATGTTTTCATAATCGGGGAGTATCACGAAGACGCTCGTGATGTAATACAAACACAAATCTGAAATACCGATATTGCATGATTTGCTTGCGGAAATTGATATATTTAAAGCAAGAACCTTGTCATATATTCTTACATAAAGGTCAGGCTCAGGTCAAAATAGCGAAGCTATACCAAGACTGAATATATCACTTGACAATCTTATCCAAGGACTTATGGTAATGAGGACAGCTTAAACTAAATAAATGTGTATTATCTAACATGTATCTCCAAACACTTCACTATTTCTATAAGAATAATTGAGAATATTTAAACACATGCTATAGTAATATCTTAGATTGCATAATATTAGTTCTGACAAGCCGTCAGATGACGTTTATCAAGTAATGTGAGTGATGTACATCATTATTGTAATTCTATGTTTCCTAGCTAGATATACTGTAAAGTGCGCTCATTTGATACAAGATAATGTTATACTAGAATTTACAAACATTGTCCGGATTTGCATACTGTTGAAAAACATTTCAACACATCTGGTCCATTGTGTACTAAAATAACACTGATTAATCGCGAAGACTAAGTTAAACGACCTATGTGGGCTATACCAACTTATATGCCTTTCACTTCATTCTGGGCGCATAAATATCGCCCTAATAACCATAAACTATATAGGTTTACTCATTTTTCTGCTGGTTAATTATGTAGGCAAATAAATTGCAATAATAAGCAACAATGACGACATCTTTATCGTTGATAACTTGAATAATTTATGTGATCGGGAATTATACTGTAAACTCATTCAATTTCGATGAGATGAAATTTCGTGGTTTTGATAAAAAGACCATTTCGATGGGACGATAATTCAGGTAATGAATACAACCACGAAATCCACGAAATTAAATCCTCATCGAAAATTAATGAGTTAATTCTCGTTGAATAGTAATGATTTTCCAGCATTTATATTTCCTGAATTCGTTCTTTGCGATAAGCCTCTCAATTTATATGTCCGTTTAAATATAGATGAATTTAGTCCTGGAATAGATTTTAAAAAAACGCAGTACCATAATAGAATATTCCATTCGTTTTCTTTGTTGTGTGTTCAATAAAACGAACGTTCAGTCGTTGACGCGCGGTTTCTTTGTATCGCAATTCATGTCATTATCGAGATGCTATCGGTTTGTTACAATATGTTAAGTTTCAAAACAACATTGTTTGAAGGATGTACATGGTGATGATAGTGAAGCTCTACCACACACATGAAAGCACCAAGACGGTGTTAAAAAATTGACAATTGAGCAAAGACTTATTATTTCTATGAAGAATATAAGTTTTTTATACAACGAAGAGTATTTCCGGTATGCATGCGTACGACTTTATTAAAGACAGGTAGTAGCCTTATTTACCCTTGCCTACGTATGTGTAACCATATTTGTGAACACAACATACAGATAAGAAGGTTAAATGCATGGATATCTCATTGGTAAAGAGGAACCGCAAATCAGGCCGGCACCCAATTGTATAAACGTTGGATAAAGTTATCCAGTTTGGATAACTTATCCATGGATAACTTTATCCAAGTTGGTTAAGTCAGTTGTATAAAACCATTTATCCACTTGGATAAGTTTTCCAACTTGGTTAAAGTTATCCAAAAGTTATCCAAAAGTTATCCAATTCTGGATAAATAATAATTTAGTTGCATTTAACCTAACCATCCACAAAAACTGCATCATTCATACTTAAAGTAATTAAAATGTGTTCGGTATGACTAGAAATGAGGTTTTGAGCCTGATTATGACGTCTTAGGAATATAGGCACATATAAAAATTGCTATTTTAATCAAATTCATCAAGAATTTGTAATGTTTTGGTCATTACAACTTCAAAATTTGGCAAAACTTACGTATAGCCATGTACAATATTTGAGAAAAAGTATTCAAACATCATAGAGACATAACGCACTATGTGAAAATTAGTGTAATATTGTACTGATTCTTAAGTTTGGTGGCTGGGGTGGAGCCTGGGGGTCGGCTTCTTGGGGTTGACGGTGTGTCATCCTTACCGGTTTCGTCTGTCTATTCTTCGCAGACTCGTCAGAGGAATTGATTTGCTCTGTCATGCAATTATAGTGATTGCGGAATGTGCATTATATTGTTTGCACTACACTTATATACTCATGGGGCCGGTTTTGTGCCCGTGCCGGCTAAAGTGCCGGTGCCGGTAAAATTGCCGGTGTTCATGTGAATTTTTGTGCCGGTGCCGGTTTGTGCCAGTACCGGTTAGGTGCCGTTTTTGTGCCGTTTCCTCAAATACGCCGGTGCCGGTAATGTGCCGGTGTGGGTGTGCCGGTTATATGTGCCGGAATTTAACTGATTCTGGTCCGGTGTCAGTATTTTTGCTTAAAACCGGGGAGTTTTGCCGGTTTTGGGCAGTTGGAGAGGTACATACCGGTTCTATTTTGACGGTGTCGGGGAATCAGCCGATGGGATGAACATGGACAGGATTTTGACCTTTGAGTATGAAGCAATCAAACACATATTAATGTTTTAGCTATTTTTATTACGATTTCTTGAATTTTCTTTTTAACTTATATTTAGTTTGTATAGCATAGTACAGAGAGTATTACTGGATACATCAATTGCACACACTCCACCCAGTAGGGATCAATATCTTCGGGTAGGATGGAAACACCCCCGAAGCCACCCTTCTCTAATATTGTACTAAGGTCCGTGTATTTATCACCCGATTCCAGAAATGATGTATTTCAGCTTGATAGTCCCATAAGCTATAAAGTATTTCATTTGTTTATCAAACTTAACTAATTGTATTCTTCAAGATTTGAATAACGTAGGTTATTTATTTATGTTGGATGAACTTTTAAGAGAATGAACAACGTTAAGAACTTAGTATGTTACAATGTTGTAGTTGCATGTAAACTATTATACTGTATGATCACTATAGAGGTTGTACTGTATGATCACTATACAGGTTGTACTGTATGATCACTATAGAGGTTGTACTGTATCACCACTATACAGGTTGTACTGTATGACCAATATACAGGTTGTACTGTATGATCACTATACAGGTTGTACTGTATGACCATTATACAGGTTGTACTGTATGACCAATATACAGGTTGTACTGTATGACCACTATACAGGTTGTACTGTATGAACAATATACAGGTTGTACTGTATGACCAATATACAGGTTGTACTGTATGACCACTATACAGGTTGTACTGTGTGACCATTATACAGGTTGTACTGTATGACAAATATACAGGTTGTACTGTATGACCACTATACAGGTTGTACTGTGTGATCACTATAGAGGTTGTACTGTATGACCAATATACAGGTTGTACTGTATGACCAATATACAGGTTGTACTGTATGACCACTATAGAGGTTGTACTGTATGACCATTATACAGGTTGTACTGTATGACCACTATACAGGTTGTACTGTATGACCACTATAGAGGTTGTACTGTGTGATCACTATAGAGGTTGTACTGTATGATCACTATAGAGGTTGTACTGTATGACCACTATAGAGGTTGTACTGTATGACCACTATACAGGTTGTACTGTATGACCACTATACAGGTTGTACTGTATCACCATTATACAGGTTGTACTGTATGACCATTATACAGGTTGTACTGTATGACCATTATACAGGTTGTACTGTATGACCACTACATTAGTTGTACTGTATGTTCACTATGACTACTATATGTGCTTAAAATTAGTGTATGCCCACTACAGAGGCTTTAGTGTATGCCCACTACAGAGGCTTTAGTTTTTAACCTCTAAAGAGGTTATATTTTAAGATAATTTACAACTAAGTGTTGTATGGTTTGGCCACTCATAATTCACCAGTCAATATTATGCCGGGGGAGGGGCGGCTGGGAAACAAGGGGAACTAGACAACCTTAACGACTCCCGGGTATTACACTTTGGTCAAGTTCCAAAACCTGAGAAGTACTACGTAACTACATGTACCGTCCATCCCTGGGAATATAGAATATAGTAAGCATTGTCTCCAGGGTGAGGATTTAGACATAAAAAATGTCTGATTCCCCTGGACTGTCTGCTGTCTGCAGGGCGGTCTTAATATTGACTGGTGCATTTTGCCTGGCAAGGGTGCTGTACAGTATAGTTTATAATCCCACTATAGTGAAATTAGTTACAAACTACTGTATTACTGTAAACCAGGAAATTTTCTTGTGCAATTTCATTTTGCAGAGTTCACAGTGGTGAAATTTGTGTAATTCAAAACTTTAATTGATATGGAAACAGCCGCAAAATTAATGAAAAACTGTGAAAATAAGTATTCCCAAAAGTAAATTGGTTTAAGGTATATGGTCACTGTAAAAATACTAAAATTCCCATTAAATGGGTATGCAGCCACAAGAATATCAAGAGAGTTTAGTAATTATTTCAAAAGTAAATCTTAATCAAACTTTTTTGATGTAAATAAATAAATGAAAATTCTGAAATGATGTTATACACCCTTTCAATTAAGACCGTAATTAAATTGTCTCCCTTTGATGACGTCAAACGAGGGCTCAAAGCGAATACACGAGCCGATTACCGTTAGCGTGTAAAGGAAATAAAAAATGTGTCAACTTTAAACCGCTGTAAATCACGTTTTACTCTGTCGATTTTTAAAAGATTAACACTTACGAAAACAAGATCGTATAGACTTTTTAATAATGTAACTTTTGTTAATGTATTTTCAATAATAAAACATAAAAAGCCATGTTTTCGGAACAAAAATTTCAAGGGCATGAAAATGTAAAAATAAAGAACTGAATTCAATACTCAACAATTGGCATTTAACTTGCTCAAAATGTTTATTATTTGCAGTTTTAAGAACTGTGTAGACTAAGCTTTGCAACAATTATATTATTAAAAGATATTATTAAAGTTTTAAAAGGAGAGCCATGCTTTTCGAACCTAAATACCATGCATCACGCGCGCACAATCCACTCATTGAAACCTGACTTACATTTTATACTAGCATAAAGAAATTGTGTATTTTAATAATTCATCACACATCATAAAAGTATAGAATATTAGCTATATCATTTCAAAAGTACGACTATCCAGCCAGAAATTAAAACGTTAATTTACACAGGAGGAAATTTCTTTCTAGATATAGTTTGTACTAAAATCCGGGCGGCATGATTTTACATGTCCGCATGTGCTTACTTGTTTAGTGTTAACACGAGTACATTGATGTGTTGTTTACTACAATCAAAGAAAGTAAGGAATCACCGGAAAAGTTCACACGACGAATAACTTAAAATCAGAATCAATTCTATGTAAAATTTTGTTGTATGTAGGTAAAACTAAATTGTTTGGCAATACAATGTAGTCTGTTTCAAATCTTACTCTTCCATCACGAAACCTTTGTTCATTTGAAATTATATATACAAGTAAATGAGAAAAGTGCTTTATTTATTTCAAATGGTGTCTTCGTGTAAAAATATTGCAATTAATTATATTTGAAACATCAAAATGAGCATTTTAGCACAAGTCATACAGGCGCATGTCCATTAATTTACACTTTTTGTTCGGACACGGAATTAGAGAGACCTCCGTGGTTTGGATAAACATAATTTATACTTTTTTATAAAAGTAACCCAAACGTTGATTTAAAAGTGTCAATCAATGTCAATCATTTAAGGTAAAACACTGATCAATATACTGTACATGTATATTAAGATGACAGATGGTGACAACATAGTACTGATTGGTTGTATATTAGTACCCTGCTGTGAAACTAATTTAGTGTATGGTCTTGGTGGCTTACCTTGATATTAGGGGATCTATGCTGTTTATTGTAAATCATTATATAATTATACAGCACCTAGAATTTATTTATGCGTTAGGATTTTAGCACCTCATCATCTGACAAGATTTTATTTATGCATTAGAACTTCTTAAAGACCTGGATTTTGGCTCTGAGCCAACTAAATTTGGTCATTACTCTCTCAGCATGTGGTTCCAGATTTTAAAGATATCTGACCATATTGTACCCTATTACATAATATTATGTAACATTGCACAGCATGCTAATTAGTTTACAAGAGGCCCTTGTATCAGATAATAACACAACAAGAGTTCTATTTATGACAGGAAGTTATAAAATATGCCTATAGTAAAAAATAAAAGCAGGAGAAACTCAGATAAAATTACCGGAACAATAGTTGGTACAGGTGGATGGGGAGCATATTAAGTAGCTCACTGCGGAATCCTGTTCATGTATCTTATTTAATACTTGTGTGAAAAACCCTGAACCATCAAGATTGACATATTGAAAGGAGTGATTAGACACAAATGCATACAACTAATATAAAGTTAATATGAACTAAGGCATTGCCTATATGGGTATTTAATAAATATTAGATAACCGCTAGGCTATGTTTGTAGATATAGACACGGGCCCCAGTTGCTATGCATTATCCAAGGGAGATAACAAATGCATGCAATCATTGTGAATTGTAATCTTTATACAGCACACAAGTCAATCAATCAAATTGTCATAATTTGATTCCAATTCAATAAATCAAAGACGTACCTTGTTGTACTGTATTGTAGTATTGTAGGCCTACTTTAAGATGGTTTATTTATATTCCGAATATAGATAATTTACAGCCTCCGATGTTTGTCTTTCGTCCTTATCCGCTTGGAAAATCGAAGATGTTATTACATAAGCAACAACATATGGACCCTCCTAGTACACAAGTTTGTCCACCACAAATAATTAATGCACCAGTCAGTTGCATCCCCAGTTCCCCGACCACAGGGATCCATGGCAGATAGCCAGGGAGACAGCCATGTTTTTACCATCCAGCTTCCCCTGCAAGGCAGGGGAAATTTAGGATTTATTCTGCGAAAACCAATAGCCTAAAGACAATATTTACCGGTAGATGTCAGGGGAAATGCGGGAGATTTTACCATCAGCTTCCCCCGCTGGCCGTAGAAGAGCTGTTGTTTTTTACAACTCAAAATTCCAGAGCGCCCTTCCCCGGGGCAGGGTGCTGTGGATGAAACTAACTGGTACATAAGTCTTATACACACTGACAGTAACAAAATAATCTCATAAACATTGCTTTGACAAGCTATACATTGAGACATAGAATTGTTGATTTGCATTGTTCAGATGTTGACATGGAACGAATTGTAGCCTACTTACGTTCAAGCATCTGGTATGATCTGAGTGTTGATATCATTGTAAAGCTACGTAAAAATGTCTATTAAAGACCAATTTCCTCGGAGATCGAGTACTGTCATGATAAATCGGCTATTAAAATGAAAATTTCACCTTTATTTTTGATGTTTCTTAAAACATCTTCCATGTGCAACGGGCGTTTGGAAATCTTGCAAACGCTTGCAATGAATCGGCTAGTGACACGGTCCACGGTCATGGGGAGTAGAGGTATTTCTTACTTCCCTTTGTTTTTTAAAAATAGTTTGTTTTATTTATCACACATTTTTTTAAAAATAATAATTAGTTGAAAGAGAAGGATAGGCTCAACCGTTTACAGCTTACTATTTTTTTTATATTCCAAGGACCATTCACCTCGGAAAACTGCCTGAAATTTTTGACCGGAAATAACTTTTTTTGAAAGCATTAGTACCTGCTGAAACTCAACGAAAATACGCATGTCACCCGTATTACCGGTCTGGGTATTTTCAATACCCTGCGCTACGCGCAGGCTATTAAATACCCTATAAATGTGGGAAAATCTGAACATAAAGTATACAGTATGCCTCAAGATTAACATTTCTCACTAAAATATTCCTTGATATAAGTTAATTGATATTATTCATAACATATAAAACTGTTCTTTTTTGATGATTTTGGTTAAAATGTTTTAAATACAAAAAAAAATTATTAACCTGATCTATGTGTATTATGTTATCTTTTATTTATAAAAAAAAACTATTAGGTTTATTCACAGACATACACTCACAATAGATATTCTGTATACCTCTGTGGTATATTTGGTTAGTTTTGTTTGCATCTGGTGTGGTTGTGTATTTATTTAAATAACTCTTGGGGAATATTAATAACTAAATTAGTAAATATCTTGGCAAATAGTTTTTACACACTCAAACCAGACGGAAACAACAATAAAATAAATATATCTAATTATACAAATTAAACATACACACAACATAACACATATTTTCTACGGTACTACATACAGTAGCACTTTATTGATTATCAGTAGCTAAATGGGCCTCTTGTCCCTTACACTGACCAGTTACTGTGTTTTATGACCCCCGATAAACACTGATAGTGATCTCATGCTGGCACAATGCTGGCATCATGCTGATCCCTCTATAAAGTTCTGGACCAGAAACAAAGAAGGAAAAATGTAGGGCTTTAAGTATCTGTCTCACTTTAATTTGTTATGTTTTTCCCATCACTCGAATTGCAGTTCATGTCACTTTTTGTGAATTAAGATTTACAATTCTTATATTAAAAACAAAATATTGTTAATGGTGACTTCAGTTTGAAGAGCAGTTGTATATAAATAATGTATTTTTTAAATTAATTTATTACAATCAACTGCTATCATAATCGTCATTTATACAGCTTTTAAAGCCGAATTTGCCCGAAATGGCACGTATGTAACCAGATAGGACATTCCAATAAATCGTTGGGGCTCTAATATACGTGTATTCAAAGGCCTAAATAATTATGTCTTTGTTTTATTACAATCTATAATAAACAACACATAACTTGTGAGTTGTATTGGTAAAAAGGAATGAGACATTGCAATGATCCAGAGTTAACTAGGTCTAATGGCGGTAATGATGTAGTATTGAAAGAACCAGGTGAAAATACTTGCGCTTTATATTCCCGGCAAAATATACATTTATCAAAGTACAAATATACACTGTATCTCAGCACTAACGCTCAATTTAATGTACGAAATGTGCATGACAATCAACCGAATTACAAAACAAAATTAATACAACTACAGATCTTTTTGGAAATTTACGCCCGATAATCGACCATTGTTGATAGAAAAAAATCCGAGAAATCACACGTTTCCTCCACATCCATAACATGTAACATATTATACATACATTGTTAGTACATTATAAACATCTTTATTGAAAAAAACAACAGCTACAAAACATGCAATTAATGAAAAAAGCGATTAAATAATCTCTTCGCTACTGCGTTTATAGTGTCATTAATTTGTAGAGCCCTCGTTTTACGTCACATCCGGTTTACGGGAGGTAACTCTGTACATACGATTATCGCTTAATTGAAAGGGTCTATACAAGTGCTGTATTTGATTTGAAACAAAAACTCTGACATATTTTTGAAATTTTTAGAATTTAAAATCTTTAAACCTGCATTCCATGCTTTTGTGTACATGTTCAACAAGGTTCTTTTGCATGGGTGTAAAATATGCACTAAACTTGAACTATAATTTCCTTTTTTTTTCATTATCATTTTCATATAAATTATAGCTTCAAACAAGCTTGTATTCTAGTAATGAAATACCTGCATAACTTGTTTATAATCAAAAATAAGAAAATCATTCTAAGTCTTAAAATACACAAAGTGTAACAGATTACACACTGCATGATATCATAAATGTTGATAGGACAATTACTCTGGATATAATTCAATTGATTACCATGAAAGCATTATTTAGGTATGAATTTTGTCTTAATTTAATACCTCAACTACACAGATAAAACACATGTGGGTTAACTGAAAAACATTTAATATTTTAAGATGTTTAAACACAGTTTATTTTTAAAAAAAAAGAAAAGTTCAAGTACAACACAAACTTAAAAAAAAACAGGAAATGTTGACAACACCTCTTAAATTGGTGTATTAACCCTTTACTCCATTGCACCACATTTCATATGATTTATAGCAACTGATCACCAATTATAAAATAACAGATATGGAGTTATAACTTTTCTCATGAATTATCTGGTTTAGTGGAATGCCAGTATGTAGTCATTGACAAATTGTTTATACGATATGTATGTTCAACTGTTGACTTTAACGCAAGTGTAATCCTTTAAACTAATGTTGTATGTACAATGCAGCTTCAATCAATAAATCTTTGATCCAAGTATTCTCTGATACAAACTAAATCAAACTTAGAGAGTTTGCATGTTCATTTGTTAACAATCAGCACCAACAGTTGAAAAGTATCCATGGATGATGTTGAACCATTTCGAGTTAAATCATTTATGGACTCATGCAGTATATCCCATTTGAAGCCAACCAAAGTCTTTCAGCCACTTAGAAGTTCCTGTGCAGAGGTTACCAGTTTACTCATTGCAATATCAGTTTTTCTCAAAGAAATGATAGATCTAGTGCTTCAAGTAATATACTCATGTATTCATGAATTATCTCAGAAATGCTGACACGACTGTAATGAATTATGCACACACATCTTGCATCTTTGGAGACTGAAATTATAAAAAAGGTGGAGTTAAGTGCAATTATATACAAAATTTAATCATGAAACCATGGTATTTCATATATACATTATATAATGTTCAGTGCCTAAGACAATACAATTTGTTTAACTGTTTAATATAACATAATCTGAGTCATACTATTGATCTCACATACAGTGAGAAACATGTGCCGTCTCACTGGTCATACTCTTCACAGGGACACCGACCAACTGGGTCAACCTGCCACTTACAACTTGTTCCACAAGTAGTTCAGACCTATCTAATTTGTAAACCACACATGAGAACTACTATTTACCACAGTATTGAGGGGATTGCTGATTTTTGCAGACAGATTTTGTAATACTGTAAACCAATGACAGCGGTCTTTACTTGCAGGTGGTCCTAATTAGTAATTAATCACAGGGTTGACAGTAATCAACAGTAGGCCTTCTGAGTACTTTGTTTCAAGCAAATCTATTCTAAGAAATTCGACGACAGGTACTGTATGTCAATGTCTACCAAAATGAAATCGAATCAACATATCATAAAGTGAACTGAGTAATCAACACAAGTATCTACAGTAAACCTTTGTCCGAAATTGTGACTAGTCGAAATATAGGACACTTTACAATATTTCAGATGCTGTTTTTGATCGCTAGATAAGAAAACTATTGGGAAATTTGATAGATATTGACTGAATGATATGATTTAAATACCATAAAGCCACACGGACTAACACTTGAGTGCACACTCGTTCATGACGTGGAGGAAAGAAAAAGACGTTGTTGACATTAAAATTGCAGTCAAACGACGATGTTTTCGTAACCTTGGCGTCAATAAATTTAACCAGGGATGCAGCATTTCAATATTTAAAGATGTAAGCATACTTACACGACATCTTCTATGTGGTCTATAAGCGCATATGGTTAAGAACACGTCATTTTAGTTGGACGCTAAAAATTTTTATTGTTTGCGATAGACGAAACTTGTGACGTTTGCAAAATAAAAATTAAAGGGAGGCAAATCTTATAAAATACCAGGAATGAAATAAATCGTAAATCTGTACCGTCTACGAATGTTATTTTGTGTATAATCGCCCAGTAAGATGTCAGAATCGTCAAAATTCGGGGTTCAATCGAGACGCTGAGCGGCCATGTTGTTTTGGATAAGTTTTGGATAAATAGTTATCCAGACTCGAGGAGTCTGGTTAACTTTTCTGGATAACTTGAGGGTTAACTTTTGGATAACTTTGTTCAAAACTTTTATACAAATGGTTTTGGACAAAGTTATCTAGATTTGGATAAAGTTGGTCAAAAGTCAGACTTATCCAATAGTTATCCACTGGATAACTTTATCCAACGTTTATACAATTGGGTGCAGGTGATTACATCGGAGAACGTACTCCCATACTCCGTTCTCCAACTAGAGCATTTCTCAGTAACAAAAACTGCTGCAACTTCTTTTTAAGTGAATGGAAACTTGTTCAGTGTGGGGAATCACGTGACTAAAATGGTACTCAGCACTATGAAATAGATCGCGAAAATCTGGATATTTGGATAGTTTTCCTATTCTTGATAAGTACTCCTTGAATATTTTTACTAGTAATATAGTGCATGCTATGCGAAATTTAAAGCTCTTTCTAATGGTACATAGATCATTCCTGTACTATCTCTGGTTTTTGAGATACCTTCGAGGTTTTAAGGCGAACCAGGGACATATTATGTCAATATTCCTAGATAAATTACACAAAAACCGTGTTTAATGGGAATATATTAGACCATGTTCAGGTGCCAGTACTTTATTGTATTCGGAAAAGGGTTTTTGTTGAAAATCAGTTAATACTCTTTCATACTTTATTGGTATCTAAATGCGTTATTCTGCAAAAAATGACAATTTATTGAAATGGTACATTCCACGGAACAGCAATGTTGTGATACAAACCACGGATCATTTTAAACTTGTATATTAGAGGATGTAACTTGTTTTGGTTTTGTATATTTTTATTATGCTTACTTTAATTTGCCTAATAATAGTTTTCATCTATTCTTTTACAGAAATAGCAGGATAAAAGAAACATGGTGCCGATAGAACTGGAATCGAAACTGCTCTGCATCAATTGAAGGAACTAGAATGAGTCGTGTTATATTACAAAAATAAACAATGTTACGATTCTGTATTAACCATTACTAAGAGGTTAATACACGACAAAGCCGGGCCGGAAGGCGATAATCGGCCCGGAAAATTAATAATCACCGCGAGGGCTTTAGCCCGAGGGTGATTATTCATGCCGGGCCGATTATCAACTTCCGGCCAGGCTCTGAAGTGTATTAAAGTCTTTAATACAATTGTTCGATTCCAAACTGAATGAAAGTAACAGTTACTCACTCTTAGTTCAGTTCGTAGATATCTAAAGTACATTTATGCTGAAAATCTTATAATTCTCACATTTGTTTAAGGAATTGTACCTCTGTGTAACGTAACGTCATATTTTCGCTCTAACGTGACGTCATTTTAGATCCAACGTGACGTCATGTTAACTTGGATAACGTAACGTGCGCCCGTTCAGCGGGCCGATTACGATTATGAGATTGCGGACCGGGCGGATAGGCGATAATCAATCACGTGATGGTCATAATCAGCCTGAAATAGGCTCATTTTTGTTACTATATATAGTAACAAGTGTATTAAATCAAATTTAAGGATTTTCCCAAAAATTTAAACGTTGTCATTTCGATCAGAAAAGATAAGCCTAATTTGAGCTTTTTTATCTTTTTTTTAAATGCGACCCAGAGATAAGTTGTCTTCTACCAGGATAATATTTCATTTGAATACAATGTATATGGTCTTAAATATCAACATAATGTCGACATTTTGGTAAAAATATCTAAGATCGGGCAAGTATTAATGAACTTATCTCGATACTAAGTCATTAATTCTTTAAATGAATGCCCCAGGGTTTATCGGTAAATTAAAACATATTATGGGCTTTCAATTCTAAATTATGTAAAAAGGTAGCATATCAAGTGTCTGCTACACCACTGCAACAAAACAAGGTAATGCGACTTCTTCGAATTTCGCATTATGCTGTTTCATGCTAATTAATTGTGACTTTCATTTCTCTGGAGTTATGTCTTTGTTGTGCAATATTTTATTAAACACGTACTTTTCGCCTTTTATTAATTTTCCCTTTCCAGTAGCTCAGTGGATGCGTTGCCCGGTGACACTGGCTCAAGTCCGAGTGGAGGCACTTTCATGTCTGTCATATTTCAGTTAGGTCAAAGACCCGTGATTTGTACATTGCTTCTGACACCATTTGCTCTGTCATACATTGAAGAGCTGTTCATAAAGTCTATTTCAGTATTAAATTTGTCTTCGGCTAGATTTATTTGTGATGTTACATTATTAACTGTTTTACATGTATACTATTATAATAAATGCTATCGAAGAACCATTATGATTTTGTCAATATAAATGTTTGTTTTCTGGTTGATATCTTTGTGAGTATTTCGGCATTGCACTATATTTTCAGCTGCAATTTTATTATGATTACACAGCAGATACAATATACTATTAGTTCGTTCAACTTGATACTTCTTGAGATGGGCATTGTATACCTTTATGTACGCCCATAGTCTATATTCGGTAATCAATGTATTTCGAATCACAAATGAAAAGAAAAAAATACATTACATCGCCATTTTTTTCTTATTTCGAATAAAATACTCGTAGTGCATCAAATCAACTATCTAATAAGGAAGAGCGATGGTTGATGGGACAACAAACTGTTATAGATGGGTGTTGCATTTAATCAGAAAAGGACAAAACAGCACAGTGATTGTGGAAAAAAATAATTAAAATTCACAATTGCAATGCAATAGCACTAAATCAGCTGTAAATTGCCGTCCTGGATGGATTGATGTAACATTATATTTGGATTCCATTCCCGTGCAACTATCCAATCTTCAAACTACACGAATGAAAGCTATGTCATTGCTTGGTTATAAAGTACATTGCACTGTTTTAAGATCTATTCCTAAATTTTCTATTTATTTTAGTTGGCCCGTGACGTGTTCCCTTCATTCGTCTGAGCCTAGCTTCTCGACAACGTCTTGCTGTAACTTCTGTATAAGAATAAAGGAAACATAATTAAACAACTAAACGAAATTGTATTCAAACAGTATTCCAAGGTTCCAATATGCGGACAAAAGTTTGTTCTAGTATGTACAGGACTGGTTTAAAACCGATCCGTGATTTGTATCACAAATGTGTTATTCCGTGGAGAGTATCATTTCAATAATTAGCCATTTTTGCAAGAAATCCCTTAAAATCACCAATAAAGGACGTTATCGGTCAATATATTTCAACGAGAAGCCTTTTCCGAATACAATAAATCACATAGCACCTGACTGTGGCATAATAAATTGCCTTTAAATACAGTTTTTTGTGTAGTTTATACACATTAATGTAGACATGATGACAAAATATTCCACTGGTTCGCATTAAAACCTCGAAGGTATCTCAGAAACCAGAGAGAGTACTGGAATGACATGTGTACCATTAGAAAGCGCGTTAAATGTCACATAACCTGCACTATATAACTAGTAAACATAATCAAGGAGTACTTACCAAGAATCGAAAAACTATTTTCGCGATCTATTTCATAGTGCTGAGTACCATTTTAGTCACGTGATTCCCCACACTGTTGTTAACCCTTTCGCTGCCAAGCTAAAAACGTTAGTTTGCCAACGTCGTTTGTGACGTCGTTCGATAAACAACTTTTTGACGTGATGACGTTCATTTTGCGCGTCTTCGACGTCGTGAAATTTCAATCAGTTTCCAATTAAGATGGAATAAACCATTTTCGATAATAAAAACGCCCATAAGTCGGATATTGATGATATTTTGCATACATATAGTATCAAGTGTTGGCTTTTGGATGTCGTTGGATTTAGGGAGAAATATTACGTACCGAGCCATAAATAGTGCCATCTAGCGGGACGTATTTTTTGCGTCCTTTTTGTCGTATTTGATCAATATTTTATGTCCGTATGTTTATGTCATCGAAGAGTGAACAGCATATTAATGCAGAGAAATGAATGATGGATCTTATGATGCAATCTATAGAAAATAATATACACTTTGTTGTATGTAACGCTCCAATTACTGCGTCGCATAAGTAATGACGGCACAAAATGGTTACATTTCGTTCCGTCATATTATGCAATTAGCTAGAACACATGACGTTCAATGTGTTTTTTCCGTATCATATTGTTTAAAGTATACCTTTTTTATTTTAGTGGGGTAAAACCACAGGTGGCAGTATCAGTGTTTGGAAAATAAAATTTAAAAAAATATATATAAAAATTTCGTCACTGAGCTAAGTATATTATAAAGGTATAAAGCCTACTATATGTTTATGTGTAAAGATTTTTGAGCATCGCATCTAAAAATAAACTTGGTTCCTAACAATAATTACGATACTGCAAGTGGAGCGGGTATCCAGCACGTAAATAAATTGACCTCGAGCGGAGTTAAATATCGAAGGGACCACTGTTTTGACGTTTTGCTGTTATAAGATACAATTAAACGAAATTTTCGGTGGGAATGAATATCTTATAGTTTATTTGAATGAATTGTGTAGCGATTTTCCGTCAGCGTTCGTATTTAAGGCTTTCTACCTCCATAGTATACTTAGCTCAGTGACGTTTTTTTATTATTATTTTATTTTTTAAACACTGATACTGCCACCTGTGGGTAAAACTACGCAACATTAATGTTAGCGAGCTGTGTGCGGACTCCGTCAAAGGCGTCCCTTTTCTTTCTTTTATACGAATTAGTGAAATCTACTCTTTGGATGTTCTCGAGTCCGTCTGCGCACAATTTTCAATTTAAGCATTCTAAAAAAACGAATGTCATTGTCAGGTACGTATTTTACACCGCCACAACAGAAAATTATTAGTCCCAACAAGTTGATAGACAGCATATCAATTTGAACGCTAAAATATATACATTCCATATACATTGATAAAATCACTGCATAAATATTGTGGAAAAGTCGAAGCGTCAAGCAAGGGAAGTACTAGTACCATTTTTATTTCGTCTTTTTGCATGACGCGGCCAATGATCGAACCCGAGACCTCCCACACTCGACGCGAACGATCTTCAACTAGGCTATCTTAATAAGACAACCTTGCCAACTCTGATGAAACCTTTTGGTCCACACAAAAATTTTCATTGCAAGTAAGTACGTATCTGTGATTCAGGTGACAAGAAGAGCAAAATTCCGAACATTGGCCCAATATAGTTTTACATGTAGTATCACACCAGTGACCAATACAAATATATAATGAGGTCCAGACATCAGTGTTATGGGTTTATGTTATATGCCACTTTCGATTGTTTCAATAACTGGAATAAACCTTTGCAATAAAACATAAATTTAAATACAATGTACTGTAAGTGTTTGACAAATGAACATTGCAATCAGATGACTGGCCTCCACTGTGTATGCCTTGATGATGGATCGAACGTAAGTCAAATTCATAACTATGCATTCCATTATAGTTGTTACAAATACATTATTCTAACTCCCTGCACTGTCCATTTGTTAACGAAAAACATTACATCCGATAGGAAAATGAGTCAGTCAGTAACAGAGTTTAAGTTAATTAAGTGAATTATGCCAAATTGCAACAAAACAGACTACAAATCTCCACCATGGCACTTTACATGCTTGGCACCTATGTCAATTAGTTCAGAAATACAACTTTGATGCTGCGAAGGGGTCAACAATCTGATCGGGACTTTATGTATCTTGATAGTTTAATGTATTTTATTTAACACGAGAATAACAAAACTTAACTATAAATTATTATTACTTACTACGTTTTTCTTTAGGCTAGTAGGTTCGAATCTCACAAACGAGAGTTAAACTGAATAGTTACAATTCTGGACATAAGCATTAAATTCAGTCTAGTGACATGTTCTACAGAGAGACACCTAAGAATTTAACAATCTTCGACTGTAATTTATAAAATGGTAATTCCATACATAAGTAAAAATTGTATTCGCATTGATCTCGTTTTAAAGTAAAATATAATATATCAGTACCCATCATACGATACCGCGGTACCATCAGGAAGAAAACGATGTATTTATCCCGGTATCGTATGTGGGAACTGATACCGCGGTTACCGGTACACTGGGAATACCGCCCAGCTGAAAAATAAAAGTACATTAATTTTGTATTACGAAAAATAATATCATGCTCCTCTTTTTACAAATTCGAATTCATAGCTAAAATTTATTGAAGGATATTTGTGTCTGTACCACTTTTTATTTCCTAAAAGCAAGTATAATCTCAGTCTCGTTCAACCAGCGTATGTTTTCACCCGAAACAAAGTCTGGGAATTTGATTTGACACTCATTTTTGAGGCTGATGTTCTACTTTACACAGGCGTATGGTATCTTATGTAGGGTCAACCGCTAATGTGTTGTGGTCGCCGAACATAACAACCCGCTCGCGGGTCGAAATGAATGTACAGTTTATAGACCTGGCGAATGTTGGAAAATATACTTTCCCTTGTTATTATTTTCACTCTGAGCAACAAATATCGCTATAACATCAAGTGAAGCTACATAATCTACAAACCACCCTAAAATGATATCAGTGCAACTTAATGTGTTTTCTCATCAGTGCTTTTAGTCCAACTAGGTAACTTAGACTGATAAATCGCAGGATATGACCAGACCCCCCCCCCCATTTCTTCACTTAATAAACAATACGATTTACAGCACATCATAGGACCAACATTGGTCATACAGTTGTTTCGCTACTGCGCGTATAAAAGAAAGACAAGTTAAATAGTTCCTGCGGCCAATTGTTTTACAGACCAGTATTGTGAGAGACATTTGTTTATAATTTTAGAAACTAGAACTTTTTAAAGTGTTAATAAGGCTTGATATAAAGGTATGAGGAAATCGGACAGGCGAGACAGCACATTTTACCAGCCGAGCAAAGACTCGCATCAGTAACACCACGAAACATGTACAATGTGCAATGCCCACACGTGTGCCAAAGAAACAATTAAAAGTCCAAGTCCCCGACGAAAAATGCGGAATTTTACAAACCTCTCTGATTTAGTAGGCTTATGTGTGTTTGGGTATATTTACCTAGTATAATTTACCGAAAAATGGTGCTATTTTCATTATTAGTTATTCAAATGCGTAATATAGTTTATTTACGACAAATAGTTTATTAAATACAAGTATTTGGGTAAATAAACGTTCATGCTTTTGTATATTTGGGTATCGGCGCACGAAGAGTCCGAAAGTCAAATAAAGCGATTCTCACGACGTGCAAATATTATGGACGCTTGGACAAACGCCGGTTCGAAATGATACTGGGCCGAGTCTTGCCGAAAAACTTGCTAGTTTACGTTTATTTAGTCATCACTGGTCATTAAAATGCGTAATAAAGTTAATCAACCCCATATTGTTAGTTAAATACAAGTATTTGGGTAAAAACGTTACTATTTGGTTAAGATTTGGGTAAGATTTAGGTGTTTAATGCCGACGCGTCGGCCTGCATGACCTAGTTAACGAAATGGTCTAGGAGAGGTAATCCAGACTGCAGGTGCACGCCAAAACACATATCGAAACACATTTTTTTCTTATTTTTAATTACTTAAAGGGGTAAAAGAAATAATTATAGCTATTAACTTACATTACTTTATTTTAAAATATAAAATAAAATAATAATGAAATAGTCTGGTTTACGACATTCGCACAAAGTGCTTCATTTTTTTGGATATAGTTTTGAACGCGTGAACCAGACTAACGAAAGGTCAAGTGCCCGTTAAAACACATTTTGAAACACATTTTTTTCTTATCAATTATTACTTAAAGGGGTAAATTATGGTTAATACTTTATTTTAAAATAAAATAGATCTATACGAATCTAAATTAAAAAAAAAAAAAATGGTATTAGTCTGGTTCACGACATTCTTAAAAAATGCTGATTTTTTTTGGATTTTTTTTTGAAATGGTAAACCATCCAGAACAGGTCACGTGCCCCTACATGGAAATTTTCGTGTTGCATACAAATATAACCTGCGGCTCAAGGCCGCAGGTTAAAAACGGGCGCATTTAACACTGCCAGCAGTCGGTACGTGAAATGACGTGGTTGAAAAAAAAACGTATATAATGGTGTCACATAAACATTAAACAATGCGCTGTATCCACGTTCATGTATCGATTCCAAATAAGCAGACACCTTCGGTTTTTTCATATCACTAGTTCTAATCCATGTAATATGATCGATTCCAAATAAGCAGACACCTTCGGTTTTTTCATATCACTAGTTGTAATCCATGTGATATACATATCAGTATAAAAGTGTGTTACGTAACAATTAGTATGTACTCTTTCATCATGAATGGCAGGGATGCCCCGCCAATAGATACTTGAAAATGACTTCAACGAAGCGTTTTCAATGATAACATATGCATTTTCGTAGTAATAATTGGCGATTATATGTCGTGAGAGCTGAGAAGGCATTAAAGTAGTAGTGTGAGACTCTTTAAAATAGAAAAATGCTAAGTTGACGTCGAAATTGTTTACGTTGACGCTTACGATGATAGATTCTACCAGCTATATATCAGTATTTTGCAATATATAATAAAACGAGACACATATCATGTGTGACAAAACACCTGATAAAAACAGTCTTAATTACTTAATTCATGCAAACTCAGGAATTCTAGTAGATTCTAGACTACTAGTTTTAGTGATAAACACTTGTAAGTGGTTGTATGCATATCAAAAGATAATTATATATTTAATTGACATCTCACGCGACAAATGTTTCGCATTATCATTAGACAAGCGGTGAGACGTAGCATACAAACACTAGATGTGTTACCGTTAAGAGAGAAAGAAAATGGAATAAAAATTTAGCTGTAGCGCAATTGTAGCGCAATTTTAATTTGAACGTATAACGCGCGAAAATAAACGCATGTTTTAGCGGGAAACGTCGCGTCGTATTTAATATAACGTAAATGACGTCACTAAATAAACAATATTTAAACATACCTTTTATCATTTGAACCCTCCCTATTGGTGTAAAATAACCTTTGAACCGTTTATGACATGTCTATAAATGATATATAGATGGGCCAAATAATTGGCCCTTTGGCAAATTAGAGTACCCTGTTAGGGCCAAATAATTGGCCCTCTGGCAGTCTAAGGGTTAAAAGACTTTTTCTTAAAGTGGAGTCGCCGGCTGAAACTCTGTTCCCGAGGATGAGGTTTTCCTATATAAAATGAGCTCGGGTTGATCAATAATTGTTCTACGACTTACCTGCGTGTACATGACGTTATCAAGATGTCCGACGTTGTTGTTTTGTTGTGACGTCAGTGAACGAACGTGACGCTACGCACAAATTATGAAAAGTCAAATGAATAGTCTGGCTTTTATTCCCTTTTTAAAGCAGATGTAGTGACCGGATAAATAGAATAATAGGTTAGTGCCGTTGAGTGAGTAAAAGTTTATCCGGCTCGGCTGCGGAAATTATCGAATTCGCCTACGGCTCATCCGATAAATTCCTCCGCCTTGCCAGATAAACTTACTCATCCACGGCACTAACCTGTTATCATATATTTGTTATCTTAAACTACCGAATGATATTTCATGTTCCGAGTTTGATATCGGCATCAATGTGATTTATTTATTACATGTATGACAGTGTTGGCGTGATATTGCAATAACAAACACATGAAAATGATATAACACGAATACAAATTTCATCTCCAGTAGCTCTCCTTGAATTCATCGTCATATGATACCGAAAATAATCATGTGTGCACCTTATTTTTGCTGATGTACGTAATCACATATTACATAAGCTTTGTTCACGTTTTGTAATTACAGCCAAGTGTGTTATTGACATTTTAAAATATATAATTGCTGCAAGGCTTGAGATTGTAGAAATTACTGTCGGCGTTTAGTTTGACACATCGCTATAATTAGAAAGTTGACAAATGTGTTACTCCCGTAGTCTTCATACCATTCTTTCGACAATCAGTTTTAGCAGAGCGTGATATTGAACATATTCATAGTAGTCTTTCTTTTAATCTTTCACATTTTGAAAACGAAGAGTTAAATGTTGAACAGAATGGATGAATAAAGAACTAAGACGTATCAAAAGCGTATTTTGTCAAAATGTCAAATCGTTTTTGGTAATGAACAAGCCAATGTTGGTGTGCTACATGTACATACAAGTGTTGTTTCTGAACTATGGTTGGGTGGTGCAAAAGGAATAGTCTGGTTTCCTGTCGTACTACAGTATTTTAGTTAACGTAGTGATCTAGGGGAGGTAATCCAGACTACAAAGAGAAATGATTCCATGAACAAAATAGTAGGATCATGAGTTGTCTCCTATAAAATTGGCGATCTGTTTTTTGTATACAAATATGCCTGATTTGAGTAAGGGAGTAAAACTAAGATTTGATTGGTTTAGTTGTCGTAATGTCTATAAGGCGTATATGTTGTTCTAGTGTACTACAGATCCATATGCTGTTTTTGTAACCTGGTTATAAATGCCCGTACAATTTTGAGACCAGCTTTTAAAAGGTTGCTTACCTTATTTCAAAATGGCATGTGGTCTGTTTCTTAATCATTCATGGATACTAAATCATCGACACCAAAGTGAGCGCCGAGTTTTGGGTGTCTTTGTGATGAGAAGTTGTCCATGTGAGTCTTTCTTTCCTGTCGATTTATCCTGTCGTGTTTAGTTACTTACTCCGATTATGTTTGGGAGAGTGGTCGGGGTTGTTGGGATCGTACGGTGTCGTGTTTTGTTACTCACTCCGGTTATGTTTGGGAGAGTGGTCAGGGTTGTTGGGATCGTACGGTGTCGTGTTTAGTTACTTACTCCGATTATGTTTGGGAGAGTGGTCGGGGTTGTTGGGATCGTACGGTGTTGTGTTTTGTTAGTTACTCCTATTAGGTTTGGGCGAATGATCGCAGGTTGTTGGGGTCGTACAGTGTCGTGTTTTGTTGTTTACTCCGGTTATGTGTGGGCGAGTGGTCGCAGGTTGTTGGGATCTTACGGTGTCGTGTTTTGTTAGTTACTCCTATTAGGTTTGGGCGAATGATCGCAGGTTGTTGGGATCGTACGGTGTCGTGTTTTGTTGTTTACTCCGGTTATGTGTGGACGAGTGGTCGCAGGTTGTTGGGATCTTACGGTGTCGTGTTGTTTACTCCGGTTATGTTTGGGCGAGTGGTCGCGGGTTGTTGGGATCGTACGGTGTCGTGTTTTGATCAGAATTTTGAGTACTAACCGCCTCTTCCAATTGCGAATAAGTGTATACTCGGTTATGTTCGAATCCATACAAAAGGTAAATAAATACAAGCATTTCTATCTTCCGCTCGATTGTCGACATGTATACAGACAGCTGTATGCTAAGTACCATCTGTATGCTAGGTGTCGGGTTGAACGGTGTGAACTTGCACACGATCCCTTCTCTTGTACATATAAGCACAAATACACAAACAGTGCATGCAGTTTATATTATTTAAGTTAATTTATATACTTAAAGTTACACTGATATAGATCTACTATTTCAACAAATTTTGAAATCGGTTATATTTGTATAGTTATCCTTTGGGCTTTCCAAATCTTATTTTGAACCTGTCAGGAAACACGACAAATGACGTATCATGTTATAGACATATAATCTTGTCAATTTCAACACATTGACATAAAAAGCATGTGCTTTAAACTATTTGTGTGAAAAATAAATTGCATTTACTGATAATTATTCAAGTGTGAGTGTCTATAAGCAAAAACAACCTGGCTGTACTGTATGCAGTTATTATTCAATTATAAATGGATTATATTTGTATATTAAAGGATAGTCTTCAGACGGTGAGTTTTCTTGAACTAATTTCAAATGTTCATGTGTTGGGTACAAAAGTGACCCATAAATATAACAAAATTTTGTAAAAATAACTCCTTGACTGATCAAAATAGATATATTAGTAAAGACAGATATAATAGTATAAGACAGTGGTTGTATGTTACGAACAGTTATCAACATACAGGCCCGTATATAGAGTTTAATGAGTAGGGGGACACAGGGTGGTTACGGGAGTCTTAACCCCCGTCCTGTCGATGTGGGTTCGATAGTTTCCCATATGATTTGTCTGAAATTTTGACCTAGCAGTTGTCAGGTATTCCAAAAGGTACCAATATATACATGTATGTTCAGCAATAGCTAGAAAATTGATGAGTTTATTCGGGAAACTTGAATCAAAATGAGAGGTTTCACTGTAACTTACACTTCCAACAGTAACAATCAACATCGTAAACATGTGGAGAGCGGTGGCCTAGAGGTAGGGGGCGCGCTTCGGGATCGAGAGGTCCCGGGTTCGATCCTCCTCTGGACCACTGGTTAATTCCTCTGAGCAAGACCCACAGCTCCACTCCATCATGGTGTAAAATGGTACCTGTGAGGACAGTGTCTATTCCTGGGCGCCGCAAATCGATGTTAGCAGCCACACCACAGGAGAGAAATAGTCTCCCCAGGGAGACACGAGTGTAGGTTTCCTTATGTAGCCCAATGACCAGGGGAAGTTGAAATGTCAAAGGGTGCTTGAGCTGCCTAACAGCTGAAAAGAGCCCTAGAAAATTGGTAACTTAACTTTTATGTAGAGAGAAATCGACATTGTAATGGTGTCTTAATTTTCATGGAATAGTATATTATATAACAGTTTTAGGTCCTCATGTCACAGGTGCGTAGCTATATGTAGGCAAATACTTTGTATTTTTTAATAAAAAACAAAGTAGAACTAAACAAAGCACCATGAGAATGCCAAACATGTAACAGAATACACCATTGCAGTCCATATAGTCCGAGTGAGCATGCCCCCGACCCCTAGCACAACGGTGTATCCATATGGATAGAGGACTAGTTACGCATACTGTTTTGCTAAATTAATACATTCTTCGCGTGAATTTAACATGCAAGACTAATTTAATCTTTTCCTGGCAGCGCATAAAAGGTAAGAGAAAATCAGACGAAAGGTTGTTCTCAACCTGACCAGTCCAGTACAAAAATCAGAAACACCACAACACAACTTCACTGAGCAATGCCCACACATATAAGCCAAAGACACAAGCAAAAATACAAGTCCCCGCCGAAAAAAATGCAAGATTACCCAATTTCATGAAGAAATGATAGAATAGCGGTTATTGCATGAGACCGAATGAAACGCAGCTAAGACTCTACCAGGTTATCCAAGGACCCGCTGCACGTCGTCCAACCGCAGAAACCCATGCAAAAACGGCGAACAAATGAGACACAACAACCCAGTGACCAAGTTTAAAACACCAAGGAATGCGACGTAAACAGGCACAACTACGACTTGACCTAGATTAAAATATCTTGCAATGCAGGAATGGGGTGGGAAATAACATTACATATTTCTAGCAACTGCGCTGAGCAATGCCCACAAACAAGCCAAATACAACAATTAAAAATCTAAGGTAAGTAACTCTGTACTGCAAAGTTCTCTTCCCTGATTTTCAGGGGAACTCACTCTTACCAACATAAAAAAATCGAACACAGATGCTTCCCCTAATTTGCAAAGGGATTTAACTCTACACTGACGAAAATATAACCCGAGCAAATGTTCTTACCCTGATTTGCCTGGGAAGCAACTCTGCACTTACTTAAAACTAGTCGAAAACAGTTGGTTCCCCTGAATTTTGAAGAGAAGTTACACAGTTGATTCCCCTGATTTTCAAAGGCCATTTGCTCTGTACTGACCAAAAATAAGTCGAACACAGTTGCTCTCAACGATTTGCCAAGGGTAGTAACTGTGCACTGACTTAATATCAGTCGAACACGGTTACTTCCCCGAATTACAGTAACTGCACTGACTTAACAAATGAACACAGTTGCTTCCCAAGACTTTCCTAGGTAAGTAACTCTGAGCTACAGAGTTCTCTTCCCTGATTTTCAGGAGACCTAACTTTGACCAACTTAACATGAGTCAAATTCAGTTGCTTCCCCTGGTTTGTCAAGGAATTGGGTGCGCTTTTCCTGATTTAACAATGGAAGTAACTCTGCACTGACTAAAATTAACTGTTCTCTGCTGTAAATTGGGAATCATAAATGACAGCTAAGATAAGTACACCATTCCACAACGTTTACGCCTGAATATGAAAGCTTCAATCACTAGAAACTACTGGGTGATAAATATGCATAACGCAATGCTATTTGCACCAAATTCAATTCCCAAATAAAGATTTGACATGTGAACCATTTCAAGTTGGTGCTCCTGATTTGTAGGTGTTTGCTGAAGTCAATTATGGCTGTGTTTCTCAAAGTGTGGAGTTTCTTAACATCATTATTAGCTTGTTTTATGTTCTCATAGCAACATATTTTTGCAATATGTGAAACATGGCATCTGAAAGCACTACAGTAGCATTTATTTCCTATGCCAAGGGGTGATTTAGGGGAATTATTTAAGATTTGTTTGTTTACGTCGATGTATCATTTTCGGTTATACGTGCTGTTTACAAAGTGGGGTAACTCGTGTAGGTTCAGATGTCGGTGGCGTACGGAAAGTACGGGATACTGGAAGTTATTGTTTTCTTCTCCATTACTCCCCTTTGTAAAAATTACACCATTTGTACTTGCTGAAATGTGGAATCTGAAATGGCGGAACTTTCACACAGTGCGTTTGTTTTACTGGTCTAAAATAGGACCTCTTAAGCCCACGGTGTAGGTCTCAGTTTCATTCATTGCTTTATTGTGATTACTATGTTTTATAAACGTCACATCACTGTATACGATTGTTGTGTTGTACTAAGTAGTATTTCAGGACATTTAAAGAACAATAGCAAATTGATGGAAAATGTTCTTCATACATGGTGCTCATTTTACGATTGTCCTTTTTATTTGTAGGTGTTTGCTGCAGCCAATTATGGCTGTGTTTCACAAAGTGTTGAGTTTCTTAACATCATTATTGGATTGTTTTATGTTCTCATAGCAACATATTCTTGCAATATGTGAAACATGGCATCTGAAAGCACTACAGTAGCATAACTACTGTAATAATATAATAAACACATTGTTATTATTCATATATTTATTTTTGTCTTTAATGAATGTCTAATAATAGGCATTATAATATACAGCAATACACACATGTATAAGATTCAATACAGACAATAGAAAACATGTATTGTCGAAACAGAAAACAACAGAACTAAAACAACATCACATATCAAACATGTGTGCTCGTGCATTTAGCTATTTGTTTGAGGATGACTCAATATATATACTATTGAATTGGTATAGTATAACAATAGATTCACTATTCTATTTATTAATTTGATATAAATGTATTCAGTGGGTTCAGTTATTCTAAAAGCAGCAAGTTTAAACTGGTGGCATTTGAACCGATTAAAAGCAAATATATTTATAAAAACAAAAAAAAGGTGGTATAAAAATAGTATTCACATTTTAAAATTGTGGTAAAAGCTAACAAGTGAAAAAGTTGTCACATTGACAAATAATATTGATTTTATCACACAATGAATAACTTTGGTGAACGAGTCTTGTCAACCAGAAAAACAATCCTGCCAACATTAGGGAAATGGTCTCTCCCAAACAGGAAATACTTACACCCAATTTTGAATTATACTTTTTCCAATGGGACAAATGGTTCCACGTGATAAAATCAGTCCAACACAACACCTGGGAATCTTCGTTCCAATTTCTGAAAAAAACTCGGTTATTGGGATAGACAGAATGCAGCCACTGTGAAAATGGCCTTACCCATTTGCGAAAAAAGAGTCACTGAATGCCAAAATAGTTTCACCAAAATCTATATTCTCACATAGTAGTGTGTTGGTCAAATTCATAACCAGATAAAAACAAAGAAAAATATGATCATGCAATGTGCTCACAGCTTTTTTAATTGCAGATAATATCTTTCCAGCCCCATTAGAATATATGTGGTATTGACATACTGAAGTTAAATCTTGTTCTCGGTGGATAGTTATATCACTAGACCGGCTAGTGCTTAAGGAATGGTAAACAAAGTGCTGAACAGATTAGATACACAATAAAGGGACGTAACACAAAACAGCCAGAAAACTTAATGACAGAATCTTGACATACGAGGGCCCATCAATAATTTCGTGAACTAATTTTATGTAGCGAGTATAAATAGCCTTATACAATTTTAGCCTCTAGTCCTTATTAAAGTAACATCCCGTGCACAGTTGGAAGTTATTCCATTGCTCGACGCATAACTGGAGCACGTGTGACAGGCCGTCACGTGACATCTCCCGCAAAGTTTTGTTTATGACGCACCCAACTTCTCTCAGGGCTTGTATTTCTAACCATGCAGGCTATTTTCGAGTTTTGGAAATGGCAAGAAGTAACCTATAGTCTATTCTGGGTTATAGGATGTGTGATGCAATAGTTCTATATCCAGGTCCTAGATTGTGTCCGAAACAACGCTGTGGCTGAGGATTGGCGAATTCTCATGGTATATCAGAATTTCATACATTTGAAGTTGTATGTGCTTTCATTTAATAGCCGATAACAACTGAGATTTAATTATTGCTACAATAGTTTCTTATAACAGTAGCTTTCGGAGAAACATAGTAATTACTAGTTTTTCTTTGTATGTCGAAAAATATTATGGTCAATACACTGTACTGACCGCCAATTTTAACAACCAATGGCCGGCGAATATACTTATCGTCTTTGTTTGCTCCTCTATTGTCCTTTAAGTACTTCTTCGACCATGAAAATGCACTATTCGATTACCAAGAGTCCATATAAAATGCATGCAAATTTTTGGGAATGTAAAAGACATATTGCCTAAGTAATGTATAAATCTTTAATACAAAACGTTACTCGATCATACTAGGCGACGCCATTTTTAATAACGAACGCCAATGACATGACGTTAGAATATTACTATGACGTCATAAATCATGACGTCATCACTCACTTTTTATGCTTAATTAATTAGATAATAAATGATCTTTGAGCATGCAAAATTTCAATAAGCTATGTCAAAGCGTTATGAAACAGTAGAATTAGTTCACGAAATTATTGATGGGCCCACGTAAATACATTTAGCATATATACAATCAATGTATATTTGAATACTCGTTGTTCATTTAGATGTGTGGTGTAATTGACCAGACACCAGTTTATATAACACACCGCCTATTGGTTTGTGAAATATTTTTGTAGAAGCCTTTATACAATGTTTTGTGAAAACATTTAAAACAAAAATTAAATCTTGCCAATGGTACTAGTAAAATGCAGACTACTTTTACCTACTATGTAAACTTATGACCTCTGGTCAACTGTGACAAATACTGACTGACTGATAGACTGCTAACTGTCATTGGCAACAGAATATGGGCTCATAAGTTTATATAAAAAAAAATTTTAAATGTTCAATATCTCATCATTCATATATTGTTCTACCGATACTTAAGATAGAAGAAAACAGTCAAACATTTTTATTACCTTAAATTTTATTTCATCATACGTTAAAACTTAAAATAAAATAACACTAAAACATAGAAAATTCAATTCCATGCATCAATTTGAGATGAATAAAATGTACATCTGATCCAATAACTTATAATTATGATGCAGTTTGTACATTCAGTACTGGCCAAATATGAGAATGGATGTCTGTACAAATTGATGTGACTGGAACTAAGGGAAAATATCATCCATTTGGCACAATAAGCTTGTATCTCACTTTATAATGTATATTGAGATACAACCTTGTTGCGTCAAATGGTACAATTTGTAGAAGCCTTGTCCATATAGACATATTGCCTAATACAGTAAATGATTGTTTTCCATTGCATGAAATTAAGCAAACACTAATCACTGTCATAGTAGCATAATGCATGAATACCCTGCATATAACATAAAGCCAATGATTATCTGAGACTATTAATTTATCATTTGAAAATTGGTCAAAACAATTCACTAATGTTTCACATTAAACTGTCATATACCCATACAACATGGAGTTGTGCTTCATGTATGGTTGGAGGGATAGCCTTTTACCTGGCAAATGCCAGTCTTCTTACAAGTCTGCAATATCTGGCATTAATGGTATATTCATTGACAAAGGAAATATTGTAATACATGCTATGTGAATAATACGTGGTTAAAATTTACATAGTTTTGGCATAATGAGGCAGCTCTGAATATGTGTGAAAAATGAAACTACTTCTGTGTACATATAATAATACAAAATCGAAATGTCTAAAAGAAATTCAAGCAACAAAAATCCTTTTATGTTGAATGATAGGACACGGTACAGTGCAGAAAGATACCAATTGTATAATAACTACCGGTTTTTCACATCTCGCTGAGAATCTATTTATAGAAAATAGTTAGAACTATATTCAGAGAAACATCTTTAATTCTATTTATAGAAACAACTACAGAAAGTGTATTCTATTTATACACGAAAAATGACCTATCTGTAGAAAATAAAGCCATATTTTGTGTTATCAATTATTAAATGTGAAATTTCTAGCAACAATTACTATAAGACTTTTTCGTAGCAATACAAAACTTGTTTATAGCAAAAAACAACCCGTTTATACTAATAAACAACTAATTTATAGCAATTGACGACTTGTTTATTGCCATAAACGACTGGTTCCAGCTTTACAAGACTCATCAATAGCAATTAGAAGCACAGTTACATGAGATCATAGTGAAATAAACGTATAGCACAAATTGTCAACTTGACATAAAATACATGTATGAATATATACATTATACACATTTTAATTCTCGTGGTATTTACACCAGTTTTGCACCAATAAAACGAGTAACATCAAAGTTTTACGCAATCAGGGGAAAGGGGTATGAGTCAATCAGCTTCTTTATTGATATGCAAATAAATTTACGTCACCCAAATTCCACATTTTGCAGAACGGTGAAAAGATGTAACTACAATCAATGTAAGTCCAGAAAATGTAACTACTGTTGATCTTTTTTGCAAATTTGGTACATGAATTCATTTCACAGAAGTATGAACTTTCAGTCGAACGTTGAGTGATAGGTTTTCATTTTAATATATGTAGTTTCATTTTAATACGAGTTACGAAAGTATAATGTATATTTACTCGGATTTATGAATTTTCTAGAAACTCTACATACCATAGCAAATAATAATCTGACTGACAGTAGTTTCCTAATTCATTTGAATTAACACAGTGTTTACATATGCAAATTCATTGAAACATGGATAAAACTTATTTCAATCATATCTTGGATAAGGAAACGAAAATTTTCATAAAATAAATGAGAACATTGCATTTAACTATATTAACCACACTCGAAAATAAAGCTTATGTTCATTTTGACAATTTTTGGGAATAATCAGTGTCGTTGTACACATTTAAGAACTTAAGGACCTGTTTGTTTCATTTATACTAGGCATACATGTAAATCAGGTATACGTGTTTTGAATATGGCATATACTGGTCTAATTATCCGCCCTATTATAACATGTAAAATCCATGCCCCTCCCCACAAAATATGATACCCCAGTCTTCATGATAGAGTTGTATTATTATAATGTTATATATAAATCATATGTTGTGTATCGCAATGTTTTATATAATGCCAGTATAGAATATAATGGTACATTGCTACACATACTGTAAGGTATATAACATTATTCAATGCATGTTATGTAATGGTAGTTATTTCAAAGCACTATTTTTCACTGCACTTCCAGCAGTCTTTGATCTCCATATATTATTAGTTCAGTGGTACATTTCTTCTACACACATTTGTGATGTCACCAATGCGATGTCATTATCGTGACGTCAGTATCACTCAGAACATGTTTCCATATTGACCAGTACGAACGTAGTCTATGTTAATGTATACATATTTAGTACTGAATACGTATGTCTCATTATTATAATGATTGGTCTCATTACTAGCGCTGTTCCAACAAGGCTGTTCAATCAAGGCTGTTCCATTAAGTCTGTTCCATTAAAGCTGTTCCATCCTTTACCAAATTTACCTAAGCCTAATAATCCACATTTTCATTGCATCTTTCCAAACCCTCATACATTAACTAGGAACCAGCTTCCACTTGATTTAATGTTCAACCAGTTCCCATTTTCATAAAGGTATTCGATGCATGTTAAAAACCAGGGAACCATATTCCATTTGCTGAAATGTTCATACCGTACCAAGACATTCCACAGGGAACCAGCATTCACTTATTTCAATGTTCAGTTGGTTCCCATACCATATCTTCTCCTGGGAACCTACATCCACTTGTTTTAATGTTCAGTTGGTTCCCATCCCGCAGAATGTTTATCAGCTCAGCTTGAAATATATTTAGACACCCTACAAGCCCTAGGTGTTCATTTATGTACAATTTTCAACAAATAACAAGAATATCACACAAATTGCTATAAGTATGTTTTCGATGCCTGTTTCGGCGTCATAGTTTTCGATTCAATTGATCCATTCGGTAAATTTGGATTTTTGTTAGCAATATTGTTTGAAACTAAAATGTTACTTTGTTGAATGTTATTTTTATATTGTTTTTGAATTGTAGGATCTGCATAATAATTGGACTCATTTATTGATGAATGTCGATTTGAATGCTTTCTTAATGATCCGAAACTTTGTTCATAATTAATCACTTGTTCTGTGTCCCTGGCTTGATTTCGGCACAAACTTACACGGTACCCGATCACAAACCCAATCAGCGCTGCAACAACGATTGATATAACACTAGCAATGGCTAAAGTAGATGCTGTATATATCTGATCCTTAGACCTTGCTGCATTGTACTGCGGCTCTGAAAGTACAAAATATAAATAATGTAAACATTCAGTTTGAGTTGATTTCTCACACACCATGTGGGTGGGTTGAAAACTTCTGAGTTGTTCGTCACATCTGGATGAATTCGCCTTCTTTCTTGATGTCTGTGAAATTACTGTGAAATCAAAGGATGGATATGCAACTACCAACAGTTTCCTCCACTTGACACAACACGGTTGTATATCTTTATTTAGTGTATCGTAAGATACAACCTTGTAGTACCAAAGGGATCAACTATCTACAGGCTACTAAAGCAACATTTCCAGTACAAGCATCTACAACATCTACTAAATCTACAAACAATCATCACAGTAATACATTTGAGAAAATAATGTTTGTTTCTAGTATCACATTGTGTCGAAAGTTTCATTCCATGATTCTCGATGTTTGAAGGTGTTTGAAAAGAAAAGCCAGTATGTTGTTCATGCTTTTCGAAAGTTCAAATGTTCTTTCATTGTTCGAGAAATACTATTAATTTGACCTACCAACCAACGGACCATACTAATGTAAACAAACACCATTTTAGGCCTAATAAACAAAACATAGTACACTCTAGCAGGAATGTTCAACTTAAGCAGTATGATAGTTTTTACGACAACTTTGTTTTATATTATTACAAAAAGGTAAAAAAAATAAAATTGATTCTAATCAATGAATGGAGTAACAGAACAAAGTTGATAGACAATAAAAGTAAATAATATATGAAGCATATGGGGCAAACAATATCTATTTCAGGGATGCATTTTACAATTTTCACTCCATGAACAAACTAGTATTTTTCCTCACATATTGTTTATCAGAAAAAAGCTTAGATCAGTTGTTAGTCTCACTTGAAAAAGTTGCCATTGTACCAAGATCTATCGATTACCAAAATATTTAGTAGTATCAAACATGTATCTGATATGGTTTTTTTAAATTACAACAGTGGGTTATAATTTATTGACATGCTCACTCATGCATTAACTTATTTGAGTAAAAGGGGAACAATTATTATTCAAGTCATAGTACCACAGCAACAAGACAAGGTATAATATATTAGCATGCAAACAGGTATTAAGGTTATGACCAAGGTGTCATAGGCAGTGGAACTATGTCACATTGTCACATGGTTACATAATTAGCCAGCTATCCCTTTGATGCTGGACAAATAGCAATGAAATTACTTGTGCCATTTTAAAAAACAATTTCGGGTATGACTTGACCATGCAAAAGCCAGACTATAGAGGTGGTTAGACAAAATTAACCAAATTAGTCACATATATGTTTACGTTCAGTGAGATATAAGGTAACTACTTGAAAATGTACGTTTAGAATAAGAGACGTGTGACAAATAGGTTGTATAAGTAAGTCATTTATTTGTGCATTGATCGATGGTTAGTGAAGCAATATGAAAATGTAATCATCTCAAATACGAAATCAAAATAATTTATGAATAATATTGATGAAAATATGGATGTATGAATGCGCAGGCCATGCCATATTAAGCATTTAAATATCAACTTGTATCTGTATTTTAATATAGTGGACAATAAAACAAATCCGGACTACAACAAAATTATTACAGGAGGAAAATTACTGAAAAAAGTTAACAAATATATAATTTTTGGTAGGAATTGTTAAAGTCATAAGATTTTTTTTAAATTTTTAATTAAAAGAAAAGTGGGTGGGGTTGAAGAAAGCGAGGTTGCTTACCACAAGGCTGTGTCCATGGCGGGCCCTCGATATCAACAGCTTTATCTTCCGGTTCAGGAAGGGGTCGCAGGGGTCCTAGTAGGAAATATACATGTATGTGTCAACTAATGGCATTTCAAGACAAAACGCATAGTATATATATACATACATGTATGCATGCCAGGACCTTAAGACCAAGGGGCATTGGAGACAGATTACAAGCAAATTTTGAAATATTTTCAGAATTTAAAACATTGGTAATTCATCTTTAAAGCGTGTCTATTCACTACAATCATGAGAATATTACAGTAAAATTGTTTAAACCTGATCAATTATTTGATGTAATCATCTGTGACAAAAAATGTTTCAGTTTTGAAAAATATTTTCAATTATCTTTTGAAAGTTTCGGTACTTTTTAAGGGGTATGCATGAAATGAGTCTTTCATTGCTGTTCTAATTGTATGTATTACGGTGTGTTTTTGGCAATGACATCTTGGGAATTTTAAAATCTCATAACTCTTCAACTCCAGGCATTATTTTAGTAGTGAACGTTTTAATTCAAATTATGAGAATTAAATTAAGTTTTAATTCATCAACCAGAATGCACACATCCATGAGAACATAATGGTGTAAAGAATTTGTTATTACCTCAAGCCTTGTTTTAATGTTTAACAGAAATTTTAAATACATGTTATTATTTTTGTTCTATAAAAGAGTCTGAATTTCTTTTAATAATGACTTGAACTGAAAACAATCATAGATTATTTGCAGAGGAAAGAAAAAAGCTCCCATAGCATAATAGGATTATTTAATTGATATATTAATATATATTATATAATTATTTGATAGCTTGTAGCTTATACAATAACTGCACCAAAACCTATCATGTTTAAGTATAGATTGAATACAAAATATCTTGGTTGTTAGTAATGCTTAAACAAGTATAAGCTTGATATGGGTATTTTCACCGAAGATTCTTGTAAAAAACAAAGATGACAAATGATTGATAGGTTGAGAAGCACCGTATATGTACGTGGAAGGAAACACATAGATCTACACTGTATACAATTGTACAGGACTGTAAATAAGGTATGTGCTCATATGCTTTGTTTTGATAAACATGTACACTGTGAAAATAGATACCATCTGATACCATTGTGGAAAACTATTGTTTTGCTATTGGGAGTTACAACAGGTTTCCCGCCAATCCATTGATAACTCTCTGCTGTAAAATCCTGCTCAGCCTGACATCTCGAGATTTTTATTTATCAAATGCATTAATATGTTACAACAACAATAGGCCGCCATCATATGCAAATGATTGAAATACGAGAATTTAAAATTGAAATTACATCAGTTGCTTGAGTGGAAAAGGGCAAAAAATTATCTCCATGTGCATTAAAGGTACCATATGTCTAAGATATTACAGCTCTCAAGTTAATGCATTTTGTTGCAAACGAGTTGGGAAATATAATTTGTAACATTATTTTTTGCGCACAATATTAGATTTCTTTATTACGGTACTTATCGTTATTGCCAATTATAATCAAATGATTTTCGAAATTAAAAATCTTAAATGAATTTTAGAAACACTAGTCCTGTTTCAATGTGAATTATTTGAATGATATATTTGTGTCTTTGTGTGTTACTAGAATACAGTTTTAAAAAAAGAACAATTTAGAACTCTACAATCAATATTGTAATTCCATTTGGTTTGAAAACGTGCATATAGTTTGAACTTAACATGAAAATGTTGAAGAATATAGAGGAGAACAATTCTTCATTTGTTCTGGTTTCATTTCTCCACTGTTTGTCTGTTATAAATACGTCAGCAGATTATCGAAATCAGTTTTCCTGGACTTTTTATGTAACAAGAACTTGACTTTATCCTTCCACACGGAACCAGCACCCATCCACATGTGGAGGAAAATCAACAGTGATGTAAAGTTACCTACTGAGACCCTGCATCCAACACAATTGCCAGGTTACAAACGCAGTGCACTTTAAGACGCTGGGCACAAGTTTTTAAACTAATTTTAAATCAATACCAAGGTAAATGATTATTTTATTTACACATAACACATACACAAAAAAGGAAATTACTGAGAAATTAACGTTAAAATGACCAAAACCCGTTAAAATATTACTAAATGTAGTTTTCAACCTTATACCTCCATTAAGAAGAGTGAAGTTGCCTAGCAACCAGATCATGATTCCAAAAACATAAATTGAAAGAATTAAGGAAAATCATCTTAGCATATTGCATAATTATTATTTATATTATTAAAAGTAGGGAGATAAAAAGGTCAAGGTCACATTCATAAACTATAAGCAACCAGAAGGAAATAGTAGAAGGTAATTGTGAAAAGAGCAACCACAAGGTCAAAGGTCACAGGCATGCCACAACACAAAATAAACAGGTAATAACTTAGAAATAAAATTGCATTCTAACAAATTAGAAAGATTGAAAAAGTAAACCTAACAGCTCACACCAAACAGACAATAAAGTTTAAATACAAACATCTAGAACTAAACTCAGCCATTTCGTCTACAAAGTGTATTTTGAATGTTTAAACAAAGTTACAGAATAAAACTGAAATGTGTACAGTAGAATAATAAACAAATTCTTACTGCTGAAATGAGCACACTTATTCTATAACATGCATTCTCCCTCATTTATATAAAGCTGGCTGTATGTGTTTACAATTTGAGTATTAAATATCATAATTATTATAATATTGTTTACTCAAATTGTAAAAATCAACATAACAGCCACACCTCGTCCCTTTGGCCCAACAAGGTTGTAACCCTTTATTCATCATATATAGCGCTACAACCTCATTGTGCCAAAGGGAGGACATGAGTTTATCGCCTGCAAACATAAAACCATGAACTAACCATCAACAGTCTGTTCTGATGAATTGGCTGCAAGGTCAGTTTGGGATTTAGACTCGTTACATTTACAACTACAGACTGGACAACTAGGTGTTTCAATGATGACTGGTTCCTCTGTTGTAACAACCTCTTCTTCCACTATACCTACATCTGATAAATGCAGGGTACCAACATTATACAACAATCATTGAACAAATCAAAGTCAAATAAATACATGTATCATATCAAATATACAAAATATATACCAGACTTTATACCTGACCTAGTTGATAAAAATCTAATTTGAAATTATCCAAGGCCATTACTGTGGTTTAAAATAAGGTGCGCAAAATCTTTTCCTTGACCGATTGTTCATATAATTAATTATCAATCATCTTCTGTGAGATTTTCAATGAATCTGGTGATAACTTTTTTCTGATGGTTTTAAAAATGGTTATTTGACACAAAAAAAATCCGACAAAGGGGTTGTAACTCTGGCAAAAATCCTCTGACCCTTCGGTGACTTAAATATCTGGAGCATATAAAAATTAAACCTAAATCTAAATTTTCATCAACTAGGTCTAAGTCTGGTAAAATTAGATAATGTCCAGTGATCTGAAAACAAACAACAATAAATACTGAAGAAATAAGAGGCACAATTCAAAACAAAAATACATATAATATTGATGCAAGAGAATTTTTAATACCAGATAAAAACACTATAAACGAAAGCCTTCACACCATTGGCTACATTTAGAGATAGACAAAATACTGAACAATACACAATGTACATCTACAGACATATTAATCTACACGTACATCTACAGACAAACCAAACAAACAAAGCCACTAAGAAACCTGTATGTTCTCTGTATAAAGTATCACACAGAGCCACAAGGGAAGTAATCATTGTATGATGAAAACTCCACAAAGGGAGGTAATTAACTGTGGGAATATAATAAATAATGTCCTCTAGCTAAAGAATCATTCAAGGGAGGTAATCATTATTTGACTTACGATGAAACAATCTGCAAAGGGAGATAACTGTGTTACTTATCACTTTAAATAAAGTAGAAATTATCATCATTATGATTATTAACAATATGATCACACTGCAGACTTTCCCGAACAGGTTCTATGATCGATTTGATCATAATATTGAGGGTTAAATAAAGAACAAGATCGTTAAACTGGACCTGAAAATGCGGGTGGTCTTATTATTGAGGTGATTTTTATGCAAGGTTTTACTTTATTATTACCATCAGTACATGTATCAGGGTAGGATTCAGGTGACATTGAGTGAAGGTTTGTCTGTACAGCAAATAGCAAGCTGGTTGCACTAAACAAAACACACACAAACTTTCAAAAGTGTTGTTTCGAAAAGGATGAAAAATATGGACCAATATTAAGAATACATTGATTTTCGTGTTCTAAGCTACATGTTAATTACCCAATGTCTATTTCTAAACATTTTTTTAAAACTATGATTTAAAAATTTGCTTTAGATTTAATACCGGTATACCATAACAGTTGATACGGCAACATGAAAATCGAACAATGAACTAAATAATGACTGAAAACTGTATTAGATAAAAATGCATCTGAAGCAATAAATGTATAATAATTATATGAATAATGTAATGTTACAATGGATGTTAACTTTTTTTTAAAATTTTAATGAAAAAAAGTTGAAAATGTATTCAGTAATTACCTATTCCTCCATCAGGACATTTTGATCTATCTCCATGTTTCAAATCTTGTAACCTAAAATATAACAAAGGGAAACAAATCTAGATAAACACTTTAAATTAATCCAAGCATCATTACCTCCCCTTATTCAATGAAAATTATTACAACTGTATCAGTCTGCTGACAGATTTCTGTTCACAGCGTATAAACAAATCCCTGTACGACATAATGGATTACTATAAAATTATACTTGTATCATTTATTGAATTTGAAAGCACATGTCAAATCTGATCACTGTATGACTTATTGTCATACTATATAATCAAAGTATAAATGTATACATTTATGCCTTATTGCAATAGTCAAAAATCAACTTGTTTATACACAGACCTATTTGTGCCACATTTACCATAAATAACAGAGCTGGAAATAGCTTTGTGGTACAACATGCTGTGTACTTTTAGAGGTAAACGAATGATGAAAACAAAATCATAAATAGTAATGATAACATAATAATAATTTGATGCAAGTTGATGTAGGACGCAATTCTGTACCTATTTTACTGGTGTGTAAGTAGGAGTAGTCTCCCTTCCATTATACTGTAGTAGTATGTAACCATTATATTCCCGTTTTATCTAATTTTCAACACAATGTATAATACCTCCTTGTATTATTAAGTATAGTTTGAACTAGTGAGCAAGTATTTCTAGGGAACACTAAGGAATTGGGGATCTTGTAGTTCCTAGTTTTAAGGCAACTTACAAGGCTCTGGTTTATCCAAGGTCTGTGGTGGTATTAAATATTGGTCTTATTTAATTGGAGAATAAGGATAACCAATCATTTCGCATATTACTAACCAATAGTTTAATATGTTGTGACCTGATTGGTTGTCCTTATCCTTAAGATCAAGTAAGATCAAATGTGAGAACCACCCCTGACTGAGTATTTTATGAACAAGGATCCTGTAGGTTCCGTAGGCTCTCTAGATTACTAATAGAATGACGGACAGATAGACGGACGGATGAACTGACCAACTGACAGAGTAAGATCAATAGTGAACACTACCCCTGACTGAGTCTTAAGTTCCGTAGGATTACTAATAGAATGACGGACAGATAGATGGACAGACCCACGGTAAACTTACCCTCTGGATGTATGTGTCGTACATTGATCCTTTAACCAGTAACAATATGGATCTTGTATGGCAACACAGTCACTGAAAAATAAACAAATAAGGGGATTTAAGGGGATGCACACATAAATAACTGCATATTATAATAAGTACTCGTACATTAGTGCAATAAAGTTATACAGTGAAAACCCAGTACAATTAATGCACTGAACAATAAATCGATCTGTTGAGTACCGGGCATATATATTATATACACATATACATGACAAAAGGTATACACATAGTAGTAATCTAGTACTCTGTTTCATACACAGAAATACATGATTTGCCCCAAAAATAAGACAGTAAATTCATATTTCAATCAGGAGCACTGATATCATGTAAAGCCAAACCACTCTATCTTCACCCTTCTTCCATACATAAATAGCCTAGTACTGCTCTATCCCGCCTCATAAATATCATCACCATGTTATTTTACAGAAGTTATAACGAAATCCGTCAACAAGCCGCATGCTTATGTATGTCATCTTCTCGTTATTACCGACCGTAAGAACGGAGACGTAAACAGACGCATGCCAAAACTAATTCCAACCGTTCAGAATCTCAGAAACTTGATATAAGCAGGTTCTGGTGAGTAAATATTACAGATTATTCTCAATAAATCGCCCATTCATACAAAGCCTATAAAAACTTGTGAAAGGAAAATAGCTGAGCAGGAGCCAATATAAAACAAAAGCATCATTAATCACGACGGTAAAAAACTGCATCCAACTATCAACCTGTGGAGAAATTATGAATTCTAACCGAGGAAAAAATGCTAAATGTGTATTAATCTATCATCTTGAGCTCGCAAAATACAAATATTGGTATGAATAACATATTGTACACAAGCCAGCAAGTGTGCAGCAAGCTGTAGAATAGTCAAGTTGCCATAAGCTCTCAAGTGTTCAAACCCCATTAGTTATGCTGACCTAACCGTTCTATACACGGGCCAGCAAGTAACTTATTTAGAAAGAGCAAGGGCAGCGCTCCATGATGCCATGTACATGGATGTCGTTGGCCAACTTCTAAGGCAGGGATAAAACATGCACTGTGACATGTTGAAAGCATTCCCCTTCCCCACAAATAATATCTACACTGGGCAAGAAGGTCGTAGCCATGCAGGTATCTCCAACCACAGAGAGACCATAGTCCATAACAACATATCAAAATATTGTATGAAGATTCAGATACAGCTGTTTACCATTCATTTTTCACACCATTTTATCATATCATCAAATAATAGTTAAAAATTATCTTCGAAAAAAACCACTTTGTCAAATATAGATACAGTACATGGACTTTCAAAACTGGATAAATTATGTTAATATATGCATAACTTTACCTACTACCATCATGGAGGCTTTTCTACAAAATTAATACAATTTAACCCATGTGATATATTTTGATTCAAGCAAGGTAAGTAAGAAGAGCTGATGTAGAATGGGGATTTTTAACCTGCCATGATACCCCTCGAGTTGTTGATCAAAAAGCTGGTATAAGTCGCAAATAGTTTAAATAGTTTCCCCTATGGTTTATGTTCTATTCAGTATTGAGCCAACCTTGTAGATTAACTAGGCAGGAGACACCCTAATTCATCTCCAAGCATTTTTTGCTATGTCAGCTGATTTTATGCACACCCGGTACTTTCCAAACACTATTTTTCAGAAGCAAATGCTCTAACATTTCATAGTAACCCCCCCCCCTTAATATATTGCTGTTCTGGTAAATTATTGCTTTGCTAGACTATATGTGAATAATTATCATTGAACCAGCATTTAAGTTGAGTGCTGCCATCCCAGTCAGATATTAGTTATAAGATTTTTTGCATTAAATGGGAATTAATTGAAATTTTTTAATAACAAACTAGAAATCACATGTCATGAGCATAGTACATGTACATGTATGCAAGCAAATGAAGCGTACTGCAGACATAATAGAGTACCGCCTAACCACAGAAATGCTAAAAATAAAACAATGGAATAACAGTGTATGATTTCATATTATATGTACCATAACTCATTTAACATATACAATATCACATGGGGCACCAACGGGGTTCGAAATGTAACATAATACATGACTAGATATACAAACTGACACCTTCGGGCGATCGAGTTACTAAGTCATGGCGAAGACTTGCACGGCCTTATGGGTCCATTACTGTCCACTCATGTGTTCAATATAATTGTATTCAAACTAGTAAATGCTATAGCCAGTGGAAAGATACTTGACACCGCTCATGAATTGAATGGGTGTTTTTAACATAGCTTTTAACACTATCTATCAAGATGTAAAGTGTCAGATATTCAACTGACAACCCGTAAGGTGTTTGCCCTTTCGTACAAAATAGGTTTTAGTACCTCTTCATGTGAGAGTACTACAGTTTCTTTACATATGTAGTACACTTACTTACATTAATCCAAGCTATTTATCATAAAAGCAATTATAAAGTGTCTTATTTAATATGCAAATTGTATACAAAGATTTGGCCACTTATGAAAACATGAAAATCAACCAAACATTAAAGCTATACAATGTACTTGTATTCGTTAACAGTTCCTAGGGATAAGCAAGGGAGATTAGGATTAACCAGAAATCAGGCCAAAGTACTGTTACAGTAGCAAGACGTTAGAAATCAGAAATCAGGCCAGGATACCGTAGCAAGTCTGTGTTAAACTCATTATGTACATAGAGTATGGTATATTGCATAGATTTGGTCAAAAGCAACCATAGTAATGATGACTTAGGGCATGCAAGCTGATAATTAAATGTTACTATAAAACAACACATTCTCCCTCTTGATAACTATGCAACAAAAAGCCTTAGTACAGTGATGTTTTTTCGCTTGCCTGAGACAATCCTATTTGTATTAGTGCATGGCCATCAGGTTTTGGCCCAGTGTCTAATTGGCCAATCATGACCTCTGGCTTGGAGTGAAGAGACAGAAAGTTTGTGTCATACAAGATATATGAGACACCAGTGTGCAGTGTATAACAGCACCCATATAAACTAGCCACTACCTCTGGGTTACCAATAAGCTCATCTGTCCTCGGCTCAGCGCAAAACTATTGTACATGCCTCTACAAATTGATGTAGCTTACCATACTTTGACACTAAGCACTTAAATATTTTACTGTTGTGAGGACAGAAACACGGAAAATATTCTATAGATCTCAGTGGAGATTCTAACCTGGTATTCATTGTTGGTACTGACGTGCATTACCTTGGTGACCACTACACCATTCTAGTCAAGTGATAAAATCATTCTTACCCGCAGGATTTCTGTCGTGAACAACGTTGCAATGGAATGGCTTTGATATTTTCTTTGGAAATGACGATCAGTTTAGCGTCAACACCATTTTTGAATATTTTGAGTTCTTTGATAGCCTCGCCCTCTCCAAGAACCTGCAAGTCTTCTATAACAACACTCTTCACTGGTCCCTCACTCCCGGAATTGATACTCTTCAACACTCTGCCTTCAGCTACAATACAAGAGACATTTCGTTAATTTTTTATGGGTATCAATTACTAATGAATTTGCCAACAAGTGACTGATCAAGACTCATCCTTCACCTAGAACAGAAAAGACATTTGTTATGATCAACCCCTGTCACTCTGAAACCGCATGCAACCAGGGACTTAGGACTCTCAGCTTCCCACGTCTGAGACATACACTTTATCACCAAGCCTGATCACACCAGTCAAAACTTATAATTTTAACATGACACTTTAATTCAAGATTAACCCCTGCTTATAAGTACCCGGTACATAAAAACTACGTAAACAAGAACCATTTAAGTATTTTATAAGATTTTATCATTTAATACACTCACTCCATTAATGGCGATCACATCAGCAACTTTATAAATAATTGTTTATAACAATAACAGACAGCCTGTATAAAATTTAAATGTATTAATTTTTACAAAACATAAGATTAAAATTACAAGTTTGATGGATGGTCCAAAGGTGTGATAAAAATTGTATCTATCATAAAATACCAACTATCTTAGTACGACACTATAAATTACTTTATATTCGCAACTGAATGTTTTATATGATAGGTTTTCTTATGAAGAAGATATTAGCAAGTGTTTATTCGCAGATTTGTGCATTCACAGAAACTCATTTTTTTTTGAAAATTTAAAAAAAAAAAAAAAATGTATCACCAATAATACCTGAAGTACAGTAACTGCCCTTGCAGTCAGGCTCTTTCTCCACCCAAACAATTTATTTCAAAAACATGCTGAGCTATTTACAAATCATTTTTGATGAATTCTTTTTCCACCCAAGATATCTCATTTTACAAGCATATTTTGTAACAAATCTTTTTTCATTAGTGTTTGGGTTTTAACTTCAGGAATGCACATATCAATGGTAGCCTAATGACACTATAGTTATCTAAGTAATCGATGGCTTAGAACCAGAAGGTTGTAATTCCTACTTACGACCTTATAAGACTCATGCAAATTTGAAATCTGCTTCACAAGGCGCTTCTTATGAGCCTATTTTCATGAAAATCTGAAATTGTCATGTTGACCAAAATGAAGTTTTTAAAATGTGTTTTCCCATATAGGGTAAAGAGTAAATTACCGACAGGTTTCTCTTGTTTTCTCAATATATCGATTTGGTAGTTACGACCTTCTGGTTCTAAGCCAGTGAAATGTTTTTTAGACACCGTGACCTGAATACACGACAGTGAGACATCTTAGGTTCATTGACAGTAGAATCAGTGCTATTCTTTTTTACAGTCAGCAAACTGACTCTTTCAAAAAGGTTCCATTGTTAAAGTTATATTAGTTGAAGTATTAAATTTGTTACAGTTTTATTGGTTTAAATTGTATAACACAAAATTATACTGGCAATTTTTTATACAAATATATTGAACAACTGAATGAGTGGTACCTAAACAATATTTAACATTCTAACATATATTTATATGGGTGTTATCTGAACTCTTCATTACTTTATACATTCTAGTGCCCAATATCAAACTTTAGACAAATTTTGAGCATTTCAACATTAATTTTGAACTTCGGAATGCATGAATTTGTATATCTAAGGCAATAGTTTACTGGATTGTAGATACCAACATTTAATACTTCCATGCCATCACTATATTAACTATAATATATTCAACATTTTAACTTATAAAATAGTCGTGACAAAAATATCAAATGAAGGCATATTTTTTCACACAGCTTTTGAATAATAAGTAATAAGTCACATGGTTTCCTTTATAAATATCCTATTTTCATAAGTCAGTAGTTATGAAAAGGAAATTTGGTACGCCATATATAGATACAACATGAATTCAAAAAGGGTGAAAGAATACATTTAACATTGTATAATCTTATAGCACATGCATTACTGGTAGGGTTATCTATATAAAAAATTTTTTACTGACCTAACATTTGGGATAATAATTGGGAATTCAATAGCAACACGTATTTTGTAAAATTGATATTGTATTCACGTTTTTTTGTTGTTGTTTTTTGGTAATATATAATAGTTTACTTAAATTTTTGTGAAACTTGTTTTTTTAAAATTTATTTGCAATTACTAAAATGAGTAATGTTATTACACCTATGATGCATGCAATAACTGTTGTTATACTTGTCAGCTTCAAGAAACTGGTGTACAACAATTTTTTTGCACAAATTTTATATAATATAAATCAGCGTGTCAACATAAAGATTAATTTCGGTACAATTTTTACCCCACTCAACAGTAGTAATAAAATACACCGGGAAACTACATATTACACTTGTAGTTTTATTATGCATCACATTAAGTTAAATTAAGTAATAAATGTAACATTTTATGAAGTTACGGTCCTGTGGATTTCATACTTCAATGTTTAATAATCATCGGTGCGAGATAGAGTTAGGCCAACGATAAAACGTTATCCGTTTCCCCTGGACCCGTCAATCATGTCATTTAGGGTTGGTAGGTATTAAGTTGAGATTCTTTTTTAAAAATATATATTTACACTTTTAACAGCAAGTATCATTGAAGGACTTACGCAAATTATGTCCCCTCCCGAAAAGTTTGTTTCTAATTTCTCAGTAGAATCTTTTTCAGGCAGTTGCGATTAGGGCAGGTAGGTAATGGTAGGGGAAACAAATGACTTTCCAATTTTGGCCTAACCATAATTATACCCAGGTGATACAGAAGCATAAACAGCAAAAAAAAATTTTTTAAAAAGTTTTGCGTATTAAGTGGATAAGATCTATTCATTAAACTGCAAAAATTAATTTCTTCTTAATGAAAACATTAATGTCTCGATATTACGTCACAGTTTTATGTAAAACCTACAGCAAAGGTGATGTATGTCTATGCAAAACAGTTAATAAACGCTACAAAATACACCAACGCCCTGCTGCTCAACATTAATAGCAATTTACAAAAAGTTCATAGCAACAATGAAATTGCATAAAATGTACCAATGTGTTTTTCTGATAGCAGAATTTACTAGGATACCGTGTAGGTTTAATTAATCTACATATTGTACTAATTAACTTTTATTGTACCTCCAAGAAATTTTTATATCAATCAGCGAATTATATGCACATTAATTTTGATACTTAAATGATTAAAGAAGATTGCGCAGTGTTTGGTATATCTAAAATAAGATTTTTTAGACAGTACAAATAAGCTTAAAAAGCAGCCGACAAGCAGCTGTTACAAAATTTACTATCAACCCCTCCTAAGCAAGTACTACACATCAGAGTCATGCATATCTGCACATCTTCTAACCTCCATATAGACAAAATGCATGCCTTAGTTACATTAGCCACATACATAACGCAATGTTTTTATTAAAGTTATCAGTTATCAAATTGTTGCGATGTACAATAAAGTCCAACTATGCACATAAAATTTAATATCAAAATAAAAAAAATCATTTTAGACTACATAAACCTAACAATAATTAAATTTGAGAAAATAAAATTTTCATTACCAACTAATTAAATGTAGCAGAACGAAAGTATGTTTCAAAATAAATTTGCAACTAATAATTTAAAATTACCTTTTATAATAAAATAACAATATATTTTATAAACATAAACAAGTAGTATAATTTAATTACGTTTGTGATTAATGTAGCGTGTATTATAGGTTGTACACAATAATCAGGGGACGTTTATCAATTACATAGATCCACCTATAAGATTAAATCCATCATAAGGTAATAAACGCTTTCTGACAATTTCATCATTTTTTGAGGTTGAGTTGAAAAAGATATGAAAACAAAATAAAAGATTTTTAACAATTTTTTTTTCGAATCAAAAATAATAAAATATCAAGAGAACAAATAAAAGATTTATAATAATTTAATCATTATTTAGATCAAGTCAAAATAAATATGATAAAAAATAAAAGTCTTCCAACAATTTAAACCGTTTTTTAAGGTTTTAAGGTGACACCACAATAAATTTGAAAACAATTACACTCAGTGGTTAGCTCCTGCACTATAATGTATTTTTTATAATCAAATCGTACTTTAAGCGGAAGTTTACTGCTATGTTACACCTAGTGTTTAACAACAGGATACAGTCCCTGAGATTTAGGAAGTCATACTAAGCTTTTGTTTGTTTAGAGTGCAACTGAAATTGAAGTAGAAAGTACCAGTAATGTTCATCCAAACGACATAATAGGAAATCTTTCACCACATTTGTTGTAATAAACAGATACCAGTCCCTGAGATTCAGAAAGCCATATTAAGAAAGTACAGGCTTTAATGTTCGTCCATATGATAAAATGGGAATAATATTATATCTTGACCACATTTGTTGTAGAAAACTCATCTATTTGGGGATTTTTTTGGAGTTTTAAAAAAATGCAATTAACTCACAGTAACTAAAGTGACTCTTGAAAGTGTATGTGATGTATTTTTGTTCTTTTGGCACTACAAGGCTGTATCTTACTATGTAGTATGTAGAAAGATGCAACAGTGTTGCGCCAAAGGGACAACAATGTTCTAGTGAAGATGATATATTGTTACTTACAGGTGCCAATAAACATGATATCATAGTACTTCCTATCACCAGCAAGCACTTGGTAATCTATGGCAATAGCTGTGAATCTTCCCCTGTAAATATAATAAACATACAATTAATTATACACATATCCATCAGGACTAGGTTACGTATGTAAAGGACTAAGTTGTGACTAAGTTTCATAAACACAAGGCCATTGGGACCATTATACTTATTTGTAAAAGTAAAATTATGACAATACAGGACAACAACATCTGGTAGGTACACTACCTAGTGCAGAAATGTTATAAGTTTGATTAAAACCACCAATTAAGAGCAACTGCAGAGAAGAAATGTCAAGTTTATCACTTAAACTGCATAATAAATTACGAGGAGTCCAAAACAAGTCCTAGACTCCCAATGCTTTGACAAAAATCTCCTTTCTTTCATAAACAACTTTAAGCATCTTTTTCAAAAAATATTTGACAGCCTTGTACGAACAGCATACCTAACACATAAAACTTTCAAAAAAATCTAATAATAAAAACTGTCAGAAAATTTCCTGAAAAAATCACGAACAAGGTTGGCCTGACAACAAAGTTTCATTCTGACAGATGTAAGAATTTGTCACAATATAACAACCAAACCTTCATCAAAAGCTATCAGACTATAACTGACATATGAAGACAAAAACATAATTCCTAGCATATATATAAATCTGAAAGTCACGAAGTGCTTTATTATTGGCTACGCGAATATTCCTTAATTAAGGGGAGGTAATTAATGAAATCATGAATTTAACCAAGGGAGGTAACACAGATAGAACAGTTGATCCAGTATAGTTTGCTGCCAAAATAGAGCAACAACTTGTGAAAACTTGAAAAGGAAAACAAGGTCAAAACACCTATTGACAAGGAAAATAAGATCAAAACTATCTTGAGTGAATTGTCTTTAAAAGAGTTTAGCATTTTATTTTGGTTCATGTTTTTTTTGCTGTTTCTCGATTAATAGAAAAGGAGACAGCAATGCAAGACTCAATTTGACAGACTTATTACCCTGATTGTAGTTTACATAATATTGTTTACCAGTTCACCTGTAGCTTTATCTGAACCCTGCCAACAGTTCATTTGTAAACAATATGTACTTTGTTATCCAAGAGAACATAATATAATCTGCCGAGAGGTGAACATGTTCCAGACACTCATAATCGTTCTAAGACACTAAACACATGTACTGGAATAAACCTGCTCAAACTTTGGAACAATGCTAACATTTTAACCGAAGCATGAAATAGTGTTTTGTTTTATATATCTTTGTAACATGGAAGAACATTATTCCATTGTTATCGCACAGGTTTACTTTTCATAATCAAGCAAAACCATCTGGGGAAAAAAGCACACTTCTACCCACAAAAAGTATGTTTATTATTATCTTACTGCTGAAACAACTGTTGTACCAAGATTATATTTATAGAGTCAGACAAACAATACCTGAACTATACATCTGCTGTGCAGAACATTGAAATCTAGCTTACTAGGTCACCGTATCTTTATTATAATATTAATCATAAAGTAATCTCATTGTTACTGGAAATAATTTATGAGACATACAGGCAGCGTGTACAAGGGGGTATAATTTGATCAATTATATGACAAAAATAATTATGTTATCTTACATCAAGAATATCGTTCCCCCAACTTTCTTACCACAAAGCGCATAAAACACCTATACAAAATATAGGACTGCCTGATACCAGAAGACCTGGCTACAACTTTTTATCATTTTGCAAACATTTGCAAAGCATATCAAATAGGCCTTCAAGTGCATGATAATTAAATTATCTTCTAAGATTGTATTATACCAATATCATGCATGTGATAAGCATAGATAATTAATTATTCACAGGCTACCTTTTCTAATCAGGTCAAAACACATACAGATACCAGGCAATCATTCTTATGCCAATGAGAGTTTTTCACTACAACTCATTTATTTTAAACCACAGATAGGCCTATCATTAATCACAAATCATTGAAGATAAAAAACTTTTTTCAAAAGAGTATATTTCACAAACACTATCAATTAGACCAAACCGAAGAGAGTTTGAAACATTCTGATGCATCCAGCCAATCAAACCTATACCATACCTTAAACATAAATTTGAATAAAAAACCCAACCATACTGAGACTGAGTATCAAACCATTTCACACATTTAGTACCAATCTCCCAACATCCCATAAGAATCCCCAATAAATGTCCCCATAACTCATCAGCTTCACCTGTATAACTGAATCCAGGTACCCAGTAAATAAAACATATTAGTACCGGAGTCTCACCTAAAGTACAATAACAGGTAACTCATGAGTTCCAGCTCTACAACAACAATAGTACCCAGAAAACAAGAACATACATGAACAATTACCTATTAAAATCAACAAGCAGGTGATGTTTATGTGTATTTAATAGTTTAAGAATGGCCATTAATTATTATGAGAAAACTGAAATAACAGACTTTGGTTCATGCAGACACAGTCTATTAATTAAATACACATAAAATATATATACCGGTTATATATATATAGGATGTAACGAAATATGATCATGTTTATTACGTCATATCAACCACAAAAATCATAGATGAAGAAATGATACTGACATCACATAACCACACATTTGATAAACCAGATAATGAATTTGAATCAATTACGAAAAATATGGTAGAAAAATAATTAAGAGCCATTTATATTCAAATTTATTTGTACACACTCCAAAACTTGAGGTGGACCGCAGACAACTCTTTTTTATACACATTGATAATACACCCGTCTATAAAATCACCGTTTATTATAATTATGCAAATAAGGTTTCAAAATTGAAAAACAAGTCCAAACTATTGGAATAAAATTAACAAAAATATGCAAAAATATTCAACTCAATGACAACGTTAAATTACAACCTGTGTAATATACAGTTAACATTGGTTATATCATATTGTTTCTCAATAAATAGCAAAATGAAATTTTGAATCAAAAACTAGTCAAAATGAAACTACCTCATACAATTTGTGTTGTGTGCAGTGTGTGTGTGTGTATTGTTATTGCTATATTTCACAATAAAACAGCCACTGAATCTTTAACTCAAGGTGAATTTTAAGAGACCTCACAAAAATTATGAACGAAAAAAAGCATGTAAAAGTTACATGCACATGTTGTTTCAGCCGACATACATTTAAGCCTTGACATACTAGGTCACCCTGAATATCTGCCATCAGCGCACATGCATGCATGCCAGCAAAACATACAAAATGAGACCAACAAAACCTATTACGGTTGACATTTTCGTATGGCACCTGACATTGTACCATGTGACATATATCACTATGACAGCATCATCCCCATAAACATAAATTCACTTGTCCTAAAAAAAACATCCTAACACAGCCTTAAGTAACCTCACTCACATCTAACCATTAAACAACATGGCGGTTCTCATTTATTCCATTAATTGTAGTAAACTCATTACCAAACTTACAACTTACATGTACAAATACTTGGTTAATTGTCTCCCCATTTCATAACAGGATTCGCTCCCTTGGGTAACTGATATCTATATAGGTGCAGAAAGAAATGTTTCGAGAGACACAGAGGAAGAACTCACTGTGTAGAATATGACGAACAAGGCCATTTTTAAACATGTTTACGAGTGTAGCTTCTTAGACATATCATGTACAAGCAGCCAGTATCCATCCATGCACTTTCACAAATTTGGGCTTTTAAAAATTTAGTTACAGTTGACCTTTAACTTTAAATTAGTATCTAAAGGTTACAGACCAGCAAATTTTCTACCATAACCAACCAATCGAACACTTCCCTTCATGTCACATGTATCACAGGAGAAAAATGACAATTGCAACTCTTTTTTGACCAAAAAAGACAAAGCCAAAAGTCTACAGGCTCTGCCAGCATGTTGTCATGTGCCTTTTATTTTGAATTATTCCAAACAAGTGAAGCAGTCAAAGTGGAGGTATCTGTTGTGTCACATTATGACATTACATTCATATCAACGTCATCATAAGCTTACAATTACATACTATTTCAAGCTATAAAGTCAAGATTGTATGAATTCGGTCATCTAATTTTACGCTACCATGTGAAATTTAATCCATATGGACAATATGAAATATGGTAACGCTAATTATTTATTCATGACTAGAATAAATGAACTTGCAGGCAGGGCGTTTGTTAACAGTAACATACACTAAATCAGAGTCGTTTAGACTCAATGACAACCAAATATCTCCGGCACAACCTTTGGGCTTGATTCTTGTCATATAATAAGGACGGCAACATTATACGGTAGACACTGGTACAGACCATCAATTTCAATCCATTATCCAAACAGAAAACCCTGCTATGAAAGGTAAGACAGGCTATACTTCATCTGTTGATCAGATATGAAATAATAAGACGATCACAATAACTCAACGCAATAGGAGAAAAATCATGACAAATCTGTATAAAAACCCTCTCTGAGAAATCATCTTGTCTGCATGCATGATACTTTCAATTTTGGTGCAAAAAATTACCCAATATTTCATTCATTGTGTTTGAGTGATTTAAATAAAGCGGCCATTGAATGAAGCTTGAGTCTTCATTCACTATGCATTATTCCAATGGAGCCAGTGCAGGGAGATCAGTTTTGCAAACAAGAAATGTGAACATTTCATAAAGACAAGGTGCATAACTCTACCGACACTAAGAAATACTAAAACCACAGGTGCACACCTCAATATGCCAGTCAACATTTGCACAAAGCTTTATGAGCATAGTTAATGTACAATTGTAGATATGCCTAATATAACCTCACTCCTGCCTAAATTCAACTCAGAGACAAGTAACTTCTTCCTAACATTTTACCCTAAGGAGCACAACCCAGTATGGGAGAGAAAATGTTGCAGGATGCAATTTCGGACACAAATTTGGGCTAACAAGCAAGGGACTTTACTTACTGAGCAGCTGTCTGTATAAGTACTGGTGCTCCACCTCGAGGTGCGATAGCCGTGTCCATCAATGGATGCTCCCTGATGAACCTCAATGTATTATCTGGCAAGGTTTTACTGTCATTCACACATTGTTGAGCAGGATGAGGTGTGGGCGTCTGATCTACTGGGTAACTTAACCAATTGTGCTGTGCTGTTAGCTGACCCTTAAATGGCCCTTCAAACGCTTTGTGAACGTCATCCAACGAGTAAGCACAAACAGCTGAGCCTTGGATACTGTTGTCAGGGGTGTTAAATACTCCGTAAAACATCTGAGTTCGATTACGATTATCTCTAGTTGGCATGTAATTTCCCGGACTAAAGCTTGATGTGGCTTCTGAAATGGGCAAAAAATATTCTTTCTCTCAATTGTTGACATTTTTCTCCGTGGGAACAAACGACGAAAGTATGATCGAGGAATGAGTGATATTCTTTTGGCAGCCATCATTGCAGACTATGTCATATAAATAATCTCTTAATGCCTACAACATCAATGATTCATATCCATCTATTTAATAGAACAATACTGGTAGGTAATTGTAAACAATAAATGTAATACACCGGTTTACAGAAACATATAAAATATGAACCCTGTCTGATGATGTACTGACAGTTAACACAGTTTAGGTACACTAGTCTGTTCACCAGATCAACTCCCCCTCCCAGCAAGCTAGTACAATGCCGATGGAAGATCAATGTCATATATGGAAAAACCAAGTTTGACTCTTGAATTGCCATTGGTTATTTTATTAGTCAATAGCAGAATAGCAGGTTAGAAATGGCCGATATTTTACTAGTATTCAAAATGCTTATGTCCACTAGATGCACTAGATATGAATAAAATTTTGTTGAACAAGACTGCGTTCAATAAACGCTTATGCCCCCGTGGAAGCCATGTCCATAAAAAGCTAAGTCAATCAGGGGCCATTATTCAGTTAAAATGTTTGATAGTGTTACATGACTTTGAACTATAAGGGGCTTATGATGGTAAACGAATAATGCCACATTTGAAAGCAGTGCCTTGATCGACTTTATGTGTGATCTGGTGATACAGATGTTATGGTTCTTTGTCACTGCACTTCTCCAAGTTGCCATCTATTCATATACCAAGTTTCAAGTCAATATCTTAAACACTTTTGAAGATACACTCCTGTCAAAATTTGATTCTGAAAATACTAAAGGGGAGATATTTCAAAATTTAAGACAGACAGAGTTATGGTTCTTGGTCATTGCACTTCTCCAAGTTGCCATCTATTTATATTCCAAGTTTCAAGTCAATATGTTTAATAATTTTGAAGATATACTTAGAGCAAAATTTGACTATAAAAAAACACTAAAGGGGAGATAATTCAAAATTTAAGACAGACAGAGTTATAGTTCTTTGTCAATGCACTTCTCCAAGTTGCCATCTATTTATATTTCAAGTTTAAAGTCAATACGTTAAATAGTTTTGAAGATACGCTCCTGTCAAAATTTGATTCTGAAAATACTTAAGGGGAGATAATTCAAAATTTAAGACAGACAGAGTTATGGTTCTTGGTCATTGCACTTCTCCAAATTGCCATCTATTTATATTCCAAGTTTCAAGTCAATATGTTTAATAGTTTTGAAGATATACTCAGAGCAAAATTTGACTATAAAAAAACACTAAAGGGGAGATAATTCAAAATTTAAGACAGACAGAGTTATGGTTCTTTGTCAATGCACTTTTCCAAGTTGCCATCTATTTATATTTCAAGTTTCAAGTCAATACGTTAAATAGTTTTGAAGATACGCTCCTGTCAAAATTTGATTCTGAAAATACTTAAGGGGAGATAATTCAAAATTTAAGACAGACAGAGTTATGGTTCTGGGTCATTGCACTTCTCCAAGTTGCCATCTATTTATATTCCAAGTTTCAAGTCAATATGTTTAATAGTTTTGAAGATATACTCAGAGCAAAATTTGACTATAAAAAAAACACTAAAGGGGAGATAATTCAAAATTTAAGACAGACAGAGTTATGGTTCTTTGTCAATGCACTTCTCCAAGTTGCCATCTATTTATATTTTAAGTTTCAAGTCAATACGTTAAATAGTTTTGAAGATACGCTCCTGTCAAAATTTGATTCTGAAAATACTTAAGGGGAGATAATTCAAAATTTAAGACAGACAGAGTTATGGTTCTTGGTCATTGCACTTCTCCAAGTTGCCATCTATTTATATTCCAAGTTTCAAGTCAATATGTTTAATAGTTTTGAAGATATACTCAGAGCAAAATTTGACTATAAAAAAACACTAAAGGGGAGATAATTCAAAATTTAAGACAGACAGAGTTATGGTTCTTTGTCAATGCACTTCTCCAAGTTGCCATCTATTTATATTTCAAGTTTCAAGTCAATACGTTAAAGATACGCTCCAGACAAAATTTTATTGTAAAAATACTAAAGGGGAGATAAGTCTAAGTCCAAAATTAGGTCAAGGTGAAGGTCAAAATGGAGTCGGGTGATACAGGCGTGTGGAGAGTGGTCATATACAACATCCATGCAAGTATGAAAGCTTTGTAACAAGCCATTTTAATGCTAGAAGAAACGGTCAATTTGGGTTAACCAAGAATTTTACCTTTCAATAAATCTAAGTCCAAAATTAGGTCAAGGTGAAGGTCAAAATGGAGTCAGGTGATACAGGCGCGTGGAGAGTGGTCATATACAACATCCATGCAAGTTTGAAAACTTTGTAGCAAGCCATTTTAATGCTAGACGAAACGGTCAATTTGGGTTAACCTGGCCGGATGGACGGACGAACGGACGGAAGGACGGACGGACGGACGGACGGACAGGTGAATTACTATATGCCTCCCGATCTATCGATACGGGGGCATAACAACAACATGAGCAGTGACAGTAGGGGACATAAGCCCTGAAGTATGATGTTGCAAGTTACAAGTACATTCCAAGGGTCAAATCTTCTAGCTTCCCATCAAATCTCATTTTTGTAGCATAGTGTAAGTAAATTGCTTATTGAAAATTTATATGAAAAAATTATGTTCAAACTGACTTTGTGTCAAATCCGGAAGAAGGAAAACATCATGTCAAGTATACAATAAGAGAATAAAAACAAACTTACGGAGTTCATTAAATGGGAATGGTATGTCACCAGGTAAGGAACAGTTTAACCTGGCCTTGAAGAATGATGTCCAGACACCTTCCTCATACTGACCACCTTGGTCTGTCTTACAAATCCTGGCTACTCGAGAAAATGTTGCCTGAAAAAATAAGAAGAAGGTTTAAAAGTTTTAACCATATAAAACTGGGAGTTGTTTTAAACAGTGTTTTGAAATCTGGTCCCTTTTCAATGTTTTTAAGTCCCACTGGTCAAGACTATTTGAGCCTACGGAGACTTATACACAATGAGTCATAAATTATCCTGATGCAGGGCTAACCAGCCGGCACACAAGGTTGTTATCTCTATATAAAAAATATAATGAGATACAATCTTGTGGCACCAAAGGAATGCAGCATGAGTTACCTGGCATAGCACTATATGCTGAGCATCAAGCTAAAGAGCTTTATAAAACCTGGTTCTAAAACAACAAAGTGCAGGTAACTCAAAAAGTTAAATTAAAATCAGCTTAATTATCAAATCAAAATATTATTGAAGATAAAGCGCATCTTTGAAGTGAACACAAAATTAATCAAATTATAAAGATGTCTGGCGTAGGTGCAGTATTATTTGTCCAAAAATAACAAGAACTTAATCAGATCCAATTTCCAATATAGATAAAGTTGGTAATCTGATTTTTGTTTCGGATTTTTTTAAGAAGGTTATCTGATGCGACCTGTCTGCCACCAGTATTAAATGTTACCTTGATGGATTCAAGCTTGTATAATAATTACAAACCTGTTTAACTAAATAATCATCTATATTCAGGGTTATCTAATTGATGATTTGGAACGGTTTTCATCATAAAAACCAGTTTTTCTAATTCAAAATAATTGTTTCAATATGTAGACGATTTTCTTATAATAGCATGAGTATCTTTTATAGACTGTTACCATAGAATCACATATGCTTGTGAAGAAAATATTTTGTTCATCTTTTAATCATAAAGTAGTTTATGATTATAAATGTTTAAAGTCTGTTCAAAGTTAAATGATGACGGCTTTGAATATAACCTCATCCATCAGATAGACTATGTTTATATAGGTTTATCTGGATGTATTTAACCAAGTAAGATGATAGACGACACTATTCTTTTGAATGGGATCGTTCCCTTATTAGTATTACTTATTGAATCAACAGTGAAAGCTTAGTTCTCCAGTTAATTGCCATTGTTTTTTAAATTATTCTTTGTTTGCATATTTATTGAACTGGCTAACACAGCAAAAGTTTAACACTTGCAAGAATACCCGACTTTACAGTATATTGAAATGAAAAATGCCTATCAGAGCTAGCAATCTGTTTCACTTCCATCTTTCACTGTCAAAGATTAGCATAGCTTGATTTTTATATCCTAATTGATACTAAAATGCTTATCAGAGATAAGACATAGGAGATAGAAGAGTGTTGTGTTAGAATAAGATATGTACCCATGGTGTAATCAAAGTCTTGTGAGACATCTTGAAATTTGATTTTGAAATTTAAAACAACAGACCCATTGTGCAGAAGATTGATATTGGAAATGCGGGAAATTTTAATGAAATGCAGGAGATTTTCTGTTCATGAACTATTGATTTAATCATGGGATTTAAAAAAAATCATTCTAAGTCTTTGAACTAAAAAAATCCAGGACAGATAACTCTTGTAGGTTTTCAATAATTCCAATTACATCCCTTGAATGTTTTTGACCTAGTTACTAAAAACATGAAACATTTTTTGCACATGTGTAGCCCTACATATCAAATGATGACTTTAATGGCGTGGTAAAAAAATGATAACACTCTTAATAGGGAAGGTATTAAAATGTAACTTAAAACACTCCTCAAAATAATATAGGACAAAAACATATCTGGTCTATCACATGATTATGAAATGAGAACGACCATCCTATATTCCTATATTACAAAGTTGAATATATTATAAGTACCACATTTTATGTAATTTTTACGTAGTGATGCATTTTTACATTAATTATACATAATATGACTACCATAATGTCATTTGAAAAATGATCATAACTTTATCTTGAAGCATATTAATGGAAAATATATTTAAATAGACACTCAACTATTCAAATTACACTCATTTGTATTACTCACAAATATTCTTAAAAACAGGACAATTGTCTTTTTATCCCATATAAAAAACACATCAAGATATTACTGCATAACAAGAAGAGTACGGTCAGTATAATGTAAAAAAATAGGTTTCATTTCATATCATCTTGACATGAACTGACAATTGTAAGAATAAATAGATTTCAATGTATCATTAAAAAATCCTGCTAATAGATTTTACTTAAGGATCAAAAGAGCAGTTTTAATTCAATGCCTTTCAGACCCCCCCAGAATGCACACAAGTGTTCATGGTACACCCCCCCCCACACACACACACTCACTTTAGAATGCAAACAAGTGTCCATGATAATACAAGAACCAGGATTCACTAGCAAGTTCTAAAGTACCACTTTTAATATTGATGTTCGAGTCCTGAGACTATCTGAGAGGATGTTGGGTTACAACTAAGTATTTTCTATTTTCATACAAATAACACTACACCAATACCCTGGTATATATCTGAACAGATTTCAGTGTTACTTTCACTATACATAGATAATTGACGATAATTGACGATTTGTAGGAATGTAATCGGTTCACACGAGACAAGACAAGTGGACGATGAGCTGTACTATATACTAACCTTTCCACAGTTGATATTTTCAACAGCATTTTCTCTCATAAAGATGTAAATCATATCATCCATTTCTATTGAACTGACAAAGTGAGGCTCTGAAAAAAATGCAAAATCATTGTATTTTAAATCTAATCTTTAAACGAGTATAAAATTTGACCAGATCTAAAGTGGCTATTATGTTTTTATTGGCAAACATATTAACAGATGGTGTTTACTATAACATGTACATGGTTACCATATTATTCGCTCTAGTGAAAACCAATCCAGCAAAGAGCGTACTGTATATATTTTTGGTGGTATTGTTACTAACTGCGCAGTAAGATATTTAATGTGCAAAAAAATGCTAAAAGAGGGGCGGTAACAAACTGCTGAAATTTCAGACTATCAATTATAAAGATACAGTAAATTAATTGTATTTTGAGAACAGTTTTTTTGTTAGCCCATTGTGTATCTGAGCCATGCGAACAACATGACACCATATGCAAATCTCGGATTTTACCTAATAACCTTCTACGTAGATCCATTACCAGAGTGATACTGAGGTTTGCAAGTTAACAGACGCCCCTTGTATCAAGGTAGTTTTCAACATAAAAAGTGTCTGCTCTAATTTCTTGACATGACACTTAAGACACTGAGCAATAAAAATCTTAAAGTGTCATAAAGCTGCAGTTGCATTATCTCATGTGGAATATCAATTTTTTTATCTTGATTACGGGTGTACACTGGTACTTGAACTGTGAGATTGTATGTTTATGTTTATTTGGGTTTGACACCATTTCTCAGTTATATTGGCGAAAGTTACGAGAAATTCACCAAACCAGTCAGTATTCCTAAACAGTACTACCTTACTTTCCACAAGGAAGCAACAGTAATTTCTCCACTTGTTGTTGTCAAATTTTCTGGACCAGAGAGCCGAGGATCATAAGATTATGTGAAAACTATATCTGTAACCATGACCCCAAAATGATTTTGATTTTTGAGAACAACAACTTAATATTAGTCAAACTCATGTATGCCCCTATTTTTAGTATATTTTCGATCCTATTTATGAACAGGACATAGTCAGAAGTCTGGTGTGTTTATCAGAAACCTGGTGGTGCAATTTGTTTACCAGGATGTAAAAACAGGATGTTTTACAAGGAACAGATTGAAATATGATCAACATGTAAACAATTTTTTAATAAATAGTTCATGTTGAAAAGGTTATTTCATAGATTTGCATGAAAATTATTTACCACTAATATAATATGCTAGGTACTTATATTGACTCTTCACTTCCAAGAAAATAATTCAGTTGCTTATGATTGAGTGGTCAGAATCGAGCACTGGCCAATTAGCATTACTGGTAAATGTAACTGAAATATTGTATTTTTAATTTAAATACGATCTTATCTTTCTTGTATTACATCCTATACTAACTCTTTACTCCATACACCCTTAATGATTTTTTTCTATATATCTCCATACATGCTATACACACACTCTGTACAAATGTAATTCCAGAGGAGAGTATGGACATTATTGACGAAGTTATGGAGTAGAGGGTTAATATTGATTTCACTCAAACTTACCACTTAACATATTAGAGTCATGCTGCGCTGTTCGTAGAATGATCTGATTTTCACTCATCATGATAAGAGGGTCCCTACCCAGAAAGTCTGCCACTGTTGCCGAGTACAACTTTCCACCTGAAATTAGACAATCATATTACATGAATACAAAAGTAAAACACCCAATCAAAAAGAATCAAGTAAGGAGGCTTGGTGGTTGAGTGTGTCATGCTAGTGAATACAGGAATCGCACATGGGACCTTCCTATCACAGAAGTCTGAACAGTTCATTGTCTCGTTCCACTAAGTATTTAGATCACTCGCTAATCTTGTAGAAAATAACAGATGACCAAAACAGTCAAGACTGTCTCAGTTGAACGCAAACAAAAACAGAATCAGTTAAAGAAGATATAAATCACACATGTATGTATCATACTTCAAATTCAATGGCATTACTTTTACACAAGTCTGGTTTCAACAGGTTTCCAGATTCACACAGGTTACAGCGGTTGCATTACAAACAGTTTCTGTTCAAAGAAAATTGAGCAGTTTTCACCAAGAATCATCATAAAATACAGCAGGAATGTGAAATTGTTGCACATTCTGTCAATATTACTGCATGCACTCATCAGCAGCTCACACACCTCGTTCATTATTTACGCTACAGAAGCATGAAACAATTGAATACCGAAAAGCACTGATTTTTGTTGGCATAAAATTTTGAGATTAATGATTTGTAAAATTCCGTTATTTTAGGGTGGTAAATTTGTGGATTGCAAAAATTGAAAGGATGATACCTTGTTCTGGAATTAAGGGGGAGGGGGATTAATGCAGAGTTCAAACAGAAAAACATTAAACAATACTGTTATCACAGTTTCAGACAATGATGTATATTTTAATTCTACTCATGTTAATATTACACTTACTGCCAGAATTATCATGTTTAAAGTTATTACACACACATGACAAACCTTATTTATGATTAAAATGATAGTAAAATATACATGTTTAGGTGCGGAGCTGAGATTGTTTGTGTACATGTGTGGAAATAAGACAATCCTCAGCTTCCTATTGTTTATATCAGATAGACCTTCCTTCAGTTTCCCTTTCCACTCCTTACTGTCTGATCAACATCACAAGACCCCACTACGACAAACACTCGATCATCACTAACACAACACTTGAGATATCTTCAATAAATTTATCAATAAATAAAATCAAATAGGAAACAAATATCATCCCTTTGGCCAACCGGTGATGTATCTCTCTCTCTCTATATAGTAAGGATTTTCAATAATTTGTTCAAGGAAATGAACCATTAAAATCTAATAAAGATATCAAAGTGTTGCACTGAAGTCCAGTCCAGTCCGTTGATTGATTAAATAGTGGAGCATGAGACCCTATCCATTGACAGATTCAATCAAAATTTCATTCCATTCATACTCCAGACAACTGACCCCTATTACCCTAGCTCCCTAAAAGTGTTTGGATAAGAAGTGGCCCCTATCATTCATTCTGAAAATGGAGAAGTTAGGCATAGGGAAAATTTAAACAAACCCCTGTCATACATACAATAGTCCCGAGACACCCTGTCTAACCAATAAATGACTGCCACTTCACTTATATAAAGATTTACAGCGAGCAAATAATGTAAACTTTCGAACAATCTTTGAAGTTAAATCATCCAAAAACAGACTGAAAGCCTTAAAATTATTGGTATAAATAAACCTATCATCAGATATGTCTTATGATTTGTTTTGACTGTGGTAAAACTGTCGCCAATGATATGACACAGTGTCCCTTAATTTCTCAACCTTAATGCGTTTAACTTGAATTATTACCAAAAAGAATTAAGTTAAAAATGAAGATAATGTATTTAAGCATGATATATGAGGGGTAAAACATCATCTACTTAATCATTAAATATAATACAAGAAATCTTAACAGCAAAAACGATTATATTAACCTAAAAAAATAACATTATTTCATGGACGAAATCCGAAATCTTCAAAATATGGTGACCCAAATATTATATAAAGTTCAGTGTGCCCGTTAACGTCAATAAACAATGTTAAAATCCTTTTGAGAAACTTTCAACCCCCAAAAACCAATGACAGAATTTCGACTATAAATCAAATGAAATCTCAATAAAAAGGCATGAAGACAAAACATGAAGTTATAAATTGTATTTCATACATGCAAATTGCAAGACACAGCGTTGCTAGAAGTGACTGTAATGCAAAAAGAATAATTTAGTATTAAAGTGTCATATTTTACGACAATATTTTCTTAAAATTAATATGGATGCTGTGGGATACAATAAACCCAAGTATCAGAGACCCTCACAAAAGTAAATATGTGAATAAATCTGACCGCCATAGATTTAATATGGAGCCTACAGTTAAAAGTGCTGCGAGCCATGGCTCAATACTCGGCTCAATACTCGTGTTCGATCTATACTTCGATGGCTTAGAATTAGAAGGTTGTTAGTGCCACTTACGACCTTTTAAGATTCATACATATTTAGAATAAGCATCACAAGGCGCTTCTTATGAGCCCATTTTCATAAAAATCTGAACTTGTCATGTTGATAAAAATGAAGTTGTAAAATTTTGTTTTAACATAAGTAAAGAGTAAATGTCAGACAGTTTTGCCGTGTTTTCTCAAAATATCGATTTGGTAGTTACGACCTTCTAATTCTAAGCCATTGACTTGTATGTTTCATAATACAAACATATTCAAAGCAATAAGTCAGTTGATTTATTTCGGACCATTTTTTCAACATCAATTTTAGCCATCAAGTATTATAATCATAATATTTTTATAATCATATCTGTAAATGACAAGAACAATTATAAGTTAGGGAAATATTGCCCTGGGAAAGTGACCACATCCGGTGTTTAGAGAAAGAATAGGTCATAGATAGTAAGTAGATCTGTCACAGTAGATGGCTTCCTCGGATGATCTATTAGTACCGGGAGAAATGTCGGTATATCACCAAAATAGCTCCTAAATAAACCAGGTTTCTAGATTCCCATGGCCTATTAATCGCCACATTAGTGATCTCTACTATAAGGTCACATTAATCAACCATATTATATAGTATCCAGATGAGTAACTGAACAAAATATTTATGATAATATACCTAAAGTAAGAGAACCAACACATTGGTGAGCAAAGATTCTGATGGTGTGAAAAATGCAGACCAGTCTTAAACTAACAATTCTGATTGGATGCTCTTCCACAAAGTAATAAAACTGACCAATGAAATGGATTCAATTGCAGACTGGTCTGACTTACTTAACATTCAAATGTTTCATGCCTGGGTTTACAATTTTTATGTTCTTTTTATACCTAGGCTGCATTCACAATTGGAAACTAAGTAGAATATAGAGAATTCTTGCTGCAATCTATGAAATGGCAAATGCGATGGCATATGCTGAATTGTCACATTATTAACAGTTATCGAGGACTGGACATAATCAAATAAGGACTGGACATTATAGTAAGATGAAAGTGTATGATATCTCGATCTATGATAAACCATTTATACAACATTAGGCAAATCTGAGCTGCCAGTTAATGATCTAAGACATTAATTACCATTTATGGTAACAAAGATCTGTCATCAAATAGGTTTTATATGAATCCTATCACAAACTAGTATACTGAATGCCTATAATGATCAGTATTTATTGAATATGATCAGGACATCCTATGAATCAATGTATGAAATTAATACTTCAATACCATGATCTACAAAACATAGTCTAGTGGATTATTACACTGACATTAAAAGCGTTAGAAGATACTAGAAAATCGGAAGGAAAGGCAGCACTCAACTTAACCAGCCGAGCACTATAAAAACATAAAAACTTTGTCTGACAATTTAAGCTAGCAGAAAATATGAGAAAGCAAAGCTTTAAGATCAAAGATCATTTCTTTATCATTTATTGGGTTAATAAAAATGCTGAAATAGTTACTAAGCCATAAACAAATAGAAAATGGCAGATATACATTAATATATTCAGATATATTATAGATAAATATCATAAGTTACAGATACTGGACTATCAATGAAATGATCTGTGAGAAGAAAGTTAACACCCATATTCACAGTTCAAATCCACATGCTGGTACCTATTTCGGGCATCTACTGTATACAAGTGCATTATTTTATCATGGTCGCTGAACCTGTTAGAGATTTCTGATGTGTTTGAGGCATCAAAGTTCTATTGTATATATGATCACTGATACTAAGTTTTGATAGATATAAATCTGCAGGAGCTGGTATCTTGAAGACAAGAGGGTTTAAATCCCTATCCATCATTCTCTAAACAGACCAGCTTGTCACTCTCACAACAATCAAAGGGATAAATGTCTCTCTAGGGGGCGCCACTAACCATCTCATCTACAAAACTTCTCTCCCTTGTCTTAGTGTTAAATTATCTCCCTTAGGATCAGACTGGTCATCAATCATGACTAGCCCACTTCTCTAATACTCCAATACAGGAAAATCAAAACAATCATGACATTACATACAGCTGACAAAAGCTCTCTAAAATCACTGTTATGACCTGGCACCTTGAAACAACTGAAATGTCTATCCTCAACAATTTAACGTGCCAAACTTTAGCAATCATGCCAATAACAAACTGCTCCATTCATTTCAGCAGTTTTTTTCCAACTGTGTCTTTGAGGCCTTCTAAGGCTCCCTGTCAGATTGGCCAATGACATTTGACTAAAAGGAAGAAGATTTCATGACAAGGTACCCACTTTAGTTAAGGAGGCAATTGTAACAGTTTGGTCAAGCATAGTTTTCCCTGCATGTGAGCCTTTGGAGGAAATCCTTGTTGCTTTCTGTCTGACCAAAAGACTTAAACATGTGTCAATCACCAACGCCAAAGGCACAACAAAAATCATGATACTATAGATATTGTAAAGCATTATATACTTGTAGCACTTTCTCTCACAGCTTTTGTGTTTACCATTGTTCAAGCACTGCAAACATTCAATTAAATGATAGCACCCATGACGGCTTCCTGCTAACTTTATCAAGCATAATATAGAGTACATCAGAGTAACAGTAGTAAGGTGTGACAGCTTGTTAGATATACGTAATTATGCTACATGCTGTTACGTCTAGCAACTCTAGATACCATATTTGGTAAGACTGGCTCAACATGTCGTAATACTGGTCAATAACTATTTACATAATCTTTTCATAACCATTTCTCAACAACGTTTCAAACAAGGTTTCACATTCTGATCAATGCAATAATTTGCCTGTTTGTCAAGAAATGACAAAATCATCTCTGGAGAGAACCCTCTGACTCGAAACATAATTGCCTCTTGAATTTCCTCGCACAATGAATACAAAATAAATAGAATATTAATCCCAGAGCTTTTCGTTCAAAATCGGAAACCAACATGGCAGTACAGCAAGTGTAGTTGTCAATTCTACTTTGGGTTATTAGGAAATACTGTTGTTGTTATTAAGCTTTATTTGAGTATATCTATTATTATCATTTTGTTTTCTGAATCTTTTATACCTCTCAAGTGACATATAAAAAGTTCCACAAACACTAACCAGAAACAGCAAGACACCAAATATTGCTGTATAAGATTGTAGGACAGATATATGATACTGACAATGAACGTATCTCACAGATAGGTCTCATTGCAATATAAACAATTCTGATATCCATATTTCCATACTTACTAATTTCAAAGGACTATGTTATGGCCTGCAATTCCACTCAGAACCAGTAACTTGTCACCAAAGGACCAAGATGCAGCCTCTAATTAGGCTGGGAACAAACAAATTGGCCATGTTGTGGCCTTAGATCAGGGTCTGAACCATTGACCTAAAATCGTTGTTCTAAAGACCGATACTTATTAAATACTGAGTCGGGCATCATTTGACATAGAAAATATTAAAACTGCATACAGGCCCAATAAATCACGTTTTAAGGGACATTTTATTTTACAGATAGAAGCACAGTCTACAAGACTGGCTGCATGTAAAGGTTAAGTTTGACATAGACAAACATTTTGTTACAGCTGGGTCATCAAGTTGTAAATAAAATTTGTCATATTTGTACATAAAGTGAACATTAATTTCATGTACAACCATCAGAGTGCAAGTAACAAAGAGCTTCAACTAATTGCATCTTCAGACATAAAACAAGTGCATGTATGTATTGTAGTATTGTAGCAACAATCCAGGTTTTGTGTTCAATTAGAATAGACACTAAAAGGGAATTTAAACATAAAAGACTAACATGCCTTCCTCTGACAACTAATTAATGTTAATGAATTGCCTTAATTAAGAAAATGACTATAAACAATTGCAGATAATGCTACAACTGGCAGACTGAATTAACAGAGTGCATGCAATGTATACATCAGCGGTCACAAAACCATTAACAGTCGTAATGTATTTACAACCTTACAGAAACAACAATTAAAACAAAAAAAATTGAAAACTTTTTAATACTGACATTTTATTGTGGCTTATGACATAATGGTTTAGAAGGAGAATACACACTTCTTTCGTAATGAAGCCATGACAATGATGACATCACATGACATATCACATGACATCACATGACATCACATGACATCACATGACATATCACATGACATCACATGACATCACATGACATCACATGACATATCACATGACATATCACATGACATATCACATGACATATCACATGACATATCACATGACATCACATGACATCACATGACATCACATGACATCACATGACATGTGTTTGTGTAACCTGAGATATCATATAAGAATGACATCGTATGACAGACACCATATACGATACATCATGTATACCAGGTAACAATGACAACAGATATCACACCTCCCGACATGTACAACCCTGGCCATTGTACGTATGTCTGAGAAAATTGTCACTTTTTTCACGAATATGCTGATGTTTTAGCATGGTCATTGGATGTACGTCAGAGCATTGGAAAAATTATTGTCACCTTTTAAGCGTTAATATGTAAGTGGGTGAAAAACTATGGAAGTTTCCTTAAAACTGGCCATTTTACGTAGGTCGGCTAGAATGGTTAAGACATTGTCACCTTGTTGTTAAAAATATGCACAGGGGAAGTTTCAGACAAGTCATTTTTGGGGTGATTTTATGAAATACCATGTGTGGTCATTGAGGAAGTCATCTTGGGAAAAATGAACAGTATTTAAGTTTAATTTCTGTTTGGTGGTTTATTCTTATTATGGACATTGTTGAGGAATGCATACGGATAGTCTTTAAGCGCTACTTAGAATTTAGATGGTTGATTTTGCAAATTCAATTTATAAGATGTTATTTTCAATAGCACTTAAAGTGACTTTGCCATAAACTGGAAAAACAATGTTAAATAAATTAGTTTTATCTAAACAGCTTATAACAGGCTGAAAATTCTATTATGTCAGTGATGAAGAATGAGATGTAAGACAATTGGCGCTTAAAAACCATTTTGATTTTTTCTTGCATATTTTCGATGGTGGGAAACACAGACATAGGTACACATAAGCCATCAGTAGACAAAGTGAATACCTTGCCAGGTGATCTTTGAAACAAAGTTTCCTGATAATTGGAGAAGTTCACCAATAATGTGCTGTGAATTGTATTCTATAGCCAAGAAACAAATTAAGCATGCAACATGGCATCCTCAGTGTCAACATTGATGATCGAAGCTGCAGCCGAGAGAACATTATGTTCATCATTGTGAAACGCATTAAGCTTCATGAACTGCGTAACATTACAGGAATACAGGCGAAACATCGGCTATAAGTCATGCACAATAAACGTATCAGACATCAGATGGTGAAATAAGCATCTGAAGCATGCAATATATGTACGAAATATTGGAAAGGGCGAAGAATTACGTTGTTTGACTAGACTCTATGTATCATTATAAGATATTTGTATCGGTCATGAAGTGCAGGGGAATGCGGTCGTATGACTGATGTTTTCTATATGAACTGATGTTTTCTCCATCTCAAATACAGTGCAAATCTATTTCTTTCAATCTTTCAAATTCACCCTACAGCTACTCATTAAACTCACAAGGTATTTAATGTTGTACAAAACAGATATAATGGTATTAATTGTCGTCTTATAATTAACTGCCTGACTGAATTTCTGCATTTCTGCGGGTTAATAATGCATTTAATAGCACATTGAAATAAAGATACATTGTTGAATGAATGCACTGAAAACAGCACTGTTTAAATATTATGACCTTTTTTCAAACAAACAAAAATTTAACACCAAACCAGAAAATGAGCTAGATATACATTTGCGTTAAAAATGTACAACAGTTTCCCACCCAATTGACGGAATTTCAATTTCAATTTTGATGCCTGACTCTTGAAAAGTTTAAATAAAGAGTCAAATTGACTTTACTTATATAATCTTCTATTTAAAATTGAGAGTCAGGAGTCATTCTGACGCATAATTTACTTCTGGAGGCTGCTGATGAAAGCCAATAATTCTGTCCCAAAAGTTGATTTACTTCATATCCCCTTTAAGAACATTGTTCATTTCCTACAGTGTATAATGTCATTATACTATAAGCCTAGCGCTGACAATTCACAGGACAAAAAGAATTAGACACAGTAGATAGTTAGCACAACTCAATCAGCCAGGCGAAATCCAATTTTTCTTCATTTGTGTCAGTTTTCCCTACAGCAACTCGACTCTTCAGTGTTAGGAGGTTAGAATGTGAATGAAGGACGCTGACTGTAAGTTCATTAAACATGTCATCAGACACAACTCCAGCTCTTAGTGTGTTGACAGTACATGATTTTGTGAAGCTTGAGGGCAACAGCTAGGGATAGGGAAAAACATCAGTGACAACAGCACACGAGATAATAGGCACCTAGAGATACCATTACACTAGAAACAAGAGAGACGAAACACTCCCAATTATGTCGGAACACTCCCCATTACGACGGAACACTCCCCATTACGACGGAACACTCCCCATTACGACGGAACACATCCCTATTATGACAGAACCAAGAGACGGAATATTGCCCTGTTAAACGACAAAAAGCTACGAAAAAGACTAAGACTCTAGTATAGTGTTCATATATTACATAAATCTATTTTTGGATTTCTGACAGATCAATAATTAACGAAGCGAGGCAGTGAAGATGTGATGACAAAAGCAATTAGAAAAGGTGGAAAAGAAACAATGTTATTTTATTGCCTTCCATTTACATGCAAATCAATGAAACTCACGAGAACAACCAATTTCGAGAACAACCAATCTTGGTCAATGATATTCAACACATTAGTAATAGTAAGACTGTGTAACTAATTGACGACTTCAAGTCAAATTAGTACAACTTCAAACAGTTGCAACACTTTAAGTAATAAAAATAATTTCCTCTCATTTTTGGTACTTTGCTCCATTAATAATTCATGCTCCTAATTTCTTCCTCTTGGGCACCAAAGTGCACTTGCAATAGCCTATAATCATGAGTTTTCATTGACAACAAGATGCATAATTATTATACCATCGTTAACCATTAAGAGGTATATTGACCTTTGTGTACCGGTAATAGTAACATACACATTTAATGGCCAAAGGCAAGAAAGTGTCCAGCTGCCAAACAACACCCAAACGTACAGACACAATTTATTATAGAAAACAAATTAGCCAACAGGCCGCTGGTCAAGGATAATTGATGATGACAATAATGTGCAAGCAATCCTGATTGTTTTACTATTCACTCATGACTTGTTCAGGCAATATAATCAACCGATAGAATCATTATTGAACAATAACTCATAATGAACATATTAATATATTACAACGTGACAAAAGACTGCAGCATAAGGCCGTCAACATTATCTCATTTTATAGGACACCCACAACAATGCAAACCAATTACATGCCACTAATATATTGACATTTATTCCCAGAACACACAACATCAGACACTACTGCTGATTATAAGGATATTGAAACACTGCAATCATGATAGAATTAAACATCGGTCAGATTGAAATCTGGTAATACAATACATTGGTATTCCTAATAGGGTGCTTCAGGGCTGAGAGTACCATGAAATACTTTGAATAGCGGTAAGAATCAATTTTTAGGCCTCGAAGTATCAATAGTCAATGCTGAGAGCTGAGAATTCCCTGATCTCATAAATATTACTAAGAAGCTTCTGGGCTGGAAATTTCATAAAATCCTTTCAAGTATTTTGAAGAACAAGACAAACCCAATTAATTTTCCCTTTCAATATACATAAGAATCAAAAGGCCAACAGCATTGATAGTCAATGATCAGAATTCTCCAATACCAAATGAGTGAATCTTCAAGAAACTTGTGTGGGGAAAATATGTGACTTACCAGAATAGATAGCAGTACTATTATGTTCCGGATCGTGAGGTGATTTTCCCGTTCCAAGCTCTTCATGACTTGATACATACTCGGGAACTTGCACCTGCAATAACAGAAATATTACATCAACATTGAAACAATATTAACAATGACTTCATCTTTGAGTTTTTGGATTGTACAAGAAAATAGACTTATTGTTTCTTTTCCTTCTTGAATTAGATTTCTAAGAAAACTTCAAACTTCTAGTCAGATTATTTTTATAGAATGGGAAATTCTAACGACTGCAGACTTGATTCTAGTGCTAGGCGACATATTCTTAGATTCCTCATCACATCAGATCAGATCTATAACCTAAAACCTGTCAATCCCAGAACAAGCAAGCGTGACACATCAACAAAAATTGTCATATGGTAATCAAAAATGCAAACAGAAACACTAAACAGTGATTTATATACACACACAACACTGCTACGTGTAGAAGAATTTCATTAAAAAAACTCAGGACAAGACAACAAGATTCCAAGAAACCTGACTACTCTGGATGAGATCGTAACCCTTTCATACCATTTCTCTGAGAAATTCTACGGAGATTACTGTATCCTTTCAAGTATTACACACAACTTCATCGAGCAAAACTTGTAGCCAAATATTAAGTGTGTCCTTTTCTGAGAGCTTTAGAATTTTCAATTAACTAATGGTGCAATTTTTTATAATCTGGAATGACCAAATGAAAATTATATTCTTTTGGCATATTTTGACCATTTTCTGCTGCAGCTCGAACTGCACCTGACATTGTCTTTGAATTTTCTCTCATTTTTTATCTGCATCCAATACGCAGCTGCATGCGATACATGAGTGAATACAGTATGCACTGCTTGCTCATAATAGAGAAATGCTTCAACTATGTGATAGACGTTCAATCAATTCTATTAATTCAGAAAACGGAAATCAAATTGGTGAAAATTCTTAAGCACAATTTAGACATGCTGTAATGAAATTTGCCCGAATTTACAGAAATTTTCAAGAAAGAATAGAGCCATCATTAACTCAGACTCTATCGGATACTGGTATTCGGAGTTCTGATTATAAATCGATAGCCGCACGATTTGATGACAATCATTCCAAGTTCATTTCCCGTCGTAGATTAAATGGATGATTTGTCAATGGGGCTCGATTCCTACATAGTTATACACATTATTACTCTAACATAAGCCTCTTTAAGATTTCACTAACTGCCGTCAGACATGGAAAATATCACTGCCAAGCGAAATTGTAGAAATCAAAAGTGCAACCATATTAAAATCGTTAGGCTTTCAGATGGCATTCAATGAGGAAACTTACTTTTTACCCCAGTTGACATTTTGAACTAAAAACGATCACAAAAATTAATCACGAAATGCCACATATGTATACAATGTTTTAATCAGACAGTATTGAAATAACTAAAATGTCATTTTAATACCAGAATAGTACTTTTAATACCAGAATAATACCACAGAAACAAATTAATAGAATGATGGTTAACATTAGCTGAATTTCAAATCAATAGTTCTTGGCATATCACGTTTAGTATTGGAGGACATGTTTTGCGTCTTTCTTAAAACAAGGCTGCAAGAAATATGGAAACATATACTGCAAAATCATTTAATTTCACTGGGACAAACATTTGTGATTTGGTTGAAAAAGATCATTTCATGGGGACATAATTTCAAGGATTTCTTATCCAATAAGTCATATACTATAGAAATTATCAATATTTGTGGGGATTTAATTTCGTTGCCGAGATCATCCACAAAATCCAAGAACACTAAATACCCCTCAAATATTTATAATTTTACAGTAGTTTTACAGTTTTCTTGGTTACAAAGATATTTGTCCGGTAGTATAGATGGAGCTGATTAAAATCAACTGAATATTAAAATTAATTATTAGTAAAACTCACAATAAAATAACACTTTATAAATATTGTACTTTACAGAATTAATCAGATTTATTATTAATGTATCAGTACTGTCAATATTCACATGAAAAGTCAAGATAAATATAGTTAAAAGAAAAAATATAATTCGGCTACAAGCATTTCAATCGTGTTAAAATTTAAGAATTGCAGAGTAAGCGTATATTTCAAATTTTACTCAACACATTGCGACATACTACCTTTCTGTATTTAAGCTAAAATTCAAAAATTGGGAAAATTAATTTGCACCACAAGTAATATGATATCAAGTAAATTTGAATAGCTTCTTCAACAAAGATTTAGCACAGGCCAAATGTCATAAATTATCACATACATGACTTTTTTGTAAATTTCAAGATATCATATTCGATAAAAGTATAACATGCGTGTAAAGTATGTATACATGTATAATGAAGGAGTTACCATAGTTTCGCATCGAGCCCTGGTAACACTAGCAACCTTAACTGCAGAACATACTAATATTCTTTTCTACACCAGTTTTCAATACAAATACAATTACACTTTATGATGCTTTTACTTTATTCTAACATTCCTTTAATAACTGTCTGCTAATTAAAACATACGTAATGTGCATACTAATTAAAACATACATCATATCTATGCTAATTAAAACGTACATAATATGTATATAATCAAAGACATACCTATATAATATCATATATTGTTAATGGTTCTGCCAAACATGCACAATTAATTTAAAAGGCAAGTCACACAATTTTGCGTAGATATTTATATTTTTAAACAGACCCAGAGAGTTGTGAGCGCATGAACAACATAAAAAGAGACTAAAACAAAACTGTCATTTCTCACAATACAACAGTAGAAAATACCATACTATGATAATAGTATCAACATTTTGTGGAATATAATTTTTATTTAAGCAATTTTTTAAAGGCTTTACAAGGGTTGACACGTAACTATGTGTGGTCACTGGTCAGACAGTAAAAAGAGTTAAATTTTTAAAGAAAACAGCTACTGGTCTTTCAAGATTTTCACTGGCCTCGGCCAGGGGACCAGTGTTAGTGTCGAGCCCTGCAAAGTTTATAGTAGCGAAATTTTGTTAAATATGTAATAATACAACGTATTTGAGAAAGGCCCAAGTCAAAAGTGGTCATGATTCAGTCTACCCCAGCCTAAGAAAACCAAAGGGTTGCAACATTACACCTATATTATAACATGGCCAGTATAAAATCCTCATAAAAACAACAAACTATGTAACCCACATCAGATGTAATCAAAATTTTACAACATTTTGATTTACATCATGATTCAAAAATGTAACTTGATATACAACAAAAATTCAAACAATACACTGATCCAAAACAACAATAATTTGTTGAATTTGCTTCAGACTTTGTGTGGATTTATACTTGAGACGGTTTCTGATTGAAGTTAATCTAATTTTCACATTTTTCACAAATCTAAGTGCTAATCACCCATATAACATTGCTGGTGCACTTATTACAGTAACAGAGCAGAACAGAACGATGGAGAGACGCAGAAAGTATATTGCATGTACTGTATATTGATTTCTAGAGGTAGTGCGTGTGCATGAGGAGAAATACCTGCATTAATGTTGCACATCAGAGATCTTACAAGATTATTTAACAAGGGAAAATCTGTATAAATGCCTGAGTTCTGCTACACTGGGATCTGATCATCTCATAGTATGTATATAAATGAACCAAGTTTAGGACAAAGTGATCCCAAATTATACAAATGAACCCTAAGGAGCTAGACCACCAAAGCCTGGGGATCACAAAACTACTGAGTCTAAAAATGACATATGTTAGAGATTTTAGAATCTAGACTTTCAATGAACAGAATGTGGCTGAAACAAAACTTACAAAAGGTAAGCCTAGTGCATAGTATTACTAAGACTTATACTATGACTTATGCTAAGTATAGCTCGGCTATTTTGACCTGAGCCTGACCTTTATGCAAGAATATTACAAGGTTCTTGCTTTGAATATATCAATTTCCACAAGCAAATCGTGTAATATCGGTATTTCTGACTTGTGTTTGTTTTACATCTCGAGCGTCTTCACAATACTCTCTGATTATGACACAAACAATCGGTGTTGTAAACATAGACAATATATCGACTGTTAAATTATGCTAATCAATAGGTCAGGCTCTTGTCAAATTGGCCAAGCTATACTTATAGCTAATTGCCTACTAATTGCCCTACTAATTGTATACTAATTGCTACATACCGGGTAGTTAGCCTCCTTGTATTCATATATTCGGCACTTTGGTTTGAAGGCATTGGTACCACAAACATACAACTTTCCATCATCCATCTTACCCAGCACTTGAATGAAGTTCTGACATTTACTCTGAAATTATACAAATCATATGACGGTTAGAATCAACTGTCTGAACAAAAGTACATCAAAACTACGAGTTAATTGGTTGCTATTCTGCAGACTAATATTGCCTTGTATGAAAAGGACATACTTCTAGCAAAAGTTGTTACAGTGCAATTTCTGCAAATTTCCTTTATACACATCCACATGTTGAGGTAGTTCATCAGTAAACGTTTGAAGGAAATTCTTCCAAAACAGTAGGAGTTGTTAACAAGAATACAGGCTGAATCCAGTATGTTTGTTATATTCACACACTGTAGGAAGGTGCAGTCACTAAAGAGTTTGTCCCTTTGGCACAATAAGCTTGTATCTTACTCTATACTGTACAGAGAGAATTACAACCTTGTTGCGCCAAAGGGACAAATTATTGTCAAGAAATTCAAAATATACATAATAGTTTGAATCATGGTGAATTATGATACCCCTGTTAGTTAATACAAATGTTTGTACTGTATTTGGGATGAGGGCAAGATGTAACATAAATCTAGATGGGAAGCTTATACATTAACATCAGAATCAGGTTTCCTTAGATCAGGTAAATCAGTAATGCATTCAGTATAAACAATGCACAGCCAGAGGGCTGACCTGGGCCACTAGCACTGGTACTGTATGTAAACAGAGAGCTGATCTAAGACCTTGATGAGTTAGAATATGGTAAACAATTTATCGGTTATACCAGGAAGGAAGAACATAGTTCCACAGACCATAATCTTCTCATATTTCCAATCAAGTATATCATGTAATTTTGGCTGACATGAGTTATGATTGGAACAGATCATTAATGTACCTCGGGCAATCACTTACACCAACAGGTGGCTACCTAACATAGATCAGTATCTCTCATAGTGTGAGGTGGTTAACTTACGACCTTGACCTTACAATCATCTCATATGCTCACAATATCTGAGCTAGAAAAACATACCAATTTTTTTTAACTTGAATTTACTCCATGGAAGTCGGAGGTTACTGACCAATCTGGCAGAGGAAGAAAATGGAATAACCGCACATTTATGACCAACTCACAAATAAACAAATAGCAATGCAAAATATGGGGAGTTACCAAATGACGTAGAATATACATCTTTCAATTTGCTTTACTTGATGAATTTCCGACAAGGACTCAACATGTTCTTAATTCCTTAGCTTTGAGTGCAACACACAAAAATTGGTACAATTATGCCGATTAGAAAAGAAAAACACTTGGTTACATGTTATAATAACCTAATTTACTTATCACAAATTCTGTAATTTTCGTATTTACTGATGCCTGTAACAATCATGATAAGTAGAGAAATATGATGAAAACCAATGATACATTCTTCCTAGAGTAATGAAATTTTTAATTGGCATCATAAAGTGCATTAATTGGGCCTACTTTTGAGAATACAATAAACAAGCTATTGTTGGCTGCCAGCGTATCATTTTTATAGAAAGGCTCTAATACTTAAGACATAAGTTTATAAGTTGGTTTTATTCCAAAATAACAATTATATGATGCGGATGGTATAGAAATATCTTGTGCTAATACCTCTATAATTGAGTAGAGATTGAGCAGAAAACTTGTCTAATAATGTGTATTATGTTTCCATAAAACTCAAGTGTAGGATAATGTAAGAAAATCAAATATTGGTTCCCAAACCCCAAGACATACTGCACATAATCAGGGTACCAGTATGTATCAGTCTTTGATACTGAAAAAATAATTTAATTTCAAAGGGACAAAATTTCGTGGTTTCGGTGAAAAATACCATTTTGTGGGGCGTTATTTCAAGAATATCTTATTAACTAAGTCATATACCGGTACTATAGAAATTATTAATATTCGTGTTGATTTAATTGTGTGGTTGAGATCATCCTCAAAATCAACAAACTTAAATTTCCTTGATTTTTAATGATTTTACAGTAGTTCCATCTCAAGTGTTTTGAAGGGCATATCATTCAAAATATTCCTGATGACTACTGTACTACTGCCATAAGCACAAAATTAACTATTATTGAGTGAAGGTAATCTGTAATATCAGGTACTAGTATAGTACATCTTGGCTATTTTGACCTGAGCCTGACCTTTATGCAAGAATATATAACAAGGTTCTTGCTTTGAATATATCAATTTCCGCCAGCAAGTTGTGCAATATCGTTATTTAAGATTTGTGTTTGTATTACATCTCGAGCATCTTCGTGAAAACATACAATCGGTGTTGTAAAAGTAGACAATATATCGACTGTTAGATTAAGCTAATCAATAGGTCAGGCTCATGTCAATATGGCCAAGCTATACTCAAGTATAAGTGTACAAGTGTACTTTCAACAAGTCTGATTCTTTAATAACAGATTTAGACAAGTAAAAATTCAGTCTCAAGACTTTTTTAACCTTCTTGTTTATAACCAATATTACGTGGGTATATCGGTGATTTACTGTAAATATTACATGAAATATTAGCAACTAATATAAACTAGACACCTATAACAATCAAGAATTTTCTCGGAAACAGTGAACAGCTACAGGAAGATTTATATATTTCCGAGAATTTGATGGGAACAAATGACAAGTGAAAGCAACAAGCAGAAACAATTCTTCATTATAAAGGAAAGAATAGGCGGCTTTTCCAGATGTTTATGATGATTCCAAGTACACAGGCATTGATCAAAATTTTGTACAGCGAAATGCCAGAAATAAGGTACTGCCAGCAGAACAATTCAGGAGTATTAGATTGAAAGCTGTCTTATTGTCTTATTTTCATAATTATGTTGAAACTGACAAAACAATGACACCCGATACATGACAAGCAAAACACATTTTGACATTTTATCATTAAAGTCAATAAAAAAATATTGACAGAAATTTGCATATTTATTTTTTTGTAAGAAAATTTAAAAACCGGTCAAAATCAGTTTTGATTTTTTTTCTCTCTAAATTTAGAGAATTCTTATAAAAGGTTCCTTAGTAACACATCAAGTTTTAGCATGATATTTATTAATATGATGAGAAGACATTTCCAGAATGCCAATAATAAAAGTTTCAATATTCACGAAGCCTTAGTATTAAACAAATGCTAATATGGATAGGATAGAAGCTCATCTGTGATATTTTGCTGAGGAAAACCGTTATTTGTTACATTTTCTTTTCATCTCTTAAAAGCCAGTTGATGATTTTACCATCTTGTATAGCTACAGACTGGCATTAAAATGTCTTTTTTCTGTTAAGGGTAGACAGTAATGCACTACATGTATTTTTCAGAATCAGATAAATATTGGTATTATACAGAGAGTAAGGTTATAAAATGGTACTGTTGCTTTAATGTTGCTTATAATAGAATCTTTGAAAGGCTGAATCAAAAGATACCTTCCCACATGTAGATTGATTTTCAGGATCTTAGGAGTTGACAGTGGGTCTTTTTGAAAAGCAGGTTATAGTTTCAGGTTCCCATTCCCGGTATTATAGTAACGAGAGCTCAGTGCAAAACTAAGGTAACTACATCAATTTATAGCTCTAGGCATGTACCATAGTTTTGCACTCAGCCCTCGTGAGTAACTAAGTACTGTTATATTGGGAAGCCTGAACCTTGAGACTTTAACTTGCTCCATAATAAAGCCCAGTAAAAAAAACTTACTGTAAGCAAATATCCATATAATTCATCATCGGTCTTATTTTTTCTTAGCATTTTACTAGGACTATTAAAGCAGCACAATTAACCAAACTGGAACAACATGAAAACCTAGTTACATTACTAAACATCAGAAACATACTAAAAACGTAATTAGCGGTACAGTAATTTAGAATTGGAAGGCGGTAAAAATGCTAACAAACTAAATAAACAAGAAGTTTCTCCTCAGCAAATTGGTTTAATTGTTTATTTGAATGTTGGTAATCTTATATTCAATTTTTTGTTTAATTTGTCGTAGCTTTATTGAATTAAACAACATAAAAAATATTTACAAATAATTTGCGATAACATTCAATGTTTATCGATGGCAATCAATGGAAGTTATTGTGCAGGAAATTGGCGATGGTAATGTTGATATCATACAAGAGAGTGTTTGCGAAACAACACTACATTGTTTGTCCTCTATAGGAAAACTTGCCGATATATTGGAAGGGTTATATAACGCCTTGCAGGTGTGTAATTGATCAATCGAAGCGTGTCACGAAACATTTACACTAATTAAACAGTTTAAGAGATACCCAACCCAATCCAAGGACGATTAGTGAGATTGGAACTAAAATTAAACTTGATTAACAATTTACTAAGGCCAATTCGATGCTAACAATCAAATGCTTCACATTGGGTATCTGTCTACTAACAGTCTATGTTTCAAAATTTCAAGTCCAAGCTTCATGAAAATTGATACAATTTTTACTTTACATACTGGTTACATTTAGTTATCAATGACACATCAGTAATATAACTCTTAAGATTGCAAAGATTACAACTCGAAAACCAAGTTTATTATTTACTGAAAATTGTCGACTTTTCAATAGCAAAATATGCTTGAACGCCTAACTAATTTAATTTCATTTGTTGAAGTCATTGCTCAAACACTGGGGGAATTCTGTAACAAAATAAGGTGCAATATTACTCAATAATGTAATAAGGTAGTTTATTTACATTTAACCATGCCTAATGAGGCAAATAATGATCACAATTTATGCTCTACAGGTGTTATATATTTTTTTTAGTTTCCTAAAATAACACACGCTGATCTGATCAACTGATCGGTTATTTTATGGGGAACAATAATCTGACTAACGTACTGGTAATCGTATGTCACCATCGGACGACTATCTTTTTGTTTATTCCTGGAAAACCCTACTCTGCCTGATCAAGTTTATAATTAAAATCATGATTATAGCATTAGTAGTAATATAATATTAGATCAATGTATGCCTAGGTGCATCCGATTCCCAGTGTGGGAGGAACCATATATGTTCAGTTGGTATATAATTTCCTGATAATATGCAATCATGTTAATTTGCACCTTAAACACAATATAATTAATATGACATCAACACAGTACATTTGTTACATTATCAGTTGAAATGGGAGTCTCCCTGGTTGATAATATTTATTACAGGAACTAGCTTTTTTTAGCATGTTCAAATTAAAACATACCATGTGTTACACTAAAAGGGAGTCTAACAATTATCAACCTTCACACATTTTCTGTAATCATGATTCCCATATTACTGGAAATATACAAGATCATTAGCAAAACACTCCTATGTATTTTCCTTTAATTTTGCACTGTATAAACCATATAAACTGTATAAACCAGGTCAAACAACACTAAATATTATAAACTATTTAGGTATAACACAAACAAATTTTCAATGCCCTATTTAGCATGTTGAGGTAAAACCCCTATAAATTTGTACCCGGCATGACCCATGGGTATAAATCTTGCATGCTATATGGGTATAAATCTTGCATGCTATGGAGTTTAGCGTCACACAGACATAGATTTATTCATGGGAGAAAAACACATTCAACTGGTTTAACAGGTGAGGTGGAAAATGAATAAATTAAGGTCATGGTATACATTTATAGGGTACTTAACTTACAGAAATTAATGTTTACAGTCGTATTTTAGGGCAAAAACACCTGCGAATGTAGGTAAAGAGGGTTACAAGTACTTCTATGTTTACAATAATTTATGGACAGTCAGATAGCATAAGATTAGATTACTATAGGGGTCAAAGATGATGTTTGTTTGTTTGTTTAGTTTGTTTATTCAGTCAAATTTGTTTTTGAATTATGAATGGTGGCCGTACCTGGTTTTAGTGTAGCTTGTATTTATCTTAACCATAGAGTTACAAGTACCTTAATGCTCAACCTTCCACAAGGAACACAAGCAACTTATCCACATCACTATTGAAGCTGTCAGGCTATGGACCATGGTTGTAGCTTGCGATGATGATGAACTTAGTAATTATTTAACAGGATCTACTAGTAGATTTATTTGAGCAGAACATTTTCTCCTTTCTGGAAATTTTTCTTGGTTGTATATTCTACCGAAAATAAATGACTTGATCGAATCTAGTTGTATTCAACTTTACTGGACGAAGCTTACAGGAACTAGATCGAATCAAGAGGTATTCAATTTTACTGGACAAAGCTTATGGAGGAACTAGATCAAATCAAGGTGTTCAACTTTACTGGGGCTCAAGCTCTCATTGCTTCACTAGAACTGTTGTTCTATAATTATACAAATATCCACCATTTAATTAAGTCATTCATCACATAAGGATGAAAGAAATCATAAGCTTGCCTGATGTTTTCTCTCTCAGATATTGATGTCCTATGAATTACCTTATCAAAATTGAATTATGTTTTATTGAATAATAAAATTACTAATCTACCCGTACAACTGGCTGAACGTGTGATGGAAACACTTAAACATGTTAGATAACTCCAATATAGCTCCCATGTTTCGCTGTAGATAAGAAAACATAATTTTCTTTCTCATAAAATTCTTCACAGGATTTAGTTAAACTATGGTAATATTAATTCTATGGTACTTATGATTACAACTTCTGTTCTTTGTAGAAAATAGGAAAAAGAGAGTAAAATCATGAAAAGGAGTATTTCTTATTTCAGGCACCACCCAAAATTCACATGGAGCCTTTGTATTATTATTTAACTATATAATTGAGTTAAAGATAAGCATCACGTTAAATACTTTAATTTTCATATAATTAGTGACATAGCACTATTTTTACCCCCTTTAGTTAATAATAATGATTATTACCACAACTTTATTTAAAGAGGCAGCACAGAGTTATCAGGGCAAAGCCCAGACTTCCCACAGTGAGCCAAAAAGTACTCTGCTGAATAGATTCTAAACTTTTAAAGGACTACTTTTTACTGTCAGTTTTCAGTGAAATTCAAGTTTACAATTACATTAGTACACTGTCAGTTTTCAAAGTTTGAAAGCTCAAAATATCAAAGTAGGCCAGTAAAAGCACAATAAACAAACCTGAAGACATTTAGGAAGAAAAAAGCAAAGTTTCATCGAACTTGCACGAAATATTGAACTCGGGGGGAAAATTACATAATTTCAATCTGCAAAAATTTATGCCCTTAAGTGATGGTTTAACGATCCCCTTAAATTCTGTTAAAACATAGTTATCATCATTCTTATACTTTCATAGCAGTGCATTAAACGAAGCTAGAGGAATATTGAATGTTGCGCAACAGGGTAATTTTCATGCAATAATCTCGCAAGATTCTCATGGGAGTTATTGTGCTGTCAGTGTTTATGTTATAAATAATTGAAGGGTGCAGTACAGGCAAGTTCTTTTTGCCATCTTCTTCCTGTTATTTTACAGCAGCTTCTAAATCTAGCCATCATCTTTTATTCATAGAAAGTGAGCATACTTTGAACACAGGGAAAATTGCATTTAAACCCATGATAAAGGTAGTTAAAGTCCTTCCTTATCGGAAGTCAAATACATGTACCTTATTTCTTCATAATGAATAATTAATTAAGATATTGAATTAAAGTTCATCGGATAACCTCTGAGTAACAATTGTGTAAAATACTATGTTAATAAATAGTAATGTGATAAATGAATAGTTACACGGTAAATAAATAATTAGTACTTTAATGGAGCAAGATATTGAATGAAAGTTTATCAGAGTTATGAACTTCATACAAACAGTAGTATATAAACAATAGCATGCGGTAATTAAATAATTAATACATTAATGGAGATGAACAATATATAAAATTAAAGTTTATCAGATGAACTTTATACAACAAAAGTATACGGTAAATATTAAAATAGCAAGTGGGACTGAAACCACTTAAATTGTCTCTGTTAGGATCTTGAATTCTTCCGCAGTGACAATCCTTTAAATTGTTTGATTCACATGAAATAATTTGTCATAACACTTTTCAAACAAGAAATTTAAAGTGGGGGAAATTGGTTAAATTTCCGCAATAACATTGAACACTTAATGAAAATTTCCTGGAAAAATAATTAAAATATTTCAATTGTAGTTTTGTTTTCATTGAAAACCAATTACTAGTATGTTAGGATGGCAGATAGGGAAATATGTCATTACCTGAAACAATTGATTTCTAAAAAAGTACCAGTAGTCAATGATAAACTTTATTTCCTCGAATCTATTGTTTTAGCCCAGTACTCATTGTTGTTAGTATATTATAATAGCACATTTTTATACATACAGTTTCATGGAAAGGCAGCCTTATAAGGCTAAAAGCCGCTTTATGTAAGATTACTAAATATAATTATGCCGAGCATAGCCTTTATTTGCTTTATTTCTACTGAAACATGGCAGGCATATATATGTACCTCCACCCAGATTTGAACCCGGGTCGTCGGATTAGACGGCAAGCGCACTAACCATTGAGCTACGGAGGCACACTACATTACTACAGTATAATAATTGTTGACTGGCTGCCTTTAAAGGCTTTTTTTTGTTACTCATGCAGTTCATAATTGTTGATGATGAATCAGTTGGAATCAGCATTTTAGCACAACACGTGGTTGATAAACAATACAGTGTCTATGGATATATTTGGCATTTTTATGCATCTTCCGAACCCCCAAAATAGATACAGAAATCGTGACCAGTTTCATTTATGCCCTGGACAGTAACTGTTACTCGTGATGTCCCAAAAGGGCAGGGTTTCTATAAACAGATAGATGATATAAACATAGGACGACAATGACATTTCCAATGATTAGCACCACCCCATACAAACCACCTGCATTGTACAATCAAAGACTATATGATGATATAACAAATAAAGCATAGGTCCCACAGAGCATTTTCGCATCGGCAATGATCTCCCGATTTGTGAGGCTTCAGGAACAGGGATTTTACAAATGTGATTGAAGGTGAACCACAAAATCCACGAAATTTAATACCCACGAAAATTAATGATTTTACAGTATAAATATATTCACTTACAATTTGCAAGAAAATATGAACAGCACAAACTCGTTTCTCAATGCACAAGATGCTTTGTAAATACAAGTTTGCCGTTTCATTTCAGAGCGATTTAAATCTTTTCTATATTGAATTATGTTTGTGATTGATATCCATAAGAAACTTTCTAAATAAACGAGAATTGAGAATTGAGAACCATAAGTTATTCTAAGCATCATGTTGCTCATTTCACTTTCATGGGAATACCAGACAATCATAAAAGCTTTTATACCTCAAACATGACTATCTATACTGTAAAACCTGGAATTTTTACTTGGGTTTAATCTTCTCTATTTTCAAATATGATAAATTGGCAAAGACTATGCTTGTTGACTAACATTATCTAGCTGAGATGGAAATGGACAGAGAGATGACATCAGGATCAGGCACACTTTAGCACCTTCCCTTACCAAATGAAGCCATACTTATACCACCAATACTTTGAACTCTGGTAGTAACATGATACTTCCAGGCACGCGTAGACTCCATCATACCCCCTCCTCTCTCTCTCACCCACACAACTCTAAGGCCATGTAACCACAGGATACTTCGAGCATACCCCCTTCTCTCTCACAAAGAACACTAAGGGTGTGTAACAAGCAAGGTCTAATCACAGTCCCGAAGAGGAGATTTCAAAGGTAGACACCGTAGAGTTAGTAGCAACGGTATTAATCATAGGAAACAAGACTGCTGACTCTGTGTCTTATTCTTAGAATTAATCTCCTATTATTCCATTGAAACATACAGGCCCTCAGACAATAAGAGAACAACATTAATCCTTTAAAAGCCCTGATAAATCACAAACCCTAGCTGGAACAGTATAATCCTTGCTACAAGGAAAAATCTGGATTGGTGGCTTACTAAAACATAAGGAATTGTTGGTAATGTTGTCTTAGAGCATGAAAGAAGATGGTTTTATATTTTATTCCCAGACAGAAAAGGCCAATGAACACAAATACCTACAAACTAACTGGAACTAGTTGCAAATACCTTAAAACGGCATGGGTGGTTTCATATTTAATTGGCATCTAGGAAACGTCCAAGAAGTACAGATTTGTGCAAACTAAATAGAAGTAGTCAGTGATTTCAACATTACAAAATGTATTTGCATACCTGATATTTTGGATCGCTTTTGCTGTTACATAAATTTTCATCCGACATTTTTGGCTTCCATGTGAGTCTCTGGAAAATACAAATACATAAATACAAGTAAGTTAAAATACGCCAGGTGGAAATCCATAATAAAGAGGATTTCAAACTAAGATCGTCTTTTTATATATATGCACATGCATGTTTTAACAAGATTGTTTTTTTTGGTGTTTTTTTTTTTTTAATGCTGAACTTAGCCTTTATTTACCAGTTATCTTTACGCTAAAATATGGCAGGCATATATATAAGTGCCTCCACCCGGATTTGAACCCTGGTAGCCAGATTAGACAGCAATAGCACTAACCACATACTGTAGCTATGGAGGCACAGTAGAAATACAATCAACAAGCTTTGAAAAACAAGTTGAACTGGAATCAGGTCTGAACGGAACTCAAATCAGAATGATGAATGAAAATAAATATTTACACAAGTCAAGAAGTATAAAATAAATACATCAAGATATTAGAACTGACTAGAACAATATAGTGGAAACTTCATTGTGTAAAGTATTGCAATAAATCAAATCCACTAAGTTTAGGCCAGTGGTCATAAATCATATAGATACTGCAAGTTTCAAAATGTCCTCATAAAAGTGTCAAATAAAGATTAGCATACCCTGTCTTCATCTTCTTTAAGAGTTGTTAAGCTGATGTTGTAGACCTCATTCCTACAAACACAAAGTCAAGAAGATTGTGAAAACCAGTAATGAATACATAATTTACACAAGGCAGCCACTATTTCAGTTTCATGGCATGAAAACAAATAAATAACAACAGGGTGAGAATGGATGTCTTTCATTAACAAACACAAATAGATTTCCGTTGTTCCCAAATATGTAGAAGCTTGTATAAAGCAGATGCATGCAAGACAAAAACATTTGCACCAATTTGTAAGGAAGTTATCTGAACACAGACTTGATTAAAGAGAAATGGCAGCAAACAGACTTCTAAAAGTGAAAAATACGGAGGAGCAAATTCTGTACCCTTGTTGAAAGCCAAGTCAATATCTTACAAATGGCCAATTCAGTTAGGGACAAACTTTTTAATTGAAACAAAAACATTTTAAAACAAAAACCATCTTTAAGAGCAAACATGTCTAGGAATAATGTCATTTGGTTGTATGAAAGACATGCTTTAAAACATGTGTCAAAATATATTCAACCTGTATCTCTCCAAGTCTTAAATGTAAAAGAATTGAAGCTTAATTGAGACAAAATTTCATCCCTTTGGCGCAACAAGATTGTATCTCTCTATATAGTTTATAGTAAGATACAACCTTACTGCATCAAAGGCTGTAATGTCAAAGGTATGGTAAAAAGTAGAAATTGAAGAAAGTCAAGCATACCTGCCACCAATGAGCATAAAGTTGCCTTCTTGAAGCAGGAATCTGAAATGGTCTACATGCCTCTTGTAGCCAGTGAACACTTGGTGGAAGTCATCATCAACATCTGAAAGTACACAAACAACATAAACAACATTAAAAGAAATCACTTACTACCATTAGGCTTAAAATCAGGCTTAAAAATAAACATAGCCCGACAGGACACAATGCCAGCATAGCCCAACGTCGCATTTAAACAGCATAGCCCAACATAAATACATCCAAACAACACTAAGGATCTTGGTTCAGCTTCTGCATTACACTATAATTCATGGCACAGGAGTAACTACCCTGATACCACATAAGAACATGGCACTATCTACATATCATCACTACACCCTCTTTACTCTAACCATACAGCTACATTCCAACATGCTGTCTGCAAGTGCTCCTTCTGAGCAACATTTTGATACCTTGCATAATGCAACCACCTTAGAATCTAGCATGGAAGCCCTAAATTTATAAGCAATAAACATTTGTTAGTTTAAATGAGACATCAGATATCATTTAGACAGAAGGAAACTAATATCAATCAATAGCTTTATCAGAAATAAATGTACAGCAAGGGCAAATCCATATGGAGGCCCCATCAAACTTTGGTGGGGGAGCATAAAATATAACAATTCAAGCGCAGCTATGCAGACACACTTACACATCCATTAAGAGTGATTGGCCGAAAAACAGCATAAACAATGCAGAATAATTACCATACATCACCTTGAGACGTATTATATAGAGATATATCATCACTGGTGTCTATAAAGCATTTATGTGGTTAACTAATGCATTATGTATTACTTTTCTACTGACTTTTCATCACCTTCTATCATCCCCTCAAGGAATATCGGTACAATTAACGATCATTCTGTGGTGAACGAAATAGTAAAAACAATTCAAACACTCGACAGCCGCCTTTAATAAATGCAGACAGGGTTGTGAATGAGAGCCGAATTATTAATAGGAATTACTTTCATAGTTTAAATAGTTAAATGTTCAGAATGAAACATGTATGAACATTTTAATGCCATTCAAACACATATGAAGTTCACACTCGTCTATCTGAGGCAAAACAAGGTTAGCCGTACTACGTGACATTCACTTCATAGCACGATTAGTCGTTTTTGAATTTTTACTGATAATAAAACAATAAGTTTCTAAGTTTATGAACAAAAATTCTTTATGTGTAGTTTACACATAGATATGTCTTAATGTACACTATCGACTTGAAATGTGGCACGCACACATTTACGAATCTGTGAGTAATGTCATGTTTACATTTGGCCTTCCGATAACGACCCAACAACTTCTTCAAATTTTCCTAAAATATAAACCCCTCGTAACCGACAGCATGATTCAACATGAGGGCAAAAAATAGTTTATGATTTGCAAAAAGTCAACACAAACACACCACCTGAACTACAGAGACATTGGATGGTATTAAGAAATTGCGGGTTTTCAAATCCAATTATCACAATGAACAGCAAAAGCCACCAAGGACAGTTATGTTTTTTTCCGAAACCAGTCTCAGGAATTATATGTTTATTTGTATTGATTTGATTGAAAAGGAAAGATTTTCATGTGTGCATACATTTCAACAACAGGCATTTATAGAGATAAACACTATTAATCATTAAATGATGAAATAAATTTTTGACAAAAATAAAATTTCATTCAATACATTTTGGTTGATAACTTCTTGATAGAAATTATTAATGCATATTCAAAGTATAGACATATTCAAGTAAGAATAGCACAAAGTCAATATTTACATCATAATTATATATCCGATGGACAGATTTAATGTTGAAGTATGGAAAGACTCTATACGTTCAGTTGAAAAGATGGTAAATATATTATAGGTGCACACCTTATGCATATATTTAATATTCAGAAATAACAAATAGCAGTCACAACCTTAATGTTAAAGCAATGCACAATGATGGGTTTGTTATGATAAAGAGACGATGTTTTCCATCAGGAGAGTGGTACATTCACGTCTTAAATCGCTGTCATTTCAATGTTCTATTTAATGTGCCACAGTCGTTCAAATATAGATACTTAAATGCTTATATTCCTTTGAGAATTTAAGAATAGAAGCAATGACAATGACAGCTAAAGGTCAATAGTAACATATGAGACAGTTACCAGAGGAACTTCAAACAATAGAGGAAGATTTTCTATAGTTCACATGGTCTCTTGCAATACAGAAATTAGTCATTTGCGCAGAGACTCATATCATTTCGATCAACTCGGCCATTTTGCATGGCATATTTACCAGAGACAAATGGAAATGGCCCAGCTTTCACGATTGAGATTCACATTTCTGCAAAATTCCCACAATTCAATCTTCACTGATCAAAAGATGTTTCCATGTATCTATCTAAGTACTGTATGATTGTTGTTAAGTGTGAACTACTGAAGGCATTAATTAGAAAATAAATGGAAACCACTGAAAATTACTGTAAGGTTGAATTTCATCTTCTATCATATGGCAACAAAACAAAGCCTAGGGGGATACAGAATCACCCAGATTGCCACAGGAACATATTGGAATTGACATCAAGGGTACAAAGTTTCTATACTAAAGTTGTTTAAAGATCTAGGGAGAAGCAGGTCTAGAGATATATAGTTGCAATTCACTAGAACTTAATTATTGCACATGTTTAGATCAGTGCAACATACAGTAAAATACCAATACGTGATACAGCATCTGCTTTCATGTTGAGCACACTGGAGCATTTATAAACTGTGGTTCAATAATCTATATCTGTTCCTTGTTACATGCAGCAGGTTCATAAACTTGCCAAGATTTTAATTAAGACACATTTCACTAGCAATAAAAATCAGTTTAAAGTTTAACAGACAGCATGTAGGGTCGAACATTTAAGTACTACATTATACTTAGTAGCAATCAGCTAGATGTTTTCCCTAATTGAAACAACCAGCAGAATCCATAAAATTGTATTGTAAATTCAAAACATTTCGCGGGAGATTAAATTTGTGGATTTCGTAGTTCACAACTAACAATAATTTTAACATCTGTATGTATAACATGAATTCAAAATCCGCAATATAAGGTGACCAATCCAAATGGTATTTTTTATCGAAACCATGAAATTTTGAATTGTCCCATAAAAATCAAATGGTTTTACAGAACCCATAGTATGATAGAAATATATAAACTAACTAAACATATCTTGAGCACCTTATTGATGTTCAAAGTTTGAGCAAGGGATGATATTATTTTAGGTTTCAAGTGATGAATAGAATAGAAAAAATATCTTTATTTACAATTATCATGGGCCATTTCTGACATACAATTACATTTAGTGTAATTATTAAGAAACAAGGCATAACATTGATGTTCCAGTGAAAGTAAAGCGTAAAATAAATAAACGCCAAACGTCAACGACTTTGGGAACCAGTGTTTTTCTGTGAAAAGTTGAAAACCAAATGTTTTCCGTGCCAAGAAATATTTGTCACAAATTTCTTACCAATTACAATAAAAAAATGGTTAGGAGAGGGTGTAAGGAACGTCAAAGACAATTGTACAAGAAGGGTAAATAAACAGAGCAGGAAATGAGTTTCGGTAATAGGATTTGATGTTTAAGGCAGTCTTAAAACACATCAAAGTTGAAGCATTACCAAGAGAATTGTATTGACTGCGAGTACCTTAGTTACAATAGAGACAATAACGCAACTGGGACGTCACAATAGAAATCTTTTGCCTGTTGTTTTTTGTAGAGACAATTTCCAGAGCTTCTATAATAAAACTTAAGTAGCATCTGACAATACACAGAGTAAAGTTAATTAAGGCAATTAAATTCATTTGGAAAATAGATGACATCATTTCAGCTGAATCCTAAAGAGCTTGCTTTCTGTTTGGTAAAGTATTGTCAGTCCTTTTTGGGAGGACACAAAACAAATTCAACCAAGTCACAAATAGATTGCTGCTTTGGAAGGTGTCATCCCGTCCTCTTGTTGAGGTGACCATAAAAGAGAAAAGGACCAAAATGCAGTATAAATGTATTTGTTGAAGGTGGCTACAGCACCTCATGAAATGGGATTACATTTTGTGGCAAATTGCCATCTTTGCCCTTCTAATGACATGTTTATAAAACATTAAAGTATATCAATTTCAATTTTGACAGCTATTTGGTAATGGCATACCAAATACTCATGATTTAAACATACATTTATTACAAAATAAAAACACAGACTGGCAGTATTTTTCAGGTTGAAGTTTCAGGACCATGGTAAATACTATAATTAACGGTTGCTAAACAGTGAATTTAGTGCTCGTACTTAATTACCAAATTTTAATAAAACTTGATTCTTTTAACACAAATTTATATCTGTAGCTCAACTTTGACAGCTTTATGTATGACAGCCTTATAACCAAAGTATGATATATTGGGGTCAAAAATCGTACATATCTGAAAACAAATTGTCGATGATAATAATCATAAAATGATTACATCCAACGAGAAATTGACAATGCTTTAGAGTACCCAAACACAGAATCCTCCCATCTTTGTTTAATGATTAGACCCTAGTAATATGTGTCATAATTGTCCAACTATCAATAATTTTATCTCAAGTATTTGAGGTTTGACGTCAAATATGATAACAATTATTAGATTCACATTGGCGGGAGACTGTCCCCATAGCTTCCGAAAAATGGAAACATGGGGTTTATAACATACGTCAATAACCCTGCGTCGCAGCGAGAAGAAGGGCAGTAAGTTGACAATGCTTCCGAAAAATGGAAACATGGGGTTTGTAACATACGTCAATACCCTGTGTGAAGAAGAGCAGCAAGTTGCCAAGGCTTCCGAAAAAAATGGATAAGAGGGAACTTTAACATATGACAGTTAATTTGAATAAAGTCTTAGGTAGTGAGACCCACAGCCTCTGAAAACTAGATACGTGGGGCTTGTAACATACGTCAGTAATTAAGTGTGAAGTCAGTTCAATGCACTCGAAAACGCAGTAAAAGGAAGCAATTTATACCAATTTATACCAATTTGTTTAAACAAAAGGTAATAAAAAATCATCACAAAATTGTGACTTCAGGATATAGCTATGTTTCCTGCGGTCATTTTATCCAACCTCTCAACCTCTCCAAGTAAACAAATATAGTACAAACAGACCTATTAATATGACATACATCATATTACATGGCAGGATAAAAACAAGCTAAATTTCATCCCTTTGATGCAATAAGGTCGTATCTACCATTTACTACACAGCGAGATACAACCTTGTGGCGTCAAATGTACGTAATGTGGTGACTGGACGAAGGTGAAAACATTACAAAGTTCCTACAGGTGTGAGACAACTACCATATCCACTGACATGAAAACTACTCACTAGGAACGGTCAGTCAGGAAATCAAATCAAGTAATAATTAATCTTATAAAGTATAATTAGAAGTAACATAATATTATATTAAAGGGTGAATATTTTCCTGAACAATAATTCAACACAGTGTGACATGAGCAAAACATTTCTACATGAGTGACTAGCTAGTGAGCAAGGCTTCTGGAAAGCCAGAAATGTAAAATTAATTAAGGAAATGTTTATCAAAAACTTATTTTCTTTCTTGTGAGGGTTGTTTATAACTTTATTTGATGAAGCTCATGTCTATTGTTTATTCAGATTAATCCTCATTTCTCAACTATTTTTCAGTCATACATGGGCAGGCTCAGCGAAAACGGTCCGTCCTCCAGCCCTGACTGACAAACTTAGATTTAAGTGGGCTGACAAAAATATTGTATTTTTCTATAAGTCCAGTAAACAAAAGCAGAACATTCACTTCTTAAACCAATTTGGACAGACAAGTTTGAAAACCTTTTACTTTTAGATACATACATGTATGTTCAATGGGGTTTTTGGTATCTGCTCTTGCAGACGCACTATAGCAAGTATGTTATGTAATATAGATTATTACAAACTATAATGTACTTTCAGACGCTGTACATAAACGAGGGCATAATTATACTATACACTAAACTTTCTGATTTACACTATAGCTTGTCAAATTTTCAATTGAAAATCCACGATTTAATTTTACTATTCATCGAAATAAAAACAGCTTAAAATCAGGCCATATTTAGTGGCCGAGTGCCAACAACCAGTACGTTGACAGGAAAGATCGCTTGCGTAACGAATTACGATAAAACGTCTGTCAGTCACCGATATGTTTAAGATTCAAAATTAAACAATGAAAATTAATTAAATGATAAATTTAAGACATTAAAATGATAAAGTAATCCCAAATTGGCAAAGACGATAGATACTATACGTAATGATAGGACTGATCTAGCTTGGTTATTATCGACTCTTTCTGATCAATACTGATCGTTGGGGTGATAACTATGACTCCTTTGTGTATATTATACAACTTTGGGTTAGTTTTTGATGTTGAAATGACATGCAAACTTGTCATAAAAATCAGCATGATCATACGGTTTTTAAATGATCTTGAAAAGTCTGTATCAGAATAAATTGTACAATAAAAACTGTTTGTAGCCGTTCAGGATCCGTTTTTTACTAGATTCAAGGGTTTTGTTGACTTTGAAGTTACGTTAGTAAAACGCCTACGATACTACGTAACTATCGTAACAAAGAATGAAAGTTGTAAGTCATTACTGGAACTATAGAAAAAATATTGTTTCAAAGTGGCTTATAAATATATAACTATATTTTATTATTATAAAGATACTATATCTATAATCTAAAAATTAAATACAGTTTTTAATGATTTATTTTTAAGATTATAATGTTTCAAGTTCACCAGACCGAATCGTATAAGATATTAAACAAAGGTAAACAAGAGAAATTAACATTTTCTCTTCCATGTACAAAAGAAGACGTTAAAACCTAACAAAAGGGAAATTTAATTCAGTATGTAATTACGTATATAGTAATATCCATTACTAATTGAGTGATTCGGTCTAGTTGATCAGCTTGTGCGTATAGTAATGTCTTACTATCATGTGACGCCATCTTACAATCAGATCTTTGGCATACACTCAATGCAATTACCAAAAATACAAAGTGTCACAAACATGTTTGCAAAGCATTGAAGCCTTGAAGCCTTGAAAATAATTGGTAGCCAGAAATACTAAGACGTACACAGTTAAAACTTTTTCAGTAGAGACTAGTCAGTAACGATTAAAAAACTGACATCTGGCCTTGATTGGCAAATATACTTTTTTTATAAAACATAGAAGACACAATAGGGGGTCTATTAGACCCCATAACCTGACCCCCTGTAGACATGACATGTCTGGTTACAATAGCCGACACTAGACTTTCTGTACATTTCAAATATAAATATTGACTAATAAATATTAAAACATAGTGATAATATTATTGATATCAACTGAGATATCGGACGATCGGCAATCTCCACCAGCGTACATGTTTGTTAACACATTTCCATAATCTACAAGCGACTTAATGACCAATTGCTTAATCCCCAAAGTTCTATATTTAACCCCCCAGCGGGGACTTTGCCAAGATTTAAGGCCGATCATCTATAACGTAAATAAATCATATTTTAAAACCAAGATTAGACATGTAAGTTTTACTTGGCATCATGCAGAGTTCTTATTAACATATTAAATATGACAGGTTGAATGTAAGTGTTAACTCGTTGATGCCCAGATAAAATGTTCAAGCTTTAATCTCAAGATTTACGTTTTAAAACAAGGCTTGTATCTATGCGTATTAAGAAACAGACAGACATGTTTGTCGTCCCTTAAGCAAATCCGCAGCATACTAAATAGGGGGAACAATTTTAGGAAATGAAATTTATTATATAAAACCATAACTGAAATAAATCAGTAAAAACAGAACTGAAATTTATTACGATAAAAACAAAACTGAAATTTATCATGTTAAAAACAAGTCGGTGGTAGATTTACGTTACATAAGGAGGGTATTATGCATTATTCATCGTGTTAAATGCAAATTAATCATAGATTATAGGTTTATGCAAACAAGTTTCATGTAAAAAGTTATCAAATTCACCCCGTATTTTAAACCACAAAACGTTCTTGTCATAAACAGAAAATTGTTTTATACCCAGGTGAAGAAAACCCACACAAGAACGGTTGTTATAAACGATAGCTGTCGAGTGTAAACCACTTATTAATCGTTTGAAAACAGTAAACACGAATATTAAAATTTTTAAAAACAAAAACACCACATGTGCTTAAAATTTGAGGGTTTCAATAAAATTACAGAATATTTGCCTCCACGCAGTCTTTAGTCACTCATCATGATCTTAAGCAAGTTATAGCAATAACCCATCTCCTGACATCTAGTGGGAGGTCAACTAAGCTGGCTCTGAGATTCACACTTATAGCAAAAAAATTAAATGCTCTTTCTTAATGTTGTCACTTCCTCCCAATCAAACCTAACATAACTGGCCGCATATATGTACAAATGTTTAAAATATGTAAAATGCACCAGAACCCAAGTTTGAATAATTACTTCCATAAATTATATAATAAAATAAGAAATAAATCAAGTAAATGGTGACATTTATATAACCAAATATGGCTGACACTTTGCGGGCATATCGTACAATGATTTCATCATTCCTGTCACATCTGGTACGAAACAATGACCGCTGTTGTTTCATAAACAAGTCGTTTTTTAATGTTTTATTTCAAATTTAAATTCAGTTCATGAATTCAAGAACGTTGAACATTGAGTTCAAAAAGGTTGTAATTATCAATTTACTGATTACACATTTGAACATTGGCATAACATGCATGTAAGGAAATGGTAACCAGAGACATACTGGTGCCCTTCTTCTCGCCCACCCAAAGCATGTAAACTTGAAGACCTACTTAAGTTAGTAAGTACTTAATGAAAACAGTAGTAAAGGGAACTTAAATGAATGAACACACAGTCATAATCTAATCAAAAAAATTAAAAGTATTGCTAAAGCATGTCCGGTATTTAATTACCGCATAGTATTGTTTACTATTTCAAGTGACATGTCTGGCGTTAAAAACCTCACTCGAGAATCAAGAGGAAGCACTCAACAGTCATTGTTGCTGCTCGTTTTGTTCTTACAGCTGAAACAATTACTTACAAGAGGGTCGAGGGGATCAAGTCAGTGTCACAATTTTAAGTGGAAAATATACTTGGCTTGACAGACTGGTTATCCATTTTTTGTATACATGTACTTATTATATAATTTCAGCAACCCCTGGAAGTATCAATGTGTGACGGAACCAGTCAACTAATGTCTTACATTGTTTGCTGCTTGTAAATCAATATAATCAATAAAGAACATTTCCAATATGCATGTACACATGCACAATGTATTGTTTATAGACAAACACAAGTGATTTTAGTGATAGATTCTAAAACTGTCCTGTTACAGACGTTTTTAAGAAAGTTTCGTGCTCTTTAAAGAAACTTTCATAATTGACCAAACCCAAGAACAGATATTGCAAATCCTAATGTTGTAGTTGTTTGTCAAAGGTTTTAAAGCATATCAATTGGACCATGCGATTATAATTTACAAGTGAAATTAAAGGTAATTGATTTCCAATTGGCGTAGAGTCAATAAAACTGTAAAAAACTAGTTATTTATCAAATATAATAATATGATTATGAGGCATTAATAATAATACTGTGTAGGTTTGTAAACTGCTTTCCAAAACCTCATTGTTAACAACAAAACAAAATTGGTCATACTACTTTTTTTTTTCAAAGACCGCAAAACACACAACGCGTCCGTTTGCTTAAATATCATTATACGCCTAACTACACAAAATTTAACACACTTTATTAGACAAATAATTAAAATTCAGGCAACGAATCTGTGTATTTTTCTACTTTAATCGACCATATAAGACATATATTTTGACAAATCTTTTCAATTGTAACATAACACCATTAGACATGTCAGCACTCCTACTTGAACAGTGTAATATAGCTTCTTTAAGTATTAAACTTGTATAGAGAAACGAGTGGGATAACATTAGAGTATGAACATGTTTTTTTTGGTTGGGTTAGGACTGAATTATTTACAACTGCACTTAATAAAACGGAATAATCAAAAACCATCTTCTAGATCTTAAAACCTGCAGGATATTGTGTAACTTTTCTTTGATATCTTTAAAACCTGAGGCAATTTACTTTTTGTGATAATGAAGATGTTGAACAAAAAACACCATTTTTTCTTCCAATAAAAAACCAAGCCCTGATGATCAGCCCCTAAGGGCCACAGCCAGTGGGACAACATATTTCTTTGATCATATTCTATAGATACTAGTCATCTACACATACAGGCTGTCAACTGTCTTCCTAAAATGTCTGATAACAATGACAAGAATTCAATAGTTTTTATTGAAATACTGTTTTATATCAATGTTTATCAAATCTATACGACTTTGTTTATCTTATCAGGGTATACATTAAAATCTATCTGCAACTGGCATTGATTTTATTGATACAGCAAAAGGTCAGATAACGAGAGAAATTTAGAAGTGTGACACCTGTTTAATAAATAATACAATACTATTAAACATATGTTTACATGTTTCTATAAATGGTATCATAATAAATTATCAAAAATGCCTTGAGCAACATTTTTATGAAATTATTTATATCAGTCTAATAAATTAAATATCGTATATTATATATTATACAATTCACTGGTATTTTACACAGCATTTGATAGTAAAACTATATAATAGACGCAGACAGACAGGGCATTATCTTTTGAGAATCTTCTTAAATGCCCCCCCCCCCCCCATAGTAACATAAATTGTCACTTTGGTGCAACCATGTTGTATCTCACTATACTAGGCACAGAGATACAACCTTATTGCGCAAAGGTGATGTAATATTGCTGTAAATCATTATTTAACAAAAACTGCTATTTCATTGTCACGTGATATAGAATTAAATCAGTAACATGGGTACGATTAAAATGATGGTGTAAAAACACAATAAAAATGATCATGGGTGGTTGAATTTTATCCTTTTTAAAAAACGGTGATTCATTATTTTCATGAAATGGCAGATTACGTTATCTGTCCTGATATAATAGTTACAGTCAGCTTAGTATTTAAAATAAATGGACATCACTTTAGTTTATATAATTGCACTTTCTTATACAGCATTTTCACATATTAATTTTTTACAATACTTCAAAAATATAATTATGCAATTATGTCAATGCATGTTTATTTTTTTCAAAATCTACCATAATATCAAACATCAGTTTTATAATGCATGTTATCTATGATATGCCTTAATATAAAATCAGCTTAAAATATCTAAACATTTCCATGTGATTTTTTTGTGATTTAAGTTAAAAATACTTTTTTACTTTTAGCAATTTCAGTACAAATAAAAAATTTAAAATGCAACAAAAAAGAAAAATATTTGAATTATCATAAATGTATACAGCCATTATATATATTATATGGTTATAAGCCATTATTACGACAAACCATTCCACATAAATTCATCTGAAGCGTGATATATTGATCAAATATCATTATTACAAATGATTCAGCAAGTTTTCAAAAAATTTAAATCGGATTGTAAAAACCATTACGTAGTGTGGTGATGACAGCTAAATTACATTGTGTAGCCGATTCTGTATCTCTACGTAGCTGCTGAAGCGTTCAAGCATAGCTATCAGAACATAAACAACTTTCAAAAATACTCCATTTAAATACCTGAGTTTATAATTTTATGAGGATGGGATACTTATTGTTAATGTAATAAAATATTTCACGAATACTTTTCTTACAAAATGTTTTGAAATCTTCGGAACAATATAACTACAGATATTTCAAAATTTAGAAAGAAAATTGTATCATATTTTATGTCTACAATTTAGGTTGCTGAATAAAACCTAACCAACATCAATTTAAGAGTCAAAGAACTTAGCCTACAAAGCCAGGGTAGTAATATAGTACAAACATGTATACATATTGACTATAGCTTGGCTATTTTGACCTGAATCTGACCTTTATGCAAGAATATATTACAAGGTTATTGCTTTGCATATATCAATTTCCACAAGCAAATCGTACAATATCGGTATTTCGAATTTGTGTTTGTATTACATCTCGAGCGTCTTCGTGATACTTCCCGATTATGAAAACATACAATCGGTGTTGTAAACGTTGGCAATATATCTACCGTTAAATGATGGTAATCAATAGGTCAGGCTCGTGTCAATGTGGGCAAGCTATACAAACATGTATACATATTGACTAACACACAAAGGAAGAGGATGAGTACAGCCTACTACACCAGGAAAGGACTGATATTATTATTCTTAAATGCATTAGCTACAGTCCTTTCAAAGTAATATGATAACGGTTATAAACATTGGCTCATCCTTCAGGTAAACTATGATTATCTAAGTTAAACCGAGTATGACTAAGTTAACTGTAATCCCTGTTATTCTTCCGAATGGGTTAGTTCCCTCATTAGTATTACTTAGTGAATTGACAGTACATGCTAAGCTGCCATACCCTACAATGTCAGCTAGCTGTCAAACATAACATTCAAACGCCAATAGTCCATTCTCCTTCCCTCCCCCCCCCCCTCACACACTTTCCTCTCAGATAGTAAACTACTTATCCAAATGTCAAATATCATCAGCCAAAATTCTGTAGGACCAACACGATTTCCCTGTCATTTCTTCAATACTAATCGGATTTTTTCATCAGGGACACAATTAATACCAAGTAAATACCAGCTTCTGGTTCGGAGATAATTTTTTCCACAAACAAACCTGAAGGACAATCATAACACCCAGAGACCAATTATAAATATTCATCACAGTTCTGGCTCTTGTCTAGGGTTGGCGAAAAATGAAAACTAAACTTTCATAGCAATAAAACACATTACAAGCAATAACGATCGAAGCATCTTATCCAAAGTTGTCCCCGAGGCAGACCAACATTGTGGGAAACGTAATTATAACAGGCAGTTGGAGACAAAGGCACAAGTTTGGCATGAATGTTTCAACACCAGTTAAATGACACAAAATTTAGAAGTTTAATCAAATAAACAAAGGACTTCAAAAATAATTAAGCTTATAGACTGGCTGAATCAAACATTTTAATACTAAAGGCAGAAATCAAACAATGAATTTTTGTTTGTTTGACTTCAGGTTAATTTGAATACAGTGACCACTGACAAAGCAAATTTGCCAGGAATTGGCATTACCTAATGCCCAAACAATATATCAAACCCCTGGCAATCTGCTGTGTGATTATTTAGCACCAACTGTGTTGACCAGGCATGATGATCGAAGCTGTACAAGCATTTATAGAATCTGTCAGCTAGCATCAGTATGTCTGATAGAAATACACAGGAATAACTACTCCAAAACACTTAAGGCTGTTAAGATGTTGTTTCCCCTTCAAAAAACAACAAAACAACATCAAATCTTGATACAGGAAGTAAAGTACTTGTATAATTGGATAATGTATCAGTAAATGACTGACGGTAATATAATGACGACAAGAAGCCACGAAAACGATTGTTCCGGCATTCATCATAATCAACGTGATGTAAACATTACCATTAGCTTGAAAATACAGTTTATATACACTGAGAACATTACTTTATTTATGTCTTCAAGTAACTCATATAATTTCCTGTCAGCATAAATTATTCTCTTTCATTTTGGAATATAACAACAACAATTTTCACACCTTGTAGTTTTTATCGGGTGCAACTTCATGAAAAATGCATACAAAAACGACAAGCAAATTGCCACGCAGGAATAGCATCATTGGCCATGATGACATTTACACAGGCTCATGATGCAATCAATCACTCATGAATTCAACTGTATCTAGATAGTTAAAGATATTCCGACACAGGTAATTACTGTAATCAATACAATTTATTTACTCTGACACACACAGAGCATAATAAAGTATTACATGAAAAGGCCCAACATTTGTGAGTCAGGGAGAAATTTTGTATCAATTGGTACAAGACTCAAGAAATGTGGACCTTTTACATCACTTTAGTATGTGAAATAGGAAGAATTATAATGTATCTAATATCAATTGTACAAGAGAGCTATAAAAGTCACATGGGTTAACTGCTTCAATTTCACCAATTCTATTAAGATACTTTAACAAGTCTCCACTTCTTTTATCCCAAAAATGAGCAAATTTCAATAAAAAGATTAATGGAGTAAAAAAAGAACAATATCCTGCATGTATAAGACACACCAGCATAAACCTGACTCCTACAGAACTCGAAATTGAAGATTTCCGAAGATTTCCTCCAAGATTCATGGCACCGAAACTGGTATCATTTGTCAGAATTAATGATGCATTTTTCAACTGATTTGCAAAGTTTTCCAAACCCTTGTTTTCCCTGCTGAACGGGTGAGTCATACAACAGCCTAAGGTCTTTCTTCCCGAAGCTATATAACAATGGCTCTGAAGCTAGATTTATGTACCATACATTGTGAGCTTTTTGTATTGATCCTTTGCATCTATAAGTGAACTACTTCCAATTAATGCATGATTCATAAAACTTACTGGACTATTAGGTAACTTGAAACACATCTTACTACTTGAGAATTCTACTCTAACCAAATTTCACGGACTATTTCATGATATGGGGCTATTAATGATATTCGGTTTCAATATATGTGTGTTGCACAGCTTGCATTTTTGTTTTATTCATTCATCTTGAAATATCTCCAGTAATTGTTACCCTTATATTGTAAAAGCAGAAATAAAGAAAAGCTTTATATAGAGAGCATCATCTCAACAGCAGAATTACACATTCAGTGGAAATTTTAACAACAGAATTTAAAAGAAACATGAAAATGAAGCTATTTGGAGTTCCACCGAAGTTCCACAAAACCATTCGGCTCTTCATATGCAAGACAGGACCTAATATGTAAAGGATACTGCAGTTCTGCTGACATATATGTGTCAACCATTCTGTATTTACAGAACATTGTGTCACAAAGAAATAAATATAAACTAGAAACATTTAAATGTTTGGCACCAATATTAAAGTGACATTTTGTTCATATGTTTTATATCGAGCAACAGTAGATTTGCAGTGTACTTGGAAACATGCAGAACAGCGGGCAACAACAGATTTGCAGTGTACTTGGAAACATGCAGAACAGCGTTGTCATGACACATATAGACTCAGTTTTCAATAGTTTTGTTGTATGTTGACGGGGCGTGCTATATCTAGGCATCTTTAACCTTTCCGTGTTTGATATTTATAACATAGTTTCTGTACTTGGCATCAGTTAAATGTCTCTGATTCACCATATTTAGAAACCTTACAGCTAACATAGAGACAGCATGGCTGAGTTGGTGACAATGCTGAAATGTAAGAAGTCACTACGTTTGGATATTACAGATAAATGTCAATCAATCCCATACTGCCCCATGCTCAGTTACTCAAACATTATAAGCCTTTGCTAAGATATGAGACATTTCAACGACTCAAATGTTTTCAATGTTTGGTTGCGAGAATGTGCCATCCACGCTCCAGCTATGAATCATGTACACTATGTCATATAAGTGTCAATAACATGGGATGGAACAACTATTAATGAGAAAAAACAAGAAAAACACCTCAACAGACATGCTAATTGGACAGACAGACTGCTAATTTGACCGTTCCTACCAGACCGTTCATAGCTACTCAACAGACATACTCACTTCACTTTTCTTACAGTAACAATTTGCAATGTCATGTTCACAGCAATATGAGTCGAAGCTAACAATATTTTACTAGTTACTATTACAAAATGTTTGTAATAGCAAATAGAGAACACAAAGACTAAACAGGGAACTCAAATACCTAATGGGAAACTCAAAGACTAAACAGAGAACTCAAATACCTAACAGGAAACTCAAAGACTAAACAGAGAACTCAAATACCTAATAGAAAACTCAAAGATCAAACAGAGAACTCAAATACCTAATAGGAACTCAAAGATCAAACAGAGAACTCAAATACCATAATAGGAAACTCAAAGATCAAACAGAGAACTCAAAGACCTCATAGGAAACTCAAAGACTAAACAGAGAACTCAAATACCTAATAGGAAACTCAAAGATCAAAAAGAGAACTCAAATACCTCATAGGAAACTCAAAGACTACACAGAGAACTCAAATACCTAATAGGAAACTCAAAGATCAAACAGGGATCTCAAAGACCTCATTTTCGTCTTCCATGATATATATAGGAAACTCAAAGATTAAACAATACACATGAGGTTGTACTTTCCATTAAAGTACAAACTGATTATACAGATAAATTGTGATGTATTAAATCATTAACTATGGAAAATAATTAATGATTTATTGAATGCTTTAAATAACAGTAAATAACAGAAATATTAACATGTATAATAAACTTATATAATCATCTAACCAATCAATGTAACACACGCTGAAACCGTAACAACATGAAGTAACGTATTTCCTTAAACAAACGCACAATTAACATTCTCACAGTGCATTTTCAATCAAAATAAGAAATCCTATACACAATTAATGCTAATGAGCTTAATTAGAATGACAGGTTGTCATTAACTATTGTCTGTTTAAAAGCAGTCAGCATTATTTGAGCAGGGAAATTGTGTAAATAATTGATACATTCGCCAACTGCATTGTTTATGTACTTCGCACATGATGCAGACATTTTAATTCATCATTGAACGTCTCACGTTGTTGGAAATGCAAACATTGAAACACATCGTGAGGCATAAATATACTGTTACATGTCAGTTAATAATGATATTAATGATAATTAACAATATACGTGTGCCATAGTTCAACAAATGTCATGAAATAAGAATGGAGATACATGAATTCCCCAAAGGACTACAAGACATTAAGTTCCAACCTTGATCAAACATTTACATTACTAATTCATCTACAAGGCATAATTAAATTAATTAATGTCAATAAATTTGGTAATATAAGTTTACAAGAAGAGCAAATATCCTTTGATTGTACAACAGCTACAAGGCATAATCAAGATGTGCAATATTGGTTTACAAGAAAAACAGATTGAGTTTGGTGCTGGTTCAGTAGTAAGTTAAGCTCTTCCACTGGCATTTTTCTAAGGGCGTTTAGAAAGAGACCAACCTGCATGTGAACCAAATCATGGATAAGTTTGTTCTCCTTTTATTCATCCACATGCGTTAGGGAGATTTCCCCACCCACCCCTGTGAAATCAATGGTTACAATATCTAGGATCAAAGTTACCAGGGAAACAGCCAATGTGCAAAAAGTGTAAGAAAATATCTGCCATTTTAACTATATCGATCAATAAAGTTTGCATATTATGCATGTATGTTTGTACCTTATTCCTAGTGCATATAGCGCTTGATAGTTTGTCCAGTGGGAGCCCTAAAATGGACACTGCTGTGGTGGCAGAATAGTGGGACGTGATTGTCACTGTGTCAGGATATTTAGAAAATCATGGTAATGGCATTACTTCACAGCAACTAGTTTCTCATCAGAAATGAAATGCTAATAGATTACCCCACCCCTTTGTTTCATGTTGTATCTTTACGCCTATGTCACCGGGTGCAATGTAATTTCATTAAGCAGCCCCAGTAAACAGTGCAGAATAAATTACTGACATTATCTATCTGTTTTTCACAACAACAATTTACGTAAAGCAAATAAACAACCCATAGAATTCATAGAAAAAACATAACCTAGACGAAATGGCATTCAATTTCAGCTTATCTAGATATGCAAGTTGAAATTTAGTGCAGAGTTTTTGCACGATAAGAAATCTGCAAACCAGGTTTTGTAAAGATTATTTTTAGGGATTTAAAAAACAACAATAAGAAATACAACAGAAGGAACTTATTGCTGCTATTAAATATTGCTACAATAAATAACAGGAACAGTTTTTTCTGAACCTTAAATATAATGGAAAATTATTGACGCCAACTAAAATGTGTTATCAACAGAATTTGTCCAGATCCTGAGAAATTTCTGCAACAGACAATTTTTTATAGTGCACAGCATTCTATAATTACATGCCTTTAATACTCCTAAATTAAAAGAGAGACCACTTTCAGGAAGATCATAACTTAAGTGTGAGTGTGGATGACTGTAACTTAATCCTAGAATGATGAAACAAGTTTTGAGATCAATTTTGAAACATATGCAAGTGGCACGAAGTTTCAATGATATGAAGTCAGATTGAACTTAATTAAGTCAGAAATATTTCTAGATTTTAACTAAAAAATACTTTGAGCATACAAGTCCTAAGAATTAAAGTGTTCACAGTTGCCTATCTATAATTAAACTGTAGTATATATAACCTTCTAGTAATTAAATGTACTCGATTACCTAACCCTATCAACGACATGGAAATAACAATGCACCTAGCTCAATACCATGCAAAGATCAAGGTAACTCAAGGTTATTCAGACGTTGCAGTGCATTGTTTTACACAACAGAGAAATAATTTGTCTTTTGAGCCGCCATCGATTTGTATTCTAATCAGACACATGCACGCGTGTCTCGCATCGTGTAATGTCGAGACACAAACAATATTGTGCTATTGATCTTTGACATAATCTTAACTTGAAAGCATTTTGCGGGCTCAGTGCAAAACTATGGTAACTACATCAATTTATAGAGGCATGTAACATAGTTTTATACTAAGCCCTCGCATTTCGTCACTTTGGTGCAACATAGCTTGTATCTGACTATATAATATATAACGAGATGCAATCTTGTTGCACCAAAGGGAAAAATTTTCTTGTTGCATGTCATACAAACTAACATTCCCCGCGTGCACCAGGTGAACTCTATATAGCTAATTAAGCCTTATGGAAGGAAAACTTGTTGACATGTTGCAAACAGGAAATTCCAAATAATATTTTTACTCCACCATTTCCCCTTGTGCACTTCATACACTTACGAATTTACGGTAATAAAAATGCTGCCTGGTTTGAATTCAATATCGGCTGCTGCAGTATAATTACTAGTGTGTATTGTGTAAGTTGTTTTGCCGCATCTCAATGCATACTATGTTTAATCACAGGTGGCAGTATCAGTGTTTGGAAAAGAAAAAGAACAAATCCGCCACTGAGCTAATACATTACATGGACCGTATATATATCGATTGTTTATCTAACTCCCTGTACATTATGAAGGTATAAAGCGTAGTATATGTATATGTCCAAAGATTGTGGAACATTGCATCTTACAATAGGCTTGGTTCCCAACAATTATTACGATACTGTGAGCGCAGCGGGTAACCAGTGCATAAATAAAATGACATTGAGCGAAGTTGAATAACGAAAGTAACACTGTTTCGCAGTTATAAGACACAATTGAACGAGATTTTCGGTAAGAATTAATATCTTATAGTTTATTTGAATGACTTGTATAGCAATTTTTCTTCAGCGCCCGTATTTTATGTTGAAACAACGAGATGAAATGTTCCACAATCTTTCGCATATAGACATATAGTACGCTTTATACCTTGATAATGTTAGTATATTAGTTCAGTACGGACATTTTTATATATGTTTTTATTATTTTATTTAATCGTTTGCGGACCAAACACTTATACTGCCACCTGTGTGTTTAATAGGGGACATGCAATTATAGTGCAACTATGTCATCAGAATTTGTACTTCAATCATTTATGTGACAGTTATATTAGCAATTAATTGCTGACTTTGATGATAATGACATGTATATATCAATCGTGACTCCAGACTGTAAGGTTTTACTATATTATTCAGCATTCTTAAAGCTACCAAATAATTTATGTAATAGAAAATTACAATATTAAAGACGTCTATGAAAGGCTGTGAATTTGTGGAATTTTTATAGTACAGCAATAAATTTTGTGCTTTTTTTACTAAAATGTGCCGCAGCATGCTTCCTACATGTCCAAGTCGATTGTAAATATTTTTTTACGCACAAATATCAGGTGATACGACAAACAGTAAACACGGGTTGTCATGAGTGCCGAGCAACGAAAATATTTAGACAGAGTACTTCACGGTGCATGCGTCAAATCATTTTCCAATCTCCATATACGAAGAGTACCATGGGCCTGTTTTCTTATCACAAAAATACAGAAGATTTGCAAATGCTATATCTTTAATCATTTGTAAAATTAATAATAATAAATCAGTTTATCGTAACGTTTGTTTAATCAAAGATTTAACTGAAACACCCGCCAGAGATTGTCCGTCTACTATCTATATTATATGGAACATATGAGCTTATGACAACCTCCGCAAATTGAGTATTTTATAATAGACAGATATCATGTCACATGAACCCATTCTGTTATCGGCGAGTATTTAATACTTGTGTGTTAACAGACAGCCACAAATATAAGAAGGAAAAACGACTGAAACTAAGACTAAGGATTTTGATACAAAAACATGACTCCATTGAACTCAGAGCCATTAACTCTTGACAAAATTCATCCGATCAAAAATTCCTAACAAACTACACAACAAGACCAGATACCAACATTTCATGTGAAGTTTCATTGAAATCCGACCAGTGGTTACAGAGATCAACCACCAACAAACTATCATGAAAACATAAAGGCATGTAGACTAAACAACTATTACAACTTTTCTGTACAAGCTCCCACTGTGTGGTAGGTATAGGTATATATTCATAAATTAAATCTAATTAACGAGTCAGGTGTTTTTATACACCATACCGCCTCCCCAAGGCAAAGGACAGATCTATAAATTATCACAGGATCACACCCCTCTAAATTTCCCAAAGGCCTACGACTAGCAAGCTGTCAACCAAAAACTCACTTTAAAATGTCAGCTATATTAAATTATGCTCATAATTCAAGCAGGATATTCCCCACCCCTGGCAGAATGTATTTTGAGGCACCAAAGTTCTAATGGATTCATATTTCTTGAGATTATTCGATAGAATTAAGAATGGAGAAATTTAGGGAGACCTCAGACCAAATGGGGAGTCAAAAACTACAAGCAACCTATATGTACATGTTTTACTGTAACAACTGAACTACTGCCCCCTTAAAAGGAGCGTACCTCATTAAGATGTCAAGATCTTTTGAAGTCCACTTTAATACATAAATAGAAGAGTCTAGTGAATGACAATGAATATTTTGTCAAAGGAAATACTCGAGAACCCAGGTGCGATGATCTGCGTAATATTTACTAGCTTATCCAAAATAAATAATGGCCGCTTTTGTGACTTCGCTCTCTTGTTCTCAGAGTAAGGTCAAACTTTTAACGCGTGACACCTGGTCATTACAATTTATATGGGTGTAAGATTGTAATTTTCTTAATTTAGGAACAGAGTGACCTAGCAATTTAAGCCAGTTGTGGTAAACACTTTACACCCAAACTCAGTACGATTACACTTCCAAGTTGTAATTACCAACTCGTATTGGCACTAACTCCTCGCCAAGTGTTTACAGAAATTGACATCGCCAAACGATTCGCAACGGATTTGAATGTAATCATTATCGTGAGACATGCAGAGGCTGTTTCCTGTGTGACACTCCTCATATAAGAGCAATTATTTTCTGCGAGAGAAATTGACAAGTTTTCATTGAGAAAGTTTCTTTATTCCCGATACACCAGATATTTATGTGAACACACCAGAATTGCTGCGATCAAAGCCTCCAGCTTAGCAAGAGACATACACTTGAATTATTGGAGAGAAAATATTGTCACAAAGCATTGCATCATCGAACAAAAATATCATTTAGAGTAGAAATATCAAATACGCAGCCATACAGAAACGTGTGAAGTGATACTGTTCTGTTAAGAATAACAATACATAAAAGAGCTTAACAAACACCTAATGGATTGATATAACAATCCTTATATATTTATCAGGAAATGAAAGCAAGATTTAATAAATAAGGTAAAACGGTGCAAATGGAAAAACATCAATAATTGTCATGTTGGTGCAAAGATTACAAAATAGGACTGGTGTTTATATAAAGTTAAAGGAAAGGTGCAAAAGGAAAGGTGTGAGAGTGAAGGTGTGATGGACGGGATGTGGGAGGAAGAGGGAAGGTGGTAAAAATCAAGGACTTGAATGCTGTTTGGTTGTTCGTTGCAATTGTGAGTGCGTGGTCAGTCAGTGTTTTTCCTGCACGGGTTTCCCCCAATGCATTGAAAAAAATTCGCAGGTCAAGAAATTTCAACTAATCATAATACGTAAGTGCGTGGTCAGTGTTTTTCCAGCACGAATTAACCCCCCCCAAGTGTGGAAACACATTCGCAAGTCATGAAATTTTCCTGAATACGCCTGAACTAAATGACATGAATTGATACATATTCGGTATTCATGCTAACAAAACATGAAACCGAGATATTATTTTAAGTATACATGTTAAGTCAGATCTCGTACATTGAAATTGACCAGAATCACAATTAATTTTTTATTCCAATTCAACTGAGTTTTTGAGTTTGTAGAGAATCTTGAAAGTTTCACCAGATTTAATTCGGAAAATACACCAGTGTTCGGATAGAAATTATGTTCGGATAGGAGATTGCCAAATTACTTGATGTTATAGGTCTGAAATTGTTAACAAGGTGTCAATATCAACACATGAATCCCACCTGACCATGTTTGATGTGGAAGGTGACACGCTTGTGATAAGTGTCCAGTTTTATCAGAGGCATACAGAATGTTAGACCACAGGCTAATACATCAGACAAACTGGATTTTAACAAAAGTCATCCAATTTCCTGAATGACAATTTGGTTTAAAGACTTATAATAGGCAAACATTGCTTGATAATTCTACTTTGATCGTAGTCATCTTGTTAAAGTCCTGTGTATAAAGACTATCAACTTAAGATGATCACAGACTTTTCAATAAAGGCTTCGGGCAATTTCAGCCACCTTAAGTTAACATGGATATGGTATATGTTCCATTGAAAAGATTTTATAACAAGAAGATGGCCCGGTAGTGTCAATTGTTGTATTGTCTCATATGACCGCTATGTGATTTTATTTCAAGTTTTATTGTAATGTAGGCCGACATAAAAGTACTGTATATTGTACGGTATTTAAAACAGGTGAACATGATTGTATAAGTTTATTTAAAACAGGAAACAATGGTGTTTTAACCAATACATATCACGGTCACATTTATATAATAGAACAGATGTCGGACACTGTCTGGACAGGACATTTAGTATGACCTAAATAACATGAGAATTGTTTAATACACATTCATACAATCCTAGTGGCTCCATTCAATGTAACAGGGAAAGGTATGACCTATAAATAACACACAACAATGTCAACATTGTTTCAAAACCCATGTTCGCAGTTGGCCCTTTAAGCTCCCTTCAAGGTTACACGGCAAGGGAGAAGAGATGACCTATATAACACATGAGAACGTCAACATTGTTTCAAACCCATGTTCGCAGTTGCCCCTTTAAGCTCCCTTCAAGGTGACAAAGCAAGGGAGAAGAGATGACCTATATAACACATGAGAACGTCAACATTGTTTTATTCATGTTCGCTTAATCCTTCTGGTTCCCTTCAACGATATCAGGCTAGCAAACACTTGAGAATGTTTTCATTTCAAACTTCTATGGAAATTCTGTTCATTGTTATTCATACCGTGAGCAAGAGGGGCTTGATTACATTTACACCAAGATTATTCTTCTCAGCTTAGAGAGCAAAAGGAGTTTAAATACAGCGGATAACACGAGACGGAACATCGACTCAAAGTGTGTTTGAAGTACCGCACACATACACTCATATGCCTCTAACGTAAGGCTCTTTCACAGTCGAAGGCCTGTCAAATTTTGTGACACCGGATAAACACAGGTTTACACATAAATTTGTCTCCAAAATTGGGCGACTTTCTTTTTAATCTTTGAAATGCATTTCTTTACAGACACCTTGCTAGCCAGAACAGTTGTCTACTTAATTCCCAACAGACCGAACACTTGGGCTAAAAACGATCAACATTTAAGTAGAAAATCTTATATAATCCATCACTTAATGCTTTTTTTTCTTTCAGAAAACTAAAAATAGACATATCGGCTCAGGGAAATTGAGTAGTTGAGAATATATAACTGTACTAGTCATCTGTTTCCGAGGGAAATTAACCCCAAATGATCAAAAAACGAGCTAATGTAATCATTTTTACCAAGGAAATAAAATTAAAAGGCAAAGGCATACAATCCCATCGGATCATTTAACTGCCATTGTTGAATTTGCAGGGAAAGGTATAGCAAAGTAGAATCAAGCTTGAAATTTGTTTTGTCGACTTAGCATTTTTTAATATTTTTCAAGCATACAACTTACACAGCTGTTTTGCCAACATGTAGATAGTAGTATGAAGAATATATCGATGGCTTAGAATTAGAAGATCGTAAGTGCCACTTACCACCTTTTCAGATTCATACATATTTAGAATAAGCATCATAAGGCGCTTCTTATGAGCCCATTTTCATAAAAATCTGAACTTGTCATTTTGACCAAAATGAAGTTGTAAAAGTTTGTTTTACCATAAGTAAAGACTAAATGTCAGATGGTTTTTCCGTGTTTTCTCACAATAACGATTTTGGTAGTTACGACCTTCTAATTCTAAGCCATCGATATAGAAGGCAAGGCTCATCTTACACAAAATAATGCATCATTATCAATACCAAACTCTTTATACAACAAACGAAGTCCCTTTTGGTAAAACTCTTACCATAAAAATAATTCTTCTGGGTAAATAAAGAGGAAAGCATTCAATTACAATGAAATGGATAAAAAATGGACAGAAAATGAAAATATAAACTTATCAATGTCCCTTTTCACTTATATCATGAAAGAAAGATTTACATAAGTTGACAGTAATTTAAGGGGAAGGCTGAAACATCTGGTAGTGTGGTACAATGAGGAGAAATGTTTATCACTCACTCAAAGAAACAAAAACATGACATTGTCCCTTATCTCGAACAAAACATCATCAACTAATGTAAACCAAAAATATTTTTGTTCAACTTAATTTTGCGGAGTTTGCCAGTAGTAGAAATTCATGAAATTAGGTAGCTGCAAAAGTGTTCAAAACAGTAATATCGACATCATTGGAGACTTATAAAAAACAAGAACATTTGTAGTTGCCAATATGCAGAATGTGAAGTAAGTACTCGTGAAAGTAAATTGGCTTACAGTACACCTTAATCTAGTCATGTTGGTAAGAAAAAGGGTCAATTTCCTACAGTACAGTCACTTGGTAAACTTATGATATAATGTAATGAGATACTTGAAATATATATTTAACATTCAAACAAAGTTATTTATCTATGGTATAAAACTTTATATACAATTTGACACAAACTAGAAATGTAAGCAAACTTGAGTTAATAGGGTAGAATAAAGTCATTGACCAGTTAGATACATTATATTTCTAGTGATCGTCCCATGGAGTGATTGACTTCTTTAATCAATCGTCAAGGTGCCAAATCTTAAAGAGGATCATTTTTCACATCAATGTTTTAAAAGTTTTATCTTACATGTTTTAACAGCTGCGGGGTAACACTTTGATGCCAGGGTGACGTGTGACGGTGTCATAGGTAAGGCACTTTTAAGGGTATGGTCAGGGGTTAGGACCAATGTATGAGCGGTCACCAGTCCAGTGAGTACGATCTCAAACACACTTCATCTTTCAGTAAAATCACGATCATTCATTGACAGAACCATTAATTAAGATTTTGAAGACTTTAACCCCATAGGTTTGCGTCACAGTGACAGTCAAGTTCACAGTCGCCATCATCTCGTCATCATCTCTTCTTATTTAAAGACAATTTCAATAAATAACTGGTACATGAACCATTATACTATGATTATTCAAAACTCTAAAGCCTGTTTAACATAATAACTACAGCATAAAATATGGACATACAATAGAGCTATATTGTAAGGTTTTGCCATAAAACTAGGACAGCCCCTGACACTCTCACACCTGATCTGTTCATACTGTGAAACTGTGGGAAAATCAGAAAATGTTCAATATAACAATTCAACAAAGTTTAATATAAATGGTAAACTTTAATCTCTCTATGATTTCACACTGATTTGAATTTATATTTTATACTTAAACCAGCTTAAACATTGTTTTCAAACAGTAGCGTCGGTAAACATTCGTGTACAATGTGTACAATGTATACATATTTCAAGGTGTAAATACGCGAATCGTTTAACGGTGACGTGCATCACACCTAGTAATCTGTCAGAATATGAGGAGAAAAACAACCATTGTACGCCAGAAAGTTGTTAATTAGTTAATTACGTAGCAATTTACGTTAACATTATGTCTACCAATACATGTAAGTAGCAGTCATTTTCTTGACATTCAATTCATAAAAGAACTGAATAACATTTCCTTGAATTTGAAATAATAAATTCAGCAGACATAGCACACACTGTTTACGTTAACATTATATATTCTAGCAGTCAATCTTTCTTGACATTTAATTCAAAAAGAATTGAAAAACATTTCCGTGAATTTATAAGTTAAAAGACAGACAACAACATTCAGGACAGCAATAAATTAAATCATTATAATAAACACCCACAATAATGCTTTCTTTTCAAATAATGCACAATTTATGCTAAAACCGGAATCAATTGTCAACATTGCCCTATTCACATGGACTCATAAATATGAAAAGGTGACTTTGAAAACAAGAATTGTGTTAATACCAAGACACATCTACAATAATGGTGGAATCTGCTAAGAACCTGCTAAGAGAATCAGATTCAGATATTCAGTAGGCTATAATCCTTCTATATCCCAGAAGGCATCATTTTCACATTTATTTCTTCATCAGCAATGGGTTATTGTACAACTGAAAGTCTTAATTTGTTTTGAAAGTTGGTAACCCTGATATGTGATGATAATGCTGTAACAGTCTATCTAAGAGATCATCATCCCCAGCCGCTGATGCAACAATCAGCAACCCGTTAATGAAAAGGAAATTAAGCTATTAAGTACAGCTCTATTACGGTTCTGTTACGATCAGCAAGTCATTAATCTGTGATCCAATGTGTGGCTTATTATAGGTAATACACAGACAAACTAATTAACTGCTGAATACACTAATTAATGCAAGATCTCTAGATGAACTCATGGGTATATAATAGCTAGAAGTCTTATCGGATGCAAAGTAACTGGCATAGCTTCTCATTACTCCATGAACTACTCCGTCTACAGGGCATTCGTATGAACTACTTGGTAAACAGGGCATATGTCTACAGGGCATACGCCTACAGGACGTATGCATGAACTACTCCATCTTAAGGGCAAACACAGTGCCAAAAGCCACACGTGCCTACAACCTAGGCTAGGTACATCAAGATATGCTAACTAACCACAAGATTAAAAGTGCAACACCAAATCGAGTGCTCAGTGCAAAACTATGGTACATGCCTTTATAAATTGATGCAGTCACCATAGTTTTGCCCTGACCCCTCGAAATGTTTTCCAATCTTATTGCAACAGAAAAACTTGATAGAACCAGACTCAGAACAAACATGCTTGAGGAAACGTGCATACAGAACAATGAAAATTTCGGCTTTATGCTATTGGAAGAACAGCGCATGTTTTAGTATAAAACTAGAATTCTTACCTTCAGATTTGATGATATCTTTTGGCATCCATTTGTGTTCAAAGCTCCACACTGAACTCAGGCATGTGACCAACAGTATGAGGTACATACCCCACCCACATACAGCTAGTAACATCTTCACCAAACTCTATGAAGACCACCTGAAAATATAACGAAAGTCATTGATTAAAATAAAGAGAAATTTATTTATGAAAATATAGAAAGTAATTTGTTTTTGCTAAAAATGTGAATTATTTGCATCTATAGCGGGAATTGAACAGTACTGAATGGTGCAAATGCCAATGGCTTAGCAAGCAATGTACAAAAGCATTAGACCAATCAGCAAACTTAACAGCCCCAAAAAGGTTGCGCAAATAACCAGTATCATTGTGATCAAACTTGCACCTACATCCTACAAATATGCACTTTCAGAACTCTGATTTCTAAGCTAGTAGATATCTGGTAATGGTAAGTGGCTCATGGTAATTATCTGAAATATTGTTGAACAAAAAATGAAATTGCCGACACAAAGACACCAGCAAAATATCAGCTAAGCATCAGTTCTCACTTGTAAATTCACTCATGTACAAATAACGCATGATAGGGCAGCATCATGGGCAGCATATGGTCAGTCAATCAAATCATTCTAGCATGTACAGTCTACAACTGGTTCTACAAGATAACCCGAAAAAACATCATTAACATCATTAAATATCTGATCATCAATGAACAGAACAGAACACGAGAACCATAAATCTTCAGGTGTATTATACATCCTAGTAAAACTGCATGCTCAAGTTTTGAAGATTTTAATGTCCATTTAATATGCTACATTAATCAAAATGTCAAATATGTCACTGACAGACATTGTATGTCCACATGTACCTCTTTTAGTGAAGAGTTCAAAAAAACGGAGGCTTTGTCAATTTTAATTTTTAAAGTGCATCAAGCGGTCAACATCATGAGATGAAAAAACCTGTATCTTGTCAATATGATCAGAAAGGTCTCAAGATAGTGATAATTGGGTAAATTCACCACAATGACTCAACCACATACATTTACACCGAATGCTAATAAATATGTACATGTATTTAATGTACAATGTAGCTTGTCGTTTTAACAGTCAACTGAAATGTACCGGTAATTTAAGCAGCTAAAAATTTAACACTTAAGGCATGTAGCAATTTAAAATGATTCTCTAACTTAAGTTATCTTATATTAACACTTAAGTCACTAATCCTGACACTCAAATCACTCATATTCACACTCAAATCACTGATATTCAAACGCAACTTATTAGATGTTTCGAATCTCAGGTAGAATGTAAGGGTGTGTGCACAACTCGAAGTCAGTAAAGTAACACTCATAATTTCTTTCCCAATCACTAACTCCTAACCACCCTCAGTTTCATTGCAACATAATTGTGAGCTCTTAGTGCTAAGTAATTGACATACCCCCCCCCCCCCCCCTCCGCACTTTAGCCCTAATAAAAGTAGTACACCTCATAGAATGAGATCTTTCAAGGAAAAACATCAAAACAACCAATTAACCAAAGAAACATATTAATGTTGATTATTGCTGTGAGATTTTAGTGCAGATAGACAAACCAAGTTGTGAAAGCAGTTAAAGATGCATTTCAATGATTACTGTATGTTTAGTTCAGCCACGCCAAGCAACAACACAAGCGAGCAATCTTAGTACCAGACTGATTCCTATTCCAATAATTAAACCTGATATTACTATCCACTACACCCTTGGAACTCAAATGATGAGTACAATGGTAACATGCAGTAAACAACATGGTGACATTTAATTTTCATTTAAAAATCAAAACAATTAAACCTTCAAAATCATGAAAATGAAGATCCCAAAATATCACCTCATAAACTGTCACGAATGCTCCTTCAAACACGCCCTCAACATAAAAGCTGTCAGACCGAAAATATACCAGTATACACATATATGAACCTCAGTGTGCTAAATATATTAAATATATGAACAAAAACATCTTTATTGGTAGGCGACTAGACTCACAAACTTAGATGGATCACTATGGCGTAGGGCCTTCAGTGCAAGTTTTGACATTTTGTCTTGTACGTTAAAATCAAGTAAGAGAAAGCCACAATGAATTTTCATTTAAATTAAGGATCATTCATATTGAGTCCTTGGAGTACGGAGAATAGCATGTTAACAGTCATACATAGTAACCAAAACACCAAACATATCTGTCAACCATTATGACGATATCATGTCATGGGTACAACCATTCTTGACAAGGGTAAAAGGAAACATTGGTGGACAGAAGGACTTTTAAGAAAAAAACAAGTGAAAAGGGCAATTTTGATAGAAAATACAGAGCAGCTCTTTAACAAGAAATATCGGATTAAGAACCCTTCCAATATCAATCCTTGCAAAGGATTAAAACCTATCTGAGGCCCAGGTGACTGACTATAATAAAGGAGAAAAAGGTGCCTGACACTAATAAAGGAGCAAGCATTTCTGTCCGAGTATCATTCATTTTTAACTGATCGGCAGTCAGTGCAAAGCTTTATTAAAAGTTATTAATAGTCATGTACGTTATTGATAAAGGTTCTGTTTTAAAAAAAGTTAGTAAACATGAAGGAAAAGTTTACTCAGCTGTGAACCTACAGTTCATTATTGCAATACCATAGAACTAAGAGAAATTGAAAGCCAACAAAAACATCATTATTTATACTTCAGCACACCATGAATTGCAAAAAATATCATAACACGAAACTGAAACTGCTTACACGTGAGTTTTCAGCTTATGATCTAAAACAAAGTGTCATGCCATTGACCCATGATGAAAGCATCCAGACATATTAAAAGCATGTTACATGTAATGATATTGTTATTAACAGCAGTTTTCACTTCAAGTCTTCTCAGTTTGATATATATCTGCATAGTTAAAACAACAACAAGAATTGCGCAACAAATTATCCTGCCAAGAAATGAAGTAACGGTAGATAAACTGGGTCAAGTGAGTGTTACTGATAGATTACAAGCTGACGTGTTTCAAACTGTAAATACTCTAAATCCAATACAACTGAGAAAACCACTCATGTGGATTTCACTGCAAGAAATAATCTTTTAATCTTAAGGATTAACCAAACAAGTACAAAGACCTCATTCGTAATTGCTTTCCAAATTAATAACCACTAAGTAACCTTGACAGAAAGACGGGTCAGTGAACAAATTATGCAAAAACAAACTTACAGAAAAACATTTGAACAATTAAGCTCAAATTAACAGTTTAATACATAAATACTTCCAAGGATATGTAACACAAAGGTATTAAAAAAGCAACAACACGTTTGATTAGACAAAGCAAAGACAGAAAATACGTTCTAAAAAATGTAGATCTTTGCACAAAGCATGAAGCATTTGCGCAAATCATTCATGAAGCATTCACACAAAACATTCATGAAGCATTTGTACTTGTTTAAAAACCAGTAATCAGAATAAAAATATGTGCTAAAAATTTTGATAATATGATATTGTATCACTGATATGCTACCAGCTTGCAACACCTGGACAGGTTTTATTTATATACATGATAACCGAGATCATTACATTATCAGAAGCCCAATCACTAATACATCTGTATACATTGTTGTTTTTGTTGTCGTTGTTGTTGTTGTTGCATACCTATAAAATCATCCAGACAAAAAATTGTAATGATATAAATTATTGTATTATACAGTACCGTATATAATATATTTCTATTGTAGCAGGAAACCTGTTAGTGTAATAAACAAACTGAATTAATCCAAACAACAGGTGCTGTATCATAAAGATTCATTGCTAGTTTTTACTGTAACCAATACATGACAACATGAAAAAGATACTGTTGGTTTTTGTGTACAACTAAGAATAACATTATCGTCATATTACCAGTACCCTAGTTTATATAAATAATTATTATTTTTAAAATTATGAGTTTTTTTACCTATTTTTATATCTGTTATTTTTGGTATGATGCGAACATGGAATTTATTACAAATAAAACAAGAAGATACAACCTCAATTGACAACAGGCGTTTCATGCATTAGATGAAGTAGCTTGCATTGGTTCCATTGATCAAATGGTCGTACAATTATCTTAGTTTATAGTACTGTGATTTTTTTTATCAAATTGGTATTTAACTTTCCATTTTCTGAATATAAAAGGTCCTTTCCATTGCAGCAAACCGATGAAGTGAATACTGTAAAATTATTTAATTTCAATAGGACAAAATTTTGTTGCTTTTATTGCTTTTCATGGGGACGTACTTTCAAGGATATATCATCCACTAAGGCAGATACTGTAGAAACATTGATATTCATGGGGGATTTAATTCTATGGTTGAGGTCAAAAACAAAATCCTTGAATTGAAATCCCCCACGAATATTAATGATTTTACTAAATTGTACTGCCTACTATCCTATCACATGAAGTACTGCTTCAATGGTGGCAGCTGACCTTATAGCTAATTATCACACCAACTTAATTCAATAATCATAACTAATGGCTAAATAAATGTGCCTTTCTCCCACAATAACTGTGAATTGGTGATAGTTATCATTTGCAGATAGCTGCTGAGTTCCAGTCCATAGGTGAAGATAATAAAGATCAGATAACTGTTAATAAATCTGATATTTCTATCTATATTTAGTACCTCATTGACAATAATTAATGAATTATCAAATTGGTGATAAGTCTAGAATTGCTGCTCTTTTAATAGCACAAATATTGCTGATTTTGCAGATTATTCTATTTCACAAGTACCTGTTCTCTCAGATACCCTATCCCTGCTGTGTGCGTCCACAGGTTGATTCAGAAATAATGTCAGCCTGGACTGATGAAACATAAGCAAGCAATAGCAAAAACATGCCGGGCATAGGCTTTATTTGCCAGTCAGCTTTCTGCTGAATATATGGCAGGCATATTTGTGCTTCCACCCGGATTTGAACCTGGGATGCCAGACTAGGAGGCAAGTGCGCTAACCTCTGAGCTACGGAGGCCACGGCTAAAGGTGAACCAAGAAATCCATGAAATTTAATCCCCCATGAAAATTAATGATTTTAAAGTAAGCAACCATCCTCCATATAACACTTAAAGATTTGCAGAACAATTTCACACCCAAGTGGCAGAATATTGAAAATACACTACAGCTGTTTGTCTCGGTAATTTTGGTATTTTTTTACCATCGCCTCCATGGAATCTCCCTGATGAGCTATATTCTAGGATGATAACTGAAACAAATGCGATTGTCTTTTTCCAAGAACAATATGAGCAGTTTTAAATCATCCCCAAGGAAATAGAGGAAATCAGATATATTGTGTCAACACAAAATTGGTAATATCTGTGAAGAATTTCAGAAGGATGAGTCGATGTTCAGTTCAACAATATTTGATTTCTAGGCTTCCAAGTTCCATATGCTCCGATATTTTCCTATTTGAAGGAAGTGTTAAGTTTCAGAAGATTAAAAACACCCAGAACTTTAATGTACCTTCACACACTATGGAAGAACTGAATCTTTAATCACTCTATGAATGCAACGCTAGAATTAGGTATACTCTTTGGCCACTCTTCTTTCACCCTTGCCACCAAGTATATCATCAGAAAATGAGGGTTCCAAGGACACATTCACAAATGAGGGGTCCAAGGATATCATCACAAATGAGGGGCTCCAAGTAATCGTTATAAAATTGGTAGTAGAACTTAAATTGCTTCATAGTCTATCAGAATAAATTTGCATATTTTAAACTAAAGTTCTCACTTACACAGTTTGCCTTTACATCTATCGGTTTGTTCAAGATGGTTGGTTTTGTCCAAGACAATGTGAAAGCAAACTTTCTATTTCAGATAAGATGAAATACATGTATACATATTTTTTTTTTATTTTTACCTTCAGGCAGTTTTAAATGATATCTGAAAGACAAGTGAAGATGGATGCATTGTTTTTGTTGTTGTTATTTGTTGTTGTACAAGGTTTGTTTGTCATACAAATTACAATATGGCTATTTAAAAATGTATATTTTGTGTTTCACACTTTGTTGATGACATAGGAAGCCAGTAAAATAAAGTCTCAACATTTGAGTGGGATCTATCAGTATGTTGAGTGAGACATTGATGAATGAATACAAACATACAATATACATGTATGTGTCCCACTATGCAAACATTTCAGTACTTTGATGAATTATGTACACATACAGTATATATGTCATACATAGTAACATACTGTAAAATCATTCAGGGGGGTTAAATAATATTTTTGTAAATTTCGTGGATGATCAAAAATCACTTAAATGATCAAATTAAATCCCAACAAAATGGTCTTTTTCACCAAAACCACAAAATTTTGTTCCATTGAAATTAAATGATTTAAGGTACATTACAACATGTATACAAGTGAATTTGACATTTTCTGTGTTATAAGTCCAGATGCGGTCAGCATTAATAGCAAAACATTTACAATTCATCGAACAGATAGTCAAATAACGAAATACAAGTACAGCCCTTTCAAAGTTAAATGAAAACGGTTGTAAATATACCGGTACTATCGTCTGGCAGGTAAACTATGTTTATCAAGATTTAACTTGGTATGCATGGCCTTGGGTTAACGGTATTCACCGCTATTCTTTCGCATGGGATAGTACCCTCATTAGTATTATTTATTGAAATGACTATAAGTCCAGATTCGGGCAGCATAAGCAAAACATTTATCATTTATAGAACAGATTGTCAAATAACGAAAAACAAGTCCATGATTAATTATCTACACATACCATACATGTAGCAAACATGAAGGGCCGAGATAAGAAATGGTCAATTCATGATTGTGTAAATAAACAGTCAGTTACACAACTAGATATATGTACATATAATGTCCATACTGTTATACAACTGATATGTTCATATTAATAATGTCCATCATGGTATGTTTACATACTTCGGACCCAGTGTCTTCAGATCATTAATCAAGGACTTGTTTTCCTTATTTGACAATCTGTTCTATAAATGGTAAATGTTTTCGTTATGATGCCCGAATCTGGACTTATAGTCGATTCAATACGTAATACTAATGGACCAGCTGATGTTTTTAACGGTTATCATTTAACTTTGAACAGACTGGAATGCCCCTCTTGGTATATTTACATATTTCGGACTGAAGACTTCAGCCAACTGAAACATGTAAACCTTATCATTGTAGGTTTTGGCCAAGCGCTAATCGACAATGCTAATTAACAACAAGCCTTCCAATAATAACAACCTTCCTGAAGATATTGATGAAATCACAGAAGCTATCAATAACCATCATTATGTAAACTAGCAGACCAAGCCACTAATTAGCACATTCACTAATAATTATATCGTCCAGAATTATAGAATATTATTGGTAAATAATAAATGTCTAAGACAGTTGTATAACAATGAACATTTGATATACATACATACAGTTTCGATAATATTATATTAAAAGGGTGCAGACTCAATCATATAATAGGGTACCGGTAGCTTTTCATAGGACTATATTTAGCCAGTTACAATTAGCAAATTTTCACCCACAACTCATCTTTCTTCCAAAATCAAGGAATAACAGTGATAAACAAATAAAAGTAAATGTCAAAAGGTAGTCATAGAACAAAAGAAATATTTCTATGACGGTGGTCTTAATATATTAAATCTGTAAAGGGATAGATTCTGATAGGAAAAAATTAGTCGGTTACAATTAAATTGCACATGGCCACTTTTCTGCCATAAGCAATGGAATAGCACAGTGGTAAACAATTAAATGTAAATGTCAAAAGAACAAGAGCTGTCTCCATAGGACGACACATGCCCCCGTGCATGCTTTGATAGTAACGTAACGTTAAGATATCAGCACCGTCACAGATGTGTCATAATATATTGGGCAAATGTGATATTGACATATTTTTCTTTGTGTAAAGGGCCATAACTCTTAAGCGTGTAGGTCAATTTGAAATCTTGTTATCTAACATGACCTAGATCTTATGGCCGTACACCTTTTCATGTTTCAAAAGGTTTGGTGAAGATCAGATGATAAATGCTTGAGTTATTGAGCGGAAACCAAAAAAAAACGCCATTTTCCTACGTGTCAAGGGCCGTAACTCTAAAGTGGCTACGTCAATTTGACTGGTTATCAAACCTGACCTAGATCTCATAGCCTTTCACATTTTCATGAGGTTTGGTGAAGATCCAATGACAAATGCTTAAGTTATTGAGCGGAAACCAAAAAAAACGCCATTTTTCTATGTGTCAAGGGCCGTAACTCTAAAACGGCTAGGTCAATTTGACTGGTTATCGAACTTGACCTAGATCTCGTAGCCTTACACATTTTCATGAGGTTTGGTGAAGATCCGATGACAAATGCTTGAGTTATTGAGCGGAAACCAAAAAAAACGCCATTTTTCTATGTGTCAAGGGCCGTAACTCTAAAGTGGCTACGTCAATTTGACTGGTTATCGAACTTGACCTAGATCTCGTAGCCTTACACATTTTCATGAGGTTTGGTGAAGATCCAATGACAAATGCTTAAGTTATTGAGCGGAAACCAAAAAAACACCATTTTTCTATGTGTCAAGGGCCGTAACTCTAAAACGGCTTGGTCAATTTGACTGGTTATCGAACTTGACCTAGATCTCGTAGCCTTACACATTTTCATGAGGTTTGGTGAAGATCCAATGACAAATGCTTGAGTTATTGAGCGGAAACCAAAAAAAACGCCATTTTTCTATGTGTCAAGGGCCGTAACTCTAAAGTGGCTACGTCAATTTGACTGGTTATCAAACTTGACCTAGATCTCGTAGCCTTACACATTTTCATGAGGTTTGGTGAAGATCCGATGACAAATGCTTGAGTTATTGAGCGGAAACCAAAAAAAACGCCATTTTTCTATGTGTCAAGGGCCGTAACTCTAAAGTGGCTACGTCAATTTGACTGTTTATCGAACTTGACCTAGATCTCATGGCCTTACACATTTTCATGAGGTTTGGTGAAGATCCAATGACAAATGCTTGAGTTATTGAGTGGAAACCAAAAAAAACGCCATTTTTCTATGTGTCAAGGGCCGTAACTCTGAAGCGGCTAGGTCAATTTGACTGTTTATCGAACTTGACCTAGATCTCATGGCCTTACACATTTTCATGAAGTTTGGTGAAGATCGGATAAACACTGCTTGAATTATTGAGCGGAAACGAATCCGGACGGACGGACGGACGGACGGACTGACGGACTGACGGACGGACTGACGGACGGAGGGACGGTGCGATTTTAATATGCCCCCGAACCATCGGTTCCGGGGGCATAAAAAGTCATAAACAAAGAAATTTACCGTCCCACAGTCGTCAGTCAATACTCTATTTAAGGTTGCAGATTCATTCATATACCATAAAGGCTGTACAAGGGATGGTTTCTTTATGGGCCCTTTAATGGTCAGATAATTTATAGTTAATATCGAGACCAACAACTTACCTACGCATTAAACGGAATGCTATCATGATGTCCCTAACAACCTGTTATTTAAAACTACACGGATAGAACAGAACAGTTTATGCTCGTAAACAGTTTCTTGACACTTTTTAAGATACAACAAAATCAGAATTTGCTCTGGACAGTATGGGTAGCTCTGGAGAGGTTGCAAAGGGCTGCTCTAAAGGGGTTGCAAAGGGCTGCTCTCAAGGGGTTGCAAAGGGCTGCTCTCAAGGGGTTGCAAAGGGCTGCTCTAAAGGGGTTGCAAAGGGTAGATCTGGAGATGTTGCACAGGGCTGACCTGGAGAGTTGGCACATGTGGGCTGCCCTGGAGAGTTGATGCAGGGTTGCTCTGGAGAGGTTACACAAGAATAACCATGGAATTTTCTGCAGAGGTTGTACAAGGCTATTCTGCAGAGGTTGTATGTGGTTGGTCTGAAGAGGTTGCAAAGGGCTGCTCAGGAGAGGTTTCACAGAGTTGTGCTGGAGAAGTTGCACAGATTTCTAGTGACTCTGGGGGTCAGTGTATTGACAATGATTGTCTTGTTTCACAGGTTAGCTGTATAATTACATTGACAAGAATGACAAGACGTCCCTCATACACATGTTGCCTGTCATTTGTCTCTGTCAATGTAGATTTCAACAGTTGTGACATATTTTACCAATTGATGACATATTGACAACAACTTAAACAAGCCTTGAATAATTACAAGTACTATACATAATAATGATAAACAATAAACTTATTTTTTCGCTATTTGCATACATATTTACATGCATATGTGCATCTGTACGACAATATTTCGTCCCAAAATTGGTGCAACAATTAAGGTTGTATCTTACTACCGTATGACTAACGAGAGCTTTTTCTACAGATAATATCATAAAATTTGCCTTAAGTATCAAAACCAGCCTTCGGGCTCAGAAGCCCCCAGAAGGGCGGATACATGACAAATTGACAATACAGAAGTTTAAAATACTCTACAGTTTCTCATATTTTTGTGAACATTTTTACATGATTGTACCTTTCATACAAATATGTAGTCAGTATGTTGGTTAAGATTGCTACAGGTATGAACGGACAAGAACTTGACACAATCAGATAAGAAACTGACATCTATATTACTTTGTTCTAATTAATTTCATACCTGAACCCACCAAACAGTCCTCAATCAACGACCCTGAGGGCAACCTACTACTGTTCAGTTTTACTAATGTTTATTATAGTGACATTCGTCTTCATTAAGCAATTTGTACAACATTTTCACTGGTACTAATATGATTGCCACTTATAATATAGTTAGATGGGACGATTTGAACAGTTTTATACATAAATACTGATGTGTACCTTAACTGACAGGCTACAGTCGATTCAATAAGTACCGGTAATACATTTACTAACTAAGGGAGCTAGGATAGACCACAGTTAGTTTATATAAATACAGTTTTTTACTAATTTATTTGTTTATTTAAGTTTTTCCAACTTATATTAATCACTCTCGACACCTCATTCCTGATGTTATCCATTGCTACAAAAGTATGAGACTACAGTTAACTCAGTAACAGCCAGTTAAACCTAAATTAACATAGTTTACCTGACATAAGAGCTTATGTTTATAACCATTCTCATTTAACTTTGAACAGACTGTAGTATACTAGTAATTCACTTTATAGGGGCTTGTACAGCAAGTCCCTGTCACAGTCTAGACACCCAGATGTCTCTCTAACCTGCATATGTATCATATATCCCAACATTAGAAAAATATTGTACTATTACCTGTATGTGAACTATATGTAATCCTTATGATACTGTGTATGTATTATATATAAGTTACAACACTATGTTTATATATATTCCTTTCAAAGAGAATAAAGTAAGATCAACACATAAATTATAACTACACAAAATCTTTCTCTAATGTTCCACACGAAAAGGGTGTATAATGCTCTAAATCACTGCAAAATGCTAATTAATCCCAGCTATGAAGATCTGTGTTCCTTTCGTAAAGATTAATCTTTTGAACAAACAAGATTTGCTCCAAGTTATGATAGTAACTTATGAAAGGTTTTCCTTCACTCAGATCACACAGTGTTAATCCACTATAATATTGTTAACATTGATAAAGCTTTCATGCAGTGAATATCCCAGTACAATGCAAATGCATGTGCAAAACAAAACTAATAAGAAACACTTTTTCAACAGGTAATATTGGTATCTAAGTCCATGTTTTCAATATACTTTGTACACTATACTATCAAGTTGCAAGCAAGTAGAGTACAGTGTAAATATTATATGGCCATGTGCCAAGCTGTGTAGCTTTGACAATGATTGGTCAATACTGACAAGGGGGTGGAGCTTAGATTTTGAAATAGAGAAAATCCACAAGATATGTGAAAAAGTGATGGTTTGATAGATATTAGCCCTAGGATGTTGTAGTAAAACTGTGTATTTATTTTACCTTTGATTAGTTCATTTGCGAGGATTAATTAAAGACGCTTTATTAAGAAATTGTTGTAGTTATTTATTTTTAGTTTACAACTAATTACAACAGACAGGTGACACAATCTGCTTAATTACCCTTTTGGAGACCTCAGTAAATTGGCAGACTTTTCACACATGAAGTTACTATCAGTCCAGGGGGTTAGTATACACATAAAAGATTGAAAACTATATTGTAAGAATACACCAGACCTTTACATATGGTAATGTGAGCATATATTAAATATTATGAATTTGATTCAAATCCGTACTGTTTTCATTTCAAAATGCAGGTTATTTCATGTTGCGCAATGATGATATATAAAATACACAATCACTTTATACCATATAAAAATGATATGAAAAATGTACAATAATAGCTTTCAAAGTTGCATGGTATCTGAATGTGTGGGTCAAAATGGGAGGTCCTCGGTTGGGGACACCCTCTGGCAAAGTGTTGTCACCTTTTGTTTGTACACAAATTTTGTCAGGGTAGGGACAACCTTTTTAAGCAAAAAGCTGCATTTGAAATTTTGAATTTAGAATGGCTGCAGCAATAATGGATCTAAGCTGTAATATTTCATGTTACTAGATAATGCCACAATGCTTAGAATCTATATGATACTCCGACCTCTTAACTTTATATGAAACATAGTAAATACAGTAAGATACCCCAATTAATATAAAAAAATTAAAATATTTAAAGTTAAATGATAACGGTTGTAAATATAATCTCATCCGTCAGATAAACTATGTAAGTTGGTCTAGGTTTAACTAGTTGTAACTGAGTTCACTGTAAACCCCTCTATTCTTTCCAATGGGATAGTTCCCACATTAGTATTACTTATTGTATTGACAGTAGATTCATATATAAACGTACTTACTAACACACAAGAGTTTTTTACGAACACCTCATTACTGATGTTTATTGTCTACGTACACCATTACATCATCTGATAGGCTAGCATCTCTCATAAAATATCCCAGTATCTTGTATTCTTTGAATCAGTCACAAAATATCAGTGAGAAATGGTGGAACCAGTCATCAGCAATGATTAATAATTAGTAGGATTGGAACCAGTCAGAATCTGTCTATGATAAGTCTCATTACAAATGGAAACAAGACTGTGTTTAATAAACGCTTATAAATATCCTGGGGTAAGCATTGTCAATAAAAATTAACAAAGTTAATCAGGGGCCATAATTCTGTTGAAATGTTTGAAAGTGTTACATGGCTTTGACAATGTGGGGTGTTTATAATTGTAAACAAGTATGCCAAGTTTGAAAGCTATATGCATTGATGGACTTCAAAAATATTTGAGTTTCAATGACTTGAATGTTTTGGTTAATAGTTTCGGACATAAGGACGGACGGACAAACAATAGATCGAATGGTCTCCTGCATCAGTATATACCAGGTTATAAATATATGAATACATGTATATCAATTCATAAATAACAAGACTACGTTCAGTAAACTTTATGGCTCAGTGGAAGCCTTGTCCATAAATGATAATAACTAGCCAAGTCCATGAACTTGAACATTTTGTAATGAACGGACGGAAAGACCAACGGACGGAACAATCACTACTGGAATATGCTTCTGCATCAGTATATGCCGGGTGATAAAAAGTGTCTACGAGCATGTATTTCTATTTCTAGATGTTATATTATATGTATGTATATATTTGTACCTCATTATGTCATATGTTAAACATGAAATGATCGAGTGAAAATAAATTGAAGTGACTTCAACCAATACATCACATATAATTATAATGTATAGTTCTTTGAAATTGCTTACCACTCAGTAAAACAAAAGAACAGATCCAGCAAAATTGTCTTTGGGTGAGAGGCTTAAAGTCTGACCAGGGGTCTTGCGCAAGAGTTGACCAGCTATTATACTCACGGGGTCTGACAAGCTATTTTTCTCAAAGGAGAGTACCAACCAGACCTTAGCCATAACATATGTACTCATCTCATGATTTTGCAAAATTCCCAAAGATGGGGAAATGACACTGGCCCCGCTCACCCTCTGGAACCATACATAAAACACTGGGTGTTTGAACTACTATTCACTGGTAGTGAATAAGGCAGAGACTGAGTGTCTGATCACTTACCAGGAGTCTGAATAATTTGGAAACTTTGATATTCACCCGCAATGTACTGGTTTATCAAAGCACTTACAGGAATCTTAAACTTACATGCAACATTAAACTACTTAAACTTTAACATATAGACACATTTCATGTTTACATACCTGGGCACTCATATAAGTGATATACAATGACTTATTGGTCACTGACTAGTTTGTATTCTTTATTCAGCCAATAGATTTCTGGTGGAACATTGATGGCGATTAACATATGAATGGTTTCGTCATACTGAAATGTGTCTATTGACAAATTTATATGGTTTGTAGGAAAGTTAAATACCTAAATTGAAACTATGTGATATCGAACAACCATTTATCACAATTTCAAGCTATTTTGAAGAACTCTAAAGTTCTGCTATTTGATGTAAGAAATTGTAGAACCAACTCCTAAATACAGTGGTCAGGCAGAGACATATATCTGCGCCAAATTCTCTGCAGTATCCAAGCATGACATACAGTTACTGCAACTAATGTTTTGTACTATTGTTGACATACTAAATCAGTGATATAATTATGACCTCACAGATAATATTATATTTGTCATGACATAAAACGTTTCATGGTTTTCACGTCCAGTGAAAGTCAACGGAACATAATAGACTAATTATTCATATATGTTCTGCTTGCCTACTGTTTTGTGTACTTGTCAAGTTCTAATTGTTTTAAATGACTTCACACTAATTCACCATAAATGACTCATTATTTTTAACAACGGAAAACATGTAATAGTTTGGCAATCTGGCAAGATTTAACTGGCAAAACGCCTTTTAAAATGCATGTTTGGCTGTCTATTTAACCACTCAATTCGGGTAACTCTGTATGAATTGGTACAAGTTATGAAGAGTTAGCTCCCTTTTATGTGTAAATCTACTTGAGTCTATACAAAACAAACTTATGGATAAGAGGAGTTTCCTGGCGTGGTATTCCATATTAATCTTACCGGTAGTTAACTTAAGCATCAGGACAACCAATCAGATCATGCTATATTAAACTCTTGATCGGTAACAGGCAATATGATTTGCTACCTTTATTCTCCAACTAGATAAGATCAATATTGAATATAGCTTGACCAATTTAACATGAGCCTGACCTGTTGATTAGCATAATTTAACAGTCGATATATTGCCTAAATTTTCAACACCAATTCAGGGCCTTTTTTCCAAAAATTGGGAAGGGGCCTTAGCCTGTCTTTTTGGGAAATTCAAGCGCGATTTTCGACCAAATTGGGAAATTCAAGCGCCTTTTTCGGCCAAATTGAGAAAAGGAAGTCTGACTCTAGATACATCAAAAAGAGTCCATTATAGCCCACAACTGTCACCTTTAGTTTCTCTCAGTATTTTATCATTCTTTCTTAAGTTCATTTTCCAACATAATATACATTTCCATTGTATGAGCTGTCAATTAATTTTACGATTTTTGTCCTCGATATTTCAATTCTGGACATATTTTCGGGCCGGATACGAACGGTACGGTCCCGTACCAGACTTTAGCCGTTCTGCATAACAATATGGCCGCCGCCAGCGAGTCACATTCCACGCTCGTAGATAACAAATGCAATATTGCTTCCAAGACGTCGCACTCGTAATTTATTTAAAAAATAAAGCGACGGCCGTTCATTTAATTCATTAGTAATGTCAAGCGAATGATACATAGTTTTTCTTCATTTTAACTGAAGACTGGATAATTGCCGTACCGTTCCGTACAAAAATTCAACACATTGGGAATTTAGCATTGTTTTTTTTGGGAAATTCTCTTACGAAATTGGGAAAAAAAGAAGCTTTTTGCGATTGGGAAGTCACCGAAGATCGGCCTCTGTTTTAGAAGGAAAAAAGGCCCTGCTTGAATTTATGTTTTCATAATCAGGGAGTATCACGAAGAAGTTTGAGTTGTAATGCAGACACAAATCTGAAATACCTATATTGCACGATTCGATTGCGGAAATTGATATATTCAAAGCTAGAACCTTGTAATATATTCTTGCATTAAGGTCAGGTTCAGATAAAAATAGACCAGCTATATCACCCCAGATACAGATTAATGAGAGGTCTAGACTTGAGTACCTTCAGGTTTAGGGGGACCAGATTTGGAAGGTTTTTGGAATTATAATTTTACTTCTCTAGTGAGAAAAATTGTAACATGTTTATGACATCCTCATAGTGATGTCACTGACATCAGAAATACCAAAACTCTATAACTCACTGTGTACGTATATGTTATGTTGGGGACTACGTATATGTTATGTTGGGGACTACGTATCTGTTATGTTGGGGGATACGTCAGTCAAGCAAATGCCACTTTATCCGTCATACCTGTGAACTTTATCTACCAGAATATTTGTTATCATCATTACACAGGAATAGATGACTGGTCAATGACTGGATGTTTTTTTTACCAAAATAACGTTAAACCTCAACTTTCAAGTGTGCTAATAGAGACTGCGTGATATGTCGATCATGATGCTGTTCATATTACTAATAACAGTAAGAAGTCAATAAACTGAATAATATAGGCATGAATAATGAAATAAGGCATATGACCGGAAGCTTTAGCATTTAGTATCATTTCTGTGTGCATCATAATGTTGTCATGGTTATCATAATTATACCATTGTATAGCTTGGCTATTTTGACACGACCCTGACATTTTGATTAGCATAATTTAACAGTCAATATATTACCTACCATACAACGCCGGTTGTATGTTTTCATAGTCCGGGAGTATCACGAAGACGCTCAAGATATAATACAAACACAAATTTGAAATACCGATATTGCACAATTTGCTGGAAATTGATATATTTAAAGCAAGAACCTTGTTATATATTCACGCATAAAGGTCAGGTTCAGGTCAAAATAGCCAAGCTATACATTCAAGACAATTCTATTGGGTTCCTTGTGACGGTTTTATCAAAGCACGTACTTATATCCAAATTTAAATTCTTTATCTTTTTTTTTAACTCCAACAAATTCCCATGAATGAACGTGCAATATTAACAATGATTAAGTCAATGATCTCCTACAATAATATCGATCTGTCCCCTATTTGTAGTTGCATTTATTTGTACTATAAGGAATTGAAATTTGAGCGTAAATTTGAGATTTTCGTAAGTGCTTTGATATATTATCATCATTGAAACTGGATATCCTGAACTGCATTTAAGTACATACAGTTGATTTTGTCGCAACAATATTTTGGTTATGTAAAAGGAAACCCTGATGCAACATGACATAGTATAGCTTGACCAGATTTAACTGACACTCATCAAGGTCAGTAAAGCATGTCCAGTCATGCTCGGTTGTATTCGATTTGTATGTTAATTGACAAGATACCGTTATCTCCGGACTTTAACGAATTATGCCAGGAGTCTCAGTTTAAGCTGGTAGGGCTAATATACAAGCAATAATTTTTTTCTTTGATCGAAACTCATGAAAAACACAATTGTATGCTCCATAGACCATAAAAACTAGATAAGTCAATCAGGGGACATAATTCTGTTGCAATGTGGATAGTGTTACATTGCTTTGACAATGTAAGTGAATATGATGGTTAACAAACATGTCAAATTTTGAAAGCTATGCCTAGATGGACTTTAAAAAATATTTGAGTTTCAAAAACTTAAACGTTTTTGGTCAACATTTTCAATAGAACAAACGAATGGACTGATAACCAAACGACAAATGTTGGACGCTCAAGTCAAGAATGAGTACTACCCAGGCAACTTTTAAATAGTTATTGAAACAAGTTATGGTTTATTCCCAAAACTGACTCAACTACATGGATAGCAGTTGCGTCAGTTTCAGGCAAAAACTTCGAACTTCTGTTGAAACATATTAAAGAGGCATTCCCTATAACAAGCATATTTTTCTCTACTATCACATTAAATGAGCTAAATGTACAAAGCACTATAAATTATCATAATTTGTCAGAAGAAAGTAGGCAAAAAATATGTCTCTTTAATCTCAAAAATATATTCAAATCACTAATAGCAATTTATCGCTTCCAGAGATTTATTATTATGTGGCCAAAGGGAAACAACTCATGACTATTTTGACTAGTTACGGAAAATGTTTTCATTCTTTTCTTGGTAATTAGTGGGAGCTTTCTGTTGAAAATTGTAGGAGTTTAAGCAATAATGATTCTCATTTAATGTATAATATTCCTGAATCAATTTAAACTATCAAAGTTATACGGAACGCCTCTTTAAGGTGAAACTGAAGTGCTCATTCTTGGCTTGAGCATCAAACATTTCTCGTTAAAAGCGATTGAAATAAATAATATATACTTTTACAGTTGTTTTAAACTTTTTGTTGATAAATTTTGACTTGCAGACTTAGCCAAAAAGTCATGTGGTATGTTGTAACCCTGCCCACACATGGATGACAAAATGTTCAAAAGTTAGTGGAACATTTTACAAGGTGACTTTCGGAACCTGTCAAATATTGTTCTCGGGTACTTGAAAGGTGCAAATGAAAAATCATGCCAATATACACTAGTGCGTCATTATATGACGCAAGTTTCAAGAAATGTTGGAGGAGTGTGTAAAGTTTTCATTTACAACAGTTTTTGTTCTGCACATTCATATCTAACACGAAATGACAAGGTCTTTAAGTCTTATACTTACAGCGCTAATGAAAAGTCACGACAACATTTATATATAACACAATCATGGGATTGACCTAATGTTTAGAAATCCGATTACTTTCAAATAATTTAATTTCGTTGGGACGAAATTTCATGGTTTTGGTAAAAAGACTATTTCGATTGGACATTAATTTGTGAATTTTGTATTTCAGGTAATAATTTCAAGGGTCAAAAGTATTGTTCAATAGGATTTAATTTCCTGGTAGAGGTGAACCCCACACTCCACAAAATTTAATCCCCCATGACTTTAAACGACTTTACAGTATTAGTAAGTTTTGGAGAAGTTCAAGAACTTGGCATTATGAGTAGCCCAAAAATGATGATGTGCTATAAGGATTGGAGCATTATATTATGACTCTGTCAATTTTATTGAAAACTCTTGAACATTTTTACTTGCGTTCACAAGAAGCTGCATTGAACATGCAATGAATGCATGGGAACATAAAAACAGTAATAATAGTATTGTTTAAGTCCCAAGAACATCAGACAGTCATCTTATGACTTTTCAGATAAATTTTGACAAATTTGAGACTCAAGATACAAAATAGAATACCAGTCGCCAACAGAGACAATCTCATATACCAGCTGCCAACAGAGACAATCTCATTAAAATCAAATCCTGACATTTGCACCATTCCTTTGTGCTGTTAGTTAGATCTGACTACACTACATAAGAGGTCACTTTCAAATGACCTCTTTAGTGCATGTTCTATTATTGCTATACACCTGTAGGTATAGAGTGTTTAACTCTTTTTGTACACTGATATATAAAGTTTGAAGCTGTATACTTCAGCAGAGAAGTTCTCGGCACTTTCAGATTTGTGAAAGTAGCAATTTCATTGGATGATGTAAAAGTTCATATCGACATGACCTCATACAGAGTGTGGTCAGATCCTATGTCAATGTGAAGTATTGGAGCTTGTATGGGTCTGATTTAAATGAGATTGCAACAGAGACATTGAACCTGAAAAGATAATTGAAAAGGGCTTTAACTCCATCAAAACCTAAAAAGAGCTTCCCTCCTGTAAATGTTTTTTGAAATTAACAAGGTCCCTAGATTCTGTCCACTAGACACTAATTTGTCTTGCAGTGCTGAGATAAACTGGATCTATAACTTGTAGTATAAATGGACTTATTTTGAAGAGAAAATTGACAAAAGTGTAAACATTACACTTAAAGGGCCCCGGAAATGATGATATGACAGTGACCCTTGTGTAAATAATATCTTTTTTTCGAAATTTTGGTCCGTATAGGGCATTGCATGACACAATCCCTTCTGGCTTTAAAATCCTTTAAAAAACTTTTTTTTAAAGTTTTCAAATGTGGATGCATTTCCACTGGAACATGACCTGTTAAGATTTAAATGACATTCATCAAAGTCTGTAAAGCATGTCCGGTCATGCTCGGTTGTTTATGATTTGTATGTATATCTTATATCTACTATATGCCGTTATCTCCGAACTTTTACTTATTATGCAAGGAGTCTCTGTTCATGACCAGTAATTACTTTTTTACATATTTACAAACTGTTCTTTTATAAAAGGACCTTAATACCTAAGTACTGCAAGACCTTGATCATGTAATTTCCTTTAATCTGGGAGGCATGTGTAATATGCCAAATATGGGCATATGCTTGATTGGCAAATTAGGCAGTAAACTATTGAAGCCTATAAGTTCCATTCTGCCTGTATATGTTTTAGTATGCTACAGGTGTTCAAGACTTACAATTACTAACAAAACCCGAGATAACAGGATTTTTACAGTCATTTTCAATCAAATTTCTAATGCAATATAAGAAATGAATAGCCTTTAGAAATAAAGTACAATGCCTTATTTTATTAAATGAACAAGTACCCCAGCTTCGTATATAAAAGCTGGTATCAAGTATCTTGCTCTACATCAATTGTATAGTATTAAGGTATCGACAGAAACTGAAGACCAGATAGACTGTGACATGACAGTATAAATCTCTGCAGAGTGTTTGTTTTGAACTGACCCGGATTTTCCCATAACAAGTCTGTCATATTAAGTGTTTACTTTCCTATTTGAAAGATAATACACACGTCGTACATCGATTTATTTTGAATTTCTCTTACCCATGATGCCACAGTCACTTAAACAGATCTTATCCCCATCATGCAACAGTCTGCTTGACCTACTTTTCAGTATTTAAACTGCGTTTATTGAAAATATAAAGCGTATAAAAACCGCAAAATAAAATGTTAATCTAAAACAAAATTACAATGCATGTTGTTGTATTAGCACAAACACGGCTCTGCTTTACTAATAAAACAAGGCAAAACACTTCAAAGGCTCTTGATGACCTTTCACAATGTCCCGAGGTCAAATAAGGGACTTGAAAAGAGCCGATTCAAAAGAGGGCCTTGTCATTAAATCTATTCAACAACAGTTTTGAAATTAAGATTAAAATCTAAATGCGTAATTCAAATAAAGTGATTTTTCTTGTAACTGTGTAATAATCCTTCAGGGTAATCCAGGGGTATATCGATAAACATGAAACCCAAATAGTACAATAAACGCACGTCTAGCTTGATTTTCATCTACCGACGAAGTTTATACTGCATTTTTATACCCAATTGCACAGGTCTGTGGTTGTTGTATTTTGAACTTGGCTGTATCTGATGAGCACTGCCTTCCCTGTCAAATTATAATCTCTTCTTTTTTATTGTTGCCAAGCTAAATGCGTAATATACATGTCCCAGTATGTCTATGGAAGAAATAAAAAAAATAATACTGTTAAATCATAAATTTCCATGGGGGATTATATTTCGTGGATTTCTCGGTTCACCGAAAAAATGTTTTTACCAAAACCACAAAAATGTGTGCCATCGAAATGAAATTATTTTACAGTAAATCAATATTTTGAGGATCCAGCAATGAGCCCACACCATTTTTTGTTTCTAAAGTATTTAGTAGAGATACAAATATTCACCAGACCAATGAAAGCGGGCAGTAAAAGCGAAACATTACTTGGTAGTTAATAACAAACATGCATTTTGTGATAAATCTTCACCCAATCTTCGTATGACGTCATCAGTAATAAAAAAAACTGGAAAATTTCATTTTGAAATTCATCAAAGTTGTCCATGTTTACCTGTATCTACACTATAAGTCCTACTTGACATAAAGGCTGACTTTCTTGATGTGCAGATTATTTTGTGCAACTTTTTACAATGCTGCAACCATTTTTTATTGTTTGTTTATCAAACTTATGCTGTCATCATATGGAAATCCAGCCCTGCTTTCAATGAACGTTAACAGCGAACATGTTAAAAATTCATGTTTTTTTCTCACATTATCCTTCGTTGAACTCTATTTAGCAAACAGCAAACAATTTAGAGCGTGTAAAATCTTATTTTTTTCCGGTCTCGGGTCGAAAATGTATGAATGCACGGGTTATTATTATCACACCAGCCGCCATTTTGATACAACTTACATATTTAGGCTCACCACCTCGGTCTATGGGTATATCCTATACCATATATAACTATGAAACGTTACGAGAATGTTACAAACGTTACATAACATTATTCTACCTTGAACGCAGGGCAGTATACCCCTGTTATAACTCATTGTGGAGGGCATAAATATGTAAAAGAGACATCAAACTAACTAAATAGGCATGATTTTTTTTTCAATTTTACTGCTGCTAAAATGCTACAGTTCGCCATGCATATCTTTTGTCCAAGTAATTATACACAAGATTGCTCTGCCCTTATCATGTTTGACGATAATGCTGCATTTTAATAAAGTATCACGGGTTTTCAGATTTTAGATAGCTAAGATTGGCTCGGCTTTAATTTCCAATCAGACCAAATACGCGTACGAGCAGTTAGGAGCATTATGCAAACAGGATGTCTTGGCATAACAAGAATCATGAGTCATAATAATGTTTGATTTGAAACCATTATCTTACGACTGAGGACATTCATGGGCAAAGTTGAAAGATTGCGGAAGGCGATCAATCATTCATGGGGCCACTGCCACCACTATCTAGTATTATATGTACCCCATTTGTTGACAAGATGCTACCCCCCACGTACATACAGATATTTACGTTGCCATAATTTAATCACAAACCCAGTAGTCACTGATGAAAAAGCAAAAATAATATCTCATAAAAACTCTTTTGCAAATAAACTGCCGCTATGTTTCAGTATTAAGCGATTTCCCATGCAAATAAAGGCTATTGGTGTACATTTCAATTTTGGACCCAAAGAACTCTATGCAAAGTATTAACCAAACACAGGTTATGGATATTACACTAAAATGGACATTAAAAACTCATGAAGTTGTGCAAAAGGGATTTACTTGGAAAAATGCAAGATTTTAAAATTGAAAATATCACACAATTCAGTTTGTTTAAGATTTCTGATTTCATCAATAAAGAAAATGCTACATGAATGAAATGAAAAAAGGAATGAAAATGGCATTGATATCAAGACCCTAGCACAAACCTATATTGTATATCTCTGCTTTGGGACAGTTTACTTAATTTTTTTTATCTAATAAAAAGTTGACTGTAACCTGGTACTGCCATTTTGTATAGATTTACACCAGAGAGACACTTGACCCATCCCAAGACTTTAAGGGCGAAAATAAAATATTGTTAGTGCATTCCCCACCCGCAACTCCTATGTTGGGTATAGGTAGGTAGGTAGGTAGGTAGGTAGGTAGGTAGGTAGGTAGGTAGGTAGGTAGGTAGGTAGGTAGGTAGGTAGGTAGGTAGGTAGGTAGGTAGGTAGGTAGGTAGGTAGGTAGGTAGGTAGGTAGGTAGGTAGGTAGGTAGGTAGGTAGGTAGGTAGGTAGGTAGGTAGGTAGGTAGGTAGGTAGGTAGGTAGGTAGGTAGGTAGGTAGGTAGGTAGGTAGGTAGGTAGGTAGGTAGGTAGGTAGGTAGGTAGGTAGGTAGGTAGGTAGGTAGGTAGGTAGGTAGGTAGGTAGGTAGGTAGGTAGGTAGGTAGGTAGGTAGGTAGGTAGGTAGGTAGGTAGGTAGGTAGGTAGGTAGGTAGGTAGGTAGGTAGGTAGGTAGGTAGGTAGGTAGGTAGGTAGGTAGGTAGGTAGGTAGGTAGGTAGGTAGGTAGGTAGGTAGGTAGGTAGGTAGGTAGGTAGGTAGGTAGGTAGGTAGGTAGGTAGGTAGGTAGGTAGGTAGGTAGGTAGGTAGGTAGGTAGGTAGGTAGGTAGGTAGGTAGGTAGGTAGGTAGGTAGGTAGGTAGGTAGGTAGGTAGGTAGGTAGGTAGGTAGGTAGGTAGGTAGGTAGGTAGGTAGGTAGGTAGGTAGGTAGGTAGGTAGGTAGGTAGGTAGGTAGGTAGGTAGGTAGGTAGGTAGGTAGGTAGGTAGGTAGGTAGGTAGGTAGGTAGGTAGGTAGGTAGGTAGGTAGGTAGGTAGGTAGGTAGGTAGGTAGGTAGGTAGGTAGGTAGGTAGGTAGGTAGGTAGGTAGGTAGGTAGGTAGGTAGGTAGGTAGGTAGGTAGGTAGGTAGGTAGGTAGGTAGGTAGGTAGGTAGGTAGGTAGGTAGGTAGGTAGGTAGGTAGGTAGGTAGGTAGGTAGGTAGGTAGGTAGGTAGGTAGGTAGGTAGGTAGGTAGGTAGGTAGGTAGGTAGGTAGGTAGGTAGGTAGGTAGGTAGGTAGGTAGGTAGGTAGGTAGGTAGGTAGGTAGGTAGGTAGGTAGGTAGGTAGGTAGGTAGGTAGGTAGGTAGGTAGGTAGGTAGGTAGGTAGGTAGGTAGGTAGGAATCATATTTTTTAAAAAACCATGGATATTTTTTCAAAAATAATTTAAAGTCTTTCAGTTACAAAACAATGTATTATAAATTTTTACGAGGATAGAGGCAATTTTGGTGGGATTCAAAGGGCGGAAAAAGAAACAATAATTTTATTTTCACCATAAGACTTTAGTGTCAGTCACTGGGTTATCTATGAAGTGTAACAACTTGTGTATAAAACAAAAAGTTGAAATATGATATGAAAATAGGACAAACTTAACAAACACTGAAAACATGAAGATGCCATATAAGGGTTTGAGTACATTTATCATGGAAGTACCGAGCTTGAGAGCAGGATAAGGATTAGTTTCAATCTATGGAGAGCCCTTCAATAATACTGGATATAAATAACAACATGACTCCATATTAGTATCAGCTTCAATCTTTAATAAATCAAATATTTATCAAGAGAGGACAATATACATATATATAGAGGCAATATTTCCCATAAAAAAGCTACAGAGATTACAAGATTTTTCTACTGTAAAATCATCCATTTTTGCGAGGAATCAGTTTAGCTTTACATTTGCAAAATTGGCAAGTTTGTGAAAACTTACGCTCGTGAAAATAAAAATGGCTGTAAAACAACAGGAATAGTAGAGCAGCAAATTGCTTTTTAGTAGAAATAATTATTTTAAGTTATAAAAATAATGAACATTTAATATAAAAAAAAGACTTAAGAATAACAAATTCATGAAATTCTGACTGCACAATAGATTTGATTTTGTAGTATTAGAACATGGCTTATATGGATCAGAGAAAAACAACATTATAAGTCTGCAGAGACGTTCAATGTTGTTTATACACTAAAACATTTTATACAATTTTGATATGTATAGTGAAGACACATCTCCCCAGTGAGATTTTTATGTCATTTTCTACAGTATTATTTTCACTTTAATATGATTATGGCATTTTGATCATATCATTCCATAAATTGCAATACTGTGGCTATAATAGTTTTAGAAACCCGGCCATACTGGCAAACTTACGAGTGATGATCAATATATTCGAGGACTTTCCTTCTCAATTTTGAAATATTGGAACAAGAGTAATGAAATTACAAGCTGGTGTAGATCAATCTTATATGTCGCGGTTTGTTTAATTTACTTTATGATAACTTCATTATTTATTTGATGACATCACTTTTTGTAACCATGGTGAAGCACGCACCGTCAAGCATCTCGGACGTAACATTACTTCTGAATAACAACATGCTATGAAAATTAACGCGAAACTTGTAAAATCCTCGCAATATCTCCAAAATGACTTGACTAAATTGTTCAAGGTTTCTGTGCGCTCTCAATTGTCCATTTTCATATGATTCTGTTGTTTATGTGATTTTTGAGTCTCCGCGTGTGGGACACTTTCCGTTTAAATTCTGCGAAATACTACTGGACGCACAGATCTCAACCAAATGTAACTGACGAAAACGAAGACTAGTATAGGCTACAAAATATTAAATCGTTGACTCCAAATCAAAAGGGTTATTTCGATATGGCGCCCTAAACCTGATAGGTCGTGCTTCATTCTTAATTGGAATAATCCAATTTTGTACAACCAACCGCCGCTTTCAGAGTTCTGTTTCCAATAACGCATCGATACTCTTTTTATTCCACCTCACATTCCAGAATTGACTATTAACTACTTATTTCAGTAGTATAAGAAAACCAGTCTCATACAAAAGTCATGTGACCTGGTATCGATCCAGAAAGGAGCTATGTGCTGCTCCGACGGTGACGCTTGGAATGACGGCGCCCCTTGTATGAATCAAATAATTTTATTAGTGCTTTCGGTCGGAGACATCGTACTCCGAATGATGTTAAATGGATTTGAGCCTTGCTGCTAATATGAAATTGCTAGATGAAAAGTCCTCGAATATATTAATCACCCCTTGTAGATCAAATTTTCATCAACTGTTTTGTGATTTTTATGGGGAGATTTGTTGAATTTGTCTTCCAGGAGAAATTGCTAGTTCTTTTTGGAATGGTAAGTTGTTACTGGCGAGTCATCCACTGAATACAATGTACCTGCCAAGTACTGACCGACCGACCGACCGACCGACCGACCGACCGACCGACTGATTTTAAAACCAGTAGGGGCCTAATAAGTCTGTTTTACCGTAAGTAAAGGATGAAAGACAGTTTTCCTTGATTTTGACTTTGAGCTTTCCATATTGATTTTGTAGTTACAACCATCTCATTCTAAGCCAGCGATATGATGCAATGCATTTGTTTGAAAGCCTTCGCCAATCATCTTTGACAAAAATAAGGGGGGAGGGGTAATCTCTGCTCTGGCATATTTTTAAATGTTAATTATGTTAACAACAGCAACCAAATTAAAAGGCATCTAACTGCTAGAAAATGTGCATGCAGGTTCCCATAACCTACAAAATGTGGTAAAGTGTGAAAAATAATTTAACATCACAGATTGCATGTGGCCCGAGCTAAATAAAAAGTCACTCATCATCGGTCCATTCTGCAACAACACTGAAAAATCGAGAAAGTTTGAAAATGAAAAGGAGAAACTGTTGTCATGGCAATGAGATAATCGAAAAATTCAATCAAGTGAAGTTTTTACAGTTACAATTGGTGTCATGGAAGTGTGAAAACTTGCAAAATATTCACAAACGCCATTCAATCAATTTAAACGCCTTTTTCCCCCTGAAAATGATTGATGCCCCCTGGTTGACACAACCAGATGCAGTCATTACATGAATCAATACAACTTAACACCTTAAAATTAAATTTTCGGTCCAGTTTGTCTGAGTGAAATTTAATTCAAATGACAGTGCAATAATATTTTGCCAAATAGAAACTCGGGTGTTGGTGAAATTGCTTAGTAAACATGACCAAGACAACACTATAAGACCATTAATACTTTAACTTGGGTATCAGTTTTACAATTTAATACTATACAAACAGAACCTGATCTGGTAAAACCAAGCTTCGTCCTGATTTTGACTTAGTTAACAGGATATTACTTTCGCCCGTTTTATGTGTCAAGTTTTCTCTCACCTGAAAGCATTACCTAGGACACCTGCCCAAACACACCATCTCGCCATTTCCTGTTGAGGATGAACTCTATTCAGTAAATCTTGAAAAATTGTAATTTCATTTATATTGTTTTTTTATCTTAACAAATTTTTTATTCAAGAACAATATAAAATTTTAAAGACACAATGCGGGTACCATTTGTAGGGACGCTATTGAGCATTAGTAAAGCTTGAGATTTTGACATGATCCTGACCTTTATGCATGAATATGTTACTAGGTTTTTGCGTTGAATACATAACTTTCCAAAACTAAAGTGTGTAATATCGGTCCTTTATTTTTGTGTTTGTATTACACATCAAGAGTCTTTGTCATGTCAGTTGCTAAATTATGCTAATTGAAGGTCGAGGATCGCGTCAAATTCTCTGGACTACTGTAAAATCATTTAATTTCCATGGGACGAAATTTTGTGGTTTTGGTAAAAAATACCATTTCGATGGGACGTTAATACATGGATATTGCGTTGTTAAAGGGGACCACAAAATCCACAAAATTAACTCACCCATGAAAATTAATGATTTTACAGCATACATCTTACAAAGTTAAAGTTCATTTTTATTTACAATATACTTGCAGACATGTGGCCACTATCAACAGATTAACAGTACAAAATACAGGAAACCGTGCACATAAAAGAACCATTATCTTAATGAAACATATTAGTATGCACAACTTGAACATTTCCCCCCCCCCACATATCGAGGCTAATGTAACATGTTAATGAATGCAATATTTTATCTTTTCTGATTATCCTGATTAAAGCTTAAGATGAATAACGTAAGAGGAAGTGTGTACTGTAAAATCATTTATTTTCCTGGGGGATTAAATTTTGTGGGTTTCTTTGTTCACCTTCAACTACGAAATCAAAAGCCATCGGACAATATTTTGATCCTGAAATGCAAAATCCAAAAATTAATGACCCATCTAAATGATCTTTTTTACAAAAACACACACGCAATTTTGAAAAGCCTTAGAAATAGTTTACAGTAGAAATTTGACAAATTTCATGATTTATAAGATGTGCATCAGCTATTTACAGTGTATAAAAGAGTCAATTTCCGGTTATTGCAAAAAGTTATACGGATTAAATACAGTAAGTAAAGCCTTCCAATAAGTATACAGTGATCGGAAGTTATACAAGTGCTTTTATTCACAATAAGTCATACAAGCTGAATTGTAGTCTCCCAATATATCATACAGTGAAATAAGAAATGCAAAATTTGCCAAATACAGATCACAGGATGGGAAAAGGATACCAAAATGCTGAAAGTGAAAGGTACATAGATAATGGGACACAAAAAAAAGTTTAAAATAAAATTAACTAAAATGCATTAACATTAATCAAAAACACTTCTTAACAGTAAACAGTTTATATTGAACATGTTGTGCATCTCCTAGAACAACAAAATTTCGTCGCTTTGGCACAATAAGGCTGTATCTTTTCATATGTTATATAGTGAGATACAGCCTTGTTACTCCGAAGAAATAAAATGAAGAAGGGTATTGTAACAATGACCCCGAGATCTTCGTGCTATAGTGTTGACACTAGGATTGTGGGCCACACCCTTGATTTATGTAAGGACACATAATGCACTCCTAGAGATTCGTTATGAAAATAGACCAAACTAGATCACACCATTATCAGCTAGCATTGTTTTTTGAACACCTGTTATCAAAATTAAATGTGTAATCAAAACTTTTGTAAGTCAAGAGTCAAACACAACGTGAGTTTATGACAGTTGCTATATAAGCACTGATATGGCATTTTGCAAACAAATACTGCAGCATGAAACCTTTCTTTGAAGGCACTTGACACCAAAGTATAGTATAGCTCGGAGAATTTGACACGATCCTGACCTTTATGCATAAGTTACCAATTTTCGAGAGCTGTTTTCAGTTATTCAGCCATTCAACCACCCTGGTCATTGGGGTACCTAAAGAAACCTACATTCGAGTCTCTCTGGGTAGACTATTTCTCCCCTGTGGATGTGACAGCCAACATCGATCTGTGGCGCACAAGAATAGAGATATACTGCCCTCACAGAATGATACCAATGTACACCTTGGTGGAGTGAAGCATGTTTATTATTCTTGAGAATTTATCCAGTGGTCCAGATGAGGGTTGAACTCAGGACCTCTCCATCATGAAGCACACTCCCTACCTAGACCACTTCTCCCCACATGAATATATACTGTAAAATCATTTAATCTCAATGGGACGAAATTTTGTTGTTTCTGTAAAAAGACCAGTCCCATTGGACGATAATTTGTGAATTTGCATTTCAGGTAATAAATGCAAGGGTCAAAAGTATTGTTTCGATGGGATTTGATGTCGTGGTTGAAGGTGAACCACTTAATCCCCCATGAAAATAAATGATTTTACAGTAACAAGGTTTTTGTGTTGAATATATCAATTTCGGTCCTTTAGATTAATGTTTATATCAATAACACCTCAAGCGTTTTCCTGATAGTCTGCTGCTTAAACATGAAAACATACAACCCGTAGAAAGATTCAAGTTTTAAATCAGAATTCCGTAGCATAGCAAGTTGAATTTTCTGCCTTATGCGCGAAATTAATGTTGCATGAAAGTTGTTTACGCATCACATGAAAGTTAGCTTATTCAAATAACTGTCATCTGATGTAAAACTGTTCAACAATGAAATCACTTCAAACTTCATCAATTTTCCAAGTATTGTAAATGAAAGAACAGGAAGCATATTTTACTGTCTGTTTTGTGTGTGTGCTTAATATAAAACATTGATACAGTCAACAGGTGCAAAAATATAAATGCAAAATCAGTAAATGACCTTGAAATTCTGAGAAAGGATTTTCTATAAAAATAAATTTCAATAATTGTGGGTCGAAATTCCTATCAACTGAAATTTTATTTGTAGATGTTTCCTCAAGATCTGCTGAGTTTGACTTGCTAACTATAAGTACAGCATATTCCCTTAAATAACGTAATCCTATCTTCTGACACTGAAGAGCTGGTAATCCAAACTAAACAGGAAGTTTGCAATAATAACTGCTTTGTTTGATCAATTTAGTTACATTTGTAATCTTTCTTTAAAACAGCATGAGTTTAAAAAAGATGTTCAGGCTGGTACACTATTGCACATCTTGAAATGTATAATAGTTTTTTTTTAATGACGACCATAAACTTTATCTTATTTGCCAGTTAGCTTTTTGCTTTAAATTAATATGACAGGCATATGAGTGCCTCCATCCAGATTTGAACCCAGGTCGCCGATTTAGCGCTCTAACCACAGCACTACAGACCCACACACAACAATAATATACATACATGGTCATTGCAAATAGCTGTTTAACTTACAAGGTCATTGCCAAGAGCTGTTTAATTACATAGTCATTGCCAAGAGCTGTTTAACTTACATGGTCATTGCAAAAAGCTGCTTCACTTACATGGTCATTGCTAAGAGTTGTTTAACTCACATGATCATTGCTAAGAGCTGTTTAACTTATATGGTCATTGCAAAGAGCTATTTAACGTACATGATCATTGCTAAGAGCTGTTTACCTTACAAGATCATTGCATAGAGCTGTTTAACTTACATGATCATTGCAAAGAGCGGTTTAACTTACATAGTCATTGCAAAGAGCTGTTTAACTCACATGGTCATTGCAAAGAACTGTTTAACTTACATAGTCATTGCAAAGAGCTGTTCAACTTACATGGTGATTGCAAAGAGCTGTTTAACTTATATAGTCATTGCAAAGAGCTGTTTAACTTACATGGTCATTGCAAAGAGCTGTTTACCTTCATATATTATCAGTGAAAAGAGCTGTTTCACTTACATGGTCATTGCTAAGAGCTGTTTAACTTATATGAACTTTGCAAGGAGCTGTTTAACCTACATGAACTTTGCAAGGAGCTGCTTAACTAACATTAACTTTGCAAGGAGCTGTTTAACTTACATGATCATTGCAAAGAGCTGTTTAACTTACATGATCATTACTCAGAGCTGTTTACCTTATATGATCATTGCAAAGAGCTGTTTAACTTATATAGTAATTGCAAAGGGCTGTTTAACTTATATAGGCATTATAAAGAGCTGTTTAACATTGAGTGGAGGCCTTGCAGACATTTTGGTCACACCACAGCAACCAGTTCCCTAAAAATCATTTGTTAAGGCTGAATCATACTGGTCACATCTATGCAAGGCAAAGAGCCGGTTTGGCACCACGTATATGACCATTGGGAAAAGTCTGAAACAAATTAGTCTCATCAATGTGTGATTGAAAGCCAGTTCACAAGCTTGGTCACTACAATGCCTAATGTACTATATCTCAGTCAATGCCTAATGTACTATATCTCAGTCAATGCCTAATGTACTATATCTCAGTCAATGCCTAATGTACTATATCTCAGTCAATGCCTAATGTACTATATCTCAGTCAATGCCTAATGTACTATATCTCAGTCAAAAGATCATAATCTACAGAATTGATGTTGATCTTCATTTTACAGCTCTCATTGAATATGGACCAAATTAGATAGATAATTCATTCTAGTCTAGGAGCTGGTGACCAGAAATTCAAAATCTATTTACCCCATCTGGTAGAAAAAGTCCATTGGTATTTTCAAATAATACATACATTCGGGCTTTAGAAAAAGGTGGATGCCAGATCTGAAAGTGGTGCAGATTTTTTTTAACAGGGGCAACAACTCTTGCTTCCGAGCTAATTTACGAATACACATGACATTCTTAATTCTGGTGTGAATTTTTTGTTTATGTATATATTGCCATATTTTTAGGTGGATATTATTCAATTAATGTTGTACATCAAATGGACATACATAACTGACCAATTTGAGGTCTAGGTCAAGGTCAATTCAAGGTCAAAGTGAGAAAAATAGCTAAATATTGATATTTCACCTCAGTTCTTTCTTCGTAAAGCATATGTTTGGAATCAAATTTCGTTATTAAAATGATAGCCGTGTTGGTAAATACATGTTCTTTCATTATAAGCCATTTGTTAAATGAAAATAGTAATTTTTTTGTCAAAATAGCAATTAAATATATATGCATGCTGGCCGAGAAGGCATTATTTTAACCACCCTTGATATTCTATGATCTAATATGATTAAATTGTTCATGTAAATATTGCTACATATTTGTATGGATATTATTCATTTTATTATGGACATCAAATGGACAAACATAATTGACCTTTCTTGGGTCAAGGTCAAGGTCAGTTCAAGGTCAAATCGAGAAAAAAACAAAAAATGGACATTTCCACTTTTTTTCTTCGTATAGCATTTGATATGAATATAAGTTGCTTATTAAAATGATAGCTGTGATAGTTAGTTCATGTTTTTTCATTAAAAGTCATTTGTTTAATAAACATTTTTGTTTTTAATGTGAAAATAGCTATTTTGCATATGACAGCTTACGAAAACCTTGCACGACAACCCCTGACGTTCTATGATATAATGTTATGTATATGATTGTGTATGTAGTGAGACATACATGTATATTCCGGGATACTACCAGTATTTATTTGATTATGAACATCAAATGTACAAACATCTTAAATAAGTTTGTGGTCAAGGTCATTTCAAGGTCAAATTTAGAAGTATAGCTTCAAAAATGATATTTCGTCTCAGATCTGTAGTTCTTATTCTCATGTATGTTTTGGCATTATTGAATACATGAATGGACATTGCAATATCAATATCGTATTCAAAGTTGTTTAAAATACTGACCATTTCAAGGTCAAGATCAATGTCCTTTCAAGGTAAAACTGTGTTTTGTAATAATGCAGTAACAATTTATGTGTTGGCTCATTTGTTCTTTTTACAAGCAATACGGAACATTTTGTAACTGTATTTACTTGCAGATGTAATAGTTTGTGTGGGTGTGTAACAATGAATTGAAATCCATTCTATTAGCTGCGAGTGTTATAAAAATCTTTAATGAGGAAGTATATTGCTGAAAACACGTTAATCTGTATGTCGGCCTATCGATAGATCAAACGGTTTCCGAGCAAACGCCTTCCCAATGAGTGATCCTTCTATCCTTAGCCTTTTAGTAAGTTGGTTGGTATGAAACAGCAGATGGCAATGATCCTGATATCAGAAGGTCAGGAACATCATTGTCTTTAATTGAACGAATACACCAAATGGTTTCCGATCAATAAATCCAGAACGCTTGGACCTTGGATATAAATTAAAGTTTGGTCACCATCATTAAGGAATTGAATGGATGTACCAAATATTAGTCAACCTATATGGACTAGGATGGGTGTACTGTATGGTAGTGAGAACCCCTTAAAGTCTGATATGGATGTGGCGGTACTTTATGTGGTGTATATTCGATGGAGAATTGGATGACCGCTCTGGCAAATGATAATGCTTACCTCCTAGGATAAGGATATCTGCACAAAGTAGCGATTGGTAACACGTTATGGTGAAGTCTATGATGGCTTACATGGTGGTGAGCTTTGAATAACTTTACACTACAGCAGTGATTACCCAATGTGGTATGAGGTAGCTGTACTCAGTGATAGTGGGTACACTCATAGGCCATACTAGTAGTGCCTGTATTTTGCAGTGAGGCTATCAGATAATGCCAGCTATGACTGTACTATTTGAGAATACATTTCGAATTCAATAACATAACTTGAAATCTAGAATGGCTAAACCAATGGTAGATACTCGTATGTACCCCACTAAATAAATTGTGCTTTATGAAAGGAGAACGAAGACATTTGGTTAATAGGCAAGCTGTTAAAGTACTATTTTGACACCCTTAGTGTCCCAGGCTGTTTTGTGCGTTAAGTATCAAATGCTATCTGGCTGAAGACCTGAGGATGTGTAGCTTTGGATAGCTATACATGTACATGTACTTGGCAATGAGGAGTACCGCATACATTATAATCTGAAAATGGCAGTACGTCGCAGAGTGGAGCAACCCTTATGGCATGGTATGGACATCCAATTCTGTGATATCTATTCCCAAGGGTCTGGTGTATCTGTATCCTGTAACATGTAGCCATGTCTATCTATTAGGAATTGGGAGGGTTCTACATTTGTAATTATGTGTTTCCCGTAGAACCAGGTATGGCTGAATTATGTGGTGGTGCGTACATCGTATGATGTCGTAAGGCTTCTAGAATATCATGTCGTAGTGGATACATGTACGCTATTAGGCCTGAGATGGTTATACACGATGCTGGTACTACTTTGTCTGGGGTGACTATATTCTGTTGTGTTAAATGCACGTATCTGTTACATTATTTACTTATTGCAGTGCTAAATCACTTTGGTCATTGCAGTGGTGACTACACTATAGGAGTTGTACTAGTATTTTCCATAGGACCAGGACTGTCGGCATTTAATGGTGATAGGAACCAATTAAGAATCTAGTGTGGTTCAAAACACTGCTAGTTACAGCTTTCACAGGATCTATGTCGTACACATTACTACTAAGTACGGGTATCGGATGTCTATGTTGGTACATATCACTGTAAGGAATAAACATATCATAACCAATTCAGTACTAGCTACCACAAATGAAATATCTCATCACATACCGTAATGATACTCAATAACACTTTATATTGTAGCTAGACTTTATGTGTTATACAATACACACCACTGCACTATACAGGCATCGAACGTTATGAAGTTATGTGTTATGTACAAGTCAATATTTTTACAAGGCGTCGATGATGTTGTCAAATCCCCGCCGGTCAGAATGCGTCTGTCTAATCCCCCTGTATCCTCCGGGCGGGCAAAACATTGACTAGTGCATTATTACACGAAACAACAGCCATCCTAGGCCTATGATGTGCTCATCACCATGTTATTCAATCATTTCATACCTGATATTAAACTACCACTGGATACACCTATCATAGGCCTTATGTATTGCCGTATAATGTGTTGGTGGGTACGCCATACTGTCCTGGTGAATGTTAACAACAGTTATTGTGCCCTAGAGAGCTGCAAAAAGTAGTTCATAATGGGTCTTCGAAGAGTCTGGAAATTCTGATGGATTTAATGATATGCATTTACATGAGAACCCTTCCAAGCAGTGCCCCTGTGAAAAACGGCGTATACAAATATTTCAAGACTGATATAAAATACGTAGTTTGCATACTTGCTTGAACGTAAACAAAAAATTGTCGTTTAGGTAGTATTGTGTACAGTCCATTTGATTAAAAGTGAGCCAAATCAAATTTGCACTTTCCTAATAAAGTTGAATTCAAATCATACGTGAGAATTGCAAATACAGAGAGGAAAAATCCATGTTTAGCTATTTTCTCACTTTGATCCTGAAACGACGTTAACACCAAAGTGGTTTTAGATGCTTGTCCATTTGATGCCCATAATATAATGAATAGTAACCGTGAACATACAAAATGTATGACTCCCTTCATAAATAAACACCTAAATCACATTAGATCATATAATCTCAGGGGCTGTCGAAAAAGTTTTCGTAAACTGTCACATGCACAAAAAGGATATTTGAACAATGAACTTAACATTTTCATTAAACAAATGAGTTATAAACTAACCAACACAGCTATCATTTCAATAAGCAAATTAGATTGATATCATATGATATACGAAAAAAGCAGAGTGGAAATGTCCATTTTTACTATTTTTCTCGATTTGACCTTGAACTGACCTTGACCCCATAAGGTGAATTATGTTTGTCAATTTGATGTGCATTATATACTTGAACATTTAAATAATATTAGATTTATATATAATAGAATAACAGTGTGGTCGAAAGAATGCCTTCTCGGCAAGCATACATTGTATTAAATGGCTATTTTGACAAAGAAATGACTATTTTCTTTGAACAAATGGCTTATAATGAAAGAATATGAACTAACCAACACGGCTATTATTTTAATAACGAAATTTGATTCCAAACATATGCTATACGTAGTCAAACCGAGAGGAAATGTCCATTTTTTGTTTTTTTCTCGATTTGACCTTGAACTGACCTTGACCCAAGAAAGGTCAATTAGGTTTGTCCATTCGATTTCCATAATCAAATGAATAATATCCATGCAAATATGCAGCAATATATACATGAACAATTTAATCATATTAGATCATAGAATAACAGGGGTGGTCGAAAGAATACCTTCTCGGCCAGCATGCTTATGTATTAAATTGCTATTTTGACAAAGAAATGACTATTTTCATTAAACTAAAGGCTTATAATGAAAGAATATGTACTTACCAACACGGCTATTATTTTAATAACGAAATTTGATTCCAAACATATGCTATACGAAGAAAGAACTGAGGTGAAATATACATTTTTAGCTATTTTTCTCACTTTGACCTTGAATTGACCTTGACCTTGACCTCAAACTGGTCAGTTATGTATGTCCATTTGATGCACACCATTAATTGAATAATATCCACTCAAATATATGGCAATATATACATAAACAAAAAATTCACACCAGAATTAAAAATGCCATGTGTATTCGTAAATTAGCTCGGAAGCAAGAGTTGTTGCCCCTGTTAAAACTTTCAGATCTGGCATCCACCTTTTTCTGAAGCCTGAATGTATGTATTATTCGAAAATATCAATGGACTTTTTCTACCAGATGGGGTAAATAAACTTTCATTTTAAGGCCCTTTTGAAACCTGGCTCCTGGACTATTCTGTATTAACTAGTTGACAATGTACTGAAAATTTAAATTTACCATAAAAGGACCAGTGATTTAGTTACTCAATTAAAAGGAGGACAAGTACCAGCTACCAAATCATCTTCCGATGAAGACAGATTAAGTTTACAAGTTTTACAGGAATGTTTCTGTTGTCCAAAAGGGCTCAAGATCCCTCTTTAAATGTTTTTTTGACTCCCATGTTGTTTTCCATTCACACCTTTAAGCAATTTTTTTTCAAATAATTTCCCTTAAACCTAAATTTAAACTAACTGTGACCTTATGGCACATAAAGCTGTGACCTTATAGCACATAAAGCATGTAAATGTTCATTTAAATATTCAAATGAGTTTGGTATCAAATGCCAACATCTTGTTTCCATATGTTCGATGACAAGTATGATTGATGGGGCATACAGGTGGTCAGTGTCCACTCTACAGGTACTTGACACTGTATATGAATAATTATCCAGACTATAAAGTTTTGTGAAACATCAGGACAATATTAGTCGGACAATATTAGTTGGACAATATCAGTTGCAAGCAAGGAGGATCATAAGCACTGTGAGAGTTCCACTGTCTAGGTACAGTACTAGACACTGGTATGAATAATTATCCAGACTTTAAACTTTTGTGAAATATTGGACAATATAAGTTGGACAAAATTAGTCGGACAAAATCCGTCAGACAATATTAGTTGCAAACAAGGAGGATCATAAGAACTGAGAGATTCTATGTACAATCCTAAGTAGACTACAGCCTTTTGATTTCCAAGAACTATACGGGTGGGGGTAATTAGCACAAAGGGCCCAACTACACAGATCATGGGTTGTAAATGGATGGAAATATCTTGCAGGACATGTGACATTTATTTTGTACCTCATGCAAAGTACTTCATACAAAGTACCTCATGCCAAGAATATTTTCCTTTTATATAAAGACACCTATTATTCAATTTGGTCTAGATTAATGCATCATCAAGGTACCTTCTATCCTTTTGCTTTTAAGTAATTATTGATGACTATATCCCCTCAACTTTTGCTCAATTTCCAGATTTCCCTGACTTTCCCTGACCTTCATTTTTTTTATGTTTTTCCTTGATTGTTCCCTAACTGTTGGAACCATTGTACTGCTTGTAAATGGAAATGATGTTGTAGCAACTATTTGCAGTCTATTTACAAACTGCATAGTCAGGACTTAAGCAAGTTTAAACTTTTCCAACTAACAGTGCAAAGTGAAGTAAAATGATTAAACCTGTGCAAATTCCAAACCTCTTTTCTAATTATAACATTATTCAAGAAAACAAAATAATTTATGCAGCAAAAACAGAATCTGTATTATTATTAGGTATAATTACACAACAAAATATTTCTGCAACAATTATCAACATGTGAGTACTCTTAAGTTGCAGTAAATGACCATATTCCTGCAACTTAAAATATAAACTGCCAATTAGGCCAATTAGGCAGTTTTATAAAAATTATAAAATGTAAACTGCCAATTAGACAGTTTTGTAACATACACAGTATTAACAGCCAGCTAGACAGTTTTACAGCAAGAGTACATAATATATTGACCACAGTAGAACCTGTGTTAAAGGGAAATCTGACTTCAGTAACAACCACCTGAATTAAGGAGCCATCTGTCTTAAACAGACAATACTAATATGAACTAAGGCGCGGTCAATAATGCCAATTTTAGATTGTTCTTTTCAGGTCATTGGCCAATTAGGCGCGGATAAACCAGATGGCCATGTACTATGATGGCTGTCTCTGTGAGCTATATTTATTGCACATACATGTGCAGTAATGTCATTTTTTTACTTCGCAATAAGTAAATATATAGAATATGCACAAGAACTGACAAATACAAATTCTGAACCTCAGGATATTCTAGTGGACAGGTGTATTTGATATTTTTATATTGGAGCCAACAGGACGGGAACGGCTGACAAGTCTATATATGTTACTATTTTTTAGCCAATCAACTATCAATTAATTAATTTTAACATCAATACTTTACAAAATGTATCAAACCACCCAAAGTCAATGTATCTAAACATACGATATATTGGAATCATTGATATGCTTCTGATCAAATCAATGCATGTTCTACGGTGACTCTCTGTGAATGTGACACTTTTTTACAAACTGAGCGTACTAGCCAATCCATTTACCTGCAACTAACTATGCTGAGTGCCAAGCAAGGGAGACCTACCAGAACTTACAACCATTTACATAGCTCTGGTAGGTCGCTGCCTGGGACTCCATACTAGAAGCACAGGTAACTGTATCGTTAAAAACCAAAAAAAAACTACTAATTTTTTGTTTGTTTCAATGTTACAGTTACCTGTGACTAGAAGCAGATGTTCTACCACTAGGCTATTGAGGCAGACCTAACTAATAACTAAAATGCATTGAATGAATACACACTTGCATTGAATGAATATACACTATGATATCATAGTCCACATACTACAGGTGCATCATATTTCAAAATAACACATGATTGCACGTGCGTCATTATCTTTTGTTTTGTTCAGCATATTCTTGCAAAACATGAATATATATATATATATATATACACATACGCCATGTATGAATTTGTAAAAGTCATGATGCTTCATAGAGCCCTAATGGAAAGAGTTCAAGACTGCTGTAGGGCTCGCCCAAAACTGTGTGGACTCTTTAAATAAAGTTGCTATTATTCCATTACATACTCTAGAATATAGGATGCAAAACGAAAATCAAATCAGATTTATTGCAAGATTTCACAAGCTCGTTAATACAAATCCCCCTACCTTGAATTAAATCCAATATTTTCTTCAATGTCCACTTTGAAAAGATTAAAGCTATAAAAGTCTCTATATATTCCAGCCTTAGTAGTAAAATCGTAAAACTTTGATAGTAAAGTTGTAAGAATATAGCTCCCCTTTGAACCTGTATCAGCCAATCAGAAATGATCGAGTTTATCAAATATCCCACAAGTCCTAGTCCCCGCAAACTTATGACAAGGTCATATACTACACCTTTTATGGACAAGGTAAAATTTAAATGTAAACCGTTTCATACAGGTATGAGTATATTAGTATACCTCATCTAAAGATAGAAAATCTGAGTTAAATTTAAATCTTAAGGTTTATACTCATAGATGGTCATTGGTCAATGCACGTAAGCAGGTGAGTTAAGGCCGGTACACTGTCATTACATTTTCATATCTTGCAAGAGTGAGCATGCGTAAAATTTTGTCCTATCTTATTTTGCAAGTTTCAACGTATATAGGAAGTAATGCGTGTACAATTTAAGTTTCGTTTATCAGACCCGGCGACTAACTAGGTCAAGTTGAGCTCACAACGTTTTTGAATTTGGATTAAATTTGCATAAAGCTTACAGAATAAATAGAGTGTAATGCAGTGGTTCTTTATAAAGAATAGAAATCCAGTCTGCACAGAAATGAATGCTTATAAATGATACAATACAACGTTTATGCATTTTGAAAAAAACGATTAGATTGAAATCCAAATTACACAGGTATTGGGCATTGGTCTTATTACACTTAAGAAAACAATATGTATAAATAAATATTCCAAGAAAGTTAAATGTGAAACTTGAATCCTTCCGGGATAAGCATTATGAAATCAATTCCAAATATAGAGTACAAGTAAGATTTATTTTACTCATGTATATTGCTGTCTTAGAATTAGAAGGTCGTAACTACAAAATCAATATTTTGAGAAAATAAGAAAAAACTGTCTGAAAATGACTCTTTACTTTTGGTAAAACAAGCTGTTTCAACTTCATTTTAGTCAACATGACAATTAAGTTCCTATTTCCTATTTTCATGAGCATAGACTCATAAGAAACGCCTTGTGATGCTGAGTTTTAACATGTATCAGTCAGTACTTACGACCTTCTCATTCTAAGCCAGCAAATTATAGACTCATGAGCAACAAAAGCAAAATTTCATCATTTCATGGGCCATAACTCTGTTAATGCTGAATAAATCTACACAAACTGACTGCCCGGTGTGGATAGCAATGACAACACATGCAAGCCTACAATGTACCTCGGGTTTCAAACCAGTTCATCTCTAGTTAGATGGAAAACACTGAAAAGCATCCGGGAGGAAGATTTGAAAGGCATCGATATAAAAGCCCTATAGAAAAAATCACTGGGAATCCCACTGGGATGAGACTGGGATCCCACTGGGATCCCACTGGGAAAATTGGTCGGGATCCCGCCTCTCATCCCAGTGGGATCCCACTGGGATGAGAGGCGGGATCCCACCGGGATGAGAGGCGGGATCCCACTGGGAAAATTGGTCGGGATCCCACTGGGATGAGAGGCGGGATCCCACCGGGAAAATTGGTCGGATCCCGGTGGTCGGCAGTGTTGAATTTTTACCCTCAAAATCTTGTGCAATTTAACAAAACACGGTTAGTTCTTTGGTATTTCTTACCTTGTCACATGGTCAGATACCATGTTAGAACAATTAAAGGCAAGAACTCACCAGTTGCTGATAATGTTCAAGCTACAGATGAATCAGCTTGTTTCAAATAATGTCAGGTAATATTTGATTTCTTATAGGAAAGCTTAATTAATATTTTGTTGTAATTATGAATTTTTTATTATGTCAAACTAATTCATAAATCTTTCTATTTTTATAATAATAATGATATATTACTTTGCTAACATTTATTTTAAAAGTGTTTTTTGGGACTTTAAAAAAATATATATAATTTTTGTTAAAGGGAGATAATATAAAAGTGTGAGACAATAACATGAGATCCCACTGGGATGAGAGGTGGGATCCCACTGGGATGAGAAGCGGGATCCCACCGGGAAAATTGGTCAGGATCCCGGTGGTCGGCAGTGTTGATTTTTTACCCTCAAAATCTTGTGCAATTTAACAAAACACGGTTAGTTCTTTGGTATTTCTTACCTTGTCACATGGTCAGATACCATGTTAGAACAATTAAAGGCAAGAACTCACCAGTCAAACTAATTCATAAATCTTTCTACTTTTAAAATAATAATGATATATTACTTTGCTAACATTTATTTAAAAAGTATTTTTTGGGACTTTAAAAAAATAAATATAATTTTTGTTAAAGGGAGATAATATAAAAGTGTGAGACAATAACATGGTTGACCATAGTCGACCATGGTCAAATGGTCAACCTTGGTTGAAAACACTGACCATGTTAGACCATGGTCAAGCTTCAGTTTGTCTTTTCTCACCATGGTCAAACGGTTTATAAAACATTTTTCTAGCTCAAACTCGAAAAAAAAATGCAAGTTGGCTAAAAGGAAAAAACGACAGTCAACAAAAATAAGTTCAGTCTAAAATACTATTCAGGTGGGATCCCACCGGGAAATGTACTTGGAAATTGGTAGGTTATTACCGGAATCCCACTGGGATGAATTTCCATCCCACTGGGATGAATTTCCATCCCACTGAAATGACAACATCCCACCGGGATTAAGTCATCCCACTGGGATCCCGCTGGGATCCCAGTTCAATTTTCTGTGGGGAGGTGATTGAACTATTACATACATAAGTCAAGACAGGTTGTATGTAATAAAAAGTGTTTTTTAGCACATTTGGTCATTTTATCGACATTTATAAGGGTTTCTAGTTGGTAGACATATAATTATAGAATATTGCAAGATGGCTTAACAAAATCACATTAAGATGCTGTCAAAGCTAGAAATGAAACTGAGCAAGCGATCTGGTAGATTGTCCATCTATTTAACAAATAGTGTTCAGCTCTCCAGGGTACTACAACTGGAGCCGTGTCTTAGATCAACAATTAAGAAACAAATGGTTTACCAGTATGTGAGGATTAACAGACTTGACCTCAGATTTCAGCAGAATTTCATGGGCAACCATCAATAAAGTGAATGATTCACCTTTTATTTCGTGACGGTCTTCTAACTATAAACTTACTCATCCGAAGGGACCAGCACTTCTCAACATGTGCAAAAACATACTGTAAAATCATTAATTTTCGTGGGGGATTAAATTTCGTGGATTTCGTGGTTTACCTCAACCACAAACTTTAATCCCAACGAACACTAATTTTGACCCTTATTTTATTACCTGAAATGCAAAATCCACGAATTCAAGTCCCAACGAAATTGTCTTTTTTACCAAAACCACGAAATTTCGTCCCAACGAAATTAAATGATTTTACAGTATGAGCCGTCCCCCAGGAAAACATGGTATTTTGACATTATGTAATTACAGTATGAAACAGTAACATGAAATGATATTAGAATGATGTTCCCGACGTCAGACAAAAAACTCTGAATATGGACTCTACCAAAGCAACTGACACTTCCTCAAAACGCAAGATATTAACACAATTCCTAATCGGTATTATTCTTTACAACTATAAAAAAGTTTAAAATTATTTTTCTTGTCAAAATAGCAGGTTTTCTTGGAGACTCGGGGATTAAACTGACTGGGGTAAGACAGGGCCTGTTACACCCGCTCATATTTGATGCAAACATTTTTTCTGTGGGATTTTTGCGGAACTCCGCATTATTTTTAGAAATCTGGGCTCAGGGTATATGGCTATGTTCTTCACATACAGTTACAAGACTTCAAGAATAAACTCACCATGAACAAGTATTCATCTGTTTTTCAATAAGCACGTTTTTCTGTCCTTTTTCTTCTTTTTCTTTTTTTTCTTTTTTCTTTCTTTTTCTCTTCTTTTCCCTTTCTCCCCCTCTTTTCCTTTTTTTGATTTTAACATCGTCTTTCTGATATTTAATACCACACAAAATAATTATACAATCATCTGAATTGGTTACTTGTAGTGTTGGGATGGTTCACATTAATGATTATATTTTAATCCATGTGCTATGAGGAAATGACCAATGGTCCAACTGAGATTTTGTTGCCTCGTAGATGTACTTTCAATTTAATAAATGGGCATCGAAAGGCATCAGGAAAAGGGTCTTTGTGAAGCTTCGGGGTAATCATTATAAAACTGTGATATCCCTGTTGCCGATGCCTCTCGAAGCAAATTTATTTAAATCGGCGGAATATCGCCAAGGCTAAAATGCTTTGTGAGACTAAGGCATTAAAACTTGACTGGGTGCAACTCATTCACAAATTTTACATTCATAATTCGGTAACAAACCAGACAGATGTTAAAAAAAGAAAAGAGCAAAGATGATAATGAATCGAGTAAAAAACCCAAGGAATATTGCTAATTCAAACCATTCATAATTAGCGCGGCGAGAGACGGATGGTGATTTATGTGCAAACAGATTAGATTATGAAATACATGCATCATAATGACAAGTACGGTGGTGAGAAACTCATTACTACGATATTTCATCAACAAATCGATGGCTTAGAACCAGAAGGTCGTAACTACCAAATTGCTATATTGAGAAAACAAGAGAAAACTGTCTGTAATTTACTCTTTACATATGGGAAAACACGTTTTTAAAACTTCATTTTGGTCAATATGACAATTTCAGATTTTCATGACAATAGGCTGATAAGAAGCGCCTTGTGAAGCAGATTTCAAATATGTATGAGTCTTATAACGTCGTAAGTGGTAGTTACGACCTTCTGGTTCTAAGCCATCGAAATGGTAATATTCTACACTATATAAATGATAAAATATGATAATAATTGTGCAAAAAAGGGATATATACTATTCTAAATGATACAGCAAATTGAGGTGTTGATTTTTTAAAAACTTATTCATTCATCACAGATAATAATGTTTTATCGAATTATATTTTATACCAATAGAATTCATTAAAATACATTACGTTATACTGACGAGTACAAATGTACCGATGAGCCTTACAAAAGCAAGGAAAATTAAATCCTAATTACTGTTTGTGAATTGTTTGACATTTTGCACAAAAGCACTTTTGCTTGGTGTCCAATGGTCTGCATTCTTTAATTGACTGTCTATCTTTTTTATCTGAAATTCGGCCCAATCTATTTCCGGGGCAAGTCAAATTCCCATTATCGGACGTCATATAGTCCCCCAATGTTCTGACATAAGGGTGTGTCGAACCCCCTTCCACTATGCCAGAACGGTAGTCACACAGTTAACATTAGTCCAAGCTTCTTAGACGATGATTATTCCATTTCAGTGATTATTCCAATTCATCGGCATCATTATCAATGAAAGATCATTCTACTTATGGTACCCAGAACTAAGTTAACTTTGAGTAATTCCCAAATGAAGCAAAATTAATGTTGATTTTGAAGAAAATAACGCCTCAACTTACTCTTCTAGGAAATTGATCAATTCCCCTCAGTGTTTTTGTCTCTGCAACGTACAACACTCACAGGCGGCCTTATTCTACCAAAATGTGACCTTGACCTTTGTCTTTGAACTTGGCACGGGTAGAATCTACTTGTACAGGAAACGCCCCTGATGGTATTGGTGGTGAACAAATTATTGTGACGCCACATTCTTGTATTTTATTAAATCTCACACTCATCGACATTAATTTCCGTGACAAAATCACCAAAGTGCACCTGATTTTGTCACGGAAATTAATGTCGATGAGTGTGAGATTTAATAAAATACAAGAATGTGGCGTCACAATAATTTGTTCACCACCAATACCATCAGGGGCGTTTCCTGTACAAGTAGATTCTACCCGTGCCAAGTTCAAAGACAAAGGTCAAGGTCACATTTTGGTAGAATAAGGCCGCCTGTGAGTGTTGTACGTTGCAGAGACAAAAACACTGAGGGGAATTGATCAATTTCCTAGAAGAGTAAGTTGAGGCGTTATTTTCTTCAAAATCAACATTAATTTTGCTTCATTTGGGAATTACTCAAAGTTAACTTAGTTCTGGGTACCATAAGTAGAATGATCTTTCATTGATAATGATGCCGATGAATTGGAATAATCACTGAAATGGAATAATCATCGTCTAAGAAGCTTGGACTAATGTTAACTGTGTGACTACCGTTCTGGCATAGTGGAAGGGGGTTCGACACACCCTTATGTCAGAACATTGGGGGACTATATGACGTCCGATAATGGGAATTTGACTTGCCCCGGAAATAGATTGGGCCGAATTTCAGATAAAAAAGATAGACAGTCAATTAAAGAATGCAGACCATTGGACACCAAGCAAAAGTGCTTTTGTGCAAAATGTCAAACAATTCACAAACAGTAATTAGGATTTAATTTTCCTTGCTTTTGTAAGGCTCATCGGTACATTTGTACTCGTCAGTATAACGTAATGTATTTTAATGAATTCTATTGGTATAAAATATAATTCGATAAAACATTATTATCTGTGATGAATGAATAAGTTTTTAAAAAATCAACACCTCAATTTGCTGTATCATTTAGAATAGTATATATCCCTTTTTTGCACAATTATTTCTATTATATCTACCTAATGTACCATGATCAAATAGTGTGCAAAGGCTTAAAAATGATGTTTCTGAAATTCAGTAGCTCATCGTGTCTTAAAATCGAGACAATTGTTCAAAGTTATTCTGAATTTATCCACAGATATATATTAGAATGTCTATGATTTATCTTAAAATCTTATGGATGAAAATACAGAAGGAACTATTGACTAAACCTTACGAATGATTTATTCCAAATGCCTTTAATCACCTTGCAACTCAACATACAATAAACGAATCAATGTTTTAATCTGCATCCTGCGTATTTTAGATGAAGGTTCTTTTACGATTTATTTCATGTATGTATGTATGTAATTATTTAATCCTTTCAAATATAGATAAGAAATATAAATAGATAAGAAAATCAAAGACCTAAATGACACTGACAAACTGTAAATTACTATTATTATAAGGTCTATGTATAATGAGAATATGCGGATTTATGAATATTATAAATGATAGAATATACCACAATACTACGTCTATCATCATTCTAATTTAGAAATATTGATATTTTCTTCGTAGAACAAACACATGCAGCAGCATTCTAAAACAATCATAAATAATTATTGGTTTACGATGTACAATATGCATGGTTTCCTGTGAGTGCTACGCCCACAAGTGGTTGCGATTTCGTTGTCACAAGAAACCACCTGGATGTTGTTCAATCAACAATGTATGTCCGTTTTATAGACCAAAGTACTGTGCTGCAAACTTACTGTGCGAATATGGGATGGTACTTCCTTTCATAAAATTCTGTAGGAAAGTTAAACTAGATCTAATAAACTTTATATTTATTTGAAGGTATGTTTTCACATTTCGTAATAATCTCTCAGTGAACTGGGTACACGGACCCTCGTGCCCAGTACGCGGATCCGTGTGCGAGGGACGATCAAAACCACTTTGAAAACGTATTTAGTTTTAAATGCAAAGGGGAGTAACTAGTTACTAGGGGACTGTCTAATTTACTGACGCATTCTACTGACAACATAGATATAGAGGGATTTCACTGACGGATCTACTGACGGGTTAAACAAAGAAGGATTATCGAAGCGTATAATGGGTGTGAATGGGGTAATTACATAGGATAATAACAATTTCGCAGTTAGACATTATTGTTCGAAAGTAAATGCAACCATGTACAGTAGATTATGGAAAAAAAAAAAAAAAAAAAAATACTTTGATTATTTTCATATTACAGCTACTTGCCGACTAGTAAATTCGTTTATAAAGCGACATTCAAATGGAACTAATTTGGACCGATTTCGGTAGCTGAAGGAACGTTGTATAATAATAATTTGATATTGTTTCATATGATTCTGTTGACAGATTTCACTGACAATTTGAATATAAGTTACACAGAACTTGTTGTGGCTATTATTATCATGGAGTGTGGATAAATGCTTTACATGGTATATGAACGTCTTTGGTATTATTTCATGACAACTTGTCTAGCCGTGTTTGTTTGTATACCACTCACTTAGACTTTGTACATTATTATGCAATCGCATTATTTATATTTGTGTCCCTCTGCCAATGCAGTTCATATATATGCGTCATAGTGAAATGCATGTAATTTATATGAAAGACAAATGACAATAAAAATACAAACACAGGGTTAAAATTATTATTTTATTTTTTTGAAACTCACATTTTTACGTGATAAATATGGAGCATTGTCCCGTACAAAACCCTCCTCCTTTTACATCCGGGCGTAGGACAAGCAATGGCTGAGTTTAAATGATAGACATAAACTGTATAAAACTGTATCTATTGAATCTTTTATGAATATATATATATATTCTGTATGATCACGTTTATCTAATACGCTTCTAGTAAAATTGATAAAATATTTGTAATAAAAATCACCAATCCACTGACATGCTTTCACTGACGGATTCTACTGACAAGTTAAAATTAGAGTGATCAATGGCGCGGAACTACTGACGGGTTGAACGAAGAGTGGTTAATGGTGTGGAACTAATTTATAATAATAATATTGGCCCATCAGTTCTGCATCGTTTACCACTCTTAGTTCAACTCGTCAGGAGTTCCGTCAGTGAAGTTCTCCTGACTTGTCCGTGATTTCTATACATCACTTAATTATTTAATACAACAAAGTGTCATCAAACATTTCTTTGAAGTCTTAATGACTCTTGCAACGAGTTAACGCAAATTAGTTCCACACCAATAACCACTCTTCGTTCAACTCGTCAGTAGATCCGCGTCATTAACTACTCTTCGTTTAACGCGTCAGTAGAATTCCGTCAGTGAAGTCTAAATAAACTTGGTCATTGAAATTTCTCAGTACTCTTTCTTCAATTCTGGTGTTTCAGTGTCTTGGTAACGAACGTTATATAGCATGTTTATGCTGATGTGTTTGTGTCTTTAAATCAAATATGAGTACCTTAAATCGATATTATGCAGATACGAATTATAATTATCAAAACCTATTTAAGGTATTAACATTCGATTAGTAATATTCAAATTTGATTAGTAATGTCTCTTCTTGGAATATTCCTGAAATAAGAACACATGGCACAACTACTGAATATAATACATTAATCAACTGTTTACAAGCCGATGGTACTACACATATTAAAACAGCCTAGAATCTTATTTGAAACCATACGTATATGTATATGATATTTTTTATAAAAATATTCCTCTACAGTATGTTTTACTACCATAACTATTATAATTATACCATGATACTGTTACAAAAAGTTTGACAAATAATATATATATTTGTTTGCATATTAAATTACACCTTTCCCGCATAAAAAATATCACATAATTATCTACGCTTCGATAATCCTTCTTTGTTTAACCCGTCAGTAGATCCGTCAGTGAAATCCCTCTATATCTATGTTGTCAGTAGAATGCGTCAGTAAATTAGACAGTCCCCTAGTAACTAGTTACTCCCCTTTGCATTTAAAACTAAATACGTTTTCAAAGTGGTTTTGATCGTCCCTCGCACACGGATCCGCGTACTGGGCACGAGGGTCCGTGTACCCAGTTCACTGAGAGATTATTACGAAATGTGAAAACATACCTTCAAATAAATATAAAGTTTATTAGATCTAGTTTAACTTTCCTACAGAATTTTATGAAAGGAAGTACCATCCCATATTCGCACAGTAAGTTTGCAGCACAGTACTTTGGTCTATAAAACGGACATACATTGTTGATTGAACAACATCCAGGTGGTTTCTTGTGACAACGAAATCGCAACCACTTGTGGGCGTAGCACTCACAGGAAACCATGCATATTGTACATCGTAAACCAATAATTATTTATGATTGTTTTAGAATGCTGCTGCATGTGTTTGTTCTACGAAGAAAATATCAATATTTCTAAATTAGAATGATGATAGACGTAGTATTGTGGTATATTCTATCATTTATAATATTCATAAATCCGCATATTCTCATTATACATAGACCTTATAATAATAGTAATTTACAGTTTGTCAGTGTCATTTAGGTCTTTGATTTTCTTATCTATTTATATTTCTTATCTATATTTGAAAGGATTAAATAATTACATACATACATACATGAAATAAATCGTAAAAGAACCTTCATCTAAAATACGCAGGATGCAGATTAAAACATTGATTCGTTTATTGTATGTTGAGTTGCAAGGTGATTAAAGGCATTTGGAATAAATCATTCGTAAGGTTTAGTCAATAGTTCCTTCTGTATTTTCATCCATAAGATTTTAAGATAAATCATAGACATTCTAATATATATCTGTGGATAAATTCAGAATAACTTTGAACAATTGTCTCGATTTTAAGACACGATGAGCTACTGAATTTCAGAAACATCATTTTTAAGCCTTTGCACACTATTTGATCATGGTACATTAGGTAGATATAATAGATGCTATGTTTACGTCTAAGCAAAGACCTGTAATTTAGGTCTTCGGTCTAAGGTACTGCGACTTTTAAACGTTCTCAAGCAATTTTAGTAAGGGAGATAATAAGAGTACAATCACTTTAAATTATGTAGATTTGTTAAGAGTTGTTTCCCTTTGACCACAAACATTGAGACAGCGATGTTTATGAACATATGCAACATTCATACCACACAATTATATGAAAATATCTTTCCTGGAACTATTACTGGATAAAATAGAGACAATGACAACATCGTTCTATGTGATTTTAGCCAATTACAGAAAGGGTCGAAACTTATCGAGGTCGAATAAGTTTCGCTTTGACCTACTGGTTCCCGATTGAACACGAGTACCAAATTGATGTTTTCGTACGGAATTTGAAGGTATTTTGCTGCTTTCTTGCTAGATTTTCATTGAAATGTGTAAGTTTTCGTGGGAAATCACAATACAACATTAAATTTATCATAAATGTTTAACTCGCCTCCAAATTGACAATGAAAGCGTTGATAGTTGTCATGTACTGAATTTGTCATCAGATTTCGCGATTTATCGACTGCTCTAGACGATGGGTGCTTGCTGTGTTGAGTTCAGTCTGTTTAACTCACTGAACTATGTTCGAAATCACCATTTGTTCTTCAACTCACCTAAAGTAACAAGTAGCCAAAAATGTCAACGTTTTCACCTGTCAAAGTTCCAAAATGTTTCTAATGTATCCACCAATCAAAAGAAACGGCACAGGCCTACAGCTAGAATCTACAATGCACCAGTCAGTTGCAACCTCGGTCCCCAACCCCGGGAATGGGCGGTGGGTAGCCGAGGAAATAGTCATGTCTTTACCTCCCAGCTTCCCCCATACTGCGGGAAATGTGGGCAAATATTTTTCCGAACCAATAGTCCTACCTGGGGACCATATTTAGTTGTCAGGGGCTGGAGAAATTCTGGATATTCTACTGTCTGCTGTCCCCTGCATTGAGGATATGGTAGGGTTCTGGGTTGTCAAAAACCCCGCCCATCCACCGGGGTGTAGTACAGTGCTGTCGGGTAATTCTGCGCACCTAACGGGTATTGGCTTTCTACATCTGAGAGTTCTTTATTTTTAGAATGAACTATGGTGCTGTTTGGATAGAAACAACCTTCATTGACAAATGTAAACAATTCAAAACATCAAACCTTCGCTAAACTAGGTCAAATGTCGTCACAAAACAAGATGGCTGCCGGTTTTCATGACGTAATTTTTTTCGGCTAATTCTGCGCAGGTGGAATTGTTTTTTTGTATAGTCTGTTTCAAAGATTTTTCTCACAAGATATTTATCAAAGTATCGTAAGAATAAGTCATTAAGACAATGTTGACAAAAAAGGAAAAGTCATCATCCATTACAAAAGTGCTTTTATTCAATTTATGTGTCACATGGTATGTCAATTTGACAAATTAACGAAAATCGCCGTTGACACTCATTTTGGTCAATTTTTCGTAGAAATACTTTTCTGATTCCTTTGATATGATTATAAAATTTACATAAGTAACACATATCTACAAAAACGCTTGAGGACCGAAGGTAAACGACCCAGCAAAGTCTGTAAGAAATAGAAAGATAAGGTGCGCAGCATTACCCGATGCGCAGAATTAGCCGAAACGACTATACCCATACAAAAGGTCACATTCTGGATTAAGCGATAACAGCTGTAGAGAATGGAATTAATGTACTTAAGTTTGAACCTGGACCCTTTATATCTTACCATTGCATTGTCTTGAGGTTATACTTGATGACAAAAAAGAAACAATTGTTAGTAAAAGAGTGTCATTTCGAAACCTAAAATGCATCAATACAGCAGAGATATCTAATGACTTGAATTCTCTCCATATAATTTGACCTACTTGACTTCCTAGAAACTTCCTTGTTGATCGCTCCAGCAAGCATGTCGCACTGTCAGATCTGTGGTATTTCACTAAACTGACTCATTTCAAGAAGTCATGTTGTAAAATCTTTTATTTTGTATTAATCTGTTTAAAAATATCTTTTATTTATAGGACAGACTCAAAAAAAATGTTTGCGGGTTTGACTGCATGGTTTTCATCAAGCGTTAGTCAAAGTAAAAAGAAACAATGGGGTAGGTTTAGATTTATTAGTGTGAAGAAAAACAACCTGGTCCTTAATTAGAACCTTCTAAAATGGTCCCAGGTTTAAATAAATGGCCAATCCACTATGTCAGGGTTCCCACGGTCAGGGAAAAGTCAGGGAATTTTGAAATTAGTCGGGGAAATTTGGAAATTGAGCAAAAGTCAGGGAAAAGTCAGGGAATTCTTCATTAAAGTGTCATTTCCTATGAAGAAAATACCAAAAAGTGAAAAAAATCTTCGCTCGCTATACTCGCTCGGGATAATTTTTACATTATGATTACTTTATGTTGATCAACAACACTAAAACTGCTATCTGAAACTCTTTTGTTCCATATGAAGCAAATATAACCTCCGTTTCTCATGAGCTATTTCGCTCGAGCAAAATGGTTCGATCGCATGAAAAAGTCAGGGAAAACTGCTCTCAAGTCAGGGAAAACTCAGGGAAAAGTCAGGGAATTTTGTCTTAAAATATTTGTGGGAACCCTGTATGTTTTAATTAGTTTAAACATATTTCGCTGTTTTAGAATGAGGCGGCCTACCTTATCAAAATGATGACTGGTATTTAAAATCAGTATCACAAGGCGCTTTTTATGAGCCTATTTTCATGAAAATCGGAACTTGTCATTTTGAACAAATTGAAGTTGATTAATGGTTTCTCAAAATATAGATTTTCTACTTACAACCTTCTCATTCTAAGCCTGCGATTTATTGCCACATGTTCAAGAACTTAGTTATGGCTTTGTCCCATAGTTTACTGTAAGGCTTAGGCCATCCTAAAAAAAATTGTTTGCCCTAACGCTACCTACTCCTTGAAATCGCTGTACTGAAACTTTTTTAAGCCTATTTCCTTATATAACTACACCGACTTGAATTTTTTTACAGGTTCCTCAAATATTATTTCCGAAAAAAAAAAAATTCGACCTACCTACCCAACTTAAAAATTAAGTCGCATTAGGGCAAACAAACAATATTATAAGGATGGCCTTAATTGAATTGCTTTAAAAACCCTTTCAGGGCTCTACCAACTAAGCTAGCCACTGGGCTGCTTACACAAGTTTCTCCCCTTTAGTAAATAGGTTCAGACTGTGACACTAAGAGCATGATTTAAAATACCATAATGGAATCTTAATTGCTTTACAATAAAGTCTCTAATTGGTGTGTTACCTTAATTAGTAAATTACTTACATTTCTTTTTGTAGTTGATCATGGTGGTACAGAGAAATCGTTGGATGAAGCTCAGTTTATCTTCAGTCAGAATGCAACATCTCCAGACACCCTCAGGTATGAAACCTCACGCAGGTTCCCAGACATTCCCAAAACATCGCCGGACCAACTGGTCCTATGAAACCCAGACATTCCCAAAACATCGCCCGACCAACTGGTCCTATGAAACCTCACGCAGGTTCCCAGACATCCCCAAAACATCGCCCAACCAACTGGTCCTATGAAACCTTATGTAGAGGTTCCCAGACATTCCCAAAACATCGCCGGACCAACTGGTCCTATGAAACCTTATGTAGAGGTTCCCAGACATTCCCAAAACATCGCCGGACCAACTGGTCCTATGAAACCTTATGTAGAGGTTCCCAGACATTCCCAAAACATCGCCGGACCAACTGGTCCTATGAAACCTCACACAGGTTCCCAGACATTCCCTAAAACATCTTTGGACCAACTGGTCCTATGAAACCTCATGCAGGTTCCCAGACATTCCCAAAACATCGCCGGACCAACTGGTCCTATCAGGCATATTTGCATTCAGTCTGATGGATATAAACATGCCGCTTCACTAAATATCTGATGGCGGAAAATCTGTCCTTTTTGAGAAACTGTACCATTGCATTTAATATTTTTGTTCTCAATGTTTGTTTGTCTATCAGAGTGATGTTTGTATTGAATTTTATCATGAATAATACCTATTTTAGGTATTATATGTAAAAAGACTCGGTGAACTATGCTATCAATTTTTCAGTCCCATATTTTTTTTTCCTTCTAGCACTTTTCCAATCTGTACTGGGACAAAATTTAATAACGTCGATTTATTACCTTTTAAATTCATAAAATCTATTGCGTGACTAACACAGTAAAATAAATTATTATATTTAACGTTGTTGCAGCATAGGCTAGTGTATAAATGCTGAGAAAGGCTGTGACCTAATTAATAGACGGTAAAACATGTTTGGGAGTTGTCATCAATAGCACCTTTGAGCGTAATGTTAGTTGTAAGAATACTTTATGTAATCATAAAACATAGTTTTGTGATTAAAATGTCTACAAAACATGTTTTTATTATCAAAATGGAGTTGAGTCCCTTTAATCTTAACATCGAATCTGTGAGTGGATGTGAATGATAGGATCAGCTTTAAGGCTCCTGATGAAGACCATGAACCTATGTGCAGGGGTTCTGCTGAGGCATTATGTGCAATCCTGAAAACGAGTAGCAAAACTTTCTTGGTGCCATAAGCACATATCCCTACACCTTAATAGGTTTCAAACATTGTTTTATTGTTATCATTCAGATTATGGAACTTCAAATGACCATAACTTTGCCAATTCTTTTTTTCACCAAATTACTTTGAATGTGTGCAGAAATGATAAGTCTTTCTGATGCAGCCAATCCGGATTTATTAGGAATTGTAGAACTCCCTGCTATATGCTATATGGCAGGATGATATAATGAAATCCTAGGTTTTTCTACAATGAGGTATGACAATAGACAAACTTGCTGACTTCTGACTTGATATTATTTTGCAGGGTATTTGAAAGTGGAGCATATTTAGATGAACATCTATCTGTCTTCCATCCCAACTATATAACACAATGTGTGAAGAAAGGAGATCGTAGTCAAACAGTGCTCGGAAAATATTATTTCCCTCCGGACGATGTTCAAGTTTGTAAGTATATTGTTTTGTAGAATGTTTTGTAGAATGTTTTGTAGAATGTTTTGTAGACGGTTTTGTAGAATGTTTTGTAGAATGTTTTGTAGAATGTTTTGTAGAATGTTTTGTAGACGGTTTTGTAGAATGTTTTGTAGAATGTTTTGTAGAATGTTTTGTAGATTGTTTTGTAGACGGTTTTGTAGACGGTTTTGTAGAATGTTTTGTAGACGGTTTTGTAGAATGTTTTGTAGAATGTTTTGTAGACGGTTTTGTAGAATGTTTTGTAGAATGTTTTGTAGAATGTTTTGTAGAATGTTTTGTAGACGGTTTTGTAGATGGTTTTGTAGAATGTTTTGTAGAATGTTTTGTAGAATGTTTTGTAGACGGTTTTGTAGAATGTTTTGTAGACGGTTTTGTAGAATGTTTTGTAGAATGTTTTGTAGAATGTTTTGTAGAATGTTTTGTAGACGGTTTTGTAGATGGTTTTGTAGAATGTTTTGTAGATTGGTTTGTAGAATGTTTTGTAGAATGTTTTGTAGACGGTTTTGTAGAATGTTTTGTAGAATGTTTTGTAGATTGGTTTGTAGATTGTTTTGTAGATTGTTTTGTAGATTGGTTTGTAGATTGTTTTGTAGATTGTTTTGTAGATTGGTTTGTAGATTGGTTTGTAGATTGTTTCAAGTTCTGTGTAAAGCACAGGAACGCAATGAGACTTTGTCAGGGTTAGTAACTTACCGACTAGTTCATCTTTAGTTGGGTGGGAAACTCTGAAAAGCGCTACAGACCTACCAAGTGCCCTGGTAGAGAACTAGGTTTGTTACCAGGTACCTTTCGATTCATAGTCGAGAGTTTTTCAGTAATTGTCTAAAATTGACTACAGCTGCAAAAAAGGTAAAACACATCCATGGACAAGATGGATCAGGTTGAGATATTTTCTTGTACTGTAAAATCATTTAATTTCAAAGGCCAAATTTTATTGGTTTTGGTGAAAATGACCATTTCATGGGGACGTTATTTCAAGAACACATGAAGTCACTAAGTCAGAAACAATAGAATCATAAATATTAATGGGGGATTAAATTTTGTCGTTGAGGTCATCCTTGAAATTTACGAAATTAAATCCCCCATGAATATAAATGATGAACTAACTGGTTTGACCATTTTATGGTCTTCTTCAGTTACACTGTACAAGGCAGATCTTGAACACGTGTTACCGTTCATTCGGTTAGTCACTTTTGAAGTAAAGTGGAAGGCGAAACTAGGACAAAATATGTTATTGTAGATTTTCCTCATATATTTCAGTTGCTAGGAAACAGATGCAATATGAATGGGACATGGATGGTAACTTGTCCAATCATTCGGTAAGATTTCATCATGTGACCTAGTTCTTAACAGTAAATTTTACTGTTTCACATTGTTATATATTTTATAAGTTAAAAAAACTTTCATATTTTGACTGAAGTTAAACACATTGTACCACTTATATTTCCTTCAAATTGAAGATCTACCAATGTTTTCTTACATAAGGCTTGAAAACTATGTAAACCGTCAATAATCTTGAATCTTGTTTAACTACGAAGATCCTTAGTAAATACCATTCCAGTACTCTTTTATATCACATGACTTTCCTTGTATCCAGGTTAGTATAGCCAGTACGTATAAAGTTATACGTACCACGTGTAGTATAAACTATTTGATTTTTCCAATAAATCAATGCATATTTTGCGTTTTTTGTGTCATATGATATAAAGAATCTATCACTCGTTGTCAATTGATATATTTATATTAAACTCTCTCAGGAAATATTATTAAGCTTGCCAGAGGCTCGCTTAATAAAATTTCCAAAACTCGTTTAATATAAATTTATATCAATTGACAACTCGTGATAGATCCTCTATATATCACATGAATGTTTTTGTATCCCGGATAGTATAGCGAGTATGTATTTATATAATCTTATACATAACATGTGTGATATAAAGTAAACTACATGGGCGTGTTTTTCCAATAATTTGATGCGTATTTTGCGTTTTAGTCTCATATGATATAAAGAATTTATCACTTGTTGTCAATTGATAAATTTATATTAAACTCTTTCCGGAAATTTTATATGATATAAAGAATTTATCACTTGCTGTCAATAGATAAATTTATATTAAACTCTTTCAGGAAATATTATAAAGCGAGCATTTGGCGAAATTTCCAAATTTCCAATTGACAACTCGTGATAGATCCTCTTTATTCTTTACATTGCAGTCAGAAGAGGAGGAATCTGAAAATAAATCACCAATAAAAAATACGAAAATCCATCCAAGTAAAAATCAAAGAGGCAGTACACAAAAGAACAAAACGACTACTAGACCTAGTCAGCCAAGTACTTCTAAAGACACTAGTGAAGTACTGAGAAAATCTCCAAGACTTTCTACCAGTAATAATACACGGAACTCGTCAAAGAAAATACAACATACTGCTCTGAATGTCAATGCTACGGAAATACCCTCACAGAACCAAAATATGGATCATGTTACAAGCAAAAAACAAGCAGCTATCACCAATACTCACAGTAGTGGTATGAAAAAGAAATATGTTGACAGTACATCACAGCAAAATACAGGTAAACCTACAACATGTGGCAATATTTGAGCTAAGCTTTAGCTACGATTGAGATTTTTGGAAGATTGAGTCCTGGTTATCGGTGCAACTTTTTGGGGTTGTTGCGATTGCCTAGTAGTCTTAACGCTTACATACTTTGCATGGCTTGTTATACCACCATCTTTGCTATATCTATTGCTTTTCTCATGTCTGTTGGTCGTTAGACCAAATATTTTCCTTTCAATAAGTCAAGACTACTTTGCCCTAGGATCTTCAAACTTTACATGAGGGTTGGTCAGCAACAGTAGATGACTATTTTTGAGGTCAGTAGGTCAAAGATCAAGGTGACCTTTACCATTTTTTTAGACCAAATGATTTCCGTTCAAGAACGCTCCTCCGCTAGGCCTCATGTGATATTATTTTGTCCACTTGTTTAATATAACTTGTATGTAATAAGCACTTATGCAAGATCCTTTATGTAATTTTTATTTCAGGTTTTGATCGACTGGAAGGTATGGCCTTTGTATCTGGAGAACTTCAGGATTTTATTGTTGGACAAAATGGATGCGATCTCGTGAAAGTTTCATGATCTTAAAATTATGTCGAAGTTTCATGATTATTTGAAAGAAATGTGAAAGTTTTCATGATTATTTGAAAGAAATGTGAAAGTTTTCATGATTATTTGAAAGAAATGTGAACGTTTTCATGATTATTTGGAACAAATGTGAAAGTTTTCATGATTATTTGGAACAAATGTGAATGTTTTCATGATTATTTGGAACAAATGTGAAAGTTTTCATGATTATTTGGAAGAAATGTGAATGTTTTCATGATTATTTGGAACAAATGTGAAAGTTTTCATGATTATTTGGAAGAAATGTGAATGTTTTCATGATTATATGGAAGAAATATGAAAGTTTTCATGATTATTTGGAAGAAATATGAAAGATTTCATGGTTATTTGGATGGAAGAAATATGAAAGATTTTCATGATTAAAATATGTTGGAGAAATGAGGCCACTTTCATTATCCTGAGGAAGGCATGTGAACGTTTCATGAATACTTAAATTTTTCAGAATTATAAATGTGGAAATTTTCATGATCCTTTGGAAGAAATGGAGATGTTTTCATGATTTTGTGCAAGTTTTCATGATTAAAATGAAAACTTGTGAAGGATTCATGACTTACGTGTACAGATGTGAATGTTATGTGACGGTAGTAGAAATTAACAATGAACCAGCTGGTTGACGGAATATTCTTGCTCATATACTGTAAAACCATTTAATTTCGATGGAACAAAATTTTGCGGTTTTGATAAAAAAGACCATCTCGATGGGACCTTAATTCCACAATTTTGCATGCATTTATGGTAATAAATACAAGGGCCAAAATTATTGTTCAATGGGATTTGATTTGGCTAAGGTGAACCATGAAATTTACCCCCCCCCCCACGAAAATAACTGATTTTACTGTACAGTGTATTACAGTCTGAGAATCATGTATGTTATATATACTGTAAAATCATTTAATTTCATTGGGACAAAATTCGTGGTTTTGGTAAAAAAAGACAATTTCATTGGGACTTGAATTCGTGGATTTTGCATTTCAGGTAATAAAACAAGGGTCAAAATTAATGTTTGTTGGGATTAAAGTTTGTGGTTGAGGTGAACCACGAAATCCATAAAAGTTAACCCCCCATGAAAATTAATGATTTTACATTATATAAAATAGCATGTCTGTAAAGTTATTGTGTTATAGATTTGAGCATCTGCACCATCACAGCTTGTAGTCATCATTATATTGTAACTCGGGAGTGTCTATTTGCCGGATTTATCCAGAATTCGGATTCACAAATCCTGAAAGAGCCATGTTTTATGACCAAAATAAAAGTTATTTGATGAAAATGCCTTGAGAAATGGCACAGCAATGGTCATTTTAGTCTGTTATGAAGAAATATCTTACTAAAAACTGCTTTAAATATAGAAACAATGTGGTTGAAAGCTTCTTGTTGGTCGAAAATGTTTGATCGCATAGAATTTTCCTGATTAGAATTTTGGCTGCATTGACACCCCTGATTGTTCCATCGTGTGCATCCATGTCTTACATCATTATCTTATCTTTATGTTTAACTTATTTGTTATGACCAATTAAATAATAAAATTTTTATAAGTTAATCATTGTCCTTAATCTATATTATTTATAATCATATTCTCCTTGTTCGAGATATGACATGAACACAGATTGACATAAAGACAGAGGGAAACCAAGTACAGTCTCGCATGGTTTAAAACTGATACGGGGACTAATACACATAAAAGCAAATACTAGGGCCTAATTCACCAACATTGTAAGTCTCAAAATCAGACTTAGACTTAAAATTGACACGATTTAACACCACTGTCATTTCTTTGCGATTTGTTTTAATCATGTGAAATGTTATCTGATTATATGCTGTTACCCACTGAACATGTTTTCTCATTTATATCAAAATTGGTACATTTGTTACATCATTAGAGCAAATAGAACATTTGGCAATATAAAGTCTAAGTCTGAATTTTAGACTTACAATGTTGGTGAAAGGCCCCTGGCCTATCTAAAAGTATTACTGTACACTACCCTCCAAAAGTATTATGCTTAGTATTATGTCATTATTTAACAGCCATAAACTTGATATGTTTTACATAGGTGTTAACCAATCAAAGTAAATACTGTAAAATCATTTAATTTCGTTGGGACGAAATTTCAGGGTTTTGATAAAAAGACTATTTCGGTGGGACTTGAATTCGTGGATTTTGCATTTCAGGTAATAAAATAAGGGTCAAAATTAATGTTCGTTGGGATTAAAGTTTGTGGTTGAGGTGAACCACGAAATCCACGAAATTTAATCCCCCCACGAAAATTAATGATTTTACAGTAATATAATTTGAGGAGTGTGAAGGAACTTTTGGAGGGCAGTGTATGAAAGTTTCAGTCAAATACATGGAAGACATTTTACTATTTGAAGTTTGAGCATTGAGAAGAGCTTGAATAAGTGCAATCACAATTAGACTCATAAGCTCCACTACTTTACACTGATATACATATGAGCCGTTCTCCAGGAAAACCGGGCTTAATGGCATTGCATTGTAATTATGCAATAATAGTTAGAAAAATGTCTAAAATGAGAGAAAAAATCGCGTCCTTTGATTTCATATTTAAGTAATTGGATAGTATACTACTATCCATTAGCTTCGAGTTTTCTTTAAAATTGTGTTAGAATAACGTCTGTTGTTGCTATGGTGATCGGTTTCTAAAAAGTACTCAGATCAAGGAAAATAAGGGTTAAGTGGCTAAAAACACTTGCTATTTTTCCCTGGAAGTAAATACTCACAAACCAGACACGATTTATTAAAATAAGAATATGATTAGTCAAAAATGTATCAGATACTGGATCATTGAAATGTCGCATTATGTTACGTCAAAAAAAGTCATAAAGTAGGCGGTAGTGGTTAGTTTAAAAAATCTTTAACTTTCTAAGTTTATGGAATAATTTGTTCAAATTTTCAAAAACTGTTCATAAACCATATAATTATCAACATTTTCACAATTTTGTCAATAAGCCCGGTTTTCCTGGAGAATGGCTCATATGTAGACGTGTAGTCGGATCTAACCTACAGTGTAAAGTAATGGAGCAAATTTAAGTATCTGATTTTAATGAGATATTTATGTTTGGCTTTAACCCTGATTCTCAACAAGTTTTCAGTTACTGTAAAATCATTAATTTTCATGGGGGATTAAATTTCCTGGATTTTGTGGTTCACCGTCAACCTGAATTATTACCTGAAATGAAAAATCCGCAAAATGTAAATCCCATCGAAATGGTCTTTTTTTATCAAAACCACGAAATTTCGTCCCATCGTAATTTATTGATGTTACAGTATACACTGCAGCAGATTCCCCTTACCAGGTATCCTGGACTGTATGAGAAACAGTATTAATTTAACATTCCACAATGAACCAGCAAAGTCTCCACAACATTGACATGGAAGGGTATGACCTTCAAGTATTCTAGTGCACTAACCACTGAACCTTGGCTTGATCAAATAAGAAACTATGAGACATCTCAAAGGAAAACAAGTTTATTCCAAGCAACATGTAGTATAGGAGCACATTTATCACTAGCACTCTCAACAATAAACAAAAATTCAACTCACATTATGCCAAAACAATTTTGAGCCACTCCAAAATGTAAAAATCTACACAGAAATTATGTCTCACTGATCATGTATTGTGACAGGAACAGTGTGTGAAAAGTTTGTAACTTGTAGAGCTATAACTTTCTGGAGTCCCACAATTTTCAAATAAACCAAAAAAAAAATTTAAAAAAATTATTAAGTAAAAAAAAGAACCTACATTAATTTTTTCTTTTTAATGTGTTTTATAATTCTGCTAACGACACCTTGTTTTAAAAAATCAAGTGTTTAAATTAGGCCTAACAAATGCAATTAGGTAAGTTTCTATGAGTTAGTTACCATTTTTTTAAAAAGAAAAATACATAGAAAAGGAGCAAGTTACCTTTAAAAAGAATGAAAATAATATTGAAAGTAAACTAGAACCATCACTGTCGTGATCAGGGCCCTGTCGTTATCATTGTCAATAAGTATTGCAGATTTCATTTGAACATCTTGAAAAGTTTTTGAACTATGGCCAATGTTCAAGTTTTGAAGTCGAAAAAGGGACACAAGCCAAAATTTATTAAAGCTAGAGTTGTTGCCCTTTGCTACACATGTGCGTATTGTGACTGTCAATATGTATAGCAAGTTTCATTTGAATATCTGTAACGGTTTTGAAGTAATGTAGAAAAAAAGATGAAAAATGAGGAAAATTGTAATTTTACAAAGGGCCATAATTCTTACAATATTGTAGCTGGAGTAACATAACTTGGCATACAATAGTGTATTGTTGCTGTGACCTTATGTTTCAAGTTTGAAGTCGATACCTTTAACGGTTTGCAAGTTATTTAGAAAAAACATGAAAAATGTGGACAGACAGACGGACAGACAGACAGACGGACAGGGTGATTACTATAGGGCACCTGCAAAAAATTTGCAGGGCCCTAATTAAAACATATAAAAGCAATTAAAATCTGGACAAATATTAGAGTAGCTCACAGTGAAGGTAACAAAACATCTTATGATTTTAATCATCCTACTGTTACCCAATTTACTTTGCAGAATACTAACTTTCTGATTTTGCAGATCATCCCCATATTCCCAATACAAATTTCTGCTTTTTAAGTCTCCCACGATGTCAATACTGTTTTAAACACTTTCTCTGCTTAATTTCGTTATTCAAAACCACTCCCGAAATCCGCAAATTTAAATTGTGCAAAATAATTTCTTGAATTACAATATTTGTAATTATGATCATAAATAAAATGCATAGAAATTAAAACTGAAACTATTTTGCCATAATCAAAGTTGAATGTTCATAAATGTACACATAAAACACAATTTAAAAAATAGAAATATTGATCATTAACAGTAAAACAAAACAGAAATACAAAGATTTTCGTAAGGCAGGTATTGATAGTTAAATTCAGTAGATATCCAGTGTGATCAAATTAACCTTTCCCTTGACCGTTATGCAAGAATATATTACAAGCATTTTTGTCTGGAATATATCAATGAGAAAGTCACGCCTTGTGTGAGATTACGATTAGTGTTCATTGAACAGCTCAAACATAATATATGTTCAGAATACAGTAAAATCATCTAATTTTGATGGGACAAAATTTCGTGGTTTTGGTAAAAAAAACAACATTTTAATGGGACGTTAATTAATGGATTTTGCATTTTGGGTAATAAATACAAGGGTCAAAATCATTCTTTGCTGGGATTTGATGTCATAGTTGATGGTGAACCACAAAATTTAATCAAACACAAAAAAATAATGATTTTACCGTACAACTTGCTTACAAAAGCAAAGGCTCTAAGTAAGATTTTACATAAGCAATCAACTTTGAAAATATTATGTTAAAAGAAGGTTTGAGAAGTAGATGAATTTGTTCACACTTTATATCAGACTTGATCTACCATGTGACCATCTCACCCGCGCTCAATAACCTCCAATTTATAACAATGATAACAAAAATAACAATTCATACAATGTACAAAATAACAAACCAACCAGAATCACAGAATTTTATACAGTCCATGTAAATCCTGTTTTCAAATCAAGTTAACAAATCTCTTTTTCCACATATATATTGCAAAATATCTATACATGTCTATATCATACTACATTTTCATGCATTATGAGATTCCATTCTTCTTTCACCAAAGATGTATGAGACTAAATATACAAAAAAGTGAATAATATTCCCAGGAATAGCAGTTCTTTAAAGAACCTTTTCAAAAATTCAATTATGGCCATATCCAACCACCTTAAAGAGATTTCTATGTTGTACACTACAACTCATTATGTTCATCTGACAAAACTTGAATATAGTTTTAGGACCCAAAAAATGACAGTCAACCAATCATGAATGGATTAGGTCGAATTATGGCCGCAGATTTACGGTAATATCTTCTGAAAATGTGCAAGTGGCAAGTTCTTTCCACAAGTCCAAAACAATGGCCACTTCTCGACCATGCTGAAGAAAATGGGAAGGGGCGGGTTTAACTGAAAGCACAGATATCACACAAAGTTTCCATGTATCACTAGTACATTAATCAGGCATTAATTAGTACAATTGAATATACAGACTTAAATTACTGAAACTTGGACTTGTTCGCAAAAACTTATATCTTTTTTTCAGCCTAACACAACATAACCAACACCCTCTTTAATGAAGTGCATAGAAATAAAACACAACTTCCAGGCATCAATATTATAGCTTGGCCAATTTGACACGAGTCTGACCTTTTGATTAGCATAATTTAACAGTCGATATCTTGCCTACATTACAACACCGATTGTATGTATTCATTATCGGTGGGTATCACGAAGACGCTCAAGATGGAATACAAACACAAATTTGAAATACCGATATCGCACGATTTGCTTGCGGAAATTGATATATTCAGAGCAAGAACCTTGTGATATATTCTTGCATAAAGGTCAGGCTCAGGTCAAAATAGCCAAGCTTTACGTTAACCTATATGAACACACATCACCGGTCCAATTAATAGATTAGTTACACTCATTAGGTTCAGTACACAAATATACATCGTCCGAAACATGCACTGTATAAGTGACTGTTTCAGCCGGATAAAAAGTCGGCAAATGTTGAATTTACAATACTGTAAAATCATTTAATTTCGTTCTGACAAAATTCGTGGATTTTGCATTTCAGGTTATTAATACAAGGGTCAAAATTAATATTTGAGGGGATGAACTTTTAAGGTTGAGCTGAGCCACGAAAATTAATGATTTTACAGTATTGCCAAACCTAAGTAATTTGCATGCTCACAGTATTTATCTATGTTGCTAACCCAACCACTTATACAGTTAATGATTTTTTCGAGTGATTTGAATTGCAGTTAAAAATGAGAAACACAGATTAACAAGACTGCGTTCAATAAACGCTTATGCCCCCGTGGAAGCCATGTCCATAAAAAGCTAAGTCAATCAGGGGCCATTATTCAGTTAAAATGTTTGATAGTGTTACATGGCTTTGAACTATAAGGGGCTTATGATGGTAAACGAATAATGCCACATTTGAAAGCAGTGCCTTGATCGACTTCATGTGTGATCTGGTGATACAGATGTTATGGTTCTTTGTCACTGCACTTCTCCAAGTTGCCATCTATTCATATACCAAGTTTCAAGTCAATATCTTAAACACTTTTGAAGATACACTCCTGTCAAAATTTGATTCTGAAAATACTAAAGGGGAGATAATTCAAAATTTAAGACAGACAGAGTTATGGTTCTTGGTCATTGCACTTCTCCAAGTTGCCATCTATTTATATTCCAAGTTTCAAGTCAATATGTTAAATAGTTTTGAAGATATACTCAGAGCAAAATTTGACTATAAAAAAACACTAAAGGGGAGATAATTCAAAATTTAAGACAGACAGAGTTATGGTTCTTGGTCATTGCACTTCTCCAAGTTGCCATCTATTTATATTCCAAGTTTCAAGTCAATATGTTAAATAGTTTTGAAGATATACTCAGAGCAAAATTTGACTATAAAAAAACACTAAAGGGGAGATAATTCAAAATTTAAGACAGACAGAGTTATGGTTCTTTGTCAATGCACTTCCATTTATATTTCAAGTTTCACGTCAATACGTTAAAGAGTTTTGAAGATATGCTCCAGACAAAATTTTATTGTAAAAATACTAAAGGGGAGATAAGTCTAAGTCCAAAATTAGGTCAAGGTGAAGGTCAAAATGGAGTCAGGTGATACAGGCGTGTGGAGAGTGGTCATATACAACATCCATGCAAGTATGAAAGCTTTGAAGCAAGCCATTTTAATGCTAGAAGAAACGGTCAATTTGGGTTAACCAAGAATTTTACCTTTCAATAAGTCTAAGTCCAAAATTAGGTCAAGGTGAAGGTCAAAATGGAGTCAGGTGATACAGGCACGTGGAGAGTGGTCATATACAACATCCATGCAAGTTTGAAAACTTTGTAGCAAGCCATTTTAATGCTAGAAGAAACGGTCAACTTGGGTTAACCTGGCCGGACGGACAAACGGACGGACGGAAGGACGGACGGACGGACGGGTGAATTACTATATGCCTCCCGATCTATCGATACGGGGGCATAAAAATAGATCATTCACAAATCTATTATACAAAAAGAGACAAAATTTTCAATGAAAAATTAGGTAGTTTAACAGTCAAGATTACTGAGTAGTAAGCACTGGTTAGGAAAATAAATATGTGTTACGGTTAAAACATCGCCACAGAACATATGAATAATTATAATATATACAGTTTCATACGTCTTTATTAGGTGAATGTTCACGAACAAGGTTACCTATTAAACCCTGTATATGAAAAACACAATTATAAATCGGACAGGGAAGGCAGCATTGAACAGAACACTTATATATTATCACATCATCTAGGAAGTTATACCAAAGACATTTCAAATATTGGATCAATAACAATACAAAGTTGGCAATTATTTCTTCAACAAAATACTCCCCCCCCCCCTCTTTATATTAACTTACATCGTCAAAACCCACGTTCAATCCATTATGTTATTAGCTTACATTACATACTTAATGTAGTTGTGTATGATGGGTATCCAAGGATGATTAACTTAATGTTACAGAAAATTTCTGTAAAATCTTTTTTTTTCGTGAGAATTGATTTTCATTGTTGAACTTGACTTCAAAGTATAATCCCCACAATTTATTGAAATCCCATGTGTAGACTATGTGTTTTAGTTTACCCTTTAATTTTTTGTCATCAATGTATTACCAATCCCACAAAAATTTATTTTCATTAAAATCCATGAAATTCAATACCCATGGAAATGTGTGATTTAACAGTACATATTTATTCATTTTGTATGTATGAAAAAATTAACATCAGTGCAAGTTAATAAAAATTTTATCCATCAGACTCATGACTCCTAATTTTTAAGAGTCGTCAAAATGTTGCTAGAAGATAAAGTTAATTTCAATCTTCAGCGGAAATTAAGAACTGTCAAAGCTGACAATTTGTCAAATTATCAAAATGTAATTTCAAGAGTCAGACGCTAGTCATAATTTGCTGGCTAAGAATGAGAAGATCATAAGTACTGCATATAACCTTATAATACTTATACAAATTTGAAATCTGAATCACAAGGCACTTCATATGAGCCCATTTTCATGAAAATCGGAATTTATATTGACCAAACAGAAGTTATAAAAGTCTGATTTTTTCCAAAAATAAAATAGTACTGTATTTCTCAAAATAGTGGTTTTGTACTCACAACCTTCTCATTCTAAGCCAGCTAATTGTAAACAAATAAAAAAAATATTAGAAAAGCTGCATATATTATAATTAATTAAAAGGCGTAATGTTAATTAGAAATTATGGAGTGTTTTATGGCTCAAAGTGACATCTATTAGGATAGCAATGGTTTACATCATCATTATCATCGTCAATATCAACACCACCATACTCTTCATCATCATCATCATCATCATCATCGTTAAGGTCATCGTCTAGTTCATGTTTATGTTTGTTTTGTTCATCAAATTGAGCTTTATTTTTACGTCGGAAGAACCAATCGTCTGGTTCATTACGTTGGTAGTCTCGATGCTCGCCCATTTCTATGTACCAATTGTCTTCAACATCAGCGGTATGTTGCTGGTCGGGAGGTGAAGACTGTGCATGTATTTCTGAACCATCATCATCTGTATCAACACTTTCCCGAGGAAGTTCCAGGAAACATTGATCTTCAACTGCATAAAAAAGGAAGAAACATTGAGCACACCCTTACATGTAATACAGTAAAACTTTGTTTTCTCGAGGCGTGATCGGTCAGGTACAAAGCTCGAGATAAACTTGATGCTCATAATAACCATAGTAAAAATGCAATGATGATGCAAACATGTTTGTACAAAACTAGTTCGAGATAGGTCTGGTGCTTGTGATATCGATGCTCGCCATGTAACAAGGTTTTAGTGTACTATTTAACTTTCCCAACGATCAGTGATGGGTAATAATTCATAATGATATCAGATTGGAATGTTTGGGGGGGGGTTCAATCTACTGAGACAGTCAAGGGTGGTCATTCGGTTTGTTCACTGCTTCAATTGGCTCATTACCTCTAGATTCAAGGAAGAGACCGTTGTGTGACAAAATGTATTTAATATGTGTAATACCCAAGTTACTGAATTGACTTTACTTTTGTATGATTTTATTTATCCCTGCTTCAGGATATTCCATATGGGCAAGGCCCCCAGAAGAGTTTTGCCATTTTAGGTTTCGGGGGATAGTGCAGATACAGGAGGTGTACTCGTTCCAGAGACACCACTGGTTCTTTTACATGTCAGGTGTATAGCACCCATACAAGAGACCTAGGTTGCTTTATAGAGATTGAATTTATAGCACATATCAGCTTAGGGAAATTTACAGGTGTTGTAATATTGAGAAGTTGTTACTGTACAGAGGGTCGCTCTGGAGAGGTTTTGCTGTTACACTACAAAGGGTTGCTCCGGAGAGGTTTTGCTGTTACACTACAAAGGGTTGCTCTGGAGATGTTTTGCTGTTACACTACAAAGGGTTGCTCTGGAGAGGTTTTGCTGTTACACAACAAAGGGTTGCTCTGGAGAGGTTTTGCTGTTACACAACAAAGGGTTGCTCTGGAGATGTTTTGCTGTTACACAACAAAGGGTTGCTCTGGAGAGGTTTTGCTGTTACACAACAAAGGGTTGCTCTGGAGATGTTTTGCTGTTACATTACAAAGGGTTGCTCTGGAGATGTTTTGCTGTTACACTACAAAGGGTTGCTCTGGAGATGTTTTGCTGTTACACTACAAAGGGTCGCTCCGCAGAGGTTTTGCTGTAACTACTGTAGTTCTATGTAACACTTATGAAATTGCTATATTTACTTAAAAATGTACTACAATTTTTATATTAGTCTTACCCATTCCATGTCGTCTCTTGTATTTTCTACATGCTTTGACATCGCTATCAGTAATTTTAAATTGCCAGCAACACAGTTCTGCATAGCATGTATCAGGGGCCTTCGTGAAATCTTCCCAGAATTGTTGTTGACAACGTAACCATTTCAGGTGCTGGTCAGTGAGTATGTAGTCTTTCCATTTGATCTTCTCCTCATATGTTCTAGCTAGAACCAACAAAATACGCTATCTTATTACCAGTTTGTCTGTTTGAGACGTCTTTAAGTTTGACATGAGTTAAGTAGACATGGTGAAATACATGAAAATGAAATCACTACGAAAATATGACCTAATTAATTGTCAATTAACATACATTTTTTATGCATGAAGTTCAATGGCAAGAGTGCCACAAGACTATAACTCAAAAACTTATTATTTATCCATTCTTTCACGGGTACGGCAAATCTGGATTTCAAGATTACTCCAAATTTTAAGGATACCCCATTCTTCAAAAAAATTCTTACGTATTTTCTTTATTGCATCAATTTCTTTGAACTCAGCCTGAATACTTTCCAGGACGGCTATTTTCTTCTTGTATGTTTTTCTGAATGTTTTAGCACTGAAGTTATCCACCCTGTAACTGAGTGCTACTATTCTTTGTTCTACAGTATTAGCAGTATGTACACCAGCGCTCTTCTTCTTATCATCTACAATATTTCAACCTAAGTTAATAAAAATCTACAATATTTCAATCTAAGTTAATGAAAATCTACAATATTTCAATCTAAGTTAATGAAAATCTACAATATTTCAATCTAAGTTAATGAAAATCTACAATTTTCAATCTAAGTTAATGAAAATCTACAATATTTCAATCTAAGTTAATGAAAATCTACAATATTTCAATCTAAGTTAATGAAAATCTACAATATTTCAATCTAAGTTAATACAAATTAAGTAACATGTGGAAATAATAACCTGATATCATAGTATGAAGAATTTGGCTACATCCTGACATGTATGAATATGTTCAGGGATTCTACTAAGGCATAATGCCCAATCCTGAAAACGAGTAGCAAGTCTGTTTACAGAGAATTAGTACTAAAAATTTGGCTACATCCTGACCTTTATGCATGAATATCTTCACGAATTCTACTGAGGCATAATGCCCAATCCTGAAAACATCTTTTTCAGATGCCATGGGCACTGACCTTACGTAGGTTTCAAACATTGTTCTATAAGGGCACTTTAAATAACCATACCTTTGCTAATTGTTTGGGTTTTTTTCATCAAAAACTTTTATTTTGTTCAGAAAAGATAAATACTTTTTTGTAATGCAGCCAATCCAGATTTCTGGAATTGAAGGACCCCTGTATGTTCCAAGCTTAATATTTCTTGCTTGCTCTAAATTTCCCCTAGCAAAGTATTTAGTAGTTAGAGTGGTTCAGTTACAAACATTATAGTGATCACCTTTTAGGGATATATTATTATCACACTTAGTAATGGTCCTTTGATTTTGTGATTATATTACATCTTTAGCATCTTTGTAATATTCTTTGCTAATGAAAACATGCAACTGGGGTTATAAACATCAACAAGATGTCAGCTGTGAAATTATGCATATACACATGTAGAAGGTCATCCTTAAGGTCAAAGTTTTGTACTATAGCTTAATTTAACAGTTGAATTCTTGCCTGGCATATTTAAAATCAGTGGTATTGTTTTCGATTTAAGGAATAACATTGTTTTGTTTCTCTTACCTTTCTCAAATTTCCTCCTTTTAGTTTTGGCAGCACCTGCTTGTTTACGATTGAACCACTTTTTAAATTTGTGAGAAATCTTCTGTTGAAACTTGTTCAGTCTAACTAACTCATCCCTGAAAGTTTCTTGAAGGCTACTTATGGTGGGTTCTGTGTCCTGCCACACTGTCTCCGACATGTTCTTCACCTATCAAATATAAAACGTAAAATATCTAGACGTGCATAATCGCCTTATTGTCCCCTAACCACATACCAAATTTCATAAGCCTAGCTTTGAATTTTTTTGACTTATGTCAGGATTCAGATATAAGCATACAGACAGACTGACTAATGCCCCATATTCACTATTTTAGAGGGTCAGTCCAATGTTTTTAAACAGGTTCAGGGATGACTAAATAAAGAACAAAAACAATTAAGTGATAAGGAATGAATTAAATAGATTTCTATTTGATAAGGCCACCATACCACCTAAGGTAACTTTTTTTAAGCAGGACAAGACCATTGCAATACCCCCTACTGATCTTTCATAGTTAGAGATAAAAGAAACATAAACAAGAGAGCCCACACAAATGGACGGACTGAGGATGAACCTATAGACATCTCTGGCTGAGGACACTGGTAGAGGACTAACAAAGATAAGCATCATGACATTTATACAACACTTGAAGAACTACTGTAAAATCATTTAATTTCGATGGGACGAAATTTCGTGGTTTGTTAAAAAGATCATTTCGATGGGACATAAATTTGGGGAATATATGCACTTCAGGTAATAAATACAAGGGTCAAACTAAGTGTATGATGAGATTTGATTACATGGTTGAGGTGAACCACAAAATTCACGAAATTTAATCACCCATGAAAATTAATGATTTTTTCAGTATTGGTTTAACATATCTGACAACAACAAATCCTATTATTGGTCAACTTGGTCATTTCAGAAACACTATTTAGTGTTTCCCACTCAACTAGAGATGATCCTGGTTGGTAACCCAGGGGTAGTCTCGCGTGTATCGGTGCTTTACACCGGGCACGTTAAAGAACCAAGGAATCTATTCAGGACGAGCTAGGGTATCGCACCCGGATTCCTTGCATCTCACCTCTGTCTCTAAAATTTGCGATAATGCCCCAGAGTGGGCCCTGCAAATTACATGGAAGAACAAGCAGAAGAAGAACTCATACACAGTTTCATTGTATAAATTCACGTAAGTCAACAACTGGGAAAGAATAAATACTTGCAGTAAGTCGTACCTTAGCCCATGTATTCTCAATATGATATTTTGTACTGTTCATCATTTCTAGTACAGTATCTGCCAAACGGGTATAATTAATGTCTTTAGGAAATATATTTTCATAGTTGTAGGTATTTTCATCATTCTCTCTATGCCTATCGTCATGGTACTTGGTCTTGCCATGGCTACTACTGTAACAATGAAAAACACTTTTAATAAGTTTAATAGATTTAATCTACCACTTGTACAAATGTCCAGTGAAGTATACAGCCTCTGTGGCATGCATAAGGTCTTTCTATGATTTGACCTGGCATTTTTTATTATCTACCAAAGCAAATTATTGACAAAAAACTTTAGAACTTTTTTGGAAATTAAACAGACAACCAGAGAGCTTGTGTGTAAAATTTTAACAAGGCTCTATCTTTGGTCTAAATAAAATGATGACAACATTGATCTGCTTTGATTATGTAGCTACATTTACACTTCCTTGTCTTTGCTGAAGGCTCTATCTAGAATAAAACCTGCTACAACTCGAAATGTGTCCATTAACACGGGTGCCCCCATTTAGGTATATAGTGAAAGTAACAAAGGGCCATAACTCAGGTAAAAATGCCATAGGAAACATTCCATCCTTGACTGTCAACTACACATCAAGGTTGTTAGTCTGTTAAAGTTAAAAGAAATTGCGTCCAATGGTTTGTGAGAAGTTCAATACACAAGATTTTTGTTACATACAGACAGACAAACAGACAGCACCAATGATATATGCCCCATTGATAGATAAGTGAGGGGGGGGGGGCAACAACTAGTATCATTTAAATACATTTTATAGCTGAACATACTTGTCCTCTTGCTGTGAACCAGACCTAGATCCCTTTGTGCTGTCATTATCAGCTGGTTTCCTTGCGCATGACTTCAATGCTATCCTCACATTTTCATCCGATTCTCTCTTTACTTGGGCCATCTGAACTTGGTATTGATGTTTCAAATTGTCTAGATCTGTCTGGCATTGACCTCTGATGCTGTCAAGGTCAATGTGATATTGATTTCTTGATTTTTCAAGGTCATGCTGACATTGACCTTTGACCTTGTCTAAATCTGTCTGGTATTGACCTTTGACACTGTCAAGGTCCATCTGATGTTGATTTCTTGATTTGTCAAGGTCGTGCTGACATTGACCTAAATCAGTCAGAAATTGACCTTTGACAATGTTGAAGTCTTTTATGTGCACACACTGACTTTTGACCTCATCCAAGTCAGTCTGGCACTGGCTTCTGACACTATCAATATCAGTCCTACATTTTTCATTAATTTCATCCATGTCCTTATTGCATTCCCGCTGACATTGACCTTTGACCTTCTCCAAATCATTCTGACATTGACCTCTGACACTGTCAAGGTCATTTATACATTTAACTTTACTTTCGTCAATGTCACTATTGCCTTCAACTTGTTCAGAAACAACTTGTTTCTTGACTTTTTTCACCATATTGTCAGTCCTTTCAGTGTCAGTTTGAGACTTCAATGTATCACGATACATCGAAGCAAGTAAAGTCAATTGCAGTTTGATTTGATATGTATCTTCCCATGTTTTTTCCATACCTTGTTTATGCCCATACGTCTCAGTGATTTTCCTTATTGTGTCCTGCATTTCCTTATGTCTACTGTCATTATCGTCCAAAGAGTCCATTATATCCTTATATTGGCCACCTAAAAACAAACAAACATTTAAATCTTGTTTGCAAACAGTCAAGGATTGACTGTGAAGCTTTCATTATTATAACTCTATATTTAAATTTAAACAAGAGATGTTTGTAAAACATGTGTGCCCCAAGGCGGCCAAAAAGTCGAAAATGGTAAAAGTCACACACTTCAAAAACAATATGTGTCATCCATTGTTGCTGCCCAACATCCATGTAGAGTTTGACAATCCTATGGCAAAGTGTTCTTGAGTTAAGAACCATTAGGTCAAAGCACAGGGCTTTCACTAGACCTCAAAAGTGAAGAGTCAAAATGACTCCTGACTCTCAATTATCAAGAGTCATAAACATATTGCAAGAATTTTGTATTATAAGTATAGTAAATTTGACTCTTCAGGTTAAATTTCCAAGAGTCAAAATAGGCACTTTTGTCAAATTCAAGAGTCAAATGAAAGCCCTGAAGCAATGTAAGCAAATATACTCCCTCATCCAAGATTGGAGGCATAACACTTGACACAGGGTAGGGGTCAGTGTTTGAGACAAGGTAAGGTCAGTTTATACCTAGGAGGGTTTACTTGAACAAAGACTTGTCAGACTTTCCAGATGATGTCTAGCAGACCTGAATGAATTTGTCGATTCTTCTAGATAATGCACAGCAGATGTGAATTCACGAAGAAGCCATGCTTCATAGTAGTGGTCCTACTAGTGTAGTACATGGTATGTTTGACACAATGATTGAGACTCTTTATAGTGTAACCTCTGACCTTGTGTGACTACCAAGGTAATGTGTTTGTATTACAAATGTATAATTTTAATGAATATTTTCATTCCATGCAAATAAAACTAATGAAGGACCATAAATTAAAATCAGTGTAAAGTGATGACACTAAATCATACCATGGGCTGCTACAATATCTTAACTTATAATGAGAAGTACACCAACATAAGGCAAATCAGGGCCAATAACTCTTGAACATCCATATTAACAACATAACAAAATGTTCAATTATTTACCTTCTTATCAAACATACTCATTAGGATTGGAAAACAGTAAATATCGCTGGCTTAGAAAGAGAAGGTCGTAAGTACATACCTTATAAGACTGATAAAAAATTTAAAAGCAGCATCAAAATGTGCTTTTTATGATCCAATTCTCATGAAAATCAGAACTTGTCATGTTGACCAAATTGAAGTTGAAACAGCTTGATTTACCATATGTAAAGAGTAATTTTCAGACAGTTTTTTCTTGTTTCCTCAAAATAATGATTTTGTACTAACAACATTCTTATTCTAAGCCAGCAATATATAGAATGAATACTAGTACCTGTGTAGCACATGTTGCCAAGGCATTCACTCTGAAATACATATTAAAATTAAAAGTGTTATTATCTATACGTGGGAGACCTAATTAATTGCATTATATTGCTACTGATAGAATTTAACTTAAAAAGAACCAAACACTGGTATGTAAAAGCAAGTCATATCTTTGAGTTTATTACAAAAAGAATATAAATTTCATAGAAATTTGTCAAGGCGTTCAAAAGACACAACACCAGAGGATCAAACTCCCTTGACTTGGAACTGTGGCCTTGAGTCAGTACAGTTAAAACATGGGTCCAGCACTTTATCTCTATAAGTTAAACAATTGGTACAAGTTTCAAGAAAAATCAAATAGTATAAGTTTCATGGTCAATAAATTCATTTAGGTAAATTCATTCCAAGCAACAACTCCGATTTGCTTCATATTTGCATGATTATTTTGAAAAATTAAAATATAAAGAATGGTTATCTATCAATTTCAACTATTTATTGGAAATGAAATATGCAATACTTACCCCATCTGGAGTAAGAGGTCCTGAAAGAAACACATAACAAAAGTATAAATCTAAGTTATGACACATACATGTAAAAAGAGTTGTTTGTAAAACATGTATTCCCCCATGGCAGCCCAATAGTCGGAAATGATTAACCTCACAGTGACTTTGACCTTTGATCTTTGGTCATCTACTGTTTCTGGCCAACATTCATGTAAAGTGTGAAGATACTTTGACAAAGTGTTCATGAAATCAAAAGGGTTATCTGCTATTGCTGTCCAACCTCTATGTAAACTTTGATGATCCTAGGACTAAGCGTTTTTGAGTTTATGGTGAATGAAAAGACGAATCGACATGTGCAAAACAATACACCAATTCATCAGGGATGGAAAGCATAATTAACTTAAAATACATAACACTCATAATATGAAATTGTATGGCAAGACAATGGACAGTTCCCCGAACTTCTCCGACCTAAAGAGGACAACAAAAGAGCTATCTGACACAGATGAAAAAAGACATGTATTAATATACTATTTCTTCAAATTGGTAAAATGAGCAAGATGTAGAAACAAAACATACCTGTGGATATCCATATACCAATACCGACACCAATACCAATCAGACATATATCTAATACTCCTATCAGCCATGTCGGTACTTGAGAAAAGCCGTTAGAAACACACTTGACTCGGATTTCACTTGGCCGGTGATTATTTTGTTCTTGTCCAACTGAAATAACAACAACTTAAGCTGATTTTTTTGAAAGTTTGAGAACAAATGTTTGAATGAATGAATTGATGTCCCATCTTAGCTGCAGTTTTCTTGCAGGAGAGGTGCAAACATTTCTAAATATCTAGATTTTTTTCTATGTCTTTTATTCGATTGAAATAAAACCAAATTAAATTGAACAAATAATTAAGAATTGCAAGCAATACAGAAGCCCCTACCTGGTTTTCAGGTTGTCAATGTTTCAATGTCATGGCACAAATTTTTGTCTGAATCAACAAACAATTACATGTGCATAATCGTCCTATTAATCCCTATCCACATACTAAAGTTCATAAACCTAGCCGAAAAACTATTTGAGTTTTGGCAAGTTTCAGATTTAGAAATATTTTCACTATTTTTGTATCCATAGCAACCACAATTTTTGTCCAAATAAAAAAGCAATTAGACGCGCATAATCTCCTTATTTGTCCCTATCCAAATACCAAATTACATAATTCATAATTTAAAAACTATTTGAGTTATGGCAGAATTCAGATTTTCTTGACGGACGGATGGACGGAGGGCAAACCTATAGCCCCCTCTGGTTAAAAACCAGTTGGGGCCTAAAAACACCAATTTCATTCAATTCTTGTTCAACCAGCATATTTTTCATCTGAAATATTAGTCTGGAGACTTGACTAACCACCAATTTATGAGGATGGTTTCTTTAAAAAAAGATAATGTATTCTGCATATGTCTCAACAAAAAACCATTGAGACAATGAACACAATGATTTGACAATGTAACTGTCATCAATGCATCATTGTGCTGATCCAACCATGATTCGGCTATTGACCCATCACAATGAATTTTTAGTGCAATTTTCAGCCATTTTGAATACAAATTAGGCCGTAGAACATACTACAGGGGCCTTATTCACAAACGTTGTAAGTTAAAAACTCAGACTTAGACTTAAAATTGGCATTATTCATAATCACTGCCATTTCTTTGAAATAAGATTTAACCAAGTGAAAATTAATCTGACTTATTGACTAATCTGTTGTTCCCCGCTGAACATGTGTACCAATTTATATCCAAATTGGTACATTTATAACAACATGAGAGCGAATAGAACATTTGACAATGTTAAGTCTAAGTCTGTGTTTTAGACTTGCAACATTGGTGAATGAAGCCCCTGGGCTTCTAATGAGGCATAAAGCGAAATCCTGAATAATATTTCCAGCATGGGTTAAGGACCCTCCCAGACTGTATGGTCATGTGATAGAAGCAGGTGTTACCATTCCTATTTTCTGGTTCCCCTTTTTGTTCATCTGCTGCTGGTTCCCTAGTATTAACGTTCTGTGTTATTGGTTCCTGGCCTGTCAGTAATTGCTCAACAAGCATTGGTTCAGGACCTTTATTCTCAGTATCTTCCATCAAATTAGCCTGCATCTCTGTTGCTAAAGTACAATCAAGTTAAGCTTACAGGACTCGACACTAAAACTGTTCCCCTGGCCTGGGGCCAGTGAAAATCCTGAAGGACCAGTAGATGTTTTCTTTAAAAAATTTAACATTTTTTACTGTCAGAGCAGTGACAAAAAATATTCAGTGTCAACCCTTGGCTTATAAGACCTAGAAGATTATTTTCGCGCAATTTAATTTCGCCCAGTTTGCGAATGGTAGAAATTCCGAAACTTAAGTAGCCAGAAAGTGTTCAAAACTTCCAGGACTTCACATCAGACTTAAAAACACGAAACTTTGTAGTTGGAATATGTCGACGATCAGCAAAACTCGAAAATAAGAATTTGCAAAAGTAAATAATTGTTTAAAAGTAGTGACGCAATAACAGTATTACTAAGTGCTAAACTGTAGTATGCAACTACATATATTGAGGTAGTTACCATAGTTTTGCACTGAGCCCTCAATTCATAATTAAAGGCCTACTAAAAAAATGCACTGTTACATTTACCTGTATCTCTGGACAGGAAACTATAACTAGAACTAATGCTAGACTGCATTGATGTTTCCCCATCTAAACACTCACTGGGACACAGGTTCTCAACACGTCTAAAACAAAAAGAATGAACAAGTGTTGGGTGACTGTTTCGATTTTTTGTGCAAATTTAAACAAAATATGGGGCCTTTTTATGACAGAGGTGTATTGCATGTATAAGGGCCGAGGTAATCAGAATGTAATTGATTCTCTAAGAGTTTCATTAATACCACACAAAAATATCTGCTTATTTCTACATTTGGAGGAAAAAAATGGAAAATCAACATTTAAACATTAATTTTGTAAGTTAAAAATTTAATGTATGTTGTTGGCAATTTATATGTAAGGGTATGAGCTGTCATGTACTGTAAAATCATTTCATTTCGTTGGGACAAAATTTTCGTGGTTTTGGTAAAAAAGACAATTTCGTTGGGACTTGAATTTGTGTATTTTGCATTTCAGGTAATTAAACAAGGGTCAAAATTAATGTTCATTGGGATTAAAGTTTGTGGTTGAGTTGAACCACGAAATTTAATCCCCCACGAAAATTAATGATTTTACAGTATGTGAGTCTAACCAGGATTGCAGGATCATTAATCCAGCACAATATCTAACTCGCCACGACAGCAGCCCTTTTAAAACTAAACTAAAAGTGAACTATACTCTACTATTACATTAGAGGTAATGAAAAGAAAACACAACCAGGAAGGATCTGCAATGTAGCCCACAAACACAACTCACAAAGAGAAGATCTATGGAGAAGCTGATGGTCTGAGAAAGACCACAAAGTTCATTGCAGACACTGAGATGATAGCGTAGGACGAACGACCGAGTGAGAAAAGAAAACAAGTAAATGTGTACATATAATATATCGCTGGCTTAGAATGAGAAGGTTGTAACTACAAAATATTTTGAGAAAACAAGAAAAAACTATCAGAAATTTAGTCTTTACTTATGGTGAGACAAGCTTTTACATCTTTATTTAGGTCAACATGACAAGTTCCGATATTCATGAAAATAGGCTAAAAAGAAGCACTTTATGATGCAGATTCCAAATGTGTATCATTCTTATAAGGTCATAAGTAGTAGTTAAGTCCCTCTCATTCTAAGCCAGCGAATACGTACCTTGGTAAGTTGTTGGCTTGTTCATGGGACTGTCCACTTCTACCTGTAATCACAAGAAACATGAACTTAGTACAAAATTCTTTCACAAACCTGTGCACTTTTCCACAGAGCAACAAAAAGTGATAATGAACAGAGCAAATGATGTCAATTGACAATTTTACAAGTCTTTACTATAATATCACAGATGAGCATACAAGTGAAATCCTTGAGATCAAGTATTTTTGCCTTTTAAGTGCATACAGCTATATAGGAAGATATTTTTTTTAAAAGTTTCAAAAACTTAAAAAGAATTATGCTTTCATATCCATTAGATCAATTTTCACTTCAGTTTTAACAGAAACTCTCTCTGTGATTTATTGGACATGCGAACTGTCCATTTTCATACGAAAGTGTTCTAGAACACCAAATGAAACTATTAGAATCGTCTATTTTTCGATGATTGAATCAAAGTACATGGAACCCATCCAAAGTTTTAATTTGCCATTAAGGTAGTCTAGTATCATACTAAAAACGATGCTAGTACTTATTCTGACATTAAATGACTGTTAGAATATAGCTCTATAAACTTTAAATCACCTTATTTTGGTCGGGTAAATGATAAATTGAATCCATGAAACTTACCCCCCCCCCCCTGAAAATTAATGATTTTACAGTATTTACACATACCCGGGTGTCCATCCCCAAATAAATCATCCGGGGTGATGTCATCAACATTCTTATTGGGTACAAGAGATTTTTTCAGTGTATCAATTGTGTTACATAGATCCTCAAGATCCTCTTGTGAAATCCTGACATTAGGTGAGGCCTAAAAATGGAAAAGATATGCATTACAAAAAATCTCTGTAAATATCCACTTTATAGGGTTAGAAACTAAACTTATACGAGTAAGTAGACTTACTAACTGCCAGTTGAAATTTCAGGCCCGGTGATTATAAACATTTCTCATTTTCATACTCAAACTCCATACTCTATGCTCCAACTTGAAAAAATGATTTTTTAAGGATTTTGCATCAAAACCAACACCAACGTGCAGCAAATGGTCTAATTAAGAAAATGAACCCCAATTCTATATGTTTTCATTCAGTAATAATGAAGTTACAGCAGTTTTTGTAAGTTAGAAATGCTCCAATTGGAATACAGAGTATGAGTTGGAGCATGGAGTACGTACTCCAGTGTTTATAGTCATGGGGCCTGGTTGCCTGAAACTTTGTCCTGAACTTGTTTTGTGAGATTTATAGCTGAGATTGGAAACACAAAGATAAATAACATTGAATTGTAACATGTAACTGACTCACAGAAAGAAAATATTGATAGTCATTTATTAAAGAGGTATAAATGTTAATGAAGATAATATTATAGTTTATTACATCCTACTCATAAGAAACACCATACACAGAGATAAATTCATTAGATTTCAATTTTGTTATGAAAAATCAGAAAATAATAGCTTATAAATATTGACTGATCTGTAAGTCTAATAATTGCAAATGCATTGTGTCTTTTTTGAGCCCCTCGCAAAAATGGGCAAGTGAAAATTTTAGCTAATTTCTAATTAATCACACATTTAAGTACATTATGTTCATCTACCCATATATTATTGACTTGGGAATGCAACACACTATAATCTTTTAGCTAAAACAAAATATCCGAACCCTTCAGTATTATAGATCTAGTAAAATGCTGTTCAGATTTGTCTTTGAAGATGGCCGACACTTCAAACTAGGGAGGTAAATAAAGTAAGATCCAATATCACACAGCTGAATGTATTCATATTCTCTCTCTTCCCTCTCTTTATCTTTCCTAAATGCCTGTCTATTTTATTTACACACTATATCCTATTTCTCCCGGTAATGTCATATTACATTCATGTACTTCCAACTTTCTCTAATAACTCAATCTACTCTTCTTGCAATCTTATTATTATTCCTAGTATTATTTGCTTATTTACTTTCAGCCCTTGTGTTAACTTTATAATTACAGGAAAATTACAAACTAATAGTAAGTCTATAAAGGAAAAGAACTCAAATAAGACTTAGTCTTTCGTTCGAATCCTTTCCGATATTTAAAATGTTGTTGTAATTATATGTTGTTAAATGTGTATACTGAAGTAAATATTGTGAATAAATATGTTTAAACTATGCATATAAACCTGTCTGTATGTTTGCCCAGTCATGCTACGATCAGATGATGATGTTGATGGGACAGTAGATGATGGCAGTGACTCTGGTACCATAGACGTCTCAGCATTGTGAACACTAGTAGAAACATCAGACTGTTCATCATCAGTGTCTGAAACTAACAACATGTACCAACTCATGACATCATTGAGCTATCACACAGAAAACTAATTCTCAACACCTCAAACCTAATATAATGGTATCTATCCCATGATAACATAAATATCTTTTGTTATGAGTAATGCTTTTAACTTATGTTTTATTTTATTTCTTAATACAGCTTCTCATAATTTAATTGTATAATCAGAGTGTTCAGCGCAAAACTATGGTAACTACACCAATTTATATAGGCACATACCATGGTTTTGCACTGAGCCCTAAAATTATTATAACCAATAACATGAAAACTTGTCCAGGAAATTCCCTTTCAAATTCATAAATCCGCAAAAAATAAACTCACCCAAAGACCACCTCAATAACAAGAGGGCCCAAAGGGCCCTAGGTCGCTCACCTGTTGCACATTGGTCTAGGTATCAATACAACTAACATTCTGACCATATAAGATTGGATCAAAACGGCAACCTTTGGAGTGAACACAAGGTTTTTCTAAGATGTGACCTAGTTGTTGACCTCACATAACCCAGTTTTGAACTTGATATGGATTTTATGGAGAACAACATTCTAACCAAGTTTCATGAAGATTGGATCAAAACGGTGACATCTAGAGTGTACACAAGGTTTTTCTAAGATTTGACCTAGTGACTTAGTTTTTGACCCCACATGACCCAGTTTTGAACTTGGCCAAGTTTTCATGGAGAATAACATTCTGACCAAGTTTCTGAAGATTGGATCAAAACAGTGACATCGAGAGTGGACACAAGGTTTTTCTAAGATTTGACCTAGTGACTTAATTTTTGACCCAAAATGACCAAGTTTCAAACTTAGCCTAGTTTTCATTAAGAAAAACATTCTGACCAAGTTTCATGAATATTAGATCAAAATGGTAACCTTTAGAGTGTACACAAGGTTTTTCTAAGATTTGACCTAGTGATCTAGTTTTTGAGTCCACATGACCCAGATTCGAACTTGGCCTAAATTTCAAGGAGAACAACATTCTGACTTAGTTTCATGATAATTGGATCAAATTTGTCAAATCAGAGTGTACACAAGGTTTTTCTAAGATTTGACCTAGTGACCTAGTTTTTGACCCCACATGACCCAGTTTCGAACTTGGCAATGATTTTATAGAGAACAACATTCTGATTAAGTTTCATGAATATTGGATCAAATTGGTGACACCTAGAGTGTACACAAGGTTTTTCTAAGATTTGACCTAGTGACTAAGTTTTTGACCCCACATGACCCAGTTTCAACCTTGGCTTGATTTTATAGAGGACAACATTCTGATCAAGTTTCATGAAGATTGGATCAAATTGGTGACCTCTAGAGTGTACACAAGGATTTTCTAAGATTTGACATAGTGACCTAGCTTTTGAACCCACATGACCCAGTTTTCATGGAGGACAACATTCTGACCAAGTTTCATGATGGTTGGATCAAAACTGTTGCCTCTAGAGTGTACACAAGCCAATTGTTGACGGACAACGATGACGGACGGAAGACACAAAAGCTCACCTTGTCACTATGTGATTGTGACAGGTGAGCTAATAAAACCAAACTAAATCTCAAAATGATGAAAATGAAAACCATTTCAGGCCCAGTTTCATTGTTCAGTTCTTCATTAAACCTCAATGGGTTAACCAGTTTTCAAGGATAGTTTCACTAATGAGGTTTTGCTATACTCCAATGACAAAGTTCTGAAATTAAGTCCACTACCAGGGCTTTTACACAGTGACAATTCAAAAACTTGAAAAAGTTATGTAGAAAACAAAATACCACTGGTAAGTACATACCACTCTGCGTACATGCGCTCTGACTTGGCAATCTAAGTACAAATTTGGGCATGTTGTTATTTGGACTTCCTGCTAATGGTGTCATGTGACCATCAAAACTTCCCTCCTCATCCTCTTCCTCATCTACAACTTCCACAGAACTTGCCGTGCTGGTAGCATCATCATCCTATCACAAATCATTGATCAACATCAGGGTTGTCAAAATATGACGGTCACATTTAAAATACTAAACCACAATTCACAATCTTATCTCGGATTTTGACATTCTACCAAATTCACGAAGCCTTTTGTAGGATTAAAACTATCCATGGCCATTTGGTTGCAGCCTTCCCATAGGCTACAGACTTTCTTAACCATTTGCTGTAGGACTTCTTTTAGGGATCATACTTTCACAACCATTTGCCTACGACCCCCAAAAGGATTAAAAGTTTCACCTATCTGCTTTCAGACTTTTTAGGTTTAAACCTTTCTACAATTTGCTATCTGATTTAATTTAGGTTTCAGACTTTCTGCCATTTACGGATGATACCAAGTTACCTAAAGCTAACTATGATGAGAGCCAATCAAGGGAAAAATAACAGTTCCAACAACTACATATGTCTATGACTGTATGTTGCAGTCTGGGATCAAACCTGAGACCTCCTTGTATTCAAAGTGGACACTCAACCACTCAGCTAGATTAATGAGGAAATATACAGTTTTACTTACTGGTAAGTCACCATGTGGGTCAACTATTGCCCAATCTAGGGAACCAGTACTTTCACTAGTGTCCGACATTCCAACGAATACATGTACCAGTACTCTGGCAAAACACTACCAAATTCTGAAAGTAAAATAATGGTGTGGATGTTAATCATCATAATCATTATGACAAATATTGAACTAGCATCAATGAGCACTGTACCTGTGAATATATACAAATAACTTGAACACAATGGTGAGAGACATAATTTTTTATATGGAAGAAGATCTTCAATTAACCGGCATTTACTAGCATTTTCCAAAATATACTTTTTTTAAGTTAAAATTAAAACAGTCTTCATTCATGATTTGACCTACTTATACATATTTAATACAATTAAGTTCATTTACATGTATGTATATGTATATCATGCATAACATCCAGGGTTGGCACATAAAACCTGCCCTTTTAAACCTGGGTTTTAAAGGGTAGGGTTTTTCGTCCTTAAATTTGGGTTTTAGGCATGTTTTTCCATATTTTTGGGGTTCAAGAAAATTATTTCTGAAAAAAATCATATGTAAGTCTATAATAACCCTATTATTGGGTTAACTTATCTTGAAAGTAGCATGTAGGTTAACATAATTTAAGACCATTTTAAATTAGATAATTGCCTTTAAATTCTTGATAGGTGTGATAATCAGTGTTAAACATTGCCTGACACCTTCAAAGGTGTTATTCAAGGCAATTCTTCATGTAATTTTATGAAATTATTAATGAAAAAAATTAAAACCCAAATTTATTTTTATAAAACCCTTTAAAACCGCTTATTGTCCTTTAAAACCCATTTGGGTAGGGTTTTAAACGAGATAGTGCGTTTTCAGTAACTTCGTGATTTATTCCAGTGCCACTTTCAGCACAACCCCCCAGCAGGCACACAACGTTTAATCCACGTGGATTAAACGTTGAATAAACGTTGACAATTGTTGCAACCATTTTCAACGAAAGTACAACCTTATATCAACGAAAAAATAAATGGTTTCTTCTTCAACGTTGATAAAACGTTGAATAAACGTTGGCATTCGTCAGAAAGTTTCTTCTTAGCCTTAAAACAAGGATTATAAAGGATTATATCACCATACTTGATTCTTATCAGATAAAGTAAATAGCTCAATAGGAGATTGATAAATTGTGCACTTAATACATGGACTTAACATCACCATAAATTTGCCAAACAGATTAAATTGATTATTGCAGATCTTAGTGACATATAACACACGGTATAACCGGATGCGTGGTCGGCCGAGTGATGCGTTACGGCCGAGGTAAATACTGATGACGGATAAGTAGTGGGGTTATATTTCTTACCAGAACTTATCGATTTCGATATTTCTTTTGGATCTAGCGATTTGTGAATGGCCATGAAGGTTTAAATGTACTATTTACACAGCCTCGCATGCTTTCTTTGTGGAATAAATCTGATAGAGCCTGTTTATACACGACACGCAGAAAATAATGCTCAATTTTCACATACATTGTCCGGAATTGAACAGTTTGCGCTAGTATTGAACTATTTAACCTCACAGATCTAACGAAAATTCATCTATGAACAATTTTGTAAAGTAACAACACTGTCCGTGCCCTGAAACCAACGATTGACCCCTTCAAAGAGACCCTAGTATGCGCCAAAATGATGACGTTTACAGCCGAGGAGATTTTGTGATGATGACGTTTACGGCCGAGGACGAAAAATATGGATGACGTTTACGGCCGAGGAAATACTTACTAAAAACTGTCATTTTTCGCAGTTTCAATGGTTTTCTCACCGGTAAAGTATGGAATATTTGCCAGTACACATTCCAATGAACATTTCCTTACCAGAAAATGTTGGATAGGATTGTCTTACACTTATTTTATTCCTATATATTTGATATAAAACGTCATTTTAGAGATCTATGACTTTACAAGACAGGTATTTGTTTGTTTGGAAAAACATTTAACAGTCTACATGATCTCAACGAAGAACGTCAGTCAGCATACAGAAAATGACACTCTACTGAACCGGTGCATACCGTTATGCTCCCTGTCTTCACCGGGACGTGTCTTGCACACATTCTTGTGTTTATCATATTTTACAGAGTTGTGCACCAGAAAAATATGGATGACGTTTACGGCCGAGGAAATACTTACTAAAAACTGTCATTTTTGCAGTTTCAATGGTTTTCTCACCGGTAATCCAACGAACACTTCTTAGCCCTTTGCCAGAAAATGTTGAAAAGAACTGTCTTAATACACTTATATTATATAAAACGTCATTTTTGAGATCTATGTTATTTACAAGACATATCTTTTGTTTATTTCAAAGTAAATACTAAGATTGTGAAATATGGTCATATGGAACTCAGACTAGCTCTATGGAACGCCACAGCTGCCTTAAGATAAGCAGAACTGTTGCATTGTGTTATTATACCGTGATATAAAAAAATCATCATGTCAATCTGTCATAATATGACAATGTTTTGTCATTTTATGATGTCCGTTTGCCATGATATGATTATCATTTGATGTGCATTTGTCATTATATGATGAACATGTGTCATTATATGATGCCCGTTTGTCATTTAAATATATTATGTAATTTGTCCTTATGTGATGAACATTTTTCATAAAAAAATTCATTACAAAGGTACTAGTATTCGAATTTCCTATAGATCCTGGGTTCAAACCCCACTGGAGCCGACATTTTTTTATGAAGAACTATCTTTTAGATTATTGGAATTTACACGTGAGAAATCGAGTATAACTTTAGCCCCGTTATCACTGTCCCGGTACCGCCGGCGAGAGTATACAGGGCGAATTAGACCGACACATCTTCACAATGTGCGGCAATAAGACAACCTAATCGACTCCAAGTGAGTATACTTTGCTTCGGTTCCAAGACCCGCGATTTACTTCGTGATTACGTGTACCGACCACGGAGATTTGGACTGTCAGCTCTGGCTGAAGGGCAGGGATTTAGACATCAAACAATTGTCCGTTAACAGCAAAAACGGTCCTAGACCTACGGCATGGCTACTGTTATCAGCAGAAGCAGTCCTAGACATACGGCACGGCCACTGTAAACAACAGAAGCAGTCCTAGACCTACGGCACGGCCACTGTTATCAGCAGAGGCAGTCCTAGACCTACGGCATGGCTACTGTTATCAGCAGAAGCAGTCCTAGACCTACGGCACGGCCACTGTTAACAGCAGAAGCGGTCCTAGACCTACGGCACGGCCACTGTTAACAGCAGAAGCGGTCTTACCATACGGCACGGTCATTGTTAACAGCAGAAGCGGTCCTAGCCCGTGATAGGAAGAGTCGATGACGGTATTTAAAACATTTCCTTCTGTATACACATTTAGATATATACAGCCTTAAAAACGTTTACCATCAGTTCAGAATGAACATTTTTCTTTCCCTACTCCAAGCATAAAAACACCGCCAAAACAAATACTGTATAGCGGGTATATTTCGCGGGGGTTTAATTTTCGCTATATTCGCGGACAACATCGAATGCGCGAAATCGAAACCCCGCGAATTACTCACCAAAAATATACAACTTTTACACAGGGAGACAATGCATCAAGTTACTTTTAGATATAATCCGACATTACTTTTCAAGACGTACATTGTGTCGCTTTTGTAAAATACGGTAAAAATAAATAGACTACGACATGTATTAACTATGATTAGACATTGGATATTTGTAAAGAACATGTTTAAATCTCTATATGCATGCATATCAATATCGTTTGAAGGTTTGAATTGTAAGCCGTTTCATCACACTTGTTCAATTTTAATAACAGTTTTGTTTGCGGAACGTGTAAATGTTTGCCGAAATAATTATTTGTTTGTAAAGAAATCTACATATTTTTCTTATGTTAGCAGTTTAAAATGATCAGTATGTTTGGTTTGTTGCGATTTTTTATCCTCTACACTGGATAATCCTTATAGGTGAGGACTCCAGAAGACTTTCAGTACTTTTAGTTTTTGGGGGATAGTGTATTATACAGAAGATGCCCTAATTCCAAAAGCATCCTTGGCTCTTTTTTGCATGCCTTATGTATAAGAGACCCATAAATGGGACTTCAGTTTAAAGTCTCACCCGAAAGACTATCAGTAATTTTAGTTGGCCAGCCCGGGATTCGAACCCACAACCCCGAGATCAGTAGTGACTATTATACTCGTTCTCTAACGTTTATCGCTCCTACCATGTTTACCAACAAGGTTTTAATTTCGCGGTCAAGGCCGTTAGCGCGAAATCAAGACACCGTGAATTCAAAAGGATCCAATTAACGCGAAAATTGGACACCGTGAAATATACCCACTATACAGTAAAGGAAAATACGAACATTAAAATAATACATCAGTCAGTTGCATCCACGGTCTCCACCCTTTGGTATGAGAGTGGAATTTTACTTTCGTGTTGCCAAAACCACCGCAATTCCCCCACCCTGCAGGGGATAGCTGATGGTAAGATCTCCAGTAGCCCCCGACCTCTGACAGCTAAACATTGTCCCCGGGATATTGGTTCGGAAATTTAGTCCTCCACATATTTCTCCGGCGAGTAAAGCTAATGATAAAACACGGCTTTTTTTGCCTATCCACTGCCCATCCCCACGGATATGGGCCGTGGTTGCAACTGACTGGTGCACAGCTCTGTAAAATATGATTATAGATAATATATAAAGAATGTGTGCAAGACCCGTCCCGGTAAAGACAGGGAGCACAACGGTATGGACCGGTTCAGTAGAGTGTCATTTTCTGTATGCTGACTGACGTTCTTCGTTGAGATCATATAGACTGTTAAATGCTTTTTCAAACAAACAAATACCTGCCTTGTAAAGTCATAGATCTCTAAAATGACGTTTTATATCAAATATATAGGAATAAAATAAGTGGAAGACAATCCTATCCAACATTTTCTGGTAAGGAAATGTTCATTGGAATGTACACTGGCGAATATTCCATACTTTACCGGTGAGAAAACCATTGAAACTGCGAAAAATGACAGTTTTTGGTTAGTATTTCCTCGGCCGTAAACGTCATCCATATTTTTCGTCCTCGGCCGTAAACGTCATCATCACAAAATCTCCTCGGCTGTAAATGTCATCATTTTGGCGCATACTAGGGTCTCTTTGAAGGGGTCAATCGTTGGTTTCAGGGCACGGACAGAGTTGTAACTTTACAAAATTGTTCATAGATGAATTTTCGTTAGATCTGTGAGGTTAAATAGTTCAATACTAGCGCAAACTGTTTAATTCCGGACAATGTATGTGAGAATTGAGCATTATTTTCTGCGTGTCGTGTATAAACAGGCTCTATCAGATTTATTCCGCAAAGAAAGCATGCGAGGCTGTGTCAATAGTACATTTAAACCTTCATGACCATTCGAAAATCGCTAGATCCAAAAGAAATATCGAAGTCGATAAGTTCTGGTAAGAAATATAACCCCACTACTTATCCGTCATCAGTTTTTACCTCGGCCGTAACGCATCACTCGGCCGACCACGCATCCGGTTATACCGTGTGTATAACATCCTCCTTAAATGGTGAAGCCAGCAAAACTATTAACCAAGTGCTGTACATTATGTTCAACTAAAGATCAGAAAGTCCTAATTATAAATAACAGTTACTATAGAATTTGCCTTTTTGAAAGTTGTGGTTACTTTGTACAAGACCAAGACTCTGCTTGTACAGGGAGTGTTGCTATATCATATATAGTATATGGACAGGAGTTTTATGGTGGTAATTAACTAAATACCAGCAGAGTTCCTGGATCAACATTTAAACTAGGATATTACAACTGACCACAACTCTAGAACAAGTGATTTTATATACAGTTCTACGAAACAGCCTCAGTGTCAGAATCGACTGAAATGTAAGTAAAGCTATACATATTGATTTTATTACTTTATATGTGCTTCATTATGTTAAATTTTTTATCATATTTTTAATATGATCCATTGAAGCATATCGCTGGCTTAGAATGAGAAGGTCGTAACTACAAAATCAATATTTTGAGAAAACAAGAAAAAACGTCAGATAATCACTCTGTAACTTCAGTTTGGTCAACGTGACAACTCCTGATCTTCATGAAAATAGGCTAAAAAGGCGCCTCATAATGTAGATTTCAAATATACAATAGTATTAAAAGGTCGTAAGTGGCACTTGCTACCTTCTCATTCTAAGCCAGCGATATATAGTACAGACTGACTCTGTATACAAGCATGGTGTGTGCTTCAACAATATTTAGTTCTCAGGGGCCAGGGAAGTACCGGAGATTTTAGAAACTGGTGTCACCCACTTCAATTTCATACTTAAATAACATTGATAAATTGTGCACACAGGTAAATCAACTGATGTGGGTTATACCAAATTTTCCCACCTTTCTTGTTAACATAGGCACACTATTTCATAATGTTTTAACTTTTATTGATCAATGTATTTTCAGAAGCTGTTGGTCAGTGTCATCTTAGTACTTAGTTACACTAAACTCTGTGGAAATAACGATTAAAGAATGGTTTAATTACGCCAGGGACAGAAATGGGGGATCAAGAAGAAGAAGACAGGAACTAAAGAAGGCGAAATAGGCTGCCAAGGAGAGACGGGCTAGGAAGGAGGCGGTAGACTTGGGCTGATAATGTCAATTGCTTGTTAACTTACGTAGACAACAAATAAAATTAGAATTTGATATTTGTTTAATTTGGAATATTTATGTAAAGTTGGTAGTGATGAATCTCAGATGTATTCTAAAACATGCTGACTGGTTCATTTGACCAGGAAGTTTGGTACATATTGATCTTTCCGTTTTTACTTATTTAAGATCGATTGTGAAACCAGTTTTTCCAACTTATATTAATTACTTTCAACACCTCATTGCTGATGTTATCCATCACCAAAAAGGTATGCAAACTGAGAGAAGAGATGCAAGTTTCCCTTTTATTGGGAATTTCTGGTACCATTTAAAGTTCATCTTTGCTATGATGCTGCCACACATAGGATCGAACCAAGAACCTCACACACACGAAGCAGACTCTCTTCCACTAGGCTATGGAGATTTTGTGATCACTTTTTGTTCATTTTTCAGATACAGATTTTCTAGTATCATTTTAATTGCATCTTTGGTATGACACGGCCACACATGGGATCGAACACACTCAAAGCAGGCTCGTTACCACTAGGCCATCAAGGTTTTGTGATCACTTTTTGTCCGCTCTTAAAGAACAGAGTTTCGACGTTAATGCAACCTTATTTCAACGTTGATGCAACCTTATTTCAACGTTAACGCAACCTTATTTCAACGTTAATGCAACCTTATTTCAACATTGATGCAACCTTATTTCAACGTTAATGCAACCTGATTTCAACGTTGATGCAACCTTATTTCAACGTTAATGCAACCTGTTTCAACGTTGACGCAACCTTATTTCAACGTTGACGCAACCTTATTTCAACGTTGATGCAACGTTAATGCAACGTTGCATTTAGGCTGTATTAACGTTGAAGTTTCGTTGCAACATAGTGGTTGCAAATGAAACGCTTATACAACCTTATTTCAACGTTGCCCTGCAACGTTTTTTCAACGTTGTATAAACGTTGCTGTGCCTGCTGGGATGCCACCACGATAGATATTGTATTTATTTTTAGTGTTTTTAACATTATTTTATTCATAAATGCCAGTATTTGCCACTTTTGCGATTTTGGGGGTATTTGCCATGCCGGCATTTACCACTGGAATTTACCAGCCGGACAATACTTGTCCCAACCCTGAAATAAGTAGATATGGGGAATACTGATTTATTTTAAGTTCGTGTGCACTAGCTGAGTAGCTCACAATCATGAAATGAAACCTGCTCTAAGTCGCAAAATAAGAAGTTACCTCATTTTCACCATCAAACACTCCTTACATGAGTTTCATATTTTTAGCTGTTGTCATCCACCTCATTTCTAAAAATAAAGACTCGTAAACTGATGAAATATGGCTCTCGTTCCTGCGCTACACTTTCGATTTCGCTTTCAATTTAACCCAGTTAAACTGTGCGGACGTTAGAAATCTGCACACAAATTACCGATATTAACGTTCTGTAAGCAGATAAAGCAATTTTTACTCAAACATCTGTGCTAACCACAATGACAACATGTTAAATAAATAACTCACCGAGTTTTCTTGACAGCGTTGACCCACATCAAAAACATAAATAAAAACATCACGTGACTGACAAAAATCAAGTAAAGCTAGGCCCAGCCGCCATGTCGCACAATTTTATTATTGATTTCAAAACGAATATTCTATTAAAATATTCTATAAATTATAGTTAGGCTGTAACTAAATACTACTTAAGTGGCACAAGTATTTCTGAGTTAAATATTGCTGCTGAAACTTATCTCAACCAAGGAATTACATTTATTTATATACCTCCGTGTCTCAACGTATCGAAGTTTCATTGGACGAATTTAGTGCACCAGCTGCAGTTACTTCCCTTTGCAAATGATATGGACTCTTGCTGAGGCCTCGTTATTCTTCTTCTTCTTCTTCCATTTAATTTGCAGGGCCCACTCTGGGGCATTATCGCAAATATTAGAGACAGAGGTGAGATACAAGGAATCCGGGTGCGATACCCTAGCTCGTTTCGAATAGATTCCTTGGTTCTTTAACGTGCCCGGTGTAAAGCACCGATACACGCGAGACTACCCCTGGGTTACCAACCAGGATCATCTCTAGTTGGGTGGGAAACACTAAATAGCGTTTCTGAAATGACCAAGTGTCCCGGCCGAGAATCGAACACGGGACCTCTCGATCAGCAGTCTAGCGTCTTACCACTAGACCACCGTTATTAGGCAAATAGTTCAGCTTTTGTGTTCCATGTGCTACATTTTTATTTCAACAAGGAACTACAATCATTTTTCTATGCTCACAACCCCAAAACACGGTAAACACACATTCATGACTGAAACTATCAAGGGAAAGAAGCTCTGAAAATATATAACGAGTCATCTCCCTTGGAAATTATTTTAACCCCACCGTGAGTGCACTTACTTAATCTTTGGAAAAGCCAGTATCACCCCATACGCTATTATGATGTTAATATATGGGTTAACATTCTTGAAAGTGGCTCAAATGCAAGAAGATTTACTTCCATAGAACATGCATCTATTTATAGATACCAGAATTGTGTCCCTTGATAGTCGAGACAGGAAACTCTGCTGAGCCTGTCCATGGACCGTACCCAGCAAACACGCGACGTCGATACAACGTTGGATCAACGTTGAATTCGGGTTATGACGTAGGAAACCGTAATTCAACGTTAACCCAACGTTAAAACCACGGTGTCTAACCAACGTCGTGGTGCAACGTTGTTACAACGTCTGATTGTGGTCGGAAACGAGTAAGACGCAATATAATTATTGAACAAGGTGATAAAATTATCCCAAGCATGTTTGCTGTGGTAGAAACCCTAAGATTGTAGTAGCATTTGCTTCATTTGTAATCAGAACAGAGTCAGTTCCCTTTACTGTGCTCAAAAAGTGTTCACTAGGCGGCGCTCTAAATTGGCGGTAAACTAGCTATCTTACTTTCATTCCGAATAACAAAGTATTACCTCCCTTGAATAGAAATATGAGTAAATTTAATATAAATCTTCTTCTTGGTATTATATTTACTTTCAGTACAACTAATAGTGTTTCATAAGTTCAAGGTAAATTGATTTATGTGCATTGTTTTCTAAATTCTTCCACATAGATCTAGTTGCCTGGAAACTTTAGATGTAAATGTGATATATAGCTTGTAAATTTCTAATTGGTAAACATATAATACAGAACGCCTTGAATAAACAAGAAGCTGTTCAACTGCTCTGCTGGGTATTATCTAGCTTCCTGTTCTTAGTTAGCTGCTCAACCGGAGATGCACCGCCGTTGAAACAGCAGAAGCATACATTGGACTTCATGGTCGTCATCTATGGTCAATTTAATTAGACCTTCCCCTAACTTCAGACTGGCTGAAAGTTAATTTAATTCCAAGAAAATCTGCCAAGCCGTCAAACCGAGTCCCCAAATATGGTTATATAAAAACGGTACAATCTCAAAATGCAGAGGTAATCAAACTATACGACAACTTTAAATAATCTGATACTATTTTACTATTCGGCTATCATATTCCCATATTTCATTGTTGCGGTTTGTCCCTTTTGCGGAAAGAGCAACCTTTACTAGTCTATGCGGTTATGCCTTGTTTGGTCGCTGGGGTCAAATCGTTGGCATATTCTGGAGCAATATGTAATGTTGTTTCCTGCCCATTGGGCCCCATTCCTACCTTGCCCATTATTTTAAGCTAGGTCAAGTCGTAGTTGTGCCTCTTTATGTTGTATTAACGTTAGGTCACTGTCCTTGGTGTATTAAACTAGGTCACGGGGTTGTTGTGCTTCATTTGGTTGCCATTTTGGCATTAGTTTGTACGGGCCTCGGGGAAGTTGGTCGGGTCATGGCTGCGTTTCATTTGGTCAGCGGGGACTTGGACTTTACTTGTTTCTGAAATTGTTTCTTTGGTTTATGCGTGGGTATTTCTCAGTGTAGTTGTGTTGTGTTGTTTCTGATTTCTTAGTCAAACAATCTCGACCTAGTGACTACGCGAAGAAAACCACAGGAGACCGAAATCTTGTCTACTGATTTCTGTGCTCGGCTGGTTAGGTTGAGTGCTACCTTCCCTGTCTGCTTTCCTCATACCTTTCTTTTATAGACACAAACCGTGTCTAAAATGACCTCTAGTTGCAGCAGAACGGATTCTTTTGTAAAAATGAATGCGTTAGAAGTAAATACATGTATTCAAAAAAGGTCACCGCCGCACATCAAACAAAGGCACGAATTAAGTCTATAAGTCTTCACACAAAGAAGATAAACAAGGTTATCTCTATGTAGTTTCCTTTACGAAAAGAGTTTAAGCACGATGTAGTTGTTGAAATAACAAAACTTTGTATACATGTATTTATAACTAGCGACAGAGATAAATGTCTCTTTTTCTATGATTAAGTTTGAAACTATGGCATAAATGTGGAGCATTTAAGGAACTATAATTTATTCCAAAGTGCATGTATGTAGAGGCTAGATATATAGCACACTTTTATGTCATGTAATACGTGGTACGATGCTACCAAGTCTTCTTAAAAGTTCAGTTAGTCTGTTTGCACAGTACTTGGGACAACCTGAAGATGTTTATTCCGGTCAGCGTATTGCATCATTATAGCTGAACATTATCATGACATGTTCCCGATTACATTGTTTCGTCATGTCGTTGAATACTTCCATGTTGACCTGATTCCTGATAAGGCGTTGGGTACCTTCTGTGCTACTCGAGAAGATATAGGTTCTATTAATATAATGTTTCATGTTTAACATACATTTATACATGTGTATGTATTCAGTTGCTGTGGTCAGTTAGTTAGTGGAAATTGTATCTCGTGTAATTGATTTGCACTGCCCTATTCACTGGCACCAGAACACCAAACTGTGGTTCAAATTATATGTCAAAATAAGTTTTAAGCCAACAATATCCGAACAAACACAATATATAGACAATTACGAACGGGCCTTGTCAATAAATTTGCATTTTTTAGTGTTTGTTTGGATTTTGTTGGCTCCAAACTTATTTTGACATATAATTTGAACCACAGTTTGTTGTTCTGGTGCCATTGACCCTATTCCAGACCACATACTGTTTGAAGGGTTTGTGCGAAGTTTGGAGCCCTTTGAAACTAGTTTGAATAGCCCCTGTGACAATTGACAATGTCAGTACCAAGACATATACCATACAGTCAAACTTTTGTATGCTAGTTTTATCTCATTAAAATACATGTATACAAAAACCAATGTTAATCATTGTGCCTTTTCTTCTCATATTTGTTTAGCTTGGCTATTTTGACCTGACCCTGACCTTTATGCAAGAATATATTACAATGTTCTTGCTTTGAATATATCAAATTCCGCAAGCAAAATCGTGCGATATCGGTATTTCAAATTTGTGTTTGTATTACATCTCGAGCGTCTTCGTGATAATCCCCGATTATGAAAACATACAATCGGTATTGTAAACGTAGGCAATATATCGACTGCTAAATTATGCTAATCAAAAGGTCAGGCTCGTGTCAATGTAGCCAAGCTGTAACATGTGTTGTCATTATGATTCGCAGTTGTCTGTGGACATTTACTGTTGATAAGGCAATATCGGAGCATTGGGTATTCCTGCTAACGGAAGCTTTTGACTTACTCAATGGAAATAATCTATCTGTTTTGGGCATCATTATTTGCTTCCACAAGGGGAATTACATACCAAATTATTACTTCTATAGCTCACTGATCTTTAGACAATATCGTGTTTTTAGGCTGGCGATTTCGCGCCAGACTATTACAATCCTAAAAAATGAAATCCACTAAGATGAATTTACTCCCAAAACTGACAACACAGAATCTATACACTCGATGCAAATAGTTCCTCTTCGTTAGTCAGTTTTGCAAGATAAGAACATTCAACTTTCCTTGTTTCATTTATTCTGTTCGATTGTTATATATTAGTTTCTTCTTGTAATGGAAGGAAATTGTATGAAATTAAAAGAATAGGTGTTTAAATGCGTTGATAATTATTACTACGCGTTATATACTAACGCGATATAGCGCGCGCAACAATGATTTTATTATGGTAAAATTATTTAGGTCAATATTCTTCAACGAGATCGTGGTCGAGTGGTTGAGCAACTTGCTTAGTAATTGTCTGATGCTAAGGTCCAGCGATCGAATCACGGCCGCTCCAAATTTTTTATATTTTTACTTTTTTATTTTTTTTAAATTCCAGTCCAGCACTTACCTCTCTTTCGACTTAGAAAACCACTTGATGTTATATTACTTGAAAAGCTATTGTTCCTTAGCAGTTCGCCAGCCTGTCAGTACTTTCAGTACTTTGATTTTTATTCTAAAATGATCCGCTATATACCAACGTGACCCGAGTTTCAAAATGCCACCGAAATTGATCGATTAGTTAAAAAGGTACGCCATGAAAATGTAGATAGTGTGTCGACACAATCACCGAAAAATAACAATTCAACCAACTAATGATAAGACAGTTTATTCACGCATGCGAAGAATGCCGTGATAAAAATATCTCATAACACCATAATTATCCGAAAAAAAAAAACTCGTAAAGTTATATATGCACTTCTAACCAACTGGGTTAGCACCAACGGCTAGCTGAGCATCGAATTTGATACACCCAACAGTTTCAGGGGCTGTAGGGTCCTCCTTGATCTTAATTGTGAGTTGATAATCTCCCTGTAAGAAACAAATGTCACATTATTCATATGCAAGAATGACTTTTTATGTAATAACAAATCGGGCAAGGAAGGTAGTCTGTCCCCATTGAGTCGATCAGGGAAGGCGTCACCTAACAGAAAAAGCGTTCTAGCGAAAGGCTAAAAAGGGAACGTTCAAAATGATTATTGATAGCAAAATTAAATGTATATTTAAAACCTGTGAACACGTACATGTTTCCCTAACCGCTTGCGAAGACGGATATGGTAAATGCTGCATTGTGGAACCGCATTCGAACATGAATATGGTACACGTTGCATTGTGGAACCGCATGGTACACGTTGTGTTATGGAACCGCATGGTACACGTTACATTGTGGAACCGCATGGTTTACGTTGCATTGTGGAACCGCATGGTACACGTTGCATTATAGAACCGCATGGTACACGTTGCATTATAGAACCGCATGGTACACGTTGCATTATAGAACCGCATGTTACACGTTGTATTGTGGATCCGCAAATAAACACCGATATATGGTACAAGTTGCATTGTGGGACCGCATTCAAAGACCGACATGGCACATATGGTATTGTGGGACTACATTCAAAGACCGGCATGTTACATATTGCATTGTGGAACTGCATTCAAACAAAGACATGGCATATGTTGCATTGTTGAACCGTGTACATAAACGTGGTCATTTTGGGAACCTCACATGTACATGGATATGGTTAACATTACATTGAAGGAATATGTTGAACGTGTGCTTTACAGCGCCAAGTAGATTGATTAGTTCGTTAGTGGGTGACATACTTATTTCTTAACTTACATCTGTGATCAAATCCAAACCAGATGGGAGTGCATCAAGGTGTAAGCTAAAGTCGTTGATAACGACTTCTTCAGGTTGGATAGGACATTGCGCACTGTGTCCCAAAGCAGCGATAAACATTTTATCAATTTGTTGTCCAAGACTGGCTGATATAACAGATGATCCATTGAGAATTTTACCCATTAGGTTACATGCGTCAATATTGCCACTGAAATAGAAATACAATGACATAACTGTTTAACAAAATGTAATGTCAAAATGAACATGATAACACATAAAATAACGATAACTTCAGACTATTTACCAGCTAGTACTTGGTAATTAGTAATCATGAATCAGCTTTCTAGTGTGCACCTATAATGTAATCGTGTATTTGTATATACTAAATGCACTGCAGCAGTATATGACACAACAGTTCTAATTCAGATGACCAAAATTATTTGACTACACTTTCACAATACCTACAAGCCGAGAATGAGCACTACCGTTGCAACGTACGGACTTTTTATCCACAAACCCCGTCAAAGGAAAGGTTGCTCACACACCAACGGTGATTTATTGACCTTATATCTAATTGGTCACTTTTCAAACACCAAATACATTTAACCGGGACAACATTTGTTTATGATATTTTGCACACGGGTGTTTTATGTATATGGCTTTCGAAACAAATCATCAAAAATCAAAATTACGCACCAACGTATGGATGATCAGTCATGCCATCAATTTTGCATTTTCGCCACGTGCTACGTTAGAAATGCATTTTTTAACCGAACTCTATCAGAAAGTGTGCCGAGTCGACTCGGTTGAAGTTTACAGTAACATGTTGGCCTGTTGTTTTTTTAAATTTCGACGTTTTTTGTTTGGATTGATAATTTTTAACAAAACTAAAATTGATCAGAAAGTACATTTTCATTTTAAATTTCCTATGGCATTTGTTTCAAAAGTTATGCCTGATTTCAGTTTGGGCTGAATTATTATTACCATGACTGCAAAAAGAGTTTGCATGTGTTTCAAACATTGGGCTTACTTGTTACATTATAACCGCTTGTGCAGATTATTCGATTGTTAATTATTATATCGCCATTTTTTGTGTTTTTCAATATAGAGAGTCGACACAGAAAATTTGCACCCCTAACAAAGCACGTAGCGAAAATGCAAATTGATCGCATGACTGATTATGAGTACTTTGGTACATAATTTTAATTATTTAGTTGGTGAATAATATACATAAATTGAGTAAGAAAATATGATATCACATGACTTCCCTTGTATCCAGGTTAGTATAACAAGTACGTATAAAGTTATACGTACCACGTGTTATTGAGTTTGTTTCCAATAAATCAATGCGTATTTTGCGCTTTTAGTATTACATTGTATATGATATAAAGAAACTATCATTCGTTGTCAATTGATATATTTATATTAAACTCGTTCAGGAAATATTATTAAGCTAGCCTCTTTCCAAAACTCGTTTAATATAAATTTATATCAATTGACAACTCGTGATAGATCCTCTATATCCCTCCTAAAAATATTCTGTGTTTAAAAAGTGAACAATTAGAAACTTTGCTTAGTGTATACTCAACCATTTCTTATATTGAAATCCACAGGGTTTCTAATTTGCATAATAGACATACAACCAAAAGCATGTGAATCAATTATAGCGTAATGCAATGGTCACAATGCTCGTACGATGTCCGTACGGATTAACCAACTCGTACGAGTCTGAAATATTTTAATCCTAACGGTATTTGCATCTGGTAACAGCTCGTACGGATCTCGCGCGAGTTGTACAGAATGTTTAGTTTTCACCAGATCACTAACATAAGTCCTCTACGAGTTGTGAAAATCCGTACGATGCTCGTACGAGTCTCGATATCCGTACAGGCTCCGTACGGACGTCGTGCGAGTTCAAAAAAAATCAACTCGTACGGAGCTCGTATGGAACTCGTACGGAGCTCGTAGGGCAAATGTGAATAGGGTATTATTCTATAACAACCACATTATGTTTCAACAGAAGGTCATAGTTTTTGCCAGAAACCGACTCTATTGCTATCGCTTCAATAAGGTCACGCGCTCTGATAATCAATTAATCATCGCCAAATCTATAAGCGAACTTACCACGATCCAATATTGGTGTTACCAATGCAAGGTATTTTCACTGGGATAGATCCAAATGTAAGTTTGGTGAGCTCTGTGTCGATGAATAGAAGGTCAATCTGCCTGTTTACAGTTGCATTGATGGAGAATTTTATGTCCCCGGGTAATGTTATTGGCATTGGTGAAATGTCTAACGAATGGACAGTCAGAGCGGTTGTTGTTTTGTCCGTGGCTGTAAAATACAAGGGATGTATGACGTATCATTTTCGAAACAACGGGGTTGCAAAATGTCAACTCTACTGCACACAATTAAACTTCGCTATTTTAGAAGAAAAAGAAGTATTTTACCATTCAAGGTTAAACGTTTAATTTAAACTCATCGGGTTAATATTCCGAATATGAGTTGATTTTGAGGCGGTCTAAGCTTACCAACTGCTATTTCTTTGCCAATGAAATTGTAACGTAGATGAGTTTTATGAATATTTTATTGTGTACACAGTTTAACAGTTGAAGAAGTAAAGAAATAAAATATTGAAAATTCTCATTTTACACTTAATAATGCTGTTTAATTTTGTGACTTTTTAATTTCGATTGACGTAAATTACGCCTTTACCGCGAATTTTCATACACACCAATTTCTAAATTGACTAGTGCAGTGACTGGCACTAAAATTGGGAGAACTTTGATAAAGTTAGCTGGAACGGTTTTAGATGTATCAAAAAAAATCAAGTGGTAGCGTTAGAGGTGCCGCTAAGTGTATTAAAGCTGTATTAAGATTTCGATTAAAACATAACCGATGTCCGGCTTTTGACAACACGTACGAAGACACGATACCCGCTGCACTAGTTTTTTTCCCTCGGAACATTATTACCTTATTTGGTTTAAATGCACATTCGTTTCCCCTACGTGCCTTTAGATAAAGCCGCTTGGTGTGTAGAATAATAACTTGTTCGTCAATTGTGACGCTACTTTAAAGGTTCAGTTTAATTTCAAATAAAACAGAGAACAATCTGACGAAGCCTCATTAGTTATGTACAAGAAAAGAAATAAAAATATATTTAATTAACTTAATGGTCTATAATTAATTTCAAGAGTTGTTCATGGAAAACATAAAAATATCGGAATCATTATATTCCATTAATAAGGTAATAAAGATCTTTTTTTTTCTTAACTTAAAGGTAGATCATTAATTTCAAGAGTTGTTCGTGCAAAACACAAAAAATATCAGAAATATTTTACTTCATTCAGGTACTTGTAGATCATTTATTTTAAGCAGTGTGCATGAAAAAGTTAAATATTAGAATTAATGTAGTCCGTTAAGGCAGATTATGACATTCAAGAGTTGTTCATGCAAAATACAAAATACCTTCCTCAGAAACCGCTTGTGGATAAGTTTGTTAATCCTCGCATTATTATTTTCGTAAAAGCAACACTATATTATTACATTCATTCCCCTTTCTACAACGACTCCCTCTCTACAACAAACACTTTGGCTGTCTCCGAAGAATGTCGCCTAAGAGAGGGACCACTGTGCAAGGACAATGAATCGCGTAGTGTGAGAAATTCATTTGTACTAAAGATTTCCTCTATTTAATAATACAATAGTAATTGATGCAAAACTTATGTTAGAGTAAAAAGTTTTCCTACCAGAATCTGCGAACAATTCATTTGTACTCAAGATTCCCTCTATTTAATAATACCATAGTAATTGATGCAAAAATTAGGTTAGAGTAAACAGTTTGCCTACCACAATCTGCGAACAATTCATTTGTACTCAAGAGTCCCTCTATTTAATAATACCATAGTAACTGATGCAAAACTTAGGTTAGAGTAAACAGTTTTCATACCACAATCTGCGAATGCAGTTGCTTGCACAATAGCAGCGCACGAAATCACGACAAGAATTATTCTCAACATGTTTAATAGTTGTTTCAAATCCAAAGAGCGGCTAAATAATGATTTGTTGGTACGAGTGTCCAAGTATTTATAGCTGATAATAAGCATCTGTGTCCTAGTTTGATTTAAAAACGAATGCATGACAGCACGATGCCCATGAACTTTACACATTAAGAGGAGTTTCATGATATTTTTGTAATGATAAAGTGATAAGTGCATGATGGAAGAATGAATCAAATGATTAAATGTAGAAGTACACGTGTCATACTTGTAATAACCTAGCAAACAAAGTACGAATGTTTTACGTGTACGACCTTATATTGTACTCACCTTTAATGCTTAACAACCTTTTGTCAGTTTGAATACTAGTAGATTCCAATGAAACATCATACAATGTACAGGGTGTCCCAAAAGAAAGTGTACAGTTTAAGTGAGTATATATATCAACTCTTTCAGTTCTGCTATCACTCAGACAACTTACACATAAATAGAAAAAAGATATACATTTTGTTTGTCTGGTACCAGTTTTAGAACTACTTTACACAGATATTTTGTAGCACAATGTCTATTTCCTAAAATTACCTTATTTTAGCCTTGTCGTCATTTTGTTATTATTGACGAGGCGCTCAGGATGTCTGTACGTCTGGTGTTTCCCTTTTTGTGCTCGTTTTTTACTTTGAAACTTTTTATTACATTTACACAGGTGTCTATACTAATACTTCTCGTATGATCTCTTGATGTTTCTCAGAAACATTCACGTATCGTTATAGCCTATTAGAGTTAGGGATGTACACGACCATCGAGTGAATCAGATACCCCAAAAGAAAGAGGTAAACTCTATCCGTCACTTGCCATTGTTGAACTACAGTAACTTTAGTTAATTCCTAAACTCTGCAGTCAATATATTGTTTTAACGGTTAATTATTAACGAAAGGTGTACCAGTGCTGTCATTGCAAATAAGGTGTTGAATAACTCATGAATCAGTTGGTGTCAAAGTAAGTTCATCTACACATGAAATACCACAGTTATTGTGGTAAGACATTCCCCGGCGATAGTCAGAATTTTAATCCTTGTGACTTCTTTCTGTGGTGTTTTCTGAAACGTCTATGTTCCTGGATAACACATTTGTGATCATTTAAAAAGATCAGCTGGGCACCTTCGCATATGAAATCATAAGATATAAAATCATGAGCACACGAGTGGAAACATTAGAAGGAACGAAAACCTGAAACGTCTTAAATTACTACAAAATGATGTCACACACAAAATAAGTGTTTTTGTTTTAAATTGAGATTTTTCTAAAATATATTGGAATTATTATCTTAAAACTGGTAACAGAAGAAACCTACACTCTCATTAAAATCAGACCCACATATGAATAGCACGGATCTAGGATCTGACCACGCTCCGTATGAGGTCGTGTAGATGTGAACTTTGTATCATCAAATGAAATCGTTACTGTCATAAACGTGCAAGTACATAGACCTCTTACTTAGTATGGTCTGATCTAACTAAAAGCACAAAGGAATTGAATAATGTTAGGATCTGGTTTTAATAAGATTAAGACACCTACAGCTTTTGTCTCCACGTGTGCAAGTTTTCTGTGTGATAGCTGAACGTAAAGATTTGACACACAATCAATGAAACTGTATACTTTATTTTTGGAAACCCTGTACAAATGAATATCCATTGAGAGTTCGTGTAAATATGGATGACAAGCTTTCCACGTGTCTTTGTCCAAGAATATCACTTAGTCATGACCATTGTATTTTGGTATTCATATGCACAATAACCTGGTATTTTCATACATGACATTTAAGCATTGATCAATACCCCGTTTCTGACTAGCACTTACAGAAAATCTGGGTTTTAAAGTACTGGTCAGTAACTGGGTATTGGATTGTGTTTTATACCATGTATGAAATTATTAGGGTATGGTGTCATTTGGGACTAAAACTCTACTTTCCTGAAGTTTAAGCATTATGTTTTCCGCATGCAGCTATAACATCAACCACACATTTGCATGAGTAAGATGTGGATGGCAAACGACATTGGCGTGTATGGTATTTTTTGTACTGTATCGTACCCGGATATATCTAGTGAGAAATGTCACACTCTAACAGCTAAATTGAGCGTGCTTGGACTTAGTGACAAACCAAACAATGAACTAAGACCTTTTCATTTTAGCCCATGTGACTTACGTTGCAAACGGCTGGCGATATTGTGTTGGTAGGCCATAAATAGTTTGAGAATTATATTCAACCTATCATTTAGAAATTGTTCGACTTGTAGCGGTTCCATTTTCTTGTTCAGTAATATGTTGGTCATTGTTACGTATGTTTGTGGTCCGTTTTTATGCTGTTTTTTGTGGTTTTTGTGTGTGCGTGCGCGAGACTTATATGCATGGATGTTTCTTTTGAGTGCTGTCTTCCATTTGTCCATTTGAGTTTTCAAATCGTTTTGAAGATTGTGTATTCTTCTTATACAAGGTAGAACATGTGCGTTTATTGATATGCAAATTAAGGACAGTGTTATTAATGCCACGTGTTTGTTTGTTTGTCTTGACCTGTTCATAAATTATCGATGTATAACTTGACCAGATTTAATAGGCACTCCGGACATATTCCGTGCATATTTCGGACAAAGTCGGTGCAAAAATAAACAAATATTTCGGATAAGTACTGAGCACGCTTACGGAAAATAATACACGCTTCCGCAGTTTAATGAGTGCCTACTAAATCTGGTCAAGCTTTTTTTTATACATGTAAAGACTTTTGTTGTTTACTACATGTACCGTTATGCACATTACTCGTCTTAGGCTACTTACAACGAATTAGACAGACCTGTTGGTAATCACTGTTTGCTCTAGGTGCAATACTTGCAATTGTACATGCATTCATTCCACGATGATCCAAACAATCAAGAGGAAATATTTGTGTGTTGGTCAGTAACTGGGTCTTGAACAGTGGTTTGGAGACTGTATGAATATATCACGTTGAAGAGGAAATACTTGGTCAGTAACTGGGTCTTGGCTAGTAGTTAGGAAACTACTAGTACATGAATGTATCACGTTCTTATCTTGTTATACAAACAGTTCCAATTCAAATACATATCTAAGAGATAAGGTATTTGAAACGGTTTTCGACAACTAACAATTGAATCAACCATATATTTGACAGTTTAATCACACATTATGAAAATCGTCATTATAAAATTAGATAATTACACCATATCTAACAAAACGAACACACATAGTTCTGTGTGCACTTCTAACCGACTGGGCTAGCAGCGATGCCTAGTTGAGCATCTAATTTGATACATCCAACATTTTCAGGGGCTGTAGGGTCCTCCTTGATCTTAATTGTGATTTGATAATCTCCCTGTAAGAAACGAAGGTCACATCAATAACATGTTAGAAGGTTATAACAAATCGGAAAGTCAATGAGGACCGTTTCACTGAACTGATTAAGTAATCAACTCCTTAATTCCTCGTATAACACGTGGAAGTATTTAATTGAGAATGTCACACTGACAAAGAACTGTATTCAAACACGGACATAGTACATGACATGTTGTGGAGGCCACAATCAACACATGTACATGGTTCGTGATAAATTGTTGGGCCACATTCAAACATGGACATGATACATGATATTTTGTTGGGCCACATTCAAACAAGTATGCTGCATTGCGGACCACACTCGAGTATGGACATGGTACATGCTGCAATGCGGAGCACACTCGAATATGGACATGGTACATGCTGCATTGCGGGCCACACTCGAATATGGACATGGTACATGCTGCATTGTGGGGCCACACTCGAATATGGACATGGTACATGCTGCATTGTGGGGCCACACTCGAGTATGGACATGGTACATGCTGCAATGCGGGCCACACTCGAATATGGACATGGTACATGCTGCATTGCGGTCACACTCGAATATGGACATGGTACATGCTGCATTGCGGGCCACACTCGAATATGGACATGGTACATGCTGCAATGCGGGCCACACTCGAATATGGACATGGTACATGCTGCGTTGTGGGGCCATACTCGAACATGAACATGGAATATGCTGCATTGTGGGGCCACACTCAAACATGGACGTGGTACATGCTGCATTGTGGGGCCACACTCAAACATGGACGTGGTACATGCTGCATTGCGGGCCACACTCGATTATGGACATGGTGCATGCTAGATCAGGAAACCCAAGAAATTGCATTAAATGCATATTCGCATACTAGTAATAAGAAACTTACATCAGTGATCAAATCCAAACCAGCTGGGAGTGCATCAAGGTGTAAGCTATAGTTGTTAATCACGACCTCTTCAGGTTGGATCGGGCACTGTGCACTGTGTCCCAAAGCAGTATTAAACATTTTATCAAGTTGTTGTCCAAGACCGGCTGATACAATAGATGATCCACTGAGAATTTTACCCATTAGGCCACATACGTCAATGTTGTCACTGAAATGAACGTGAAGTGTTCTAAATAGTACACAAGAGGGCCATCATGGCCCTTTATCGCTCACCTGATTATAAATGAAACCCAACACAATTTTCACCCAGGGGCATAATTTGAACAATTTTGGTAGAAAACCACTAGATGATGCTTCATACCAATTATCAAATCTCTAGGCATTGTAGTTTTAGACAATGATATTTTTATATGTTTTTCCTGTATATGTCTATGTAAAATGGTCACCCAGGGTGAGGCCAATTTTGATTTCCCTATATAACTTTATGTAAAACGGGGCGGGGTCAATTTTGCCTTAGGGTGGGGCCAATTTTGACCCCAGGGACATAATTTGAATAATCTTTATAGAGGACCTCTATGTGATTCTACATACGAAATATGAAAGGTCTAGGCCTTGCATTTTCGGAGAAGAAGATTTTTTAAGGTTTTTTCTATATAACTCTATATGACACTAAGGACCCCCGGGGCGGGGCCAATTATAACCCAACGGAAATAATTTGAACAATCTTTGTAGAATAACTCTAACTGATTCTACATAACAAATATGAAAGCCCTGGGCCAAGCCGTTTCGGAGAAGAAGATTTTTAAAGTTTTCCCTATATAACTCTATGTGAAACTAAGGACCCCGGGGTGGGGCCAATTTTGACCCGAGGGAAATAATTTGAACAGTCTTTGTAGAATAACTCTAACTGATTCTACATACCAAATATGAAAGCCCTGGGCCAAGCCGTTTCGGAGAAGAAGAATTTTAAGGTTTTCCTATATAACTCTATGTGAAGCTAAGGACCACCGGGGCGGGGCCAATTTTGACCACAGTGACATAATTTAAACATTCCTTGTAGAGGACTTCAAGGTGATGCTACATACCAAATATGAAAGATCTATGCCTTACGGTTTCAGAATAGAAGATTTTTTAAGTTTCCTTTTTGAAAATATATTTTAGCCCCTGTGACCTAATTATGCGACGGACCGGAAAAATTTGAACAACTTTGGTAGAGGTCCACCAAAGTAACATTCCTGTGACGTTTCATCAAATTTGGGCAAGCGGTTTAGGAGGAGAAATCGTTTGAAGAAATTGTTGATGACGACGGCGGACAACTCAGTATGACAAAAGCTCACCTTGTTCAGGTGAGCTAAAATGGCGTATGAAATGGTCATGTATCTTCGAATAATTCCGTCTTATCAAGACCATAGTGGATTACAATGCCAAGATATGGTATTCGATAATATGCATTATACAAAATACAATACAGTATCACTATACTACTGTGATGTGTGAAAATGGAATTTAATGTACTAATTTTACAAAGACTGAAGCACAAATTGAAAACAATACACTGAACATAAATGACTATAAATATACATTGTGTTTTGAAATACACCAACATATCATTGCCCAAACACGTACAACCTGTGAGCTCCGTTCAAAGTACAACACATTTCATTTTTACTTCCAATCTTAGGCAGAATGCCAGGTGGTATATCAACCCTGAATACAATAATCGTCGAATCAATCAGTTAACTTACCATGATCCAATATTGGTGTTACCAATGCAAGGTATTTTCACTGGAAAGTTTCCTAATGCTAGTTTGCTGAGCTCTACATTGATAAATAGAAGGTCGATCGGTCTGTTTACAGTTGCATTGATGGAGAATGTTATGTCCCCGGGTAATGTTACTGGCATTGGTGATATGTTTAATGAATGGACAGTCAGAGCTGTTTGCGTTTTATCTGCGGCTGTAAAATACAAAATATTTAAAAGTCAAATTGTATCATATCACATAAGTCCCGAATTTTGCATTCACAGCTTTGTATACAAACATCTAAATTAATGGAACACTTGAATAGATATTTTAAATTCTAAACAATATTTAACTTCATGTATATGTTCGTTGCAAGTCGTTGGGAACACATGTGACCTCTCCTGTACACTGCTTTATCAAAGAACTTACTCTCACATTAAAATTATTAGTCATTAATCTTTACCATTTCAAATTGTGGTTCAACGTTGTTCAGTAGTATTTTATTATTCCGTCAATGAAGTCTTACAACAGTTATCTGTACCAGATACGTAGGTACTAAAGTGTGATTTAAAGAATTATAATCTGAACTGAACTGAACTGAAGTTTAAGAATTTAAATATTGCTTAAATAAAATAGTTCTGACATGTAACTTGTAATCACGTACTAAAAGTTTTATTAATTCATTCTTTAATAGTGACTCTATTTAAAATGATAGATTTAATTTAAATATAAAATTAAAACTCTTTGAAAAAATGTGTTAAGGCATGACTCTACAGCGAAAATATAAACTAAACTTCAGAAATACAATATTACATTATATCACATGACTTTCCTTGTATCCATGTTAGTATAGCCAGTACGAATAAAAGTATACGTACCACGTGTAGTACTAGTATAAGGTATTGGTGTTTTTTTTTCAATAAATAAATGCGTATTTTGCGTTTTTAGTGTTATACGATATAAAGAATCTATCACTCGTTGTCAATTGATATATTTATATTAAACTCGTTCAGGAAATATTATTAAGCTCACCAGAGGCTCGCTTAATAAAATTTCCAAAAGTCGTTAAATATAAATTTATATCAATTGACAACTCGTGATAGATCCTCTATATCGATGGCTTAGAATTAGAAGGTCGTAAGTGCCACTTATGTGCCTTTTAAATGTCAGACAAATTTCCGTGTTTTCTCAAAATATCGATTTGGTAGTTACGACCTTCTAATTCTAAGCCATCGATATATAGATTATTTATATCACATTTTTCTTTAAATATTAATATAAATTTGCAATAAAATAATTATTCACTTACAACAATCTTCGAACGCAGTTGCTTGCACAAGTGCAGCGCACAAAACCGCGGCAAGAATAATTCTCAACATGATTAATTAAATGTTAGTTGTTTCCAATCCAAAGAACTCCTAAATACTGATTCGTAAGTACGAGTGTCCGAGTATATATAGCAGATAACGAAAAGCAGTGTCCTAGTTTGATTTAGAAACGAAGGCATGACGGAGTAAGTCCATGAACTTTAAAACCTTAAGAAGAGTTTCATGATAGTTTTGTAATGATAAAGTGATAAGTGCACGAAGGACATCCTCATAAATCAGTGGTCAGTCTTGAAAATCTCCTTACTATATTTCAGATCACAAATACGAGAATGATGAAGAATGGTGAGGAAGAATTATGAATAAAATGATTAAATGTAAAATTAATACTGTAGTTAATACAGGTGTGATACTTGTAATATCCTAGCAATCAAAGTACGAATGCTTGACGTGTACGGTGCCGTATATTGTACTCGCCTTTAATACTCGACAACATTTCTCTTAATTTGAAATATATCCCAATGAAACTTCATACATTTTATGTATTACCATTGAGAGTCGATGTAAGTATGCGTGACAAAATAGCCTGGTGTCTTTGTCCAGGAATATCTCATAGTCATGACCATTGTATTTTAGTACACACGTGCACATGAACCCGATATTCCTATTCACGAACGAAACCAATGTTCAGGACCCCGTTACTGACTAACACGTAAAGAGAATCTGTTTTTCTTTCAGTGCTGGTCAGTCACTGGGTATTTGATAGTGTTTTGATAGAGTTTTGCGCAATGTATGAAAATATTATGGTCTGGTGTCATGTTCGATTAAATCTCTTGTTTATTAAGGTAACGAATCCCCTGATTTTGTCATTGTGATTAACACATACATTTATAACATCTACAGCACCTTTGTATCACTAAGAGGTGGGTGACAAACGACATTGGTCACAAAGATATGTGGAAATCGGACAGGGAAGACAGCACTCTACTTAACCAGCCGAGCACAGCAAACATTAACAACATAGCATAACCCAATTACACGGAGCAACCTTACGTAAACTGAAAAGCCCAAGTCATCGATGTTAAGGAGCTCGATAACCTAGTTTCACAAATATATACCAAATACGGTGACCAAAGGTGACAAAATGGGGTGTTTCTACGAGCGGAGCACCACTTATATTTCATTTTGGACAGCGTTGAAAACCCCATATCGCTGGCTTAGAACAAGAAGGTCGTAACTATCCAATCGATATATTGAGAAAACAAGAGAAAACTGTCTGTAAATTACTCTTTACCTATGGGAAAACACGTTTTTAAAACATGACAATTTTACATTTTCATGAAAATATGCTCATAAGAAGTGCCTTGTGAAGCAGATTTCAATTATGTATGAGTCTTATAAGGCCGTAAGAGGTAGTTACGACCTTCTGGTTCTAAGCCATCGATATGTTTTTACTATCTATTCCGATATAACTTAAACATCCCTTTTGAACCGAGTGAAATACACTCATTAAATGTTATAAGTACACCAACACAGTACATAGCTTTACAGTGCAAATAGTCGGTCGGTCGACATGCCGAATGGTTTTTAACAATAACTCCAAAACGGATGGACCTAGGATTCTAAAATTTTGAGTGGATATTATACATCCTCCACAGACGGCCCGACTCAATTTAAGGTCATTTGGATCAAAGGTCAAACTCACCATGACCTTTGAACACACAAAAATCACTGGTCCACACCATAAGAAATATAGGACCTTAGATCGTAAAACTTTACAGAGAGGTTGCTAATCACCAGATGTAGGCTCCTGCTAATTTTAGGGTCAATAGGTCAAAGGTCAAGGTCGTGGTGACCTTAGCTACACTAGGCTAATTACGGCCATGAGACATGTATGTTTCACAAACCTCTCTTGTACGGTCTGTTATCATAATTCTTCCGGTTTTGTGTTTTCCTGGTGTGGGTATTGATGGACAATGCGTATGCAACATTTTTAGAGTTATTGCGAAAAACATTTGTTGTGCACGTGCATTTTGCATAATTTGAAAATTCACGGTTTACTGCTCGCAGCGTGCGAATTATAATCATCGAATTATCGGATATTGCTGCTATGCTACTCGCATGAAGACATGCCAAAAATGAACATGAAAGCATGCATAATAAAAAAGATATACGTATTACATGTTGGTGTACCTTTAACATTTAACAAGTGTACTGTGTCAGATAGCATACACAATGTTTGAGTTGTTTGCAATTTGGTTCGAAACGAAATCGACAATTCTGTAGAGGATGTAGTATTTGGCTTTTTGAAGGCCAAACATATCATCCGAAGCTCCAAGCAGACGGCTCATGGGTGTACCGCTTATAATTTATGAAGATACTCATTAGTAATCGTCACATAAGTTATATGACACAAAAAATATAAAACATTGCCAAAAAGTGACGAATTCTTTAATAATCATATTAATTGGGTGTATGATTACTAAGACAACTCTAAAAACCAAAGGACGGATTTAAATGACGGTATGGAGTATCTATCAGAACTGCTGTCAAATCATTTAATTTCGTTGGGACGAAGTTTCGTGGTTTTGGTTAAAAATACAATTTTGTTGGTACTTCAATTCGTGGAATTTGCATTTGAGGTAATAAAACATGGGTCAAAATGAATGTTCGTTGGGATTAAAGTTCGTGGTTGATTTAATCCCCCACGAAAATTAATGATTTTACAGTATCAAACAACCAATTTCGCAAATATAAAATGCAAATCTCCAAAAACAATCGTTGTTCACAAGCGCAAAACACCAAAAATCAAAGGGAGACAATCGTCTTTTACCACCATAAATGCTACAACAGAACGACTATTTCGATAACTGTGTCACATATGATACGACAATACATCATCCCAGTTGACAGTTAAAGAATATAAAGCTTTTGAGAAATGTCTTTGATACTATCAAAAAGTTAACATTCGTAGGGCAACATGAGTTCGATGTCTGCTGCATGACACGTGGTGTTTTTTTGTTATAATAATGAACTGAAACCCTTACTCATTATTCAAAGGGAACAATTAACACAAAGTACTATGATCCTTGTATGACAAAAAAAAACGTTTAGGACTAAATGTGCTCCCATCAGAACTATAAGATATATATTAAGTAGGGCACCTCTCGTACATCTTGACATAGTTATCGAAGACTTTGTTTAGTCCCAAAGCATGATGTACTTTGTCCAGTATAGTGATAGCCCTAAACTCTAACAGCAAAGCTAAATGAGCGGACATGGTATCAATGATCTAAAAATTGTATTAGGAAATTGGACAGGGAAGGCAGTACTCAACTTAACCAGCCGAGCACAGAAATCAGTGACATCACAACACAACTGCACTGAGCAATGCCTGCACATAAGCCAAAAAAGTCCAAGTCTCCGCCGCAAAAATGCAGGATGACCTAATTTTACAAAGACATTAAAAATAGCGGTGACCCAAAGAGACCGAATTAAATGCAGCCAAGACCCGATCGAGTTCCCCAAGTCATCGTTGAAGGACGACCTAGTTTCACAAGTATATACCAAAACGGTGACACAAGCTACCAAATGAGGCACAACTACGACGTGGCCTAGTTTAAAACACCATGGCCAGTGACCAAGCGCTAATGATTTCGAACACCATGCACAGCGACCAAACGTTAAAAAGCTATGCCAAGTAAACTGGAGGAAGGGAGGGAGGTGACTGGCAACAACATAACATATGTCTCGATACATGCAGTTCCGAAATATGCCACGACGGTGACCCTAGCAACCAAACAAGGCATAACCGCACAGTGACCATATTTAAAAAGTTTCTCCCCAGCAAACTGGGGAAACCACAACAGCAAAACGTGGGAGCAAACACAGCACATCAAGCCACACGTAATTATATAAATTATATGCCAACCCTAGCGACCAACAAAGGCACAACCGCACAGTGCTCTAATTTAAAAAAGTTGCCCTCCAAACAATACAGGGGCAGCAAAGACTGTCTGTATATCTCGCTATATGTAGTTCGAAATATATATGCGACAAAACATTGACCATAGCTACCACATGAGGCATAACTGCACAGTAACCTAATTAAAAGGTGACCCCAGCAACCTTGACAAGCTACAACATTAGAAGGAGGGGCAATGGAAATAACATATTTGTAGCTAAATGAAGATCCAAAGACTGGAAAGTATATACAACACCAATTTGAAAATAAAATAGCCACAAAAACTACGTACATAACCCTACACAAATATTTTACTATATGAAGGAATATAAAAGGGTGCGAATAGTGTATGGACGAATAAAACATATGTAGAGGACACTTAATGGATACGAAAATAAATCCCAAGTTAGCTATAAAATTGGCACTGGTCAAAATGACAAATATTGAGAAATTAAGACTTCCAGTTGAAATGATAGGATTGAAAATTTCAACTGAAACGGTCTTGGGGCTAGAAAATAAAACCAACACCATCTTATTAAATAAATGTCTTCCAACAAAACTACGAAACTAGGGATAGAAGCAACTTCCATCAGAATGGACAAGTGACCATCACAGTTAAAGAGGAATGTAGGCATTGACGCCGCTCAACAGAAACAAGCATTACAGAACAAGGGATAACACATCTTTTGCTGGACAGCGAAATTTAAAAGAACATATACAATAAGAATACCGTTACAAAAGGGTCACTTAGCCAAATGGTTTAGTAGTTTTCTTTTTTAACAATAAAGTGGACAATAAAAACATAAGCACACTAGTTGATGGCGCACCAAACCTTGGTGATATCATTTCGCATAAGAGGATCGGTACAAAAGGTCAAACCAGAAAGTTGAATGATGAAGAAGTTTCATTTTCACGCATTCTGGTCGTGAAACCAAGTCCGAAATTTTACTAGGAAAAAAGTTAAATTGATGGCAAAATAGATAGCAGAAAATGTGTGAAAAATCCGAAATGTTTCTGGAACTATGTGAAGCGTAAGTCAAAGACTAAATTATCAATACTTGATCTGTATAGTAATGTAGATAAGACAAAGATGAAGTATCAAATGGTGACAAGGAAAAGGAAAAAGTTTTAGCTGAATATTTAACTTCAGTGTTTACTATTGAAAATAATGATGAACTGACCAGCTTGAATATAAATGAAAATGTGAACGAACTCAATGAATGCAACATATCCGAATTAGACACGGAAAAGAAATTAAGGAACCGAAATATTAGGAAGTCTCCTGGAGCTGATGGAATTCACCCGAGAGTGCTGAAAGAACTATGTGAGGTAATTAGCATGGACAGTTGGACTGAAATTATCGACAATGGCGGATGTATAGATGTTGTGTATTGTGACTTTATGAAAGCCTTTGATACGGTTTCCCATAAGCTTTGCTTCGTAAATTGAAAATGTACATCATAAAATACAGATTGTGGCTTGACACATTTCTCAATGGTAGATCTGAACGTGTAGATATAAATGATAAATCTTCAAATTTGAAGTCAGTGACATCAGGTATAATAGGTGTGTGTTATTGGGGCAGTTTTATTTGTTTTGTTCATAAATGACCTTCCAGATATACTGGAAAATGATAGTGAAGTTTACTTATACGCATATGACACTAAGGCTTATAGAGACATAAGAAATGATGATGAAATTCGTAAGTTACAAGAGGGTCTCTATGCAATGTACGAATGGTCGAACAAATTGATGCTCAAAGATCACCCAGACAAAACAAAGAGAATGAGAATTGGAAAGACAAAATTAATTGAATATGAATACAAACTGTCAGAGGCATTAAAACCAATGTAAGAGTCAAGTGCTGAAAAAGACGTAGGAGTTATAATTGATGAAAATTTGAATTTTGAAAAACACACGACAGAAAAAATCAACAAAGCAAACTAGGTGCGATACGTCGATCCTTCCAGTTTCTAGACAACAAAAGCTTCAAGACACTATATACAAGTCTTGTACGTCCCATAGTGGAATATGCTACTGCAATATGGTGTCCTTACGTATAAACTGCAACACATAGACATGATAGAAAACCTTCAACGAAGAGCTACACAATTGTCAACAGGAATGAAAGATACCCTAAAAAACTTATGAAACTAAACTTGCCAACACAAGCCTACCGTAGATGTAGATGAGATATGATTGAAGTGTTTAAGATTGTTAACCAAAAGTATGACCCTGAGGTGTGTGAAGATTTCTTCACGAGGGATAATGCAATTACTCGTGAACATTGAAAAACATCTTTAAGGAGCGATCTTGATTGGAACTCTGGAGAAATTCATTCAAAAATCGAGTAATTGACACTTGGAACTCTCTCCCTCAAAAAGCAGTTGACTGTAAAACAATTTGGTCTTTTGAAATAAGATAAATTTTGGAAACAGCACGATGAAATGTTCTATTATAAAGACTGTATTTAAATAAATAAGGCACACAACCATGTATACACGACCGTCGAGGAAGAAAAAGAACTGACGCCAAAGGTCATCAACTAAACCTACTGTCAGAAGAGGAACTATGCAACTATGTATGTAACAATGTAAACCTCACATTTACCTCAACAACAACCTTATAGAACAGTACAGTGTAAATAAACGCCCCATTTATATTAGATCATATTGCTTACGTTGCAAATGGCTAGCGATGTCGTGTAGATTACAACACATACTTACAAGTATATATGTAAATACAAATTTGCAAATTGTTTAACGTTTGAAACTTAAAAATTGGATCGTAGCAGTTTTATTTTCTTGTTCAGTTTTATGTGGGTTATTGTGACGTATCACTCTGGTCTGTTTTACTTTGTGTGTGTGTGTGCGCGTGTGAGTGTGCGCGCGTGGTGCGTATGTGTGTGTGTGTTCAAAGTGTGTGCCTTTCACGCTCAGCTGTTCTTTTGAATGACGTCTAATCATTGTCTGTTAATTCAGATATGTGTCTTTATTATCAATGAAAATGACAGGAGTTTGTTTGTTTTGACATGTTAATTAATTATCGATGAAAAGACTTTTGTTGTACATGACCCTCATTCGACTATAGTTTAATAAGCAGCAGATCACTAAGGACTATATTTTGTATTGTGCTTCAGAAATACTTTTTCAAGAAATAGTTTTTGACGATATTTAAGAAAGCCAAATCCCTCTGCTTCTAAAAGCACTATATTCTGTTTGAAAGTGAAAGTAAATAATTATACGGCAAGAGTAACCGTGGTGTCACTCCATAGGTCAGTAGAAGGTCACTTGAGATAAAAAAAAACATTTACCTTCGATTTTGATTTGTGTATAGCGGATCACATAGATTGACAAAATAATGATATTTCTTCATAAATCGGTTAACTACAGAAGTCATATTTTGCTATTTAATTCCCCGTATGGAAGCAAATAACTATGCCAAATAGAAATATATTCCTTTCTTCGAGTAGTCTAAAACCTTAAGTGCCGCCCCCATGCACCATGATACGCTATTGTCCTATAATCAACTGTACTTAGAACCAGGCCAACCTCTTGTTAATCACAGTATGTTCTGTGTACATGGTAATACTTCTACAGGCATTCATTCCTCGATGATACATCCAGTAGTAAGAAAATAGTTTTCTTCAAGACTTAGTATATTGCTGGTCAGTAACGGGGTTTTCGATAGTGGTTGGGAGACTGTATGAAGGTATCACGATGTTATGTATTGTGACACAAACAGTTCAAATTCGGATACATATATGAGAGATATGGTATCGAAAAACATTATTCCGACAAATAACAATTCAAGCAACTTTAGTGTATGACAGTTTTAATCACACATGTAAAAATGTAATGATAAAAATAGCTTATAACACTTTACAGCATAAAATTATGTAACAAAATATGTTCAGATTAAGTTCTATATGCACTTCTAACCGACTGGAGTAGCACCAACGGCTAGCTGAGCATCGAATTTGACACATCCAACATCCTCAGGGGCTGTAGCGTCCTCCTTGATCTTAATTGTGAGTTGATAATCTCCCTGTAAGAAACGAATGTCACATCATTCATATGTAAGAATGTAATTACAAATCGGGCAAGGAAGGTAGTCTGTTCAACTGAGCTAATTAGCTATTCAATGAGTTAATTCGTAGTATATAACGCATGTAAGAGCCGAACAGGGAATACAGCACTCAAAAGAAAGAGTATTCTAACGAAAGGCACAAAATGGTTTTTTCAAAAGGATTAATGACATGAAAGGTCAAACTCAAATATGCACTGCAGCAGCAAAAGAAACTTGTTTATTGTGAACACACAATTGTACATGTATATTTCAAACTTTTGAAAACGAATCGGTCCCTCATATTAAACTCTATATATGTGCACATAAGGCATCATTTTTATGTCTGACAGTGCGAATACCGCTTGTCAGTGCTATGCAATTTAAGCTTACAATACAACACGATACATGCACGTGGGTATATTACACATTGCGATGCAGAGCTTCATATCATTGCTACATTGTGGGACCACATTTGAACATGGACATGGTACACGTTGCATTGTAAAACCGCATTCAAACAAAGACATAGTACACATTGCATTGTGCGACCACATTCAAACATGTGCTTAGTACACATTGCATTGTGCGACTACGTTCAAACATGGACATGGAACATGCTACAATGTGATACCTTTTTAATACATGGACATGGTGACTTGTGGAACGCTTTTATGTACATGGATAATGTAAATATTGAACTGGCAAAATACTGTAGAGTACTATAAATAAGCTTTGCAGCGAGTAGTGAATCATTATTGAATAACATTACACACATTCTCCATAAGAGGTCACGTTCAAATGGCCTCTCATGGTAAATCTAATATGTCGTGAAAAAGCAATAGTCTCGGCAGCCTCAGTAGAATTTCGCTGCGCTTTCAGATTTGTGAAAGAAGCGATTTATTGGATGGCGTGAAGTTCACATCGACATTACCCCGTATGACGCGTTGTCAGATCCTATATCAGCGTAATGTAGTGGATCGTGATAAGGGTCTGATTTTAAGGAGATGATTATTCTGCATTATCTAAATGCATTACACAAGAAGAAACTTACATCAGTGATCAAATCCAAACCAGATGGGAGTGCATCAAGATGTAAGCTAAAGTTGTTAACCACGACCTCTTCAGGTTGGATTGGGCACTGCGCACTGTGTCCCAAAGCAGCGATAAACATTTTATCGATTTGTTGTCCAAGACTAGCTGAAACAACTGATGATCCATTGAGAATTTTACCCATTAGGCTACATGCGTCAATACCGGTGCTGAAATAGACGTGAAATGTTCTAAATAGTAACAAATATAGTATGAAATGGTTATTGTACATAAATGGCTATAACTATATTTATGAAATACATGTACGCTAAAAAATCATTGTCCAAACACATACATGTAGACCTAGGTAGGCTAATGAAGTTGCGTTCGTGCAGTTAGTTCTTTTCAAAGAGGGAAAAATTGAGTTCTATTGAAAGAGCAATACCTTTAAGGTTGTAAAATAGTACCTTGAAATGTTATATACATGTATAAAACGTACAAGTGTAAGTTATAGTTTAAAGAGTATTCTAGGTCACATTTTTTTGTCATAAACCGACTCAGCTGCAAGAAGGTCACAGAAGGTCACAGTTTGTTTGCCGTAAACCGACTCAGCTGCCAGAAGGCCACGTGATTTGTCAACTCTTGATAAAATCATCGCCGAACCAATCACTTAACTTACCATGATCCAATATTGGTGTCACCAATGCAAGGTATTTTCACTGGGATAGTTCCAAAAGTAAGTTTGCTGAGCTCTGTTTCGATAAATATCTGGTTGATTGGTCTGTTCACTGTTGCATTGATGGAGAATGTAATGTCCCCGGGTAATGTTATTGGCATTGGTGATATGTTTAATGAATGGACCGTCACGGCAGTTTGTACTTTAGGATCAGCTGTAAAATACAAAATACTTAAAATGTATTACATGTATTTACCCACGGAATTATACATGTATAGCTCCTTGATTTACCTTAGTATTAATAAAGTATTTATTAACGGTATCGGGTGCAACCACATTTTTTATTCCCAACTTTTCATGTATGGAACATGTGTGCACAGTTAATTAATGGAACATAAGAATTACTGTTATGTACTATTTACACAGTTTAATACACATATTAAGCGAAATGTATGTTGTTTGTCGTGACTCCAATAACTCCATTTTACATGAATATAATTGCAATTGTTCATACATAAAAGCAAAACTCCCTACAAACACATTGTCTACACCAGGTATAGAAACTTAAACATGAGAAATACAAAATTACATTAAACAGATCAATTTTTAAAAGTTGATGATTTTTAAAAAAATATTGATATAAAATTGAAATACAATAAAGATTTACTTACAGCAATGCTCGAACATAGTTGCATGCACAAGTGCAGCACACGAAACCGCGGCAAGAATAATTCTCAACATGTTTAATGAAATGTTAGGTGTTTCAAATCCAAAGAACGGCTAAATACTGATTTGTCTGTACGATCACCCAAGTATATATAGTAGATAACGAGTAGCAATGTTCTAGTTTGGTACAAAAACGAAGGCATGGGGGAGAAATTCCATGGACTTTAAACCTTAAAAGAGTTACATGATATGTTGAACTTTGTAATGATAAGTACATGAAGAAAAAAAAACAATTTATACGAATAAATGTAAAAAACCATGTACACGGAAATTCAGTTTCCGAATACGAAGTAAAAAATATTTATATATACTCAAATATAAGTTCAGCAACACTGGGTATAATTTTTTAATATGCGACTTTTTTAAAAGAAGAAGAATACTTAGTTATTTTGATGTTTAATACCAAATATCGCAAACGTGTATACCAAAAAATGGGTTTAATAAGCACGTGCTAACTTCTAGAAAAATTATTGATACACACAGGCTCATTTTTAATAGGAAAACCACATCTGCGGGTACAGAGTTTCAGTCGGCGACTCCGTTTTAAGAAGAAGTCCGTCAGATCACGTGGTCTCTTGACGGAATATTGCAAGTCAAATGATTACTTGGTGGGATATACAAATGTGATCCGGCACCCCGTTATCTGGCCGATTTTGCCGGAACTGACTGGATAAAATCCATTTCCGGATTGCTGACATTGTAAGACATACTCAAGATGTTCTAACAAACGTTCCCGCAAAACTTGGTGACGATAATAAACGGTTGTAAACGTCGATGTACCCGTTGTGTTGATTTGTGGGCAAAAAATAACATCATATAGCCTCGCCTCGTATTTCCGCGGTGCCTCTATTTCCGCGGTATTTGATATAAACAGTTGTATGTGCCATATACACGAAATATACCTGTGAATAAGTGCACTATCACTTACATCCCACAAATTCGTCAAAAAGTAGCTTAAATTAAGTTTTCTTTCTAGAAAAGAGTACAATTTCTGGTGTTTTTCGAGTAGATTACCTGCTAAACCTCTAGCAACACCAGTATACATATTACAGCTTATGTTAAATTGTCTACTGTGTACAGATTGCAACATTTGTCTAAACATTTCTACTGGATTTCCGACACTAAGAACTGCGTTTATCGGATACCTTGGAAATAGGGGTATCCGCTCTACAAGTGTTGAAAGGAGTAGGTTATGGAAAAGGTTAATTTTGTTATGTTTTGCCCGATAAAAACATTTTATAAGAATAAATCTTAAACCAAAGGTATATTTCATTATTCAGTGTTAACCAGTATTGCCATTTTAAACAGATTTATTTAAGTGCACAGTAAAGTGCCTCGAAAATACGAGGTACCAGTATAGTGTGCGAAATCACCCGGATAGGGGTTTCAGCAAACAACATTCCATTGGTGGATGGACATTAATTTTACGTCACTGTTCCTCGCATTCACTTTCTCGATTAGTCTAACCTTTTCACCGGTTTTTAATTAAATCACTTAAAACATTATAAAAGCTTAACACGTTCAGTGCCAATTTGGAACTATTGAAGGGATCAGTACGCAGCCTCCCTATTAAAGAGCCATTTTCCTTAATTGTGCGCTGAGGCATATCATCATGGGCGTAGGAGCAGGGGACCAGCCCCCCAATGTCTGGAAAGGGGGGGGGGGCAACATATATTTTGCCCCCCCCCCCAATAATTTAGACGAAAAGTATAATTTGAGACCTAACATAAAAAAATTACCCCTGTTGCCAAATGTTTAGCTCCCCCCCCCCATGTTGAAAAAGCTCCTACGTCCATGATCATGTGTGCTTTTCCAATGTAATAACAATATTTTTATGAAAGAGAAAACTGTCCATACAAGTTTAAGTTGACTAAGAACAAAATTGAACGTTTTATTTATTTTGTTGATATTATATGCGTGTAAAACATTTATAAGAAATCCACGTTATTTTAATTTTTCATCCTCTTTCCGCCCGTTTCGTTGAAAAATGAACCTTTCGTGTTTTATTCGCACTGTTACGCTGTGTCGGTGCTGTTGTTTTTTTGTCGAATAAAAGGCTGACAGCGATTTGTTATTAAATCTAATTGATATATATTTGAATTGATCACAATGCGCTTCTTATGAGCCTATTTTCATGAAAATCTGAAATTGTCATGTTGACCAAAATGAAGTTTTAAAAACGTGTTTTCCCATAGGTAAAGACTAAATTACAGACAGTTTTCTCTTGTTTTCTCAATATATCGATTTTGACCTTCTGGATTAATGCGGATGTACTACAATATGTGGCTGTGGTTTCCTTGAATTGTACGTACACACTGATCCTACCCCTAGGATCTTAAACATAGTCGTATGTGGCTACGTCAAAAGAAAATACTTCGTGATGAAGCACAGTTGGGTGCAATCTCATTTAAACCAGACCTATCATTTACATTCCACTACTTTACATTGATATAGGTAACATTGCATGTTAAGATCTGATTTTAATGAGATTGAGTTGTGTGCTCAGTGATTTTCGCTCAGAAACTGTTTTACAATAGATGCCTTGTATAAAGATGCAACATACCATGGCTTTCAGCGGGTATATTCCAAAAAGTTTACTTGGAACATGGGTTGTTGTGCCTCATTTGATCGCCGTTTCGGCATGGGTTTCAGTGGGCATTGCTCGGGGTAGATGTGTCGTGGTGTTTCTGATTTCTGTGCTCGGCTGGTTAGGTTGAGTGCTACCTTCCCTGTCTGATTTTCTCATACCTTTTTTGGGACAAATGTTATAAGATCAGTTAACAGTCCAATGGTAAAAATGCAGCTTTGAAACGACTATCCTGCTTTATTATTTTTTTGTTGTTGCGTAGTTTTCGGTCGATCTCTTTTCATGTTTTTTTTTTCTGATTTCCTGAGTCTGCTTTAAAATGAAAGAGGGGTATTCAGAATTAACCGTACTTAGTTGAATGTTAAAATTTCAAGTGATCTGCATAAATAACAATGCCACTTTACGTTAAACTGCACAGTAAGAGAGCGTGGAGCAGTGTCATACAGGCAATATTACGTGACCAATACACGGCCGAATTCAGAGATTTTGATTTTCACAATACATGCATGTTGAGTCAGCGTAAATATCGGATGATTTTACAACTGACAAAAAACTGTTTACTCCAGACAAAGAGAACTCCGACCATAAACTGTACCGGAATTTGCCAAAGTACGAGGACTTTGCTCCCAGTGCAACGGTGCAACAATTATGATGTTCAAAGTACGCCACATGTGCGCGCTTCATGTCTTTTTATGGTAAACAACATGAAGATATTGATGGCTTTATTATTCCTGTTCTGAATTTACGCAATTTAAACAGGACTTTGAACCTTGATAAGAAAGTAGGTTATGTAGAAAATGAGTATTTTTATAATAATGAGTAATTTACAGATAAAGTGGTTTTTAGAGGAATGTACTGTTCATATCTTCGCAACACCGCACGTAAATTGTCTCCGTACGATGGTAAGGTTATCGTCTGCGGTCTGACTTCGTGGTATCAACCATATGGTATACCATCGTATACATGGACATGGTGCCCTCAAGGAACGGCTGCTCACACACTGTTTCTAATTTTCTAAATAGTCGATCTTGTTTTTAACCATTTAATCTTATTCTTATTTCATATGTTTATCTTTAATTTAATTCTTTACTTGTTTTTCTTTGTGCAAAGACTGGCAAAATCCTACATATTAAACATAGTAAATGTGTTTCCGAATCCTTTATAACTTTTAATTTATACTAAAACACATGTTGTAAATAATTGTTTTGAATAGTAAATACTGTTTAAACTAACCAGAATAGATTTACATAATTGTATTTTGTCGGAATGTGGTTTCTAGTGAATTTGTAGCTCATTTTGTTTTGGCTTACAAGCACAAGGGGTGCTTTTTGATTGCTATGGTAAACCATTCCATATCTGTTTTTTATTGAAGACGAAGTGAAGTTCTCGGGGTTGGAAACAAAATGTGTGATCCTGAGATCAGCATAGGTTAGAACTCAACTTTGATATATATCGACGGTGCCAAACCAAAACCCCGTAACTCAATTTTGGCGCGAAAACTTTTTTGCAGCATCCGCATCTGCTAGATTTCCCGCGCATTTCTGTCTAGTCGTCATTTAAATAGCCAATCGCGTTACTTCAATACAGTCAGGTGACAAAATACCGTTTTTTTATTTGATTAAAAAAGATTAGTCGAAAATTCCGTATATGACAGTACAAACTCCGATATAGTACAAGTCAACATATTCTTGTACATGTCAGAGTTGATTTTGGTTCCAAATAGGATCGTTTCGTTACAAGACGTCGGTATTATTTCGACGGACTAAATACGTTTTTTTTCGTCTCCTGAAATGTTGTCTTTTTGCAGTTACGAGGTTTTGGTTTGGCACCGTCGATATGTGCTTTTGGTGCTCGGAGAAACAATACATTTGACCCGGTGCTTGTCATGTGGATATGACCCCATGGCCCCCTCAACCTAACAACATATAATATAAATGTACTATAGAAATGTGAGAAAAGCACAATGGGTTTAGAGAGTGTCATATCCACATGGCGAGCAACTATGGTACATAACCGATATCATTTTGGTAAGGAAAAAATACACGGACATTATACCTACGATACAGTCAATTGTATTACCACTGGCCTAATAAATCATACCACTAACTACATATTTTACTTCTTCAATTTTCATTCATTCATTATAGTACATATGACTTTTGTCTAATGAATGAATGAATTTGGGGGTGTCAAACTATGTTATTTTGTGATATAATTTCTTAGGCCTGTGGTATAACTAGTATTAGATCTTCTCAAATTTTATTGATCGGAATTTTAAGTAACATAGAGTGTAACTTTGGGTGCCGTATGTTATCGTGATAAGGTTGATTAAGAAGATTAAAAACTACTGCGCGGCTTTGTTAATGATGATTTCAAAAAGTCATATAGTTAAGTGGCATTTATAAAAGCACGTACGTAACTTCATTGTTCCTCATACAACAACGCCATTCGAATAATGAATATTCAACAAAGTTAACGTACGTATGCAAAAGTTGATACTTTCATTGCTTGTCGCATCGTATGCCACTTTACGCTAACTTACGCCACTGCACATGAGGTACATCCTTCGGAAATATGGACTATCAAAAACTGCTACCCTTAATTGACATAACGCCAGAGAACAGATTGCTCCGCCTGGTTGTTTGTCGAATGCTGCTTGGCGAAGGTTTTCAAGTTAATCCATTGGACCATGTGATTATAAGTTGCCGTTATAGATTGACAACTGGCGTAATGTCAATTGCCATAGATTATACCATTTTATCAAATCCTTGCATGAATTATGCAAACTAGCATCACGGTTTAGAATTATGGTTTGACTTTTAAAATACATGTAGGTATCAAAATCGAAACAGTGTACATGTAGTTCATTTCTCGTTCGCTCATGTGTCTGTGGGTATTGTTAAGTTAAGTTAACAATTTTCTAGGGCTCTTTTCAGCTGTTAGGCCGCTCAAGCACCCTCTATAACTTCCCATGGTCATTGGGCTACATATGGAAACCTACACTGGTGGGTGTGGCAGCCAACATCTATCTAGACACTGCCCTCACAGGTACCATTTTACACCATGGTGGAGTGGAGCATGTGGGTCTTGCTCAGAGAAATTAACCAATGGTCCAGAGGGGGTTGAACCCGGGACCTCTCGATCCCGAAGCGCACGCCACCTCTAGGCCACCGCTCCCCACGTATTTGTGTTATGTGGTTTTTATGTTTTATGTGCTCGACTGGTTAACTGGAGTGCTGCCTCACCTGCCCGATTTTCTGTTTTTTATTTAAATCTAGATAATGCATATACCAAGTAATTTCTACAGCAGCCCTGTATTAATCCGTCTCGTATCTAGTTGTCCTCTAAATTAGGTCAGGATTTATAATGCAAAGATAATATTTAACCTTGGTGGTTTTGTATTTTTCTGCAGCTAAGCAAATACCTTTGTGATAATACAGCAAAACCTGAATAATAAGACCAACATTTGAAAGTCGACCATTTTATTAGTAATTTAGTATATACCTTTATACCCTTTCCACCGGATAATCCATATGTGCGAGCCCCCCCCCCCCCAGAAGAGTTATTTAAGTCATTGGAGTTGTACATTACACAGATGATGCCCCAGTTCCAGAAGCATCCCTGGTTCTTTTGTGTGCCTGATGTAAAGCATCATTCACGGGATCTAGAGTTTAAAGACTCATTAGTAAATTTAGTTGGTCAGTCCTGTGACTCGAACCCATAACCCGAGACCAAGAAGTCCCGTGCTCTACCGACTGAGCTAAGCGGGCTGACTTATGTTGATAGTTTAGTGAGATGGTCTTAAATAGTAGCTGGCTTAGAATGAGAAAGTCCTTTTAAGATTCATAATATTTAAAATAAGCACCACAAGGCGCTTCTTATGAGCCCATTTTCATAAAAATCGGAACTTGTCATGTTGACAAAAACGAAATTTAAACCTCTTGTTTTACCATTTGTAAAGAGTCAATATCAGACAGTATTTTCTATCGATTTTGTAGTTACGACCTTCTCATTCTAAGCCATCAATATAGACACTAATAGTGTATACTTAGCATTCCTAGAATGATATGTTATCTATACTGTTTGTTTGAAGTCCAGTTGACCCCGACCAATCCACGGTGTTTAGTCATGGTACAACCGTACTTGTTTACAGACTTGTTTACGCTGAAAATTCTAAAGAAATACGTCTAGACGATAAATATTATATCATAATGTGTATATGTAGATAAACCTTATGAACCCACTACCGAACAAGGATGATTAATGCGTTTAACAATAACTGGTATTCATAAGTGTACTATGATGTCACTTCTATTATCATTAGTAGCAGTATTGCACCAGTCAATAATTTGCCCGCCCGGGTATCGGCAAGCAACCCAGGGGAAATTAGACATTTTATTTTTTGATGTCTAAATCCCCACATTGAGACACTGCTTACTGTCTGAATCCCCGGAGTTGGGACACATAATCATGTAGTAATTTCCGGGTCTTCGGACTGGACCAGAATCTATTCACCGGGACACGGAGTCGATAAGGTTGTCGAATTCCCGCTTGTCGGCAAGATTCGTCTGTCTTACCCCCCTCACTTGGCTGGCATAATATTGACTGGTGCATACGTATGTATATACATCCCCTCTATGTTAAGTGGTGACACTTTCATTTTGCCACCTCTTTTTAAAGCGATACATTGTACCCCTTTATGTAAAGAGAAGTTTACCGCTTACAGCTACATTTATAGGACATGTCATTCTAAGTAAAGAGATATCATTTCTATGTAAAGAGATATCACTTCTATGATACCATTTTCAAATTCTATGTAAAACGATACCACTTACCATTTCTAGGTAAAGATATAGCATATTTGTTAATTCATATCATTTCTATGAACACCATGTGTATGCAAAGAGATGCTAGTTGTATGTACAGAGGTACCACTCGTATGTACAGACAGGCAATCTATGTAAATAGATACATCATCTGTGTATAGATATACTGCTTCCATGTAAAGAGTACCAATGGATACAGCATGATAGCACATCCATGTAAATGGATACAGTTTGAAAGCACATCATTCTATGTAAATGGATACAGCTTGATAGCACATCTATGTAAATGGATACAGCTTGATAGCACATCATTCTATGTAAATGGATACAGCTTGATAGCACATCATTCTATGTAAATGGATACAGCATGATAGCACATCTATGTAAATGGATACAGTTTGATAGCACATCATTCTATGTAAATAGATACAGCTTGATAGCACATCATTCTATGTAAAGAGATACATCTTGATACCACTTCTATGTAAAGAGATACAGTTGATACCACATCTATGTAAAGAGATGCAGCTTGATACCACTTCTATGTAAAGAGATACAGCTTTATAACATATCTATGTAAAGAGATACAGCTTGATACCACTTCTATGTAAATAGATAAGCTTGATACCACCGCTTTATCAAGAGATACAGCTTGATATCACATCAATGTAAATGGATACAGCTTGATAGCACATCTATATAAATGGATACAGCTTGATACCACTTCTATGTAAATAGATAAGCTTGATACCACCTCTTTATCAAGAGATACAGCTTGATATCACATCAATGTAAATGGATACAGCTTGAAAGCACCTCTATGTAAAGAGATGCAGCTTGATTCAACTTCTATGTAAAGAGATGCAGCTTGATAACACCTCTATGTAAAGAGATGCAGCTTGATAACACCTCTATGTAAAGAGATACAGCTTGATAACACCTCTATGTAAAGAGATACAGCTTGATAACACCTCTATGTAAATAGATACAGCTTGATACCACCTCTATGTAAAGAGATAAAGACCATTTTTGTTGCTCTTTGGAGTGGTGTTTACAGATAAATACTAAAAGTAAACAAACAACAACAAACTGTAATCATGTGTAGAATGATTTATGTACAATTTTGTAAATGGTATAAAAATGTGAAGTATGTACAAAATACATGATCCAATTCATATTTTTTTTAAACTTAAAGTCCTTGATTGTATAAGATCTATCACATTTTGGGATAATTTTCTTGACAATATGGCTGAGTATCATCAAAATATTCACCAATTGGTTGACTAAAGGCATCATTTTTTCTAAATGGAGTATCACCAGTTTTTACGCTGGACACACCCTGAAACAGAGAACATTTACATCAGATTCTAACATATAAACAGCTAAGTTAACTTTATCATTGACAGAGTAATAAAAACGAATGATATATTTGTAAAATTTTGTATTAAAGTCTCGCTAAATAACTTTCTGGACTAGGCCGTTTAAGAAATGTTGATCTCCATGACAACTCATGACGAATTCTGTATGTACACATACAGATTATGGACAATTAAAGACTTCTTTAAAAAAAGGGAGACAATCAAATTCCAGAAATTGACTTATTTTCCAAAAATTGATACATTAAAGGGAGACAATCAAATAACAAAAATGGACTTTTCACCTAAGTTTGAAGTGAGACCAGTCTTGATATTTGTTCCTAAAAGGTTGCACATGAACTATATACACATTCTAGCTCATATTTTATCAGAACATTCTAAGGTGTATGGAGATAGGGTGGTAGTGGCCTACGACCAGTGGGTTTACTCTATGAATGCTAATGATATTCCCCTAATGAATATTAATGGAATTCCCCTAATGCATATTATTGCTATTCCCCTTCCGAATATTAATGGCATTTCCACATGAATGTTGATGATATTCCCCTAATGAATATTAATGATATTCCCCTAATAAATATTAATGGCATTCCCCTAATGAAGATTAATGGCCTTTCCCCATGAATGTTGATGATATTCCCAAAGTATTATTGTATATCGATAGAGATGGATTCACTTACAGTTATTCTGTCTTTATGTTCACTCCAGAAAGATACGGGCTGTTCTGTTCTGTAATTATGATTCTGTGAACAAACAACATGAAACCATTTAGAAGAAATATAATTTTTAAAACACATGCAATAGGATATGCAAAAATATATACTGGTACATTTATACAGCTTTATATTTTATTTCAACTTAACTCAAAAAATGCCATTCATAATGATTCTGGTGGAACATTTCATTATCTTTCATTTTGTTATATTTGGCAGAATATGTTAAAATTGTAAACACCCCTTAACAGAGTATTAATGATATGCTGTTGCACATCTTATAAATGAGATAGACTTGATAACAATTGACACATATTTATCTTTGTTTGCACATCTTAGGCATCTTACAATGAAATGTGCCTTAAAGATATTTTCTAGAACCAGTCTTCTAAGTTCTCTAAGCTATTCAGGGCTCGACACTAACACTGGTCCATTGGTCCACAGCCAGTGAAAATCGAGAAGGACCAGTAACTGTTTTATTTACAAATTTTACATTTCTTTGCTGGATAACCAGTAACCAAAATAGTGTCAAGTCCTGCTATTAAGCTTTATTAATAGCTCATTAAACATTACTATATTTTATGACAAGTGATTGTTGTTCTTACTTTTGTTGGTTTAGGTGGAACATGTTCAAAGCTATCAATGTTAAAGTCTTTTGCAGTAACTGATTTATAATCCAATGGTTCTTCCTCTGGAGGGTTAAGGTCATCTTTGAATACTTCTTGACTGAAATACAATGTATTAATAGATCAAACACTAGAATAATGTAAAGCCGTATTAAACAAAAATACATTCATAAAACTAAGATTAGGACCACTTTGGGTACATCGTCATTTTGTTTACATTGACAACTTTGGAATACATTTTTTTATTAACATTCACCCGAAATATTAAGCTAGAATATAGAGAGAATGACATTTTGTACCCACAGTTTTAAGTCACTTTGAAACTCAAAATCTGATACACTAGCTCTTTTTGAAAAGATTCATTAATTGGTTTTTCAAAATGTCCAGTATACTATAGTAATACAGCATCGATACATCCGAGACTACCTTATTGTATCCAACCAGTTCATCACCCTTGCAGTTGGATGGGAAAAACTGACAAGTTTACATACAAAATGTATTATATAACTTACATTGCCTGTTCCATGTACATCTGTCTCATTAGATCGCTCTTATTTCCTGAAAAGTATTAGTTCCACGAATATAGAAACACAAACAATAAAAAACATATCAAGAGAAAAGTATTACATAAGCATAAATTCAAACTATTTATAGCTGTGAGATAATCTTGGTAATGTGCTTTAGGACCATACGGAGGACCACGACTTTAGGAAACTACAGTAACTGATTTCAGCTTATGCAAGGTGACCTAGATACATACAGATCATAGTACCTTTACTGAAGTACAACTGCACTAATAAAAAATGTTAGGAAAGAAATATATGGTAGAATTTCTATACTGTCAAAATCATTTAATTTTGATGGGACTAAATTTTGTGGTTTTGGTAAAAGACCATTGTGATGGGACATTTATTTGTGGATTTTGCATTTCAGGCAATAAACACAGGTGTCAAAAATATTGTTCGATAGGATTTATATAATTTCTTGGCTGAGATGAACTACGAAATTCACGAAATTGAATCCCCCACTAAAATTTATGATTTTACAGTTTTCCACATTATAAATTAGTATCATTTAATTAAAGTTTACTTTCAGGCATGTATTGGTACAGTTACCCTCTATTACTGAATGGCATAATATACTTAAAACTTTCTTTTGGTTAAACCGTATTGATATAATATTCTGCAAAACCTACACATTTAAAATTTCATGTACTAGTATTATTAATTACCTTGGAGTGGTATACCAAGAGGAACTGGCTTCTTGTATGAGGCCCTCACAGTTGTTTCATTTGCTGGTCTATCTTCAAGATTTACAGTCAATATGCCAGCATGACCATCACGGAATAATTCAGCTTTGCTTCCTGATGTTTTATCCTCACTGATTGTATCATAAGGTTGCGTAGCTCTCTAAAATGAAGTAATAATAAAGTTAAAATCTTGATTGGTCTTGCGTGATTGTACAAGTAAGTTGTAACCTTATTTGTGTACCAAGTATAACCAACATGGTTAAAGTTGGGTTATCGGCAGTTTTCACTGGTGTACCAAATCACTGCCAATGTGTAGTGAGCAGCTGGTGGGTATTTTTACTATAGTGACTATGGAGACTGACTCAAGACAGGCGACCAGGCAGGAGTTCTTCTTCTTCTTCTTCTTCCTTGTAATTTGCAGGGCCCACTCTGGGGCATTATCGCAAATGTAAGAGACAGAGGTGAGATACAAGGAATCTGGGTGCGATACCCTAGCTTGTTCCAAGTAGATTCCTTGGTTCTTTAATGTGCCTGGTGTAAAGCACCGATACATGCGAGACTACCCCTGGGTTACCAACCAGGATCATCTCTAGTTGGCTGGGAAACACTAAATAGCGTTTCTGAAATGATCAAGTGTCCCGGCCAAGAATCGAACCCGGGACCTCTCGATCAACAGTCAAGCGTCTTACCACTCGATCACCGTGCCACCTTCATTGCATAGCGAAGATGCTATTGAGTGCTCATCTAGAGTGAGGGAACCAATGCTCGGTCAGCCCAGTGCTCGGTCAGTTCGAGTGTTATGTAAAATTAAATGAAAAGTAAAGGTTGTTAGTCATGTTTTTATATCTTTTTTGTATATTCAAATCCTTCATCACCTAATAACACTAGCAAATCGTCATCTCACATTTAATAAATTATTTTGCAGACGATAGATATCTGCCATTGAAAGAATACAGAATGCATAGCATTACATTTTCGTACTGACACACCACCAATATTTAACTAAAGGATACCATTAGCATGTAACTAGCTACGAAATATGTGCACGTTGTGTCTCAACAGAAAAAAGTGAACACTATTCCACTTTGACCGTTTTCAAAGACAGTAAACGAATACCCCACCCACCTGTTGACGTCACTTATTTGCAACGCGGCTCGTGGATAAACTGCACATTCCGCACTATTGGTTAAAATAAGTGCGGTAAAAATAACATGTTTACACCTATTTCATTCGTTTGTATGTTCTGGTGAGAAGTTATAATAGTTTTTCATTCATATGATGCCGAAATGAATAATAAACAGTGATTTAATGCTTAACCTCACACATTACTGGTAATAACATTGTCATTCAACAAAACGTGAAAAGGTGAGTGGTAGTAAAGCAATAGTTTGGTACAATTACCCTTTATCCTCAGCAGATATTTCTGTTTTAACGTGACATTTTATCAGTTGAAATATTAAACAAACAGATTTCAGTGATTATTACACAATTATATATATGAGCTTTAATATAGACCCCTGACCGAGCACTGGTTCTGCCATAATTAATTTGCGTCTGTTTGGTCCATATCTTAACCGCACCAGATTTATTCTGTAATCAGTGTCAATGTGGACAATATCGTGGGAAAAGACTTGGTCATTATTTCAAGGTGTTACTTTATTGTATTTTATTAATTTTGTGTGTTCTAATTGGGAAAATTTACACATGTTGACCGAGCACTGGTCCACTCACTCTACGTCTGTGCAACCACATGCTTCCAGCAGGCAGTGTATTGGCCAAAGTACTGTATACCGATTCTCAGCACTTTGCTAGACAAGCGATCAGATGTAGAGCCATCTGCTAGCCACAGTTTTCTGCCTTGTTTGCTAGGTAGTGCAAAGAAGTCATTGTCAATGAGCTGATGAGCACTTGATAGCACCTTCAAGGCTTGCTTAAGCAATGGGCTACACATAGCGGTCCTGCATCAACAATGGAAGAAGAAGAAGTTCGTTAGGATAAGAGCTACAAACAATTGTACTGTGTTGCAGATAAAAGTCAGAAATTTAAAAATCCCTATCAGACAGCCCCTCGTCTAACATGGACTCTTAACTTTTAAGCTCTATCTTCGGCGCATTAGTAAAACTTGCTTTTTTACCTCTTCAACCCAGTTTTCCAGCAGGCATTTTCCGTCAGAATTGTTGAAACGAATTTCGTTTCTTCCTTGGTTTAAGATGCTCATTTCTGACTGTTTAAATCTCTCTGTAACTCTCTAGTTTATTGTTATTTATCAGAGTGGTTTTTAACTGAAATTGTTTACACCGGAAGCAATCGTTTCATGGCAACAAAGTAAAGAGCTAGACGGGGAAATAACTCGTAAAATTTGGAGTAGTCTCCCTTTGCGTTTCAGAGATAGAGTTGTTTCCCTTACATGATTGGTCGGAAAAGTCCTTTGAAAAAAGAGAAAATCTAAAAATAGATTTATGGGATTCCAAACATGGCGACCACCGACGTGGACGCCAAAGTTTCTGAAGAAAATATTCTCTACGATTTGACAGTGCATGCTGAGTGGAAGCAAGACAATGAATTATTCGTAAGGCATAACATGTTTTACTTTTTCAGACGGCAACTGAACTTGTGTCATTCTTTTTGCTCGTCTAAATTTCAATTTTCTGTTTCACTTTCATCATTCATGTAGATGTGGGGCAATCTGCTAGGAGATTTTTAAATGTCTGACCTTTATCTCCAGTGCAGATGTGGACTAAGTTGTCATATATGTGGAAGTAACGCCGATCAAATTTTTGGCGCAACTTGAAAAGATGAATGAAAAGTTGTAAATACCATGAAATATAGATAGCATGTCCACGAAGATCAACCCTTTTTCTCGTTATCTGCACCAAAAACATCCATAAAACACTCAGCGGTTTGTTTGTCCGACAATTTTAACACGACGATGTCGCACTTTTAAATTCAACTACACAGCTATTTGTTGTTGATATGCAAATCGCATTCCCCTATCGACCAATCAGAATACTCGATGGAATGAGTTTCTACAATGGAGGATGCTGGGAGATCTTCGGCACTATTTGGTTTTCACAGTGATCTACACTGGCATATATGGCCTTGGACTAGTCAAACAATCTCGACTTAGAGGGGGTATCTCCTCTAAGTCGAGACCCATTGTGCGCTTTTCTGATCAGTTTTCGAGTTTCATGAATTCTGTCTTTTACGCCAATTCAGAGCCATTTTCAGCATTGAACATGTAAAATATAATAAAAATAAACAAATGGCACAGAATACCTGTTAATATTGGTCCTCATAATCAATAAATCGATAAATAAATCGGCACGTGTAATTTCCGAAAATCCAATGTAAACATAACTGTGAGTATCCGGTACGCGTATACCGCCAGTATAGATGAGCGCAACACCTGTGTAAATTCATAGGCTAACGTTGTGCGAATCGCTAAGCGAGCAGTAAACTTCATCACTTATCGTATTCTGTTCCTAAGTCATCAACTATCAGTTTACAAGAGAAATCAGCTCGATTTGTCAACAAATCTTCGTTAATTTTTCGTTTTTAGTTTCAACGAGAGAGCTCAGTGTAATTGGTTTCACGCGTACCAGTGTACATCACTGTGAAAGCCAAATAGTGCCCAAGATCTCCCAGCATCCTCCATTGTTCTAGAAACTCATTCCATCGAGTATTCTGATTGGTCGATAGGGGAATGCGATTTACATATCAACAACAAATAGCCGTGTTGTGGAATTTAAAAGTGCGACATCGTCGTGTTAAAGTTGTCGGACAAACGAATCGCTGAGTGTTTTATGGATGTTATTGGTGCAAATAACGAGAAAAAGGGTTCATTTTCGTGGACATGCTATCTATATTTCATGGTATTTACAACTTTTCATTCACCTTTTCAAGTGCCGATAAAAATTTGATCGGCGCTACTTCCACATATGATATATGACAGCTTAGTGCACATCTGCACTGGAAATAAAGGTCGGAATTTTAAAAAATTTCCTAGCAGATTGCCCCACATCTAGGCCTTGGACCAAATATCTGTGTATTTTTATATCTTTGCTTGAACAGAATTTTAAATCCTACTGTATGTAAGTTACATTTTTTTGCTATAAATCTGTTTACTGCTTGCAGTCATTGACTCATTGCATGATGGCAGTGGCTAGGAATGCTGAAGTTCCGTAACCCTAGCCACTGCCTTGCATGATTTGTGGGTGGAGCAGTTCACAGAGCGGTTAGATCTTAGATTGCCGGGGTCTTGTTTTTACCTTCCAGCTTCCCCCGCACTGCCATGGAAATGTATGGGATTTTGTCTCCTAAGCAGTATACCCAGGGGAAATGTTTAGTTGGCAGGGGCCAGAGATTTAGTTACCATCAGCTGTCCCATGCAGAGCACTCCCTGTGGAATGGCAATGTTTTTGACAAAATTTAAGTAAAATTCCTGTCCATCCCTAGGAATTGGGCGCAAATGATGCAACTGACTGAATACTTTTGTTTGGGAGTCCCTTACTACTATAGTAGCTGCTAACGCTAATACTTCAATTTTTAAGTGACAATGAATTTGTTATTTCTATAACAGCAACTATTTTAAATAAATTTTTACAGTATGAAACATATTTTAATACAATTAAAACAAGTGATATATGTTAATAATACATAATCAGAAGGCTGTCAGATGTTTTCATTGTCTGAATATTTATTTGCTCATAAAAAATCTTATACCGAACTGTACCGAAATTTAGAAGTAATGACCGTGAATCATGTTGGACTGAAGTCTGCCTTGTTTCGTGTACCGCGGTAAACCGTTACAGCCCTATACCCCCTGCACAATGTATGTTGTAGGGGAGGCATACTGTTTTAAGCTTGTCTGTCCGTCTGTCTGTAGTCAGATTCTTGTGGACGCAACTCCTCCTACAGTTTTTGCAGGATTACCTTCAAGCTTACACACATGAACAACTTCAATATGTATAGATGTGCGTGAACACAAGAATTTGTGCTGCTATGATTTTTGCCAGAATTATTGCACTTTGCCCACACAGTGTATATAAGTCTGCCCAATGGCAATAGCAGACTAATTGTGATTATTTTCATTATAAATATGAAAAACTAATGTCAGATTCCCGTAAGTCTAAGACAATACCATACATGCTTGATGAAGCAATTTAAATTAACTTGTGATAATTTTCATAATGTAAACAACCTATGTAATTGTATGAGATTTTATCAATGTGCCTGGGAGCCTTTGACCCGTATGTGCGTGAGTAGAGTCTTAAATGCGGGAAACTCAGTAATTATCTGGATGATCTGACATTTATATGTGAAATATAATACATACTTTATCATTATTATTACTTTAAGTGTTATAATATTAATAATTATTTATTCATCTTTCATTATTTTAGAGACAATCTGGTAGTAAAAATACCCAACAATCAGCTCTTGGACGGATCACGTCTTCAACGCAAAGTGAGTACTTATAAGTTATATATACGCTGTTAGAATAATTTTACATACATGTAGTAAATCACAGCTCAGATATTTCACTCCATACTAAATAGTACTCAAACATTGATATTTATCACAAAACAAAAATATTTTTCTAGCTTCTGAGTTAATTTCATTGAATTGATAACATAGGAGCTCCAGCATTATATTACTGGTAACCTTAACCAGACACTTTCATTTTTACACAATCTCAATTTGAGCGGAGAATTTCTTGTATCTAAGATATTTCAGGAGATCTGGTACCGTTTGTTAAATCCCCAAAAAAACTTATCTGGTCAATTTGTCCACTTATTTAATGTAATTATTAAAAATAAGTCTACTGTTTTATAAATGAAAATTATGTTCCACCAGTACTGTGTTATTTGTATCTAATCACACAAGATTTTCTGTAATTACTCTAGGACGAGGATGGACTATGCTACGGAGTATAGGCTTGCCAATACAGTAAGTTGCTTAACACTTAGTAGAAAATCTCTGGGAATAACATTGGGTTTCAAAGTTTGTTGTATGGTAGTTTAGTGCTGACCATAGCCTTTATTTGCTTTATTTCTACTGAGGTATGGCAGGCATACATGTATATATGTGTGCCTCCTTCCAGATTTTCAATTTTTTTTAACCACGGTTGGCAGACTAGATGACAGGCGCACTAACCACTGAGCTACGGAGGCACCAATGGTAATGAGAAAGGCAGGAAAGTTTGGTATATTCAAAACAAAGGTGGATTATTAATATTAATTCAGCTGTGCACAATTCAGCTGTGATGTAAACTGACTATAGCTGATTACTTTAGTAATTTGTCAAATCAACATTGCCACAGTTGACCAAACAGATTAATGCTTATCCAATTATCTCGGACACGCTGCAATAAAACTCTGTTCAAAATGACGGTAACGGACCCCTCTCTGTGCAAGATAAGGGGTGTGATAGGCTTATACACTGTGAATAGGGCTGCATTTGTCAAGTTTTGTCAAGTTTTGTCAAGTTCACATGTTAGTTATGTGTACTTTGTATACCATATTATATTTTGTATGTTATATTATTCATTTGACTGTGGGAAGATAATTAATTAAATATATTAAATAAGCACTTTTAATCTTGTTTTGTGAATAATTAAAGCAGGTATTCCAAAACCTAACAAATGTGTTGTAGTGGAATTCAAGGGATTATTCTAATAAACTGTTGCTGTCTGTTTCAGGAAGGCCAGTCCTTGTTCGCTACCTCCCAGTCTTGTAAGACTTGTCAACAGTACAATCAACTGGCATATAGCTGTTTCCAGGTAAGATAGAATCGAATATCTTTTATTTCCAATTATGGGCCATTTCTGGCATACAATTACATTAAAAATACACAAACGTAGGAAACAAGGCATAAATTATAAAAGCTTGATTTATGACTGGAAAACACAAATAACTAAAAGAAAAAAAATGTAATTTTGAACATAAGTGAAAAGTATGAGATATGACACAAATAATTAAAAAATAAAAGTTTTAATATATATTTTGTATGTGTGTACTAGGTGGTGTATACCAATCTTATTTAATTCAGCTCCTCACACCGCTTTACAATACAATACAATACAATACAATCTTTATTTTAAGTCAGATTTACATTTACAACATTTGCTATACTGTAGGAATATCATTGTACTTCAGTTAGATTGTGGTGTATCCATGCTTCATATTAGTAATGCAGAAATATAATCCATTTAGTTACTTCTGTTATAATATTTCATGTTTGTTATCTCTAATAACTGTCCCCTAAATTGTTAAAGCGTGTTAAGCTATAAATTTAAAATAGATGATATCCGGAACTTGTGCAATGTGTTTTCCCCTTAATTTACTGGTAGGTACAGCTTGGCTATTTTGACCTGAGCCTGACCTTTATGCAAGAATATATTACAAGGTTCTTGTTCTGAATATATCAATTTCCGCAAGCAAAGTGTGCACTATTGGTATTTCAGATTTGTGTTTGTATTCCATCTCGGGCGTCTTCGTGATACTCTCTGATTATGAAAACATATTGTGTCTATTGTGGACGTATTGAGAGCAATTCCCTTGTATAGCTTGACCAGATTAAACTGACACTCGTAAAACTTGTCCGGCTCTGCTCAGTTGTATTTGATTTGTATGCTAACTTATTATATACAGTTATCTCCGGACTTTTACAAATTATGCAAGGAGTGTCAATTTAATCTGGTAGGACTATAAGGTGAAGTACAAAAAAGTTAGCATTGGTCATGTTAACTAGTTGAGACCTCTGACTGAACAATTGTTTTTCATGGAGAAAATGGTGTTTTTGATTACTTACAGAGATGGAAGTTTGGTTGCTGTCATGCAGGAACAATGTATTGAGATTAGGTATATATCATATTATTGTTCACTTCTTGTTTTAATAACCCAGGGTTGTCATTAGGACAATTTACCACCAGCTGCCTTCCATCTTCAGTGCTCGGGCCTAGTGAAAATCCTGATTACTGCAAATCAATTTACTTTCACCAATAAAAACTCTCACATTGTGCTAATCGTTGTCATATTCGCGACTACAAATTTTCGTGGTTATAAGCCTCCTGCAATGCCCTTATTAATGTTTTGAACACTTAGGCGGCTAATTAATTTGAAGAATTTCTTTCCCTCCCCAATCCCACAAAATGAAATTTGTGCAAAATAGTTTCTTGGTTTGTAGGAAATCTGCCAACTGGTAGGAAGTCTGTTCGAGTGTGGGAGGTCTCGGGTTTGATCCCAGGTCAGGATCTATCAAATCTAATACTGGTTTATATTTTCATGGTCTTATACCACTTTTGAACTTAATTTGCTCAAAATAATTAGTTGGTTTATATTTTCATGGTATAATACCACTTTTGAACTTAATTTGCTCAAAATAATTAGTTGGTTTACATTTATCCTGGCCCTGATCTCCCACAGCATCTTAAGTAGTAATCTCATCTCAATCTATTGGCCAATAACTAAAACTATGCTGGCCAATCAGCACATATTAGCAATCAAATTGGATTTGTGTTCCAGATATAAGCTATATTTACACAGTACTATACTTATAACAAACTTTTACTTCAGGTCCAAACGTGATGATTTTAGTACAATCACTGGACGTGTGACCATAGAGCGAGATGGATACCCTCAATGGCGCCACCTGGTTTGGAGTCCCGACAGTAGTATTCTCGCTTGCTCATATAGTAACGGAACTGTTGAGCTGTTCGATATTGTGGGAACTCGACTTTCTACAATTTCTGGTAGAGTAAGTAGTTTTTGAAATCTATAATATTTCAGTTTCTATTAAGTTTATTTACTTAAATTTGACACTGGTTAACTATATGTTGTCGCCTTATAGAAATAGGGTGGTAAGTGCTACTTACAATCATAAATGCTACTGCTGACACTGTTAGAACCATACACATTTGAAATTTACATCGCATCTTATACTAAAATCTATCTTCATGAAAATCAGATGAGGAGGTGTTTACCAAAGTGAAGTTGAAAAAGCTTGTTTTTCATTAGGTAAAGAGTACTTTTCAGACATTTTTTTCTTGTTTTCTCAAAACAGCCATTTTTCTCTTACAATCTTATTCTTCTAAGGCAACCATTTATTGATAGGATTTTGTGCTTTGTTCATCATTATGACTTTTTTGAGTTATATAATAATATTCTAACATTTCAGGAATCCAACCATAGTGTAACAGACCTGAGTGAAGCAGTTGTTGCCCTTATTTTCACTGACAAGCCTCCCGATGATGAATGGTATGCTTATATATAATGTTTAATTGATGCCACAATTGTTCATATGTAAAATACTGTATTATTGGATATTTTAGTGGGTCGAACTGATAGCTAACATACTATAGTCTATCTCCACAACCACGGAAGATAATCAATTGAAACTTCACACATGTCTTTCCTTTCATTATTGTAGGTCAAAGATCATGTCCTATAACTATAATTCTTGTATGGATTTTGACAGAACTTTGGTCTAGTTTGTATGACCTTGACAAAGGTTTTGATTTCTTGTTTCACTATCATTAACTCCTTAGTCGAGCGGGCTGTCCTTCTGACAGCTCTTGTTACTGAGTGGTTGTGCATTTCTTTTTGTACTGAGTATGTAACTATTTATTTATGATTACCAGGTCTGCAGAACTTGTAGTTGTACATTACCATGGAAAGTTATGTAGTTATAAGGTGGACAGAGATCGGGAACATAAACTTCAGCATACATTTCTATTCAACAGTTGTTACCCATTGGGAATCAGGTAATGCAAAGCCATTGAATTGACATAGTTTTGAAATGACATTTTTCCAATTTCATAGACTTAACTACAATTCTAATACCAGATTCATAAAAGTTTCAGTACTTGTTGAATGACAATAATATCTATTTGTGATCTGTCAAATGAAAATCGTAAAATGAAAATTGGCAAATATGCTTCTATAATATGAAGTCCGGTCCTGGAACATTTGATCGTGATTTTATAAATAAAAAAATTGGGAAATAAAGGTCAGATAAATATAAGGTGATTGTCAGTAGGACTTATACATGGCTATTCAATTGATTTCTCTAATTTGCAATGCATATGACATGTGTCTTGATTTTATTGAAATATTTGATTATTACAGTTGTGTAGTATCTGACGGAGGGGCGGGACTTTTGTATGTTGGTGGGTGTGGCTTAGAGAATGAAGGCGTGTCTGAAGCTACAAAACTTGGTGTAACAGCATGGAGAATACTCTCGGATTATCCACATTATAAATTGGTTACAGATCTAGCTGAGGACATGGGAAAGGTTTGTGTCTTAATATTTTGTCTTATTTTTCGTAATTTATTTTTGTCATTCTGCCTTTGTGGTGGCATTGTTATTGAATGGATAGTGTGTTTGACTTTTAAGTTGACTACGAATTAAGAGGTTCAAGGTATGCATTTCAGCTGGGACACTTGCAGGGTTTTCATTTTTAACAGATAGCGATGCAAAGAATAATTTGAAATTGTGTATCTATCTCAAGTTATCTCACATGTCTCAATGCTGTACTTTAAAGAGCTGAGGAATTTATGTAGAAAGTGTTAGGGTATTGCAACTGAATTCTTTTTATCACAACTGTCTCTTCTCAAAAAGTAACAGTAGGTGGTCATTGGTCAATCTAGCTGGGAAACCAATTGACCATACAACAAATAATGTGAATTTTATATTTAAATTGCTGATTAAATTTTACAGGATTTTTCCTTATTCAGGTTTGGCAGTCTTTTTCATATTTTTTTCATATTTTAACCAGGCTCAGAATCAGCGTTCATTCCGACAGAGATTGAAGTTACCCAACTGGAGACTCAAAGGTGAAGTTGAAGATAGCGTGTATAAGTTAAGTCTATCTCCCTCGGGCAAGTATATCTTCTCTGTACACTGTACTGGTACTCTACGTCTCTGGTCTACACCTGGTCTCAAACCTATCAAGTCATGGAGTCATGCTGACCAGGTAAGACTTTATGCCCCGTATCAAATGATTTGGGGTATACTGTAAAATCATTAATTTTCGTGGGGGATTAAATCATAAACACATTACATTGTCAAAGCCATGTTACACTATCCTACATAATTATAGACAGAATTATGGCACCGGGGCGTATTTGCTTAAAGCGATGCTTTGTGTTATGTTAATGAAATATTGGTGTACAATCTTTTTCACATTATATTCTTTTTAAAAAACAGTGTGTTTCACTCTGCCCAGGGTTTATCGTTATAATGCTAAAATGCCTGATATCTTTGAGGATAACTGCTCCCACAGTCAGGGAATTTCTTAATTTAAAGGGCAGTAGATTTTGTCAGCATACCAAAGTTTTACTCAAACAGCAAACATAATTTATTTATAAAAAAAGTTTGTGTAAGATTCTGCAAAGTGATATTATTTATTTGTCAGCCATTTTGTGATGAGATCAGCCCAGAAATGACAGACAATCCAGTTTTAAGAAAACAAATTAAAGGTATGTATGAGGGGCATTCAAAAAATATGTAGACAAATCAATTTGCTAGCTTATTTTTTCAGATAAATCAATAATTATTTAGTTTTGTGTACCACCTCATTCATTCGCCAAAATCCTAAAGTTTCATAGAAATCGGGCCAATGTTTAAGTGAGGATCTTGTTTTATGCATTGTACCTATAGTGACCACTGGGCAAGTCCAGAGGTCGTTGTTGACATCATCGGTTTCGGTAACCTCACAACATCTACTCAATTCTCACAATAATACTCGTACAACTCCAACCATTGTGTATAATGACCAATTTACAACGGCAGATTAAAATTACGAAAAAGAACAAATAGCATTCATTATTTCATTTGTTGTTTTGAGTTTCATTCTCGCGTACCCATCTCGAAATTGTTTACATAAAATTTTCTGTTTTAAATGTAGAAGTTTCGAGTTCAGGCCCCGATCTCCAGAAGCATTTCAAGAAGAATTCTCATCTCAAATTGAGTTTTTGCCGAAATCTGAATCTGAATTTCTACACAGAATAACATTAGCTGGTTTTTTGTGCTAATTTTGAGCCAATCCTCCCTTAAAAATCATCCAAACGACACATGGCAATATTTGAGATGCGCTTTATCTCAAATTGAGATGTTTCAGGAGATCGGGGCCGTAAGGTTTTGCTAACTTGATTTTTCCACTACTGCAAATTCGCACACTTAAATCTACCGTTCATTTCTAAGTCAGATCATACTTGGTTCGTGTCAAATGTATTCAAACCAACAGCGGATATGAAATATTTTATTTACCTGCAATTTTCACACATTCCTAAATGTTGATTTATTTAGTGTCATGCAGCTTTGATGTGGGGTAAACTAATGTTCATGTTTGTGTCATTTCAGATCTTGTGTCTACGCGACAACTGCTGGACATTAACTGGTGGTCAAATGAGGTCAGTAATCATTAAAATAGGTTAAATAATTCTTTACCTATTTAATATATTTAATGTTGCAGGGTTGTCATTAGGAGGTGACAGGAGGCCAACTTTACTGCCTTAAATGATATTTTGGCCGCCTAAAATATACCCCTAGCTGTCTTCAGTGCTCAGGCACCTTGGCCTCCACAAATGTACAAAAAGTCTCCATCATGAAAACCTAGTGAAATCCCTTGATTTCTGCTCAGTTCCGTTAGTTCCATGTTACTGCTGTTGTAATTATAACTCGTACTGTTGTCCAATCTGACTCAAAACAATTGATAGTACAACCTCTGTAGAGTAACGCCCCTAAGGACCCGTCATGCAGTGACAAGGTGAGCTTTTGTGATCACTCTGTGTCTGCTTGTCAATAATTTCTTCAAATGACTTCTTCTCCTAAACATCTCAGCCAAATTTGCTTTGATATATGGTATGTAGCATCATCTAGTCTTACTTGTTAGAATATTTAGGTGCATTTAAACTGGTGAGTGACCTAGGCCCGTCTGTTTGGGCTCCCTTCAAGTATTGTTTAGAGGTTGTTGCTGAATGGGGGTTAAGTTTATAGATAATAAATATCAGCTTAGAGAAATTACGGAAGTATTGATTAAGAGAGGTTATGACTCTACACAGGGTCGTACTGGAATTTTTGTACTGTATTTATAAACCTTATTACACTCTACAGCAGGTCGTACTGGAATTGTTGTACTGTTTATATAAACCTTATAACACTCTACAGAGGGTCATACTTGAATTGTTGTACTGTTTATATAAACCTTATAACACTCTACAGAGGGTCGTACTGAAAAGGTTGTACTGTTTATATAAACCTTATTACACTCTACAGCAGGTCATACTTGAATTGTTGTACTGTTTATATAAACCTTATTACACACTACAGAGGGTCGTACTGGAATTGTTGTACTGTTTATATAAACCTTATTACACTCTACAGGCTGTTATACTGGCAAGAGGTACAGGAGCTGTTACTGTCTCGTCAATCAAGACCCTCGTCAATCTGTTAGGGAACCATGCAGAATGGTTTGAACCGGCACCACGTCTGTCTGCAGTTCATGATGCAGGCTTCTTAGGTCTAGAGGTAAGCTTTCTTTGATGTATCCATGTTCATACAGTTGACATTAAGCCAGGTGTAAATGAATACCCTTTAAATCAATTTTAACAGTAAATTATAATCACATGGTCCAATGGATTAATTTGAAAACCTTCGCCAAGCACCCTTCGATGGAGTGATCTCATCTGTGGCGTAATGACAATTGTAGTCATAAGTGATATCAGTTTTATTGCTATAATTGGCATTTGTAATGCCTTTGACAATTGTCAAAAGTTTTTTACAGTTTTATTTGTATAAAGTTTTGAAAGTGCATTGCTTTTAGAAGGTGTGTAAGATAAGCCTGTGTGAAAGATGACCAAACTTTCAAAACTAGTTACTCTTTGAGATTTTGTATGATTCAAAATATGTTCAAACTATTCAGCACAAAGTTATGCCTCTGTGTATATAGTGCAGAGGTATATATTTACTCAGTGCTGGAAGTCTTTGTTTGGATAATGTCACAAATTATGCTTAACCACTGGTGAATTTTTATTGAACTGTCACATCAATACTTGGTATCAAGCTTTGTTGTGTGTATTATCAGGAATGCTTGGCCAGATAAATTTTGCCAGAGTAATGGCCCTTTGTGGGAAACATTAAATTTTGGATAAAATCCTTATAGCTGACAGATCTATGGCCGTCACTGGTCCCTGGAACTGGAACAAATTATCCTATTATCTGAATGACATTCAGTGTGGAAGCAGCTTTAGAGCTAAATAAAAAACACATTAATTTGTACAGTCAGTTTCATGGACAAGAAGTGTACTCTTGCCAAAAGATAGATCATCATTTGACTAAATCTAAGTTCTAGAATCCTGTTTAAATTATGAACCTACATACATGTAGATGTATGTTCATGTCATGTTATAGTGAAGTGCAAATAGAATATATGTTTTCATAATTTTGTGCTATATGAATGCCATGTATTTGTTTCTGTATAGTTTATATGATAATAAAATTATATTGTTTGTTATATATAAAATATGTAAAATTGTTAAATCAGGCCGAGTGCAGATTTCCCACGAAGCGTCGTCTGCTGTCAACGTCGGATGAAGAAGAGGAAGAAAGTGAGGATGAGGAGGCGGGGCTTGTATCAAAGTCGTGGGGCGTGGCTAAACAATGTCTCCATTATGCAACAGACATGGACAGATTTAAACCACCCAAGAAAAAACCCAAGTAACTATGTCTTCTTCTTTTCTTCTCCATTTTCTTCTTTGTCTTCTTCTTTGCCTTATTTTTCTTCTTCCAGCATCTGATAGTTTTCTATGTAACGCATAGAATCGATGTCCATATGATGTAAATCTCTAGAGGAACACAAGTTGGGAGATACAAAATGTTAGTGTTGTACAGAAGGTGTTGGTATGGAGTGGCAAAATTAATTGTTTAACAAGTAATTAGGAATTGCAAGCAAAACAGAAGTTTCCTTCCTGGTTTTCAAAGTTTCTGTTGCCAAGGACAACCACAATTTTTGTCCGAATCAAAAACAAATTACATGCGATTGTTCTCCTTATTGGTTTCTTTTTACATACCAAGTTTCATAGATGTAGCTTAAAAACCAGGACATAAATATTGTACTTAGGAAATAAATAGTTTACATCTATTTTTTCAGACTTGTTAATAGAACTTACCGACTTGTATGCCTGAAATCAACCACACCAGAGGAGCTATTTGCACGAAAGGTCTGTATCCTGGTAGTTATTATGCCTTCCATCTTTGATGAGGGGGTATATTGGTTTCCATTAATTTACTGGAGAACGTATTGCCCTATGACCTTCAAACTTTCCATAGAGGTTGATTTTGAGGTCAATAGGTCAAAGGTCATATTCTTTTGCCAATATCAAATTCTACTTAGAACTTCTAAATATTCATTCTCGTTCAACCAGCGTGTCTTTCATCCGTAATACACTCTGGTATAAAACTAACTAATCCCAGTGTGGTGAGCGAACGTCTCATCCAATCAAATCCATTTCGTTCATTTCCTTATAAGGCAATTCCGTCCAGGGTGTTTTCCAAAGATCCCTCGTCAATCGGCCAATAAAAAAATCGACGTTGCATACAGAATATAAATCAACAGTGTTTGGATTTTATTTCCGACTATTAAATCGACGTATGAAAAAAGATATTGTTATATTTTTGCATCGATGATCGGAAGAAGATCATTGTATTATTGTACAACATAACTGGTTATTTGGATTGAAACTAGCGGTGGTTCGTCATACAAAAACAGAATTTACCTTTAATTTCAGTGCTCCATTCGACTTGCCATTTTTTAAATTTTTAATTCCGATGAATATTTTCGAATCACCGGTAGAACTACATTTCCATTTGATTACCGATATCAGGTTATTATCTTATACTTGATACTTATTATACGCCGAATTCGATTCAATAGGTTTCAAAAAACAACTCAGCATTTAATTGCAATCACCATTTGCTAATTAAATACTCCATGTTTACAATTGTTTTTGTTTATAGAAATATTCCCGCAGCTGTCGTAAAGCGCGTTCTGATTGGACAATAGTTGGAATACACTAGTGACGAAATACGAGCTATTTTTAGATTTGCGAACGATATAAGGGGTCTTGTATCAGAGTATAGTCTAGGGACTTGACTATACATTGATTCATGAGAATGCTAAATATTAAGTTGCTCATATTTTTTGCTCACCGAAATGTCTGGAATTTAGAATTTGCTAATAAATAAATCTATGGAAATATCCATTATTATAGTCTATTACATTACTGGTAATACCTTCGGGGATCATTTCAATTTTCCAGATAAACCCGGAATTCGGGATTTACTTGTCATGAAAGAGGCATGATGAATTCTGACCAAAATAAAAGTTATTTGATGAAAATATCTTGAGAAATGGTTATGGTTATGGTCAATTTAGCCTGTTTAGAAGGAATTTCTTAATAAAAGCTGAGTTGAATATGGAAACACTGGTTGAAGGCCTCTTGTTTGTTAAAAAGGGTGGACGGCATCTGATTTTCCTGATTTTAAATTTTGCTCTGTTGACACTTGCCTGTTATATATATTATGCTTTTCAACTTAGAAAAGAGATTCTTTCAATGTAAAATATTATTACCAATTGGATTTGATACTTAATGATTTCGTTCTTGCATATACAATTATTATACATTCATATCTTTGCACTGTATTATATGTTATTTGTTCATTTGTGTGTTATGGGCTGGTGGCCTAAAACATGAAAATAAAGTATTGTATTGTATTGACACCCCTGTACCTTACAGCTGGAGAGTGAAGAGTATGGTAATGCTAAGATATTGGCTGAGACATACGGTCTAGATGTAGATTTAGTCTATCAGAAACAGTGGCGAAAATCACCTGTAGAAATATCATCTATACAAGACTATCTTGTAAGTATATAGTATTACATTGATCAACCTTATAAATTAAAATCGTCAATTTTCGTGGGGGATTAAATTTTGTGGTTCACCTTCAACCACGAAATCAAATCCCATCGAACAATAATTTATACCCTTTTATTTATTACCTGAAATGCAAAATCCATGAATTAATGTCCCATCGAAATGGTCTTTTTTACCACAACCACGAAATTTTGTCCTATCAAAATTAAATGATTTTACACAACATTAAGCAACCGACAGTAGTACTTTGGAATTTTGATGCCTCAAATAGCTTAGCCTTGAACATCCTAGAAACCTCAAATAGGTTTTCAGGTCTGTGATCTTTAATAAGCTAATTTCCTCCTTTTTGGCTCAAAATCTTAGAAACAAAAGGGTCCAGATTCAGTCATACCAACTTAAATATGAGGTTTGTGCAAGGGTGCAAGGATGATGTGTTGGGGTAGTGTATTTCAGCCTAATCAAAGACTATGTAGAGCTATTGTACTCGCCCATTCCTTTGTATCCATGTCATTTGTCGCAATACTCCAAAGGCATTAAAAACAGAACCTGCTTTGCGTGACATTCAGCGTATAAGGGTATTTCCTCGAAATTTTTGAATAGCCCTCATTTTTCTATCTTTTATAAAGTAAAGAAATTCATCAATGTTTCATATCTTAAAGTACAAAGGATTGGTGTTAATGTTTGCTTTTGACAGTAGTACAGTAGTAACAGCATGGTCAATTGTTTCCTTGTTGGATTGGCTTTGGGCGTCGAGGGAATATAACATTATACTACTATACTGATTCAGAGTAAATGTTGAAGATGAAACATTGGATTAATGAATTATATTTGAAACCTGCCCCTTTTATTTCTGTGTGTTCCACATATCTACTTTAGTTGTCTGTTACAGAGTAAGATCAGTAAACGAGCGTGGGTATTACATGAATGTATGGAGAGAATGTCAGATAAGATCGATGCTATGAAGGGATTGTTAGAGTTTGGTCTGAGAGGGACAGACCTTCAAGCTCTCATTATGATTGGTAAAGGAGAGGACCAAGGAAGGTATGTTGAACGCCTGCAATCATAGTGTATAACGTGAAAAGCGGGAAATTTGGAATAATCCATATAGGTGGTTCAACCAAGTGTGCACGATTTACTTGTGTTATTTTAGTATAGAAATGACCGTATGTGTTTACTTATGAAACTAATTTTTCAACCGTAGGCAACTCTGTTTAATGTTTGTAAATATCACATTCTCCTGGGTATACTACAATTGTACTCGTCTAATGCACTAGTTTGAATTAATGCACTTGCATTTAGCTATTTTACAATTTGTTATATTCATTGTTTTTGAAGCTGGTTCCATCCCAATACCAAAAATATACATATAACATGAGTTTATAGATACCCTGTACATCATTATGGCATCGTAACGCTCACATGGCTTTCTACGTTTAATGGGATTTTTCCAATTAAGCCTATTACTGACAGAACAAGTTTCAGAAATGTTGAAGTCAATGTTAAACAGAATATTTGTTGATGTTTTATGAGGGCCCGGAATTTTAGCCAATACTTACACTCAGCACTCAACACTCAAATATCAATTTTTTCATAGAATGAGCTACTAATTGTTCTAGATTGCTAATCATCTAAGTGGGGAAAATGTACAGAGTTGTTATTTGAATGTGGAAAATAACATTTGATACATTTTCTTTGACATATTGTACTAGTTATGAGGTAAAAACCTAATTATTTAATCTGAATGCCACACCCTCTGCACTCAGACTGATAAATTACATATATAGCTTACAAATACACTAAATTAGACTATGAAACCGGCTAAAAATAATTGTTAGTACCTATTTAACATTTTTACAACTTATTGCTATCAAAAAAGGTGGCTTTGAACCTCAAAATGATTAAATTCAATATTTGAGTGCTGAGTTCAGAATGTAAGTATTGGTTATAAATCTGGATCCTGATCTTATTTTACTTGTTTCGAAGAAAATATAAAGTATTCACTTGTGGCTATAATACTCAGAATAATATTTATTTCTGTGATCATTGTGGGAGAGAAAATTTGATTTTACATCAAAATGAATAAAAAACCTCCTCCCCTAGCCCTTTCATTGAGTATCTGCTTCGAGTGTGATGGTTCAGGTTTTATCTGTGGCCATGTCATACTATAGACAAAATAAAGATTGTACGGCTAACTCCATGGCTAGAGCTTGGCAAAAATGGAAACTATCTTATCTTGTCTCATACGCTTGTGGCAATGGATAACATTGGAAATGAGGTGTTGAGAGTGATTAACATACAGCACTAGTGAGCTAAAAAAAACTTGCTTTACAATCAACATTAATTTAATTCGTATAAACTTAAATCAACAAATATCCTGTATATCTCATATGTTATTCCTTGTATCAGGGTTATCGTATAGCCAGTACGTTTAATCTTATATCACCCATGTGTAGTATAAAGTTATATTACACACATAGGCATGCTTTTCAAATAATATTTCTAAATCTCAGTTATACTGTATCAAAGACATAAATTACACAGATTAGAAACATATAACAAATCTCACAATATCTTGTGGCAGGTCTTCTGAAATCTCGTCCATTTTTAATACCTTATATCTCATGTTCTAATATACTTACAAAAAAACAAATAAGTAATTTAGGTCATGGTTATATAAATTTATATCAATTGACAACTTGTGATAGATAGTGTATATAATTTTGCAGGTTTATTTTATGTGATCCTGACGATGGGTTATATGAAGGTATTGAACTTGATGACTTTGATCCGGACTTGGAGGAGAAAAAGGAAGAATTAAAACAAGATCATATAGAGCAATTGATGGCTGAAGTTAACTTTGACAAGTAAGTTTCCATTTCATACTGTCGGAGTAGATACATTTCCTAGGTTATCATCTCCACTGCTTCCTTCATCCACATATACTTTATTGTATACATTTGTACCCTGGATTTCTAATACAAAAATGTAAATGCATTATAGAAAAACTGCTGACCTTGTTTGTAGGGTTAACACATGCTTTTTCGTGCTATTACATCTGCAGAGTCCCGAGGGACGGTTGGTGCCCAAGCCTGTCAGGGCGAGGGCACCAACACTCCCGAGGGACTCTGCAGATTTAATAGCACAAAAAAGCATGCGTAAACGCTATTATAGCATAAAAACAACACTTTATTAGTATGTTTTTCAAAATTATGACACTTTGGCGGGACATTTTGGGCGATGTTGGGAAAACAACGCGACGTCGCCTAGCAAACGTTACGTCACATACAAGTTTTTGTTATGAGCGTCGACTTCCAGTATCGGCAAATACCAAGAAAACCGTGACATTGTGGTTTGTTTACGTTTATTATTTTACTATTATAGAAAAATTATTAGTAGTTACAATTAGAATGTGAATTAAAGTTCATATAACGCTGTAAATCATTTATTTTCGTCGGCTGGGTCCTGAAATGAGCATACTTAAAACTGAACACCAACAGCGCGTACGTGCAAGAATCTTTACGATAACGTACCTTTTGTTCCCCGTTTAAGTATGAGCAAAATCACCGTTTTTATGCTATAATGTATTATAATTACATCAGCCCTACGTTCATGGTAGAATCATGTGAGGGAATGTTTGTTACATTTTTTAAACTTTTTTTGTAACGTTTATTACCAGTTACAAAAACGTTACGTACTGGAAACATTAACATTTCATCATGTGATTCCACCTTGAATGCAGGGCAGTTGTCAATCAATTATGTTAAAGTCAATTTTAACAGTAAATTACTTCTACAAAGACTATTTATATAATTATGTTAAAGTCACATTATTGCTCCCACAGCTTTTTCTGATCACCCATTACATACAATGAATTATCGAACCGTTAGGCTGTTTCTTAAGAAATGACCAATACTCAATGTTAGAATGTCTATATCTGTCGAAATATTAGACCAAATATCGTATTTAGCAAACTGTACGGTGAACACAATACTCATTTTGCAAGAGTTGCTCCCCTTAGACTTAAATTTATTGTTTACAAATTGTCATTTTGTCAACATATCATCTCGATGTTTTATTACATTTCTTCCATCTTATGGTGTTTTCCACATTTGGTCATCAACTAAAGTGCTCAAATTGCATCATTCTAGAGAGAGGTTTCCAAATTATAGCTTATTAAAATAGCAGTTTAAATTAAGACTCAATGTGACTTAAATATTTATGTTCTTCAACTGCTTTTTTCAGTTTAACACTTGAACAGAGAGAGTTGTGTCGTGCTCGCAAGAAACTGATACAGTATTTATACAGACTGAAGACATATGAGGTGATATACATGTTGTATTTTGGTTGTTAGATATTGGTATAGATATTTGTGATGATAATAGTTAGTCCCCTACCAGAGTAGACTATAGGTTTGCCCTCTGTCCATCTGGATCCTGCCATAACATATCAGTTTTCAAGCTAGGTTTATGAAACTTGGTATGTAGATAGGGACCAACAACAAGATTATGGCCATCTATTTCTGTTTGTATTCGGACAAAATTATTCGTGGTTGCCATGGCAACAGCAACATTGAAAAGCTGAAAACTAGGTAGGGGACTTCTGTATTGCTTGTAATTCCTAATTACTTGTTTAGTTATGGTCCAATATATAGTGGGGGAGATATATTGATTTTGTACTGGAAGAATACAGTATCTGCCAGGATGAATTACACAAAATTTTCCTGCGATTGTTCTCCTTAGCCATTTGTCTGATTTCAATGAAACTTCAAATGAATATTTGGTATCCAACATAGTTATTCAACTTGTCAGATATTAAGGAGTTATAGCCCCTTGTGTGAGGCATACATTTTTGTGCCAACAACACTTTCTAGCTGTATAAAAATTATAATGATATACTGTAAAATCATTAATTTTGGAGAGATTAAACTTTGTGGATTTCGTGGTTCACCTTCTATCACAAAATCAAATCCCGTTCAACAATATCTTTGAACATTGTATTTGTTACCTGAAATGCAAAATCCCCGAATTAACGTCCTATCGAAATTGTGTTTTTGACCAAAACCACTAAATTTTGTCCCATCAAAATTAAATGATTTTACAGTAACCCTTTTTAACGATATACTCCAGTGTATCCTAGCTTTTACACAGCACCATTGTTTTTTCTAGGATATAGCATGAGTAGGTATACTGTTGGGCAATGTTCGTTACTGAATTGGGATAAATGATTACATGGTATACTAGGAGTTATAATAGTAATTGTGCCCCCCCCCCCTCATTTATTTATAATTGTGTTTATGTTTCAGTATATATTAGGTGGCGTAAGCTATGCAGCTGAGAGATATGATGCTAAATTCTTCGAGAAGTTCAGATCAGATAATATTGTCCAGATTGCTATAGCTTATGCTCAGGTATGTGTATAACTATCTACAACAGAATTCCCAAATTTATCATTCCTGAAAGAGCAATGTCTTCTGATCAAAATAAAAATTATTTGATGAAAACATCTCAAGAAATGGCAAAGTTAAGTTAAATTTAATCTGCTTGAAAGGATTTTCTTTAACAATATTGTTCTAGGCCTCTTGCTTGGCAAAATAGTCATGCAGCCATATATGATTTTCCTGATTTTGAATTTTGCCCTGTTGATCACCCCTTTATTAATGTTCATACTGTATATATTGTAGAGTAGTGACTGGGGTGCTCTAGAGACACTGTTTACATTTCATGGACATGAACTTCTACCTCATAGGTGAGTCATAGTTTGTAGGCTTAGGGATATTTGCTTCTATTAATTAATAAACTACTATCTACACATAGTCAAGTTAGGTTTAGGCCCTGCCTGTGGTCAATATATTCATGCATTGGTATGTTACAAAAAAACAGTAAGTTCAAAGAGGTAAAATGACTGTGCTATTCATAGTTAATATTAATTTATAATTTAAAAGTAAATATAAATTCCTTATGATCATATATTTACCTATAGTTAATGCTATTACACCAGAACTGCTGACATTTCTACCGATCCCATTATTTCTCCCTTCAAAGTTGTTTTTTAGCAAAACTTCTTGAAGAAAACAAGTCGAGCTATTGTTGTGATGGGATCGTCAGCGTGTGTGTTTGTCAAGTTTAATGTCAGTTATTTTCTCAAATACTATCAATTAAAAGTATACACTTGAAACTAAATTTATTTATTCACAATCACAAGAAGAGTCCATATTGACAAGGCTACAAACCCTATGACCTATATTTATTGAGTCCTCTGCCCTGGTTACTTAGAATAAGGGTTCTATCAAAAACGAAAAAGACGAGCATTTAGCACTTGAACCAGCAATTGTAGGTTGTGCTCTTGTTAATGTAGCATAATAATATACTCATTTTTGGTTGATTTCATGTACATTTTGTTGTTATTTCAGGATATTATCTCCTTAATGTACAATAACTATTTACAGGCTTACAATTATCAGCAATTTTCCGGAGACCACACCTCCTTCAGAATACAAGAGTTTACTTCCAGAAATGAGGTAGAGTTATGTTGATCTTTACAGTAAAATTAGAAAATAAATCTTATTTTTCCGTGATATACCAGCCAATATATCACAGTTTGGAGGTCATATGTGTAGGAATTAATCACGAAGGATGTAGGAAATCCAATCCAGTGTTGTCAGATTATTTAAAACAAAATCTTTAGTGAACATTTTGAGCATTTTTAATTCTTGATTCTTTGGTCCTGAATCAGCAATACCCAAGTATGGGTAAAGTTACCTTTCATTATCTCATCATTGTCGCTTCCAGTTTCAGCATAAGGTGACAAGGTAGTCTCCATTTGAATTACTGTTATCTAGTGGAAGTTTTTAAGATAGAACTATGGATATGTACACAGGATATCAATGTTCATGTTTAAGAATAAGAAAATTTGTATTTATAATTTTATAGTGATAATGAGCTGGTTCCCTGGTCGACTGATCGATGGTTTACACCTGACTGGGTAGAACGGGAACCAAGCAAGTCAGCATTAGATCCTACTGCTGTTGATCCGGGAGAATTTCTGTACGAAGAATCTCCTCAGCTAACAAAATACAGGTACGCTGATAATCTCCATGATTTGCTTCCATGGACTGAATTTCGGATGATGTCAGATACTTTTAACCAAGAAATTTTATTTTGCGTAAATTCATTTCACAGTTCCCAAGTGGTACAAATTCGCGACATTAAGTAGCTGTGAGTGTTCAAAATATTAATATGGAGAGTGCTGGAGACGTTAAAACGCAAAAATCTGTAGTGATGAAAATGCCTACTATCAGCAAAATGCGTACTAAGTTAGTATTCACGAATTTCAAAGTAAACTGGTTAACACTATCTCAAACAACAGAAAATGAATAAAATATTTTTTTGACATATTTCACCCATGATAACAGTGCTTCTTTTATTGCCAATTTGGTTTTATATACTTCTCAACTATTGTTATATTATAGGCATCTATACCGTGGCCAAATAACCTAACCAGTTTTCCTGGACTGTAGCCTAACTAGACTAATTACTTACTTATCAATACCGTTCCACAATTAACCTGCAGCTTCTTCACTTCTTCACACATGTGCCTCTTTAACTCAGACGTTAGTGCACTTGCCATCTAATCTAGCGACTCGGGGTCAAAACTGGGTTGAGGCACATATATGTATGTATGCCTGCTATATTTCAACTGAAATGTTGACTGGTATGTTTGGCTTGACATTCACTTGATCAACATTGCTGTCCAATTGTTATTGGAGGAAATGGCCTTCACCGACTGGGAATAGAACCCTTATCAAGTTGTGACCATTTTTTCTGGTTGATCATGGGAAAGGGAAACAAAGAATATAATATCTTAGACCTAATGGGAGTGTTTCTTGTTTACAGGGGTGATTTGAATGATGCAATATTAACAGACTGGTATCAGCATAGAGCTGTAGAAATAGAACGCTTCTCAAGACAAGCAGACGCAGCACTAGAAATGGTCAAACTGGGAATTGAGAAACATGTGCAGGCAAGTTTCTAGTGTATAAATCTTAAGTTTTTATTTTAACTTTTCATGGTAGTAGATTTTTTAAAAAACTTTTTGCCTAGTGACTGTATAAATAATGAACCTTCAATACTATGCAAGTGTATTGAGCCAAGAATGTGCATATTTAATTATTTATATTAAAGAGTGTTTTTATCATAACTGGGCTTATTTCCTTCTACAGTAGGGGCCATTAACAGGTCTTCCCTCGGGAACGTTCTTTTAAACCATGCAGTTTTCCCCTAAAGTTAATTTTAATCCCAGTTCTTTCAGTCCCATTTGTAAAAATTATGAGCTTTTTCTCCCAAATTTAAAGAAAAGGCCCCTTTCCATACCGTTGATAAAAATCTCTGCGTAAATATTCCTGATAGATTGAATTCAATGAATATAATGTATGAATGAAACATATTGTTTCAGGGCTTAGATGGTATACTAGATGATCTGGTTACTATGGAGATGCTAGTCTACAGTTGTCATGTCGATGAGTTATTCAGCTTTCAGAAGCTACAAGAGATGACAGATTATGATAAACTAGAACTCATCATGTCAATGGTATATATACATCACTCATATATATTGGTTCAAATGCGTCAAAACTGCTACCAAAATTATGTCCCCCCAGGTGGCTTTTTTACGCTGCTAAAGTATTACAACTACATTGAAAAAAACATCACTACAGGTGGTAGTTCACTGCTAAACTTACTTTTTCAAAAGAAAATTAGCAAAATTGAAAATTCTTATCATACCAAATATCTGTGCAAACATGTTGTTGCAACAGCCAAATGGTCTAATATGTTTGTTCCTGGCATTGCTAGGCGATGGCGCCAAACAGTACAGGTTCGGTATGGATTCAAACCGTTGAATTGTGTATACAGTAAAACTTTGTTATGACAAGCATCGATATCACAAGCACCCAGCCTATCTCGAGCAAGTTTTCATATAGTGTCCGGTTTTTATTATCAATACATGCCATCTTGGTTATAATGAGCACCCGATTTATCTTGGGCATTTCACTTGAACTGATCACTCCTCAATGTAACGAAGTTTTACTGTATTTTATAATTTGATATTTATCTCTTTTACAGTCGAGTGATGAGATGTATTCTAAGAATATACGTAAATGGTTGGTTCCCTTCTTGAAGCAGTGTGAACGTCGGACACCAGGAGCGTATATGTCTCTACTGCATGATTATGTCGTAACATCAGCGAAAAATGAATTGACTCGACCACTATATGTATTTGAAGCTTCCAAAACTCATGTAAGATCAGTACCCGATTTCCTGGGACTATCTCAATATAGTCTCAACTCAAATATTGTCTCAAATAAAAGATTTTGCTCACCTGAAATTTGACACAAAGTCAGTTTTTTACAAAACCAAAATATTATAGTGCTGAATTTATTATGTACCCCCCATCTTTGATGAGAATGTATGTTGGTTTGCACATGTCGGTCAGTCGGTCATTCAGTCATTCAGTCAGTCTCTTTGTATGTTCCAGTTCTAAAACATTTGTCCCATTTCAATGAGACTGCTTGTGATTACATTGATTTAAATCTTGTGTTATTTCTTTTTTTTGTGAGACTAACAGTTTTGTGTTAAAAACCCTTCTAGATTGATAATTCTTTAATACTGGCATCTACAAACCCAGGTTTGACTGTACTCATATCCTCATGCCAATGTTGATTGATTGATTGATTGATTGATTGATTGTAGTTACCAAATCCTGTGATACCGAAGCAAGCAGAGTTGATGTCACTGGGTATAGAGGCCATCTATTGCTGTGAGAGAGATGACCAACTTCATCTTGCCGTGGAAATACTGAAATGTTTACCACAGAGGGGATACGGGTAAGACATTTGAAGTTGTTTTTTATGTCATTCCTAAATATTTTATTTCCAGATGCAGTTTGATCCAAGTCTAGCCCAGGGATAAACAGGGCTGGTCTATTTTATCACCCGGGTGATAAACTGGTGAGGGATAAAACTGACTGTCACTCTGGTTTATATAATCAGTCAGACTTATAAAAATACAGTGTCACACAACCAAAGACGTTCATACGCTGGATTTGAAAGTCATCGATTTTACCGAAAATCGTGGATGATCCACAATGCACTGCGCTCGCTTCGGTAATTATCGACCGTTTCCGCTAAACCTTGATTTTACCGCGTTCGGTTAACTCAGTTAATTTCCGCCGATATTGTTTACGAATACGCCATCTTTAATGGAGTGGACAGGTGGTTTAAATGTCTAATAATCGACTTTTATTGAGACAAATTGGCTATTTGATAGAGTATTAACATGTTTATTGTCATTTGAAATGTTTTATACACTGAAACTTCGATTAAAATAGGAAATTATTATGTTTTTCACACATTGATCGCGAGCAGGAATACGAACGAAATTGGGCTTTGGACGTTCGAGTAAGAATTAAATTTTACCCCCATCAAATAGAAAAACGAAGTTGTTTCATTACCACAAGTATTTTCAAGACAGTCCAAAGATTACAAAAATTAATATTCCATAAAAATAGCGAGTACGAATAGCTCTAAAAGAATAAAAAACAAACCGCATAATTTGTTGCGGGCCGATTTGTCGGTTCGAAAACTCCATTTCGATAACTCGCACAAATCTGAGGTTTATTTTAATATAGTGGACGTATCATACAAAATATCAGCTAGTCAGCTAATCAGAAATGCTCTAAGAAATACTCTACTTTCATATCCAGTGTATGAACGTCTTTGACACAACTGAGTAATAAATTTTGTCTGCAGTATTTCGGGATAATCCCCGTAATTGAGATTGTAGCAGATTCATGAGATTATTATCTATCCAGTCACTTCCGGCCAAATCAGCCCGATAACAGGGTGCCAGATAACATTTTCAATAAACCGTCAAGTGGTCATGTGACTTGCAATAAACCGTCACCTCATCACGTGATCTGACGGACTTCTTCTTAAAGCGAGGTCGCCGGCTGAAACTCTGTATCCGAGGATGAGGTTTTCCTATTTAAAATGAGCTTGGGTCGATCAATAATTGTTCTACGACTTACCTGCGTGTACATGACGTTATCAAGATGTCCGACGTTGTTGTTTTGTCGTGACGTCAGTGAACGAACGTGATGTTACGCACAAATAATGAAAAGGCAAATAAATAGTCCGACTTTTATTCCCTTTTTAAAGCAGATGTAGTGACCGGATAAATAGAATAATAGGTTAGTGCTGTGGAGTGAGTGAAAGTTTATCCGGCTCGGCTGCGGAAATTATCGGTCGCCTACGGCTCACCCGATAAATTCCTCCGCCTTGCCAGATAAACTTACTCATCCACGGCACTAACCTATTATTCTCTATGTAACTGTCAATAATGACAGTTACGTTCAGAAGGTGGGGTAAAATATTGACAGGCTTACGAAGAACTTTCATAATTTCAACAAGTTTAGTGTTGTATATTTATGGGCCAAACTTATAATGTTCCGGAAATGATTTGATATCTACACTTATGTGTGTGGCGTTGTTTCCGTTAGTATGTTTATAAAAGGGCTGTCAGGAGTGACTCCAAAAGAGAGCTCGGAGAGAGTGGGGAGAGAGTAGGCAGTTGTATACTTGTAAATAAATCTATGCACTTGACACGTCTGTCTGTTCTGTCTGTTATTCTAAATCCCTGACTCTAAAACCATGATTATGCTACAAGATAATTTTCTCTGCTGTTATTTCAGGGCTGATACACTGGAGATAAAGAAACTTCATGGACATGTGGACAAGTTAGAACATCAGTTAAAGTAAGTGTAAAAATCTGACATATCGATGGCTTAGAACTAGAAGGTCGTAACTCCTACTTACGACCTTATAAGACTCATCCATAATATTATTTGAAATCTGCTTCACATGGCGCTTCTTATGAGCCTATTTTCATGAAAATCTGAAATTGTCATGTTTACCAAAATGAAGTTTTAAAACGTGTTTTCCCATAGGTAAAGAGTAAATTACAGACAGTTTTTCTCTTGTTTTCTCAATATATCAATTTGGTAGTTACGACCTTCTTGTTCTAAGCCAGCAATATGTACAGCCTTCAGTCAGGTACTGAGTCTGTATTTACTTACCTCTTTAAGTATGTTTTTTATTGAGAAAATAAATAATGATAATTTTTGTTCAGAATTTTGCGAAATTACCTTACCAGTACATGTATTTTCTGTGAGAATACTGTTAGCCTAATAGTAAGTATACACTTAAAATTAAAAATTTAAAATGTGGAAAGTTAGGCATAAGAAAATTATTCAGAAGTTTTGAGTTCAGCTGGGGGATGCCTCAGTGCTGCATCACTTGTATGTCAAAACCTCTATAGTATAGTAGAATTTAGAATCATCAAACCCAACATCTTGTGCAACCTCACCAACATTTATGAAATGCTAAAATGCATACATGCGACACTAGTCCCAGCTATGGCCAAGTGGTAAATGCACTGGATGAGGTGTGTCAGACCCTTTCCATCAAAAATTGACAGGAATGTTTATTTTCCTCTGCATTTTGAGAATTTTGAGAAGTTTTTGGCTCCTTGTGGAGGCCTGTTTAACCATTGGTCAAATTTCAATGACACTTCACTTGGTACCTAACCTTGTTGTGTATAAGATTATTAGTTTGCTTGATTTTTGCAGAAGATCAAAGCCATATTTATAAAGCATCTTATGAAAACTTATATTTTGCTTTAGTTAAGATACTGAGCAGCCTATATTTCATAAGACATGAAAAATAGCCCATGTTTTCTATATGATTACTGTAGCTTGTTACATAATGCTTCTTAACACTTTAAATAATTGTTAATATTAGTTTTCCTGTTTAGCTGATACACTTAAGAAAAATTTGAGATTTGAAGAAAATTCTAAGTTTTCACTTAAGATGCTTTATAAATACCGACCCTGACTGTTTGTATCAAAAACCCGTTCTAATTTCCCATTAAATAAACTGTAGATTACCACCCAAGTTTAATCATTATCTGGTACGCTGTATGAAAGATATACTTGATATTTTTAGTGCTGCCAAAGTTTTAGAAGATAATGGCATAAAGAAACCAGTGAACTACATACAGAGAACAGAGGTGAGCAATCTCATATAAGGAGTCAGATATAATGTAAAATAATAAATTTTCATGGGGAATTAAATTTGGTGGATTTTGTGGTTCACCTCAAACACGAAAATTTAATCCCGTCAAACATTAATTTGGCCCTTGTATTTATTACCTGAAATGCAAATTCCACGAATTAACATCCCTTCAAAATGGTCTTTTACCAAAAACACAAAATTTTGTCCCATCGAAATTAAATGATTCTACAGTATCTTATTTCATTTCAGTCTAATGCTGATGAGGTTGAGCAATTGATGATAAGGTTGACAAGGAATCTCGGCAGAAGGTATGTAGGTTTCCATGGCAACCCTTTCAATAATATTACATGCTTTGTTATTCTCTTACAAAAACATTTTAATGGAGCAACTATATACTATGTAAAAATACATTTCGATGCACCTGGATTTATGAGATTTAGACAGTAGGTGTCAATCACCCATTATTTTGTTAATATATTCATTATGAGCCTAACAATTAAAGTCTTGTTTGGAGATGGTGTAACTACAATATCAGTATACTGTAGTTGCATAGAGTTGGATCTGTGAGGTAAATGGTTAAAACGGAGAGCAGTGGCTTGGAGGTAGAAAGGGTACTTCAGGATCGAAAGGTCCTGGGTTGGTTCCCCGTCTGTGCCATAAGTCAATTTGTATGAGTAGAAGAATAACCCACATAGCTCTACTTCACTCAGGTGTACCTGAGTGGGTCAAAAGCCAAATGTACTGTTGCTGTCATAGGCGCAGAGATACAGACTACTTGCGACTAAATGTACAGTCAGCTGAGCAGACAAATGTTTGCAAGTAGACATAAAAACTTGTACCTTTTTACGCCATGGCATCTACTAGTGCAGGAGGCATTATAGTGATTTTCCTGCCCATCCGTTCGTTTGTCTGATACAAAATATTGAAACTCAATATGCATTACTTTCAAACTTGGCATACTTGTGTACCATCATAAACACATTATCAAAGCCATGTATAGCTAGTTTGCGATAGAAAAAAATCTGAATTTCTGAAAATCTATCTATCAGATTTTGGTAAAAAATTACACAGAACTACAATAACTTCCTACCTACTCCCATTTTGAATTTCATAATTTTTAGTCACAAATTAAAATACATTTTATTCTTGATTACATATTGAAATTACATGCATATTTACAGTTTAACGCAGGGAGGTAATCTGGTATTCCATTGATGATTTACTATCAAATATTTAACTGTTACAATCCGTGATCGGCGGTATTGAGATTGCTGCAATAAAGACAAGACTTAGGAGGCCCTTGTGATTCTGTTTATTTAGGTGTGTCGCTTGTAAACAACGCACAGCAATTTAACAAGTATTTCGTCATATTCACAGACGGGCCTCGCATGTGTTAGAGTAAGTAGGTTGCAAATATGTAATTATACCGTTATGCGTATTAGGTGACCGTACATTTGGCTGTTGCAAGTATCAAGTCTTCTAACTTGATATTTCATACAAAACTACAAATATGTTACATAGAACTTATGAACAAAACTTTTTTAACTCATTTCTGGTGTTGCTGAAATTTCAGTGTGTATTAGGTAGATATATTTCATTTATCCGTGTAAAATTTCATACCTGTAGGTGTAGTAATTTCAAAGAAATATTTAAAAAACACGATTTTTTTCTATCGCAAACTAGCTATAACACTATCCAACATTTCAACAGAATTATTGCCCCTGAATGACTTAGATAGTTGTTATGGATAAGACTTTCACCGGGGCGTAAGCAATAACTGAACACAGTCTTGTTTAAAGATTTGAATTGTATAATCAACTTCATGTTGAGTGGATATTTTGTATAGGGAAGGTACAGTTAGTGAAGCACAGTGGTCCAAGTTACATGGTGAAATGATGGAACTACAGGATAAAGTATATAGATGTCTCTCTCCTGCACTCTGTCATGCTGTAAGTATATAGATGTCTCTCTCCCGCTCTCTGTCATGCTGTAAGTATATAGATGTCTCTCTCCCGCTCTCTGTCACGCTGTAAGTATATAGATGTCTGTCTCCCGCTCTCTGTCATGCTGTAAGTATATAGAGGTCTCTCTCCCGCTCTCTGTCACGCTGTAAGTATATAGATGTCTGTCTCCCACTCTCTGTCATGCTGTAAGTATATAGATGTCTCTCTCCCGCTCTATGTCATGCTGTAAGTATATAGATGTCTCTCTCCCGCTCTCTGTCATGCTGTAAGTATATAGATGTCTCTCTCCCGCTATCTGTCATGCTGTAAGTATATAGAGGTCTGTCTCCCGCTCTCTGTCATGCTGTAAGTATAGATGTCTCTCTCCCGCTCTCTGTCATGCTGTAAGTATATAGAGGTCTGTCTCCCGCTCTCTGTCATGCTGTTAGTATATAGATGTCTCTCTCCCGCTCTCTGTCATGCTGTAAGTATATAGATGTCTCTCTCCCGCTCTCTGTCACGCTGTAAGTATATAGATGTCTCTCTCCCGCTCTCTGTCACGCTGTAAGTATATAGATGTCTCTCTCCCGCTCTCTGTCATGCTGTAAGTATATAGATGTCTGTCTCCCGCTCTCTGTCATGCTGTAAGTATACAGATGTCTGTCTCCCGCTGTCTGTCATGCTGTAAGTATAGATGTCTGTCTCCCGCTCTCTGTCATGCTGTAAGTATATAGATGTCTGTCTCCCGCTGTCTGTCATGCTGTAAGTATATAGAGGTCTGTCTCCCGCTCTCTGTCATGCTGTAAGTATAGATGTCTCTCTCCTGCACTCTGTCATGCTGTAAGTATATAGATGTCTCTTTCCCGCTCTCTGTCATGCTGTAAGTATATAGATGTCTCTCTCCCGCTCTCTGTCACGCTGTAAGTATATAGATGTCTGTCTCCCGCTCTCTGTCATGCTGTAAGTATATAGATGTCTGTCTCCCGCTCTCTGTCATGCTGTAAGTATATAGATGTCTGTCTCCCGCACTCTGTCATGCTGTAAGTATATAGATGTCTATCTCCTGCTCTCTGTCATGCTGTAAGTATATAGATGTCTATCTCCCGCTCTCTGTCATGCTGTAAGTATATAGATGTCTATCTCCCGCTCTCTGTCATGCTGTAAGTATATAGATGTCTGTCTCCCGCTCTCTGTCATGCTGTAAGTATAGATGTCTCTCTCCCGCTCTCTGTCATGCTGTAAGTATATAGATGTCTCTCTCCCGCTCTCTGTCACGCTGTAAGTATATAGATGTCTCTCTCCCGCTCTCTGTCATGCTGTAAGTATATAGATTTCCCTCTCCAGCTCTCTGTCACGCTGTAAGTATATAGATGTCTCTCTCCCGCTCTCTGTCATGCTGTAAGTATATAGATGTCTGTCTCCCGCTCTCTGTCATGCTGTAAGTATATAGATGTCTGTCTCCCGCTCTCTGTCATGCTGTAAGTATACAGATGTCTGTCTCCCGCTCTCTGTCATGCTGTAAGTATATAGATGTCTGTCTCCCGCTCTCTGTCATGCTGTAAGTATATGATGTTAACACTTTCACAAGTTTGTTCAAGAACATCTTCATTAAATTCTTGTGATTTATTATTTTGTCAGCTTATAAATTCTAATACGGTAATAAAAAATGTATAATGAGAAACTTAGCTATTGATCAAAACTTAGCTATTGATCAAAACTTGGCTATTGATCAAAACTTTGCTATTGATTGAAACTTAGCTATTGATCAAAACTTTGCTGCTGATTATATCTTAGCTATTGATTTAAACTATGCTATTGATTTAAACTACTTAGCTATTGAATAAAACTGAGCTATTGATCAAAACTTTGCTATTGATTGAAACTACTTAGCTAATGATTGAAACTGAGCTATTGATCAAAACTTTGCTATTGATTGAAACTATGCTGTTGATTGAAACTATGCTATTGATTGAAACTTTGCTATTGATTGAAACTCTGTAGCTATTGATTGAAACTGAGCTATTGATCAAAACTTTGCTATTGATTGAAACTTTGATATTGATTGAAACTATGCTATTGATTCAAACTATGCTATTGATCAAAACTTTGCTATTGATTGAAACTTAGCTATTGATCAAAACTTGGCTATTAATCGATACAAAGCTATTTATCAAAACTAAGCTGTGAATCATGTATACAGTGTCTGTGTTATATATTATACCTAATATTAAACCTCCTGCACAGCAAGATGTAAGGAGGGTATACTGGGTTTAGCTTGTCAGTCTTTGTCTTTCAAAAAACTGACTGTAGCAACTTTCTGCCGAACTCAACTTCTGTATTTTAGGCAGGGGTATCTGTTAAAATTTCACAGGGAAGAGGTAACTGTAATGGTTGTTGCCATGCCTCAATCTACAGTGGGTATATACATATTAGTCTGCCAAATAGTGACTGTTATCCCGGGCTGGCCAACTAAATATTACTAATAGTCTTTCGGATGAGACTTTAAACCTAGGTCCCATGTAGGGTGCTATACACTGGCATGTAAAAGAACCAGGGATGCCTCTGGAATTTGGGCATCTTCTGTATCATGCACTATCCCCCAAAAACTAAAAGTACTAAAACTCTTCTGGGGGCCTTGCCCATATGGATTATCTGGTGGCGAGGATAAAAAACGCATTAAATAAAACGACTGTTATCAACTATTTATGCAGTAACAGTATCTAAGAATGACTTCCCTGATCAAATATTTAGTAAATAAAATTATTTTTCAGATCTTTGTGGAGAGTTTGTTATGCTCCAGTAATTTGAGTTATATCCAGTTAGCTGGACATATGGTTGAACGGAGTGAGGCGGAGTCCAACAAACCAACACCTATTATATATAACATGCAGACACGGGTACCCTACACCAAATCTTGTGAACTAATCATGTCGGCAGCTCAGGAATACTTTAATTCAGCTGCTAATCTCACTGATAGTTGTATGGATCTAGCAAGGTTTGTACATACAGTATAGCTTGGCCAATTTGACATGAGCCTGAACTTTTGATTAATATAATTTAACAGTCGATATATTGCCTATGTTTACAACGCCGATTGTATGTTTTCATAATCGGGGAGTATCAAAAAGATGCTCGAGATGTAATACAAACACTCATTTGAAATACCGATATTGCATGATTTGCTTGCGGAAATTGATATATTCAAAGCAAGAACCTTATAATATATTCTTGCATAATGGTCCGGCTCAGGTCAAAATAGCCAAGCTATACAATCATTTAATTTCAATTGGACAAATTTACCGTTTTTTTTTGTGAAAAGGGCCATTTTGTGAGGACATAATCTTATGGATTCATTATCAACCATGTCAGTCAGATACTATAGAATAATTAATATTTGTGGGGGGGGGTAATTTAATTTGTGGTTGAGGTCATCTGCAAAATCCACGAAATTAAATCCCCTGCCAATTTTAAAGATTTCACTATATTCGATGAGGGGTTATTTTGCTTTGAATGTGTCGGTTGACCAAAGGTTTTCTCTGATTAAATTCCATAGGGAATAATTATTTAAACACTAGTGTAGTTTTCTGTTCAATAACTCAAGAAGAGTTAGGATCCTCAAACTTCACATGGAGGTTGAAGCAGTTAATCAAATCAGGTAATAAGGTAAGTCTAGATATTACACTGTTAAAACAAATAGAAATTCATTAAATGCACAGAAAGAATCACAGATTTTGGGCTCATATTTTATGAGATGAATATGTTTGTATGATCATTCAATGCGTAAAAAGAATCATCAATTTTTGTGCTCATATTTTATGAGATGAATATATTTGACAATGTATGATTTTCAGGTCATGTTTGAATCTAATACTGGACAATGCAGCCAATATACAGGAGGAACATGATCTCATCTCTTCTTTATCCGTACTTGAAGATTTTGGTCTTACTATACTACCATTACAAGGTAAAGTTTATCTTTAATAATTAATCAGTGACCCGTTGCATGAGTTCTCATTACTTACCAGTTTTATTAAACAAGTGGACTATCAAGGACTGTATTGGCTAACATCATGACAGCCTAATTTTAAAATTTATTGCATAGCACATCCTGTGAGTACTGAATAATATTTCTGGTTACAACACTGCTTGACGGCAGTTTATGTGATATACAAGTAGTATGGTCATTGTGTGGATATACATATATCACATGATTTTCCTCGTATCCAGGTTAGTATAGCCAGTACGTATAAAGTACCACGTGTAGTATAAGGTATTGAGTTTTTCCAATAAATCAATTGCGTTTTTAGTGTCATGTGATATAAAGAATCTTATCACTCGTTGTCGGAATAATAGTGGCTGAGTGAAAGCCATCAGTGGATGTCACATGTTGACCGGCACAAGGGAGTATATAAGGTAAACATGCTACTTACAGACATCTTGTCAGCAAAACAGGTTACGGCAACTGCACATTCATTGCATATGCCACTTGTCCTGAGAACACCACAACCCCACACTCGAATGGGAATTTTCTCAACCTCCACATTATACATGGTAGTCAAAAACAATATAGATCCCCTTGGTCTGCACAGTTTTGGATCAACACGTTTTTAGTTCTCAGTCTAGTAGGGATCTGCGTTTCTAAGTGATATGAAGGCAACCCCGCAGCCACCGCATCTTGTTATTACTTATATACCAGTCTACATATCATTCGGAAACGCCTTCGTTACAAATGGGAGTCATGACAACGATATACATATCCGACGACGTGTAACAAAACACAATTAGCTGTAACATATAAGAACATAACGTGAACAACAGCACGATGCTTCTTGCAGCTGATTTGTGATATGCGGAGACAATCTGCTGAATCAAATTACTACTCAACTCAACCTTCGAATCTCAGGGTTAATATCTATTATATGCCACCATAATGCCAGTAAGCTATACGCCCGATTGGCACTTAGCAACCAAAAACATACCTTGGTAAAAACGAAATATGTCATCATTCAAAACATGAATGAATATAAACCTTAACAGTTTAAGTAAAGGGACATACGGATCGTATAGCAGCAAAATCGCTGCCAAATACAACTCTTATAACATAAATGAGTTTAACCTTTCCGATTTTTAGAGAGCGTCGATACGTTCTCATTACTACAGGCATATATCTCCATCACCGGCACAAATTAACCGGCACCATTAGCACACAGATATACGGATCCCATGAGTATTCACCACACGACCAGAACGGGTTTCTTACACACACTGGCATCATAATACCGGCACAAAAAGCATCACCGGCACTACACCGGCACTTTAAGATTATCGGCACAAAAACCGGCACGGGCAAAATAACCGACACAGAAACCGGCACCGGCACAATTACCGGCGCAGAAACCGGCACCGGCACAATTACCGGCACAAGAGAGTATATAAGGTAAAACAAAACAGTATTCTGTGCATAAGCAGATACGGCTTTTTCTCATGTACTGCAATATTTCAAGCAGTAGGAAAATCCTCTGATGAGTTCATAACTATTGAACAAAACCGGTCAGATAGTCATAAGCCTACGCACTTGCCACAAAGCAGTCGTCCAGTCAACATGTGACATCCACTGATGGCTTTCACTCAGCCACTATTATTCCGAATTGACCCCATTTGAGGGCCATCGGCGGATGCCACCAGAATAACATAATTGGAGAGTATCCCAAACACACTAGTCGTAATACACCAGCATAGACAAGCTATAGATCGCAGCAAACATGCTACTTACAGACATCTTGTCAACAAAACAGGTTACGGCAACTGCACATTCATTGCATATGCCACTTGTCCTGAGAACACCACAACCCCACACTCGAATGGGAATTTTCTCAACCTCCACATTATACGTGGTAGTCAAAAACAATATAGATCCCCTTGGTCTGCGCAGTTTTGGATCAACACGTTTTTAGTTCTCAGTCTAGTAGGGATCTGCGTTTCTAAGTGATATGAAGGCAACCCCGCAGCCACCGCATCTTGTTATTACTTATATACCAGTCTACATATCATTCGGAAACGCCTTCGTTACAAATGGGAGTCATGACAACGATATACATATCCAACGATGTGTAACAAAACACAATTAGCTGTAACATATAAGAACATAACGTGAACAACAGCAGGATGCTTCTTGCAGCTGATTTGTGATATGTGGAGACAATCTGCTGAATCATATTACTACTCAACTCAACCTTCGAATCTCAGGGTTAATATCTATTATATGCCACCATAATGCCAGTAAGCTATACGCCCGATTGGCACTTAGCAACCAAAAACATACCTTGGTAAAAACGAAATATGTCATCATTTCAAACATGAATGAATATAAACCTTAACAGTTTAAGTAAAGGGACATACGGATCGTATAGCAGCAAAATCGCTGCCAAATACAACTCTTATAACATAAATGAGTTTAACCTTTCCGATTTTTAGAGAGCTTCAATACGTTCTCATTACTACAGGCATATATCTCCATCACCGGCACAAATTTACCGGCACCATTAGCACACAGATATAGGGATCCCATGAGTATTCATCACACGACCAGAACGGGTTTCTTACACACACCGGCATCATAATACTGGCACAAAAAGCATCACCGGCACTACACCGGCACTTTAAGATTACCGGCACAAAAACCGGCACAATCACCGGCACGGGCAAAATAACCGACACAGAAACCGGCACCGGCACAATTACCGGCGCAGAAACCGGCACCGGCACAATTACCGGCACAAGAGAGTATATAAGGTAAAACAAAACAGTATTCTGTGCATAAGCAGATACGGCTTTTTCTCGTGTACTGCAATATTTCAAGCAGTAGGAAAATCCTCTGATTAGTTTATAACTGCTGAACAAAACCGGTCAGGTAGTCATAAGCCTACGCACTTGCCACAAAGCAGTCGTCCAGTCAACATGTGACATCCACTGATGGCTTTCACTCAGCCACTATTATTCCGAATTGACCCCATTTGAGGGCCATCGGCGGATGCCACAAGAATAACATAATTGGAGAGTATCCCAAACACACTAGTCGTAATACACCAGCATTGACAAGCTATAGATCGCAGCAAACATGCTACTTACAGACATCTTGTCAGCAAAACAGGTTACGGCAACTGCACATTCATTGCATATGCCACTTGTCCTGAGAACACCACAACCCCACACTCGAATGGGAATTTTCTCAACCTCCACATTATACGTGGTAGTCAAAAACAATATAGATCCCCTTGGTCTGCGCAGTTTTGGATCAACACGTTTTTAATTCTTAGCCTAGTAGGGATCTGCGTTTCTAAGTGATATGAAGGCAACCCCGCAGCCACCGCATCTTGTTATTACTTATATACCAGTCTACATATCATTCGGAAATGCCTTTGTTACAAATGGGAGTCATGACAACGATATACATATCCGACGACGTGTAACAAAACACAATTAGCTGTAACATATAAGAACATAACGTGAACAACAGCACGATGCTTCTTGCAGCTGATTTGTGATATGCGGAGACAATCTGCTGAATCAAATTACTACTCAACTCAACCTTCGAATCTCAGGGTTAATATCTATTATATGCCACCATAATGCCAGTAAGCTATACGCCCGATTGGCACTTAGCAACCAAAAACATACCTTGGTAAAAACGAAATATGTCATCATTTCAAACATGAATGAATATAAACCTTAATAGTTTAAGTAAAGGGACATACGGATCGTATAGCAGCAAAATCGCTGCCAAATACAACTCTTATAACATAAATGAGTTTAACCTTTCCGATTTTTTGAGAGCGTCAATACGTTCTCATTACTACAGGCATATATCTCCATCACCGGCACAAATTTACCGGCACCATTAGCACACAGATATACGGATCCAATGAGTATTCACCACACGACCAGAACGGGTTTCTTACACACACCGGCATCATAATACCGGCACAAAAAGCATCACCGGCACTACACCGGCACTTTAAGATTACCGGCACAAAAACCGGCACAATCACCAGCACGGGCAAAATAACTGACACAGACAGAAACCGGCACCGGCACAATTACCGGCGCAGAAACCGGCACCGGCACAATTACCGGCACAAGAGAGTATATAAGGAAAAACAAAACAGTATTCTGTGCATAAGCAGATACGGCTTTTTCTCGTGTACTGCAATATTTCAAGCAGTAGGAAAATCCTCTGATGAGTTTATAACTATTGAACAAAACCGGTCAGGTAGTCATAAGCCTACGCACTTGCCACAAAGCAGTCGTCCAGTCAACATGTGACATCCACTGATGGCTTTCACTCAGCCACTATTATTCCGAATTGACCCCATTTGAGGGCCATCGGCGGATGCCACCAGAATAACATAATTGGAGAGTATCCCAAACACACTAGTCGTAATACACCAGCATTGACAAGCTATAGATCGCAGCAAACATGCTACTTACAGACATCTTGTCAGCAAAACAGGTTATGGCAACTGCACATTCATTGCATATGCCACTTGTCCTGAGAACACCACAACCCCACACTCGAATGGGAATTTTCTCAACCTCCACATTATACGTGGTAGTCAAAAACAATATAGATCCCCTTGGTCTGCGCAGTTTTGGATCAACACGTTTTTAGTTCTCAGCCTAGTAGGGATCTGCGTTTCTAAGTGATATGAAGGCAACCCCGCAGCCACCGCATCTTGTTATCACTCGTTGTCAATTGATATATTTATATTAAACTCGTTCAGGAAATATTATTCAGCTTGCCAGAGGCTCGCTTAATAAAATTTCAAAAACTGGTTTAATATAAATTTATATCAATTGACAACTCGTGATAGATCCTCTATGTACCTACCAGTAGTAGTATCTACATGTACTTTACACATTTATAGAAAACTATCAGTTGCACTTGTAACATAAAAAACATAAACAATTTTTAAAAAAAAGGTTAGATACTGTAAAATCATTTAATTTTGATGTGACGAAATTTCATGGTTTGGGTAAAAAAGACCATTTTAATGGGACGTTAATTCATGGATTTTGCATTTCAAGTAATAAATACAAGGGTCAAAATTATTGTTCGATGTGATTAAATTTTGTGGTAGAAGATGAACCTCGAAATCCCCGAAATTTAATCCCCGACAAAAATTAATGATTTTACAGAATTTTATTGTTTATTTACAGTACGATTATGTAAGGAAAGGTTGGGTCTTGTACAGCAAGCTGTAGACAATAAAGCACTTGCTTATAAACAGAAACAGAAGGTAAATACATTATATGAGTTTTGTGAGACCAAATTTTAGACACCAGTCCAGAGTGCAATTGGTCATTTCTGAAACACTTTCTATTTTTTCCCATCCAACTAGAAATGAACTGGGCTGGTGTTTATAAAGCATCTTAAGTGAAAACTTAGAATTTTCTTAAAAATCAAAATTTACTTCAGTGTCTGAGTTAAACATGACAACCTATATTATTGATCGTGTACATTGTTTTGAAGCATTTGTTAGAGAGCTACCATAATCACTATGCAAACATGGATCATTTTCCTATTTGTGGGAAATATGTGCTTCACAAATGTTTAAGGTTAAAATTTAGGTTAGTTATCCTAATTTTATTAAAATGTTGTTTCGGCTTTAATCCAGCCTTCATTAATAGGCTGGTAAAGGAAAATTTTCACTCGGACTAATTGCAACAAAAACTAAACTTATACTGGGCGAAAGTACATCATATTAGTATATTCAAGAAAAAAGTTGCAACCTGTAGACCCTGGCAAAACAAAACTATAGACCGTCACAGATGTAAAAATTTCCAAATGAAGTTACGGCCCATATAGCACACCGTAGTGAGTACTCTTCAGCGGGAGGTACGATTTACGTACGAAGTTTAATGGCGGCGCCCAGTAAAAAAACAATAACAAACGTCATGAAGTGTTATTATCGATGGAATATGCATGGTAAGTAACGATTATGTTAATTTTTAATGATTACCAAGTGGCTTGTCTATGTTTACGCGTTGTATGTCTTCACAGATGTGCATGTGCGTCGTTTTACGGCGAAGTCGGTGCCAAGATCAAATATCGTTTAAACTACCAAACATTGAGATATTAAAGTGAATGGGATATTTTAATAATTATATAAATACATATCAATGTTAAAAATAAATAAAAAAGGGCTTGTTTGATATAAGAAACGTGTTTTATGGGTTATCAAATATTTTCATTTTTCCAAGTATGGAACGCCGTTATTGCCATCATTTTGACGAAACATGATAAATTATCAAATTTACGAATTTGACGACGAATAGTGCCTTGTTTGTAATATCCTTTCGATTTTAAATATGAAAAACCATTAAAAGCATATTTTACTGCACAATTCTCAAGGTTAAAAAGATCGATCTACTATAGATAGTCAGCTTCACAATTTAAAGAAAGAAACTCTTTGTCTGAAGTTGTTTTGCGTCGAGCCCATATGAGCATGCTCCTAAACGTTTTTAAAGATTTTATTATTTAAGTAAATCAGGGTTTCCCTAGAAATTTTCATACAAGGGTCCCTTAAGGTTTATATTTAGTAAGCCCCTGAGACATTTTGGGGATCAAATCATATACGGGTATGCATTTCAAGTTCACTGTTACAGTGTCCTATCTATAAATAAAATAGCACATGCAAATGAGTTAATCATTTATTACTATTTCAATTGGACAGCGGTATGGAATGGAACGTTCTGCAATGATTGCAATAAGACGCCTCTAACTTATTATAGCGTGTAGAGTAGACAATATAGATTGCTCAATAAACCACAAGTGCAATAAATAAAGTAGCAGAAAAAAAATGTTCTAGCGGAAATAAAAATGTGTTCGAAGGATCCGATTGGGGGTCCCAAGGATGCACAGTAATGCAGAAATGAGGGTCCTAAGTCACAAAGTTGCGTCAGGAATGCAGAAAACCTGCATCAGGGTAATCTCAGCTGTCAGTTAAATCCCACTCGAAAGCCTGCACTTGTTTCCAATTAATTGTGTACATGACCTGTGCCTATCTCAATCAAGCCAACGAAATGCTACATGAATATATCACAGTCTTATCAAATATTACCCAGATAAGCTGTTTATTATAATTCCATGTTTGATATTATTCTGCACATAAAAGTAATGTACGATCCTAATATGAACTAAGGCACCGCCTAAACGGGGATTAAATAGATGTTGGGTAATTGCTAAGCTATATTTCAGATATATGGTATAGAATTTTTTTAGGTAAAATACTTAAATAATGTTTCACAAGTTATATTTATACCAGTGTGCTTATTATGGGATATACAGGCATCTATGCCAAATATAGTAAATATTTAACAATTTTATTTGATTTTTGCCATACGCTAAAACGTGACGCAGTCCCTTTAAGACTGCATTCGCAGTATATTCATTTCATATTTGATACATGTTAACCGCATACATGTTACACATTTGTCAGAGAGAATATTTTCTGTAAGGGTACCCAGACTTTTCAATTAGCCGTCCAATGAATTGAACAATTTCAGTTTCTGTCCTGGGTACGTTTTTTCCTGGGTACATTATCGCATGTATTTTTTTCAGGTTTTCCAACGAAAAATCCTGCTTTATAAGATTGGGACAATTGATCCCGGACTAGATGACGGGCAGCTATGTCGAACAATTTTTAACTAGGGGTTTCCGGTCAATAACTTGAAGTTTGGATAGGCTGATCTTAATGATACTTTGTATATAGCAAGCTTGCATGGATACCTAGCTTGGGATTGTATTTGGGTTCATGGTCACATTTACTAAAAATACATAAAAAAAGTTTCCGGTCAATAAGTTCAGTTTGCATTGGGCATTTTTCATGAAATGCTATGTTTTGTGCTGGCATATTCATGCTTTCTACACTTATTAACCAGGCTTCAGAATCATTCGTTATTATATTTGGGTATAGCCACAAATGTGTGGGCAGGCAGCGTAAGCAATTAATTCTGTGCTCAACTCCTATGTTTCTCAAGAATTTTCAACCATCATTAGGCGGACACCCGTACAGAAAGACTGGTTTTGCGACAATGCGGTGTCTTGTGTAAGACATATTTTGATTGGTCGACTCGATAATAAATTCTTAGGCCAATCGCAAAGCTGAAACATTTTTCTAACTTGGTGTTTTTGTACTCTTTTTCTGAAGTCTTGATGATTTCGCGAGGGAAAAGGGGAAACTTTGTGCATTAAAACGATTGAATTATTGGTAAATGACAACCGGAAAACAAAGTCTTACACTGAAATCATGATAAAAGGACTAAAAGGAAAACCTTCTTTTAAGGTGTAAACGCCGCCTTAAAAGGGAATAACTGCATTTGTTGATTTTAGCAGAAAAAAGTCCATCTGACAGTCAGACTAACTTTTTTTAGTCCGCCAGATCGTCAGTCCCTCAGGTTATCAGCGATCATCGGTAAGTCGGGTAGCCAAAAAATCAGGGACCCCGGTCCGGAAGACCTATAATTGAACTTGACCTAGATTATAATGAAATCATTTATTCTGTAGAAATTTCATCAAGAAAAGACCAACATTTCTATCTCTATTGTCTACCGTGACAAGAAATTTCTAGGACTTGACCTAGTGACACATTTTTTGACCCCGGATGTCACAATATTGAACTTACTAACTGTATTCTTGAGAGCAGTTTCAATTAGTCAAGGGGAAATTTCTAAACCTACTGTAACCATATTTCGTCCAGTCCATAGTATCGGATCAGCTTCAAGCCTTGGAAAATTGAAGATATAGCAAAAGCGACACCGTATGACGTTAATTGGGGGCCTAGTCAATCATACAAGACCACAACAAACATCACACAATTGTGCTCCGCAGTTTCATACTCCCACGAACCGAACTCCAGCTACCGATGGTGATCAATCCGGAATCAATCCATTGAAATAGATATGCGATAGTTATTTGTTTTGGATAATTAACGTCTGAAGTAGGCTTAAGTAAACTTTATCGAAGATATAACATAAGCGACAACGTATGGACCCTGCTAGTACACAAGTTTGTCCACCACAAATAATTAATGCACCAGTCAGTTGCATCCACAGTTCCTCCCGACCACAGGGATCCATGGCAGATAGGCCATGTTTTTACCATCCAGCTACCCCCCAAGGCAGGGGAAATTTAGGATTTTTTCTGCGAATACCAATAGCCTAGAGACAATATTTACCGGTAGATGTCAGGGGAAATGCGATTTTGAAATGAGATTTTACCATCAGCTTCCCCTGTAGGCCGTAGAAGGCTGAAGGGCTGTTAATTTTGACAACTCAAAATCCCGGAGCGCCCCTACACCCGGGGCTGGGGTGCTGTGGATGAAACTAACTGGTACATAAGTATTATACACACTGACAGTAACAAAATAATCTCATAAACATTGCTTCGACAAGCTATACAATGAGACATAGAATTGTTGATTTGCATTGTTGACATGGAACGAATTGTAGCCTACTTACGTTCAAGCATCTGGTATGATCATTGTAAAACTACGTAAAAATGTCTATTAAAGACCAATTTCCTCGGAGATCGAGTACTGTCATGATAAATGGGCTATTTAAATGAAAATTTCACCTTTATTTTTTGACGATTCTTAATACATCTTCCGTGTGCAATGGGCGCATGAAAATTTCGTAAAAGCTTGGGTGGCTAGTGACACGTAAAACGGAGTATCTACAGTAGCGTATTTCTTACTTCCCTTTGCTTTTTTAAAAATATTTTTTTTATTAATTACACATTTTTTTAAAATTATATTTAATCGAAAGAGAACGATAGGCTCAACCGTTTACAGCTTACTATTTTTTTATAATCCAAGGACTATTCACCTCGGAAAACTGCCTGAAATTTTTGACCGGAAATAACTTTTTTTGAAAGCATTAGTACCGGCAGAAACTCATCGAAGATATGCACGTTCGCCTGTTAACGGTCTGGGTATTTTCAATAGCCCCGCTGCGCGGGGCTATTTAAATCCCCTATTAATTTATCTACACTCTTTACATCTCTAGTGTGTTACAGCCTAAACAATGATAACATACATGTTTATTATACATGGATCATCCAGAGTACCTGGTTCATATTTATTTTCTATTTCAGTTGCTGAATAGATACTAACAACGAAGTCCAAGTAAATAGACATGAGAAATTTGAACATTGTATGTATAACTTTCCTAACTTGCATTAAATAACATTTTTGTAAACAGTGTGTTAACAATAGTGGTATTAAATGCTAAACACATAATATGCTTATATATTGATATGTAACTTTAAATTGATCTTTTGGGCCTCAGTAGTTGAATATAATCATTCAGTTATTTCACAATACATATTCTGTGATACTCAACTATGCAGACTATTGTATCTACAGATATACCGATCAGTATTAGTAGTATCTATCATAGAGTTAAAAGAGTTTTACATTACATAACTATGGTGTGTATATGTTCATGTACATGTAATACTAATAAAATATTACTTGACAAATGATCTCACTAAGACTTTTTTGTCTAATATTTTATAGACAAACAATACCAGTAAGTAATTCTAGGATGGAAAACTTGAGAAAATTACCGGAAAGAACAAGCCTGGTTGAAATTCCAAAAGAAGTCTTGATTAATTTGCCTAAGTGTTTATTTTCGCTAAAATGAATAAGTTATATTGATTATATTGTAGAATTTAGCCGATTGTTATCTTAAACTGGACATACTTATTCATTTCAGATAGATAGCAGTTTGTTCTACACTGCCAAATCTGCAAGACAAAGGCAACAAGCCTTACGGACAGTCTATCCAATATACATGTTGTTTCTGGATAGGAAATTCATTCACATTATATGCAGAACAGACCATATCTGTAATCGAAACATTTCTTTTTTTTTTTTTTTTTTTTTTTTTTAATCGAAACATTTCTTGTAATTCTAATGCTAGTAAACAAGAATTGTGAAACATAATTGCATACGTTCCACAATTCCATCGAGCGTATTTGGCATACCAGTAGTTTATGTACAAGATGCAACTCTGGAAGAGTCACTAGCATAACTGATCTTCAAGCTGCTGGTTCCATGAAATGCCAAACATGTCAAAACATTAAATGGTCAGATTCTTAAGGAGTTTGAATAGATGCCAGGCCTCATATTTAATATACAAAGTCAAGCTATCAGATTCCATCTAAAGACAGTGATTTGTGGACACTGTTTACAAGACAGAATCACATGGAGTCATCTTTAGACACTATTCAATAAATTGTTCATCTGGAGGAAGCACCACAGAAGGTTCAACTAACATACACGTCTTTTGAGACCATGCTTCTGGGAGATGCAAGCAACCTACAGAAGACAGTTCAGTTACCCCACTACAACATCCAAATTTTAGCTATTTTATATTACATGTAATAACGACATAGATCATCCAAAATTATGTTCATTGTGTTCATCATTTTCTACTGATTCGTCTACAAAGGAATATACACATACATTGCTGACTAATCATTTAGGTGGGGATAATACTGATGTTAAATCAGCAAAACAAATAAGTTATAAAATTATAGTAAATATACACGTATATAAATGATATAGTTCACGCACGACCCAATTTGGTACCATTAAGATAGGCATAGGTGTGCAGTTACACTAACACTTTGGACACGTGTACACTGGGTATTGCGAGTAAATGAGTTATGTAGACATAATGTAGTGCTATACTCCGTACACAAACTTGGCAGTTGTCAGTACAGTAAAATCAATAATCTGCACAGTTACTTTTACCTGTTTTAGTTAGGATCTGTTTGTACTTCCGTCATTCTTATGATTTTTGGAGCAAGTTTGTTTTGGATCATCATTAACAGAATGTTCAATTCAAAATCAATGATACTTTAGTAATGCAATAATTCCAGACACATTATGACATAATTTATGCAGCATCATGACCATTACTTGATAGTGAGCAGTCGCTCTTTACAAGGGATCTAACACTTAAACAATACCTGTTATATTTTTATGTATTTTATGACCATGATAAAATCTGAAGATGTATAAACCATTTAAGATGCGTAAAGGAATCAGTCTTGTGGATCTCGTGACTGAACTTACACTCTTTTCCAGTCCAATGTCGCGAAAAATAATGCTATTTGTTAAATTGACTTGCAAGATCCGATGTATACCGCAGTTGGTAGATTTGCTTAACAGTTTGGTGCTTCAGTTATTTTTTAGGAGATTTTGTGACTTATCCGCGATCAATTTTGGCTATTATCCATTTTCACACATAGGTCACTACAAATAGCGTGTATTATATTCACAAAACTGCTGTAAAATAGTTTCAGTTTCATGAAAACTACTAACAATTCTATCTTCGTAAGTTAACAAATCACTACAAATTAGTGAAATAGGCCAAAAATTGGTTGTTTTCGAAAACATACATCCATCATTTTGGATTATCCAATCATTTAGGATTATCTGGATAACAAGGGTGCTATCTGATATGTCATAAATAAGGCAAATAAAAGACATTGTCAAATAAATAATAACTAACAAACATAATGGTGTGTCTTTGTTATTTTTATGAAATTTAAGTATAGACCTAAAAGTGGGTGGGGTAATTTCATCCCCCAAGAAGGATAATTAATGCGTTGTTTATCGCATCGTATGTAGAAAATGGCCAAAAATGCGTTAAAAGATATCTTAAGTTCATGGTGTATACAGTACAGCTTAAAAATAACCCATAGTATCAAAGGTAAGTACTAAACGACCAAAACATGTAACGATTAGAGCTTTTTAAAATGATTTCATATGACCTTAAAGAAAGGTCATTTTCTCAGTAATGCCAGGTCTATGTGAATGCAACTTTTTTCCTGTGTTACTACACATATTGTAGTTTACGAAAACAATGGAGAAGTTTTTGTTGCAATTAGTCCGAGACATGATGCTACTCAAGATTTCGTTTACCAGCCTATAAGGTTTAGTTGATGACTAGTAATTGACCAGGGCTGGTGTTCATAAAGCATCTTAAGTGAAAACTTTTCTTAAAATCTCAAATTTTCCTGAAGTGTATCAGCTAAACAGGAAAACTGATAGTAGCAATTATTTGTTTAGAAGCATTATGTAACAAGCTACAGAAATCTTATAGAAAACATGGGCTATTTTTCGTTGCTTGTAAAATATGGGCAACTCAATATTTTAACTTAAGGCAAAATACTTAAGTTTTCACTTAAGTTGCTGTATAAATACCAGCCATGTACACTATATATTACAGTTGTTGAGACTAGGACATCTACTGAGGATACAGGCTGCTGACCGTACACACCGTGATGGTCAAGTTCTACATATCATTGCTCATGCTGCAGTCACGGTATACCAACTTTCATCGCTGATTGTAATCACTTTGAAGTAACTTTTTGTAAATCATTTGATGACTAACCTCACATATATATAAATATCACAATGATTATAATCATATTTTCATGCAGTAAGTTTGTTTGAAATATATCTGATCGTTGTACACATTGGTTTTTTTTTAAATTTCACTTGAAGTGATGTATGGCACTTTGTACCCAGTGTAATATAATACATTGAGTCTATCACTAGTTGTTAATTGATATAAACTTATACTAAACAAGTTCTGAAAATTTTGTTAAGGGGGCCTTTGGCAATTTTAAATATATTTCCTCAACAAGTTTAATATTATGTTTATATCAATTGACAATGAGTGTTAGATTCTTTACATCATATTATGACAATAAGGACAGGAATCGAAAAATGGACCATGTTATATATACGACGCCAAAAATAGTGTCATTTTCTGGATATAATGACATCATTTTGGAGATAAAGTGACATCATTTAAACAATATACTATGCGTGTGGCATATAAGAATAAACATACTCGTTATACTAACCCGGATACAAGGAAAGTCATGTGATATAATAAAATCTTGAAATGAATTTGATGCCCTTAATGTGAGACATAATTTAATGAAGATAACATCATTATTGTTTAATGCCTCGGTCCCACTAAGCATTTTTTGCCTCGGTTATGAACTCTTGATTTAAGTTAATAAGCTTTGTGAGTTATTGGGAACAGGGATATTGCAAATTTTCTAATGACTATCCTGTGGCTTCCCCCTAGACCATGAGGACCCTTTTCCCGATGACTTCCGATGCCCATTTATTAATTCAAGAATACATCGCAGATGCAAAAAACTGAAAAAACGTCTCAGTAGAAACAAGGCATTATCTATGATTTGACTTTGAAATTTGTGTTCCTGTCACTGATTCTTTCCACTTGGCCACTAATACTATTGATCATTTTAAAAGGTCAGGTACTTGTATAGCTTGGCCAATTTGACACGAGCCTGACCTTTTGATTTGCATAATTTAACAGTTAATATATTGCCTACATTTACAATACCGATTGTATGTTTTCGTAATTGGGGAGTATCACAAAGACGCTCAAGATGTTATACAAACATGAATTTGAAATACCGATATCAACAATTTGATTGAGGAAATTGATATATTCAAAGCAAGAACCTTGTAATATATTCTTGCATAAAGGTCAGGCTCCGTTAAAATAGCCAAGCTATAGTATGGTAGTATATTATAACTTTAATTTCAGAATGAAGATTTTATATTTGCTTATGAAGTATGTGAAGAGTTGATGTCTACAAGTCATGGTGCAGCTTGGGATGTATGTGTAGATTTAGCTGAACATGTTGGCTTTCAAAATGTTAAAGCAAAGTAAGGCAATTTGTGTACTCTTTAATTATAACATACTGGCTTTGAATGTTGATATCAATAAGCAAGAGCTATCTGTGACCATTAGCCTAACCAACTCTTCAACAGTGCCACCCATGTATCTCTCATAAGTATGATCCATTCTCGTTAACAAACAAATATTTAGAATGATACAGTACATAGACATAACTAGATAGCTTCTAAGAACACTTTGTTAGGATCAAAGGTAAGTTATTGCCATATCAATTTGTCTGGATTTATCATGATTCAACTACATGTTATCAAATATAAAAGTTTGTTTAATATATTACAGAGTTGAACTGTTATCATTTGCTGTTACATTCTGTGATGTGGACATGATTGAACCAGTGTTACAGGCAAAGGCTTTACTCGAGACACAGGTGACTTGACCTTTGTTTCATTTTGTCCTTCCTAATTATACCGTGCTAAGGCATAGCATGTGTCTGGTGAGCGATATAGGCCCCAACCAGCCCTGATCTCCTGAAGCATCTCAAGATAGGGCCCTCCCTGGCCCCGATCTCTTGAAGCATCTTAAGTAGAAATATCAACTCAAAATAAATCTGGCATTTCAGCTCTTGAAAGTTTACTGTTACAGTTACTGTAATACTATTTCTGTTAAGTGATGCTAATTTTGAGCCAAACGTCGATGGAAATTATTATTAAAACGCATGTCAATATTTGAGATGAGATCTTGCTCAGATTGAGATGCTTTGGAAGATTGGGGTTTGTTGTTGCATTTATCTAAGCATCTTATCATACCACAGTAGCCATGACATTACATGCTCATAGCCAACATCCTAAGTAGTAGAAATTTCTTCCATTTGTGTATACCTCTGTTCACTACTGTAAAATCATTAGTTTTTGTGTTTATGAAACAGTCCTTGATTTGGTAGCTGAATTTGACCAAGAAATTTAATTGCCATGATTAATCAGCCTCTGAATTTCAGAACAAGGTTTTAATTAATCCTTCCATGTTTTGCAATCCATGAATTTATGACCCACACAAAATCCCTTTTTAACCGAAATTCCACAAAATTTAACGATCACTAAAATCAGTGACCTAATTTTTTGCAGTATTTCACAAGGCAATGCTTTACCTTAGATGCTGCCATGCGTATGAAAAGTAGTGACTTTACAGTACCAGTCTTTTATTTGTGAATATTTTACTGCAGGTGCTATATGAGAGAATTAGTTCTAAAGTCCCGGACGATCCGGAGGATACAAACAAGCGAACCAGTCCATTCTCTTCCAAAGCTGCATTACAGCAGACGCAACAGATTTTAACATCAACGAAGCAGACGACCAAAGCTGTATTGTCTACAATTACTGATACAAAATGGTGGCACGGGACGGTGAACAGACTACGTGAACCTATGAGACAGACGTCGTATGATATGACAAACAGAAATATAAACTTGGAGCTGCAGTCTTGTCATCCATTTTATGAAGGATATATAGAGAACTGTTACTGCAATGTGGTAAGATGATTTAGAGAACTATGATCTTATCTTATAGTTGACAGCCAAACCAGTTTCTTAAGACCACCCATTGGAACAGCAAAAAACAGACTTTGTTGACAGGTTGTCACTTGAATTTATTACTGATCCAAGTACAAACTTTTGCATTGGTCATAGAGCTTGAAAAGATACTTCTAACGCATGGATTCAGATACGTTGAGATGTTGCCTTTCACAATGAAATTAAGCTCAATTTCTTTTGATAACTTAGCAGATAGCAACACTACTGTTTCTGGGCAAATAGCATGTCTGTTTGGGTGACGCCTATAATTAGAAATTATCACATGGTAACAGTAAATATTATAAGCCCTTAACTTTTCAAATACTGCATATTGCATGGTGTGCTTTCGACCAATCAAAATATCTACATTTCTCAGAAGTTATAATGAGGTATGATAATGTATATAATTACAGGATGAGGCTAACTTCCGTCATGTTGAAATGAATGTTGACCATGAGATACAAACCAACGAGAAATTGTTGAGAACTGCACAGTTAGAGGAGATGCTGACAGAAGGAGAGAAATCACAATCTGTTACTGAAGGTATTCATTCATTCCTTCATTCATTAATTCATTCATTAATTCATTCATTCATTCATTCATTCATTCATTAATTCATTAATTCATTAATTCATTCATTAATTCATTCATTCCTTTATTCATTCATTCATTCATTCATTCATTCATTATTCATTCATTCATTCATTCATTCATTCATTCATTATTCATTCATTCATTCATTCATTCCTTCCTTCCTTCCTTCCTTCCTTCATTCCTTCCTTCCTTCCTTCCTTCATTCATTCATTCATTCATTCATCCAACCTCTCCCTGATATCAACCGAGCAACTACCTCCTAATATATGGAACATACCATTTTGTTCAAAAAGTTAGAATTTACTATATCGGTGTTACCTCTCAAGAGCGACAACCCCTGTATAACACTCAAATTCTGTGTTTCCTAAAGAATGTTGCTCTGGAGAGGTTGTGGAAATCAATATATATAACAAACAAACCTGGAAAATTATATTTACATGAGAAAATATTCATAAGAGTCTTGTCTTTCTAACGCCATATTTTCATGATTTTCATGATTTTGTCACTAAAACCGGTTTTCCCGGAGAACGGCTCACATGTATTCATGGGTAAATATATTGATCAGGTTAATATCTCCGGAACATAAAAATCAAGGAAATCTTTTTTTATTCTCAGTTTTACTTCAATAATCTTATTTTAATAATTGACATTATTTGTTTGAACGAAAATTGTCAAAATGATTAGAAATACCAAATTTATACATAAAAAAATCAAATAATCTGAAATTGTTTCTCCAAATTTATACATGATTAATTTATGCTAAAAAGTCAATCTTTTCTTTACAGTGCTACTACAACTAGCCAATGACAGTTTTTGGACAGACAGTACATTGAGTTTATCCTATCTTTTGGCTTTACAACAGGTTAGTCTATACATGTCATTTTATTAATGTCTCCTCCTAAACTATTTGGCCAAGTTTATTCAAACTTTATTATGCCCCCATCTTTGATGAGATGGTATATTGCTTTGCTCATGTCGGTCAGTAGACACAATGTTTCCTGTTCGACAGTAGACGACCCCTATTGATTTGGAGGTCAGTAGATCAAAGGTCAAGGTCACAGTGACTTTTACCATTATCACATATTGGGCTGACAAACATCTTTTGTTTGAGAAAAACTTTATTGGGATGTTCCTTAGATGGTTCCTGTGGATAGTGGTTTAGGAATTTAAGTTTACTTATGATACTTGAGCGTCTTCTTCAGCTTCCCATTTCAATATACTGTAAACCACTTTACTTTTGTGAATACTAACTCTTATGTTTTTTTATCTTTGGCATATTGGCAACCACAAATTTTCGCGTTTTTAATCTACCGTGATTTCCATATTTAAGTTTTGAACACTTTCACGGCTAATTAAATTTGCCAATAATATTGCGCAAAATATTTTCTTGGTTTACAAAAGTGTTACCAGAATGTTCCTTGGATCTCTTTAAATGTGAAGTTCATCTTGCCTCATTTGTGTGTTAAAAAACATGGATACCAAGCGGTCACGAGTTCTCCTTTTTGTCTTAAAATGTTAATATCTTACATATTAAAGACTACGTCTTTATCTAGATACTGTATACTCATTTGATTTCAATGAGACAAAATTTTGTATTTTTATGAAAAAGACCATTTTGTGGGGACGTAATTTCAAGAATATCTTAATATACACTTAGTCATATTATTTAGAAATTATCAATATTTGTGGAGATAGAGATCCACAAAATTCACAAAATTGAATATCCTTGAATATTAATGATTTTACAGTACTAACCGGTAATCAAGACTATTCAGAGCTTTTTTCAAATGTAGCGATAGGAGCCTTTTCTTTAAATTTGGAAAAATAACCAGATATTTTTTTGCAAAAGGGAAGAAAAAACTTAATGTTGATTGGATTTTAGGGGAAAACTGTATGATCTAAAAGAATTTTCCTGAGGGGAAGGGGCCTGTAAATGGCCCCTGCTATAGAAGGAAAAAAAGCTCTGCAAATTGTTTTAAACACAACTGTTTGTATTACAGCCTACAGATGCAGATCGATGTTTTGCTGCTCATCCTAGGACAGATATATCCCTACAGTTAGCTGTATATTACTATGCTCTACAAATCTACACAGCTGTACAACCTGCAGATGTTCCTCATATGTCACCATTATATCTCAAAGAACCAGGTAGGAGGCAGCATTCATGTACTAAATCATGGCCCTATCCATTCACTACGAAGCACTCGGGCAAATATTTTCACAGATGTATTGTGGGGAATTCGAAAAGACATGTCTATTTTAGTCTTTTCTTGAATTTTCACTGAATTTTCCTCTGTTTGCCTATACCTAGTTGCGGGCATGTGAATGCTTACAATTTAATAATTTTAGCTTTTTTGCTTTACAAATATCGTTTTTACATGTTGATATGATACATTTAATTATTAGAATTCTACACTTATTGTTTATGAAACAAAATAGAAATTTGTTTTTTTTAGTTCTGGTGTTGTTCCCTTCACAATAATGTCTACTGGTTAAGGTCGTACTGACCTTTAACATAAATGCTAACAGATTGAATCTGATCTCTGAGTCTTGACTTTAGATTGTTTACTGTATAACGTCTACTGCTAGTGACCTTAGATTGTTTACTGTATAACGTCTACTGCTAGTGACCTTAGATTGTTTACTGTATAACGTCTACTGCTAGTGACCTTAGATTGTTTACTGTATAACGTCTACTGCTAATGACCTTAGATTGTTTACTGTATAACGTCTACTGCTAGTGACCTTAAATTGTTTACTGTATAACGTCTACTGCTAGTGACCTTAGATTGTTTACTGTATAACGTCTACTGCTAGTGACCTTAGATTGTTTACTGTATAACGTCTACTGCTAGTGACCTTAGATTGTTTACTGTATAACATCTACTGCTAGTGACCTTAGATTGTTTACTGTATAACGTCTACTGCTAAAAATGCAGTCATAGCTCAATTACTCTCTTTAGATCTATACATGTATTTGGTTGCAATGGAACATACATGTTTAACAAACATGTCTGTGTGTTATTTCATAGTAAAAGTGATGCAGAAGGTGGTAGGGTTAGTGTGTCAGAAACAAACGTTTGATTGGCCAGACTATGTTCTTGAACTTGTCAAGAAGATCCAACATTACAATGAGATGTTACAGGACTATAGACAAGCCAAGGTCTTATCTAAGTTAGGACGAGGTTTGTATAAGTATAGTATTACTATAGCATTCTTCATTGATTCAAAGAGAGTTTGCGTTGTAGAAATTCGTGACATTAAGTAGCCGCGAAAGTGTTCCAAACAATAATATGGACATGGCGAGAGGCTTAGAAACGTGAAAATTCGTAATAGCAAATATGCCAACAATCAGCAAAACACGAACTTTCAAAGTGAATTAGTGAAACTTTAATCTCTGAATGAATTGTTTAACTTTGTACTCAAAGATTTATAATTACTGCAGACATTACATGTCCGAATCATTAATTATTTATCCAGGCAAACATGAGCTAATTTTGCAGACTGTTGACAATTGGGTATTCGAATTAAGATCCTTTCTTCAGAATGTGTTTTCATCAAATATTTACAGATATCTTTAGTTTGTCTTTCATAGATGTTTTATTTGTAATACCTAGGTATAGATACTGAGAGATTTGCATCCGATGCTGAATACAAAATGGAGACAATTCTGGGACTGGCAATGTGAGTTTTATAAGTTAGTGTTGATTATACACATGTACCCTACCTGCTGAGATAGTTAAATCCAAAATAGGAGCGGTAAAGTGCAACATGTCACAAGATGCACTTAAATGTGATTTAAAACAGAATTAGATGCATAAACAAGAAATATATTCATTCTAGTGGTTACAATTTTACATAGGATAGAAGATCATAAAGTGAACAAAATTTATGCCATTTAAAAAATCTGTTGAGAAAATCGATCATTGAACAATCTGTCATCCGAAATTCATCAAAATTAGTAGAAATCAGATTCTTCCAGTAATGAATTTAGTGCGTACCTTTTTCACGAAAAGTATATATATTCTAAAATATGGTAGTTATTGCATATAAAAATGAACACAAGGGGCAACCCATCGATTTATCCTGTAGAAAAGTGGTGTTGGTTTCTTTTCCCGAACATTTACCTTTAAGGGTGATGAAATCTTTTGAGAATTCATGTGTGTATCGTTTGATACTATGTAGTTCTTAGTTTCAAATTATGATGGCATTTTCATCACCGTTACAGCGATATTGATAATCATACAAAGTCACTATTCATAGCAAAAAGAGAACGCGACGTCACGTTACACCACTGGGCAAGGCGTAATCTTGAAATTATGTGTGGCGCTTGGTTTAAAGTTAGAAACACACAAATTACTTTAATCATGGCCAAAAATGGGAGATTTTACCTAGAGGATGTGCCAGAACATCATGTTAAATATACAGTGCTGGTGTTCTTTATCTCTTGAATTTATCAGCGAAAACATGCCCCCTACGTATAGTCCAAATTTCACTTTTCTAGACGTCAAGACTTTTATATGGATGCAAGTTGGGTATGTGAGTTTTGACTCAAAATAACAAATGAAATAATGTATGTTATTCGCCCTTTTTGGTAGGTTTAAATCTTCGTGGTAGATTGGTCATTATACAGAATGGTTGGTGACATTGTTGTAACTTGCCCCATGGTCACTATAGGTGCATGTATACAACAAGATCCTCACTTTACCGTCGGTCCAATTTTTAAGAAATTATAGGAATTTGGCGAATGAATGTGGTGCCACAACATAACAAAAGAATTATTTCTAATCTGAAAAAACAACCAAGCAAATTGATTTGTCTACATATTTTTTGAATGCCCTCGTAAAATTTATATTTTTCAGGACCTTAGAAGAGAATATATACAGTATCTCATTGAGCCTAGCAGAACGTTATAGTATATCACCATGGCAACTATATGCTACACATCTTGAATTCTTGTTATGTGATAGCGGGTGAGTATGTATAAATTAATATCAAGATTGTTACATTGGAACTGCTATAATCTAGATCTTTCTACACCAAAAATCACCATATCTGGACTGACTTCACCAAACCAAGGGAAATCCCTCTGATCTAGTCAGACCTGCCAAAAACAGAAATACTTTGAATCTGAACCTGTCAAAACCAGAAATTCATATATATGCCTGTTTTATCCTCGTAATTAAGGAATTTTAAAGTAAATCCATTGCAAATATTAATAACGTGGTGTCTCGCAAATGTTTTATAGTTTTATAGTAATGATAAAATAATTATATTATAACAGTTTGTCAGTGGAGGAGTTGCAGACCAGAGTCACCAAGCTGAATATACTTGATGTGTTAAAATCAGAGCCTGACAAGTTTTGTGAGCGTATGACAACCTATGTATACCCGTCAATAGAAGGCACAGATCATCAGATGTTGTTATATTACTATACGATGATGTCGGGTTGTAATATACCATTACAGGGAAGTATTACTGCTGACAGTCATATCAAGCTACTGAAAAAACTCAAAGCTATCGCTACAGGTACAGGGTTTAATAAAGTTTTTGTTTATTCTTTAAAAAAATAAAAGAATGAAACCCGACCCGCCTTGATCGTGTGTTCCACTTATTTTCTCTTTTCTTTAAAAAAAATGATAAGAACAGGAACAGTTGGAAAGACACAAGAAAGAACAAGAACACATTCAAATAAAAGAGAAATTGATTCATTACATAAAAATGCTGAGCATAGCATTTATTTGTCAGTCAGCTTTCTGCTGAAATATGACTGTCATATATAGGCCTATATGAGCCTCCACCCAGGGCAGGGGATAAAACTGACCACTACACCGGGTTGCCAGATTAGACGACAAGCACACTATCCACTTAGTCCCATTTACAAGCATAAATTTTAATTGGCATTCATTCAAGTTGTAAATCATTTATTCAAATATGTCATGCTTGATCATACAGTTTTTAAACTTCATATCTTTATTATTTAAACCTCAAAATATTCAAAACAAAATTAAGACTAAAAACACAATACACTTATATATACTTTATTATAATATGATTTAACGACAGACATATTCCACTGATAAATACTCTGAGTGGTCTCTCCCGCTAATGAGACCACCCTGCTATTAAGACCACTTTTAAAAAGAACGAACGGTGGTCTTATTAGCGGGGTTCTACTGTATATTAGTTAAAGTTTCAAGTAGGCATTGCCTACTTAATACCTATTTGTATAAACTTCTGTTCAACAAGTTGTCAAAATATGTTGCCACAGTTCTCCATCTAGTTTTGTTCATGGTCCAGGTTTTAGCCTCTCCAGAAGACATCCTCAGGTTCTGCACCAAGAAATGTTGCGCCTTCTCTTTATTTTGTTTACTACTCAAGAGTTTCTTATCAAAACAACTTGTGTATTATAAATAAAAAAAACTCAATACTTCATTTTCAGGTCTGGATTACAAGCGTCTAATGTGCCCTGATGTTAAAGTTATTGATATACTGTCACCATGTCTGACTTCAAGCAATGTCGCTACGTTTGCCAAACTTGCTAAAATTATTCCTGATGGGGTGAGTGTCTCAGTTAAAGTCATAAGCAAAGATCAAACATGTTGATGTTGTCACTTTTAAATGCTTAACTAACTAAGTATGGAGATATTAATCTAATTCTTAAACCATAATCCATCAATATATTACAAGGTGCTTGTGTCTGATTTATCAATTTCAGCGAGCATATCATGCAATTTTGGTCCTTTAAATTGTTTATGCTGTAAAATCATTAATTAGTGTGGGGGATTAAGTTTTCATGGATTTTGTGGTTCACCTCAACCACGAAATTTAATCCCATTTAAATTTTAATTTGACTCTTGTATTTATTGCCTGAAATGCACAATCCACAAATTAACATCCAATCGTAATGGTCTTTTTTACCAAAACCACGAAATTTCGTCCCATCAAAATTAGATGATTTTACAGTGTAGTTTACTCTTGTGAAAAAAAATGATAAAACTGTATTGATCAATATGCATCATGGAGTTTCAAAATATTCTGGAATTCAAGAGTTCACCTTGAAAATGTCACAAACTACTAAAACTTGTTGGGAAATAGAAAAATGTGATAATTACAGAGCACTTTCAGTACAAAACCGAACATAGAGTTTTGTCAAGTTAGCAATAAAATTTATCGTGGGAAAGTCGTGTAAATGCTGTGGAATGTTGTATGAAGTGTATGAAGCGTATGAAGAAATGTTACATCTGTTATATCTTTCAGTCTGGTAGTTTTATGGATCCAAGTATCATCTTCTGTACCTGGGCTGTGAAATTCTTCTGGGAAGGTGACGGTAAAAAACAACCTGATTCGAGTGTAAGCATATATCATCTTCATCTGCAATTACTCAGCAGATCCCTCTCTAGGGAATTGTCCCTCAAAATAGGTAAAAAATGGTGAGGCAATTTGGATGAATGAGTAGAAATCAGATAAAACTACTGTAAAACCTTGTTATCCCGAGGACTAATCGGGACAAGCCAAATGATCATAATAAACGGCGAGCTTGGTATAGCGATGTGATATAAGTATACAACATACATTTAGCTAATTCGCAGATGCTCGTCTTAACAAAGTTTTACTGTATATACAGTCCTGGCTGAGTCTACATTTGTGCTAACCCCTGCTTAAAGGCATCAAGACATGGGGGCAGTAGCAATTAATGGATGGATGTCACAGAGTTTGTCTGCACTCGTTCTCCTTACCTAGTGGTTGGATTTCAATGAAACTGCACATGAATAATATGTCGGATGATTTTTCCTGGAATAATGGTCGTTTGTTTAAGACATGCATTATTGTGTCAAAAACACTAAAAGTTAAAAGTTACCTATTTTATAGGGCTGTTTTCAGCAGTTCAGCAGTTCAATCATCCTTTGACATTTTAACTTCCTCTGAACATTGGGCTACCTCAGGAAACCTGACAGTGTGTATGAGTCTCCCTGGGGGAGACTTTCTCTCCTGGTGAGTGTGCAACGAACATCGATATATGGCGCCCAGGAATATCGCACATTTACACCTTGGTCGAGTGGAGCATGTCAGTTATTCTTGCTCAGAGAAATTAACCAGTTGTCCAGACAGGGGTTGAACCCAGGACCTATTGATGCCTAAGCGCATGCCCTACCCCTAGCCCACCGCACCCCACAACATTTGTTATTGTGTACCTACTATATGTTACAGTCAGCCTGGGTACATAGATATGAGGCGTGTTCAGAGTATATACTGAAACTACTCCCAGACAATATCATAGACTTTCTACAAGCTGTACTATTCACTGAGAAATCAAGAAATGTGGTTAGTATTCTACATGTCTGTTCTTTCTTCATCGACCTTGAATAAAATTAAATGAGGATAATCTAAAAATATAAAGTAGAAAATTTCTTTCTTATGGTTTCCATTATCTGCCCATGAAATCTTGCCTCAGTAAATAGACCACCCCTTTTACAAATTTAAGTTGTTTAAGAATTGCCAAGAGTTCTTTTTTTGTGTAAATTTACGATTTATTTATTTTGATGATACAGTAAAGCTTGGCCAATTTGACACGAGCCTGATCTTTTGATTAGCATAATTTAACAGTCGATATATTGCCTACGTTTACGGTACTAATTGTTTCTTTTCATATTACGATGCTCGAGATGTAATACAAACACAAATTGAAATGCCAATATTGCACAATTTGCTTGCGGAAATTGATATATGCAAAGCAAGAACCTTGTAATATATTCTTGCATAAAGGTCAGGCTCAGGTCAAAATAGCCAAGCTATACACCCTGGTGAAGATACTTTCATATTGGACAGGGAAGGCAGTATCTTACAGAAACAACAAAGTACAAAAGGCACAAAAAGACCACACAGCTTACAAATACTTTTTCCAAGGATGAATATAAAAACCCTCCCTGAGTCTGAGACAGTCCTGTGCTTTATTCAAAATTAAGCATTATGCCACAGTAGGACCCATATATTAAATTATATGGAGGTATTTTGTCTGAACTTGCTTATACTTTCTTGTCTTGATCATTGATTTAACTATACTTATTATAGTTAGAGACTGGCTGCAGAGTTGAAATATGTAGACGGATGTCAAAGTTCACTCGCCAACAAGTTAACAAGAAGAAAAAGTCTGATTTAGAAAGGTATTTGAAATAACTGTCATGTTTTCTTGTCCCCGTTTTGTGCAATTATATCCTATCCATGTATGTCTGATAGATAAATAGAGATCACTTACAATAAAATGAAGAGACAACTATTTTTATTATTGCCCGGCATCTACTAATACAGAGGCATACAGTTATGTATCTCAGTATCTGTCTGTCTGTTTGTTTGACCGTTCATTATAAAACTTTCAAGTTGATCAACTTAGCTAGTTATTATGGACAAGACTACCACTGGGGTTTAAGTACTTACTGAACGCATTCATGTACTAGCATTGTTTTGCCATCACTGTATCGTTGAAAACGAAAAAAAAACAATTTTTGTTGAAAATTTATATTTTTCATGTTGTTTTTTTTCAACGATACAGTTACCTGTGCTCCCCCTCCCACCTACAACCAAAGTTTGAAGGGGGGTATACAGTAGTCACTATATTTGTTTGTCTGCTCACCTTTGTAGAGTGAACTACGCCTTCATCTTTTGGAATATTGTTATCAGACGTTTTACAGTTGACCAACATGATGCATGATAGTACTGAGTGATATATTCTTTTCACTGATTGAATTCAAGTTGGCTAACTGGCGGCCATCTTTGATATTATTTTGTGAAGGAAACTACTTCTACAGTTTGTGTGCTATTTTCATGAAACTTTATACAGTTGATGATCATGATGTCTTTTAGTGTGACTTTAGTAGTTAGTTGCTGACATTCAAGATATCCACACATATTTTACCATACCTGCCAAGCTAGTTAAATCCAAAATAGGAGTGATCAAGCAAAACATTTCACAAGATGCGCTTAAATGTGACTTAGGAGAGATTTAGATGCATAAACAATGAATGTATTAATTCTAGTGGTTATGAATATGGGACAGAAGATAATAAAATGAATCAAATGTACCTATATTCAAAGTTAGGTGAACTTCGAAAACCAGAAATTAACGATGAAAATAGGAGTAACTCCACTTAAATAGGAGTAGCTGGCAGGTATGATTTTACTATCTGGTGTTATTGTTGTTTTTTAGTGGTAAAGTTTGGGAAGATGTGACTGGTGTTGTGAGTGGATATTTGAAACACCTGGAAACATTAAATAACCCCGTCGTCATAGTGATGTCTGAGACCGAGGCAGAGAGAGTTCTAGAATATCTAAACATTTATGATCTGTCAATTGGAAATGAGGAAAAAGTAAGTAAATGTATTCAGTATCTGGTTTGATGTAATACTGTAAAATCATTTTTCAACTTTTATAAAAAAAATGACTTTTTACCAGAAACTTAATAGCTGGGTTGCATTCATAAGAACATATTCATGCCATATATTGAATAAAACTTTGAAATGTTAGCTTTCCCATTGGAATATAACAATATCAGATGGCATCAAGCCTTTTCTTATAGCATTCTGTTGAAAGTGTATCAGATATTATGAATCATCCTGTCTGTGGGGTTATCCAAAAGTTTGTAGACTTTTGCGCCAGGTATGACTACCACACATTCTTACAAATACTTTATTTATGTTATTTTTAATCATGTCCATATGATATTTGGTGTGCTTGTACAATTGATATCATATTTACAGGGAACTTTAAGTCGAACAGTTCTTGAATAAGAGCAAAAGTCCACAAACTTTTGGATAACCCCCACATACATCTAAAAGCATTGTAGACTTGAGAAAATTGAAATAAATCAGTATACTAAAGTAATACAAATGTTACATTGGTGATTTATGAAACTTGGTTTTCAATTTTGTTTTCTATTTCTTGTTCTTTAACATAGATACATCAATTACTAGTCAGTATGGCCCTGGAGGGTGAGCTATCTCTAGATGCTATATCAGAATTTATGTCAGCTATCAATGTGAAGATGATGGTGTTAGCTGTGTTCAAGGATGCTATTGAGTATATTCTGACCTCGCTCGGGTAAGTCAATATCCATGGGTTTACTTAAGCATTGAGTTTATTTAAGCATTGTGTTTATTTTAGCATTGTGTTTACTTAAACATTGAGTTTATTTAAGCATTGTGTTTATTTAAGCATTGTGTTTATTTAAGCATTGTGTTTATTTAATTGTGTTTATTTAAGCATTGTGTTTATTTAAGCATTGTGTTTATTTAAGCAGTGTGTTATTTAAGCATTGTGTTTATTTAAGCAGTGTGTTATTTAAGCATTATGTTTATTTAAGCATTGTGTTTATTTAAGCATTGAGTTTATTTAAGCATTATTGTGAAATAATTATTAATGCCGAGCATAGCCTTTATTTGCAAGTCAGCTTTCTGCTGAAATACGGCATGCATATATGTTCCTCCATCCGTATTTGAACCCTGTTGCCAGATTAGATGGCAAGCACCACTGAGATTTGTATGAAAAAGAAACAGTTACCAGTCAAAGTTTAAAATCTCATTCTCATGTCTTTTTTACTATACCCTTTCCATCTTTAATGAGGGGTTAGTTTGATTTGCATATTTCGGTTGGTAGATCAGTCGGTCAGTCAGTAGACTCAACTATTTATGTATAGAATTCCAATGCTTTATACATAGAGGTTGGTTAACAACAGTATATGACTGCTATAGATTTTGAGGTCAGTAGGTCAATAGTGAAGGTTGCTGTGACCTTTAACATGCATGAATAGACCAAATGTTTTCTTTTCAATAAATAAAGCGCATCTTCTATCTTTATAGGGAGGTTGGTTGCCATAAGTATTGATTGCCATCTCTATTGATATTGAGGTCAAGGGTCAAGGTTGCCTTGACCTTTGACACTACTGACTATACAGCTGTCATCTTGAGTTGAAATTATGGTTCTACTCTTTGTTATATTGTTATAATATTTCCCAAACTTTGTTGGTTTATAGACAAGCTCTCTTTTATGGAATTCAACTTAATTATTTTCATAAGGGAGCAAGGGTTTTCTGTGTTTAGAAAATCAATATATAATTCTTTGACTATATCTACATGTAGTATGCTACTGTCTCCCTTGCAGTGAGAAAAAACCCACATTTACACCACTTGTTGAAGTTGATAGTCTGTCATCTCTGGAGAAAATTGTAGAAAATGTACAAGATCACATTGAAGCTGGGTATGTATTATCATTATATAGTTTGCACCTATAGGTTATAGCGGGATTCACTCTTGTACCATAGGGAACCATCACTTAGCATGTTTTGTTCCAAAGCATTTGACAATTTGACTATTGCAACTATCAAAAAAGCATGCACAAATAAGCAATACAAAATCAATATAACTACAGCACAACCTCTGTAAAGAGACACCCTTTGAATTGTGCAATTATTGGCTGTTGTATACACTGTAAAATCATTTAATTTCGATGGGACAAAATTTCGTAGTTTTTGTGAAAAAAAAACATTTTGAGGGGACTTAATTTCAAGGATATCTTATCCACTTAGTCATATTCTATAGAAATGATTAATATTAGTTTAATTTTGTGATTTACTAAGTCCAACACAAATATTAATGATTTTTGAAGTATAGAGTTTGTTGCTCTTTGGAGGTTCAATGTGGAGTAATTACCAGGGGCCTTATTCAACAACGTTGTAAGTCTAAAATATTGACTTAGACTTTACATCCTCAAATGTTCTATCGCTCTCATGTTGTTATAAATGTACCGATTTTGATATTAATTGGTATACATGTTCAGTGGGTAACAATCAATAGTCAAATTGAATTTCACATGGTTAAATCTAATTTCTAAGAAATGGCAGTGATTATAAAAAATGACACATTTAAGTCGAAGTCTGTGTTTTAGACTTACTACGCTGGTGAATAAGGCCCCAGCTTAGGGAAATGTTGAATGTATCGTTATGTAGAAGTTTATGGGAATGTACAAACAAATAACAAAATACTGTGTTTGTTTATCCCTAGGGGTGACTTGATCAGTTCAGAGAGATTGCTATCCCAGTTGAGACCATTTTGCTCAGATTCTTCGGTCGACGTACAACCAAGATTAGATGTTCTTCATATACTGGAGAAGGTAGGTTTATATCATTTAAAAGTTAAGTGACCAATTTTCTAGGGCTCTTTTCAGCTGTTAGGCCGCTAAAGTACCCTTTGACATTTCAACTTCCCCTGGTCATTGGGCTACCTATGGAAACCTACACTCGTGTCTCCCTGGGGAGACTATTTGTCTCCTGTGGTGTGGCAGTCAACACCGATCTGTGGCGCCCAGGAATAGACACAGCCCTCGCAGGTACCATTTTACACCATGGTGGAGTGGAGCTTGTTGGATTTTATAAAATGTGACATTTATTAATAAGTTTTTTCTTTACATGTATAAGGTAATGCTGCTTGATGTGTTAGAATTTTAAATGAGTTTGATGTTTATACATGATACTTTTCAGCGATTCAAATTATCAGAAGAAGATTCTGTTTTGTTGACTTTATACCGGACTCAAGCTATTGTTACTGAAGCTTGGCCTCAATGCCAGGTATGTATTGTACACTCCAGTAAATAAGTTTCAGATATCTATCTATCTTCCAACTTTCTCCCAATTATGTCAAACCCCTCGTGTTGACGTAGACATTTCGCGCTTCAAAATGCTAAGAGTGAATAAAAGAGTAAAAGAACAGTACAAATAAGTATAGAACTGTATAATACAGGGGTAAAAGTAAAACGATAGGTTAAAAGTAGTAAAAACAGGTCTTCAGAGACTATTATGTTGAAACATGATCAATGAAACTGACAGCCGCATTGAACCATACTATGATGGGGGACTGACTACTGTGTACTGGAGGCTATTCCAGTGGTATATGGTCCTAGAGAAGACTAAGGTCCTTAGCTCAAAGGTCAAGGTCATTCGTGAAGGTAAAATGTTGAAGGCTTTTATATATGTACTAAATATGCTTAGGTGTCTGATCACAGCTGCTCACTAGTGGTGTCATCCGTGTCCTGTGGACACATTTGTAGTTGACATGTAATTTCCTAATTGATGACCTTTTGTATACAGGTGACTGAAGAAGAAATAAACTCGGCCACTTCTAGAAATACACTGTTCTTCAAGCTGCTGGAAAAGACAAATTCTGTTAGTGGGGACAACAGGGGAATGGCAGAGTTCACTGCCCTTTGTCGTCTGCTCAAACAGTGGCCTCCCTTTGTTAACAGTGGGTTAGTATGTTGATCAGATATCATACATGTATAGTCAAGCCACGGTCCAGAGTGTAGTAGAATCGATCTGTTGCCAATTAAAATTTCTGGTCGCGACATTTCATACTCTTCCATGAAAGTTTAACATCAATTTCGATTTTCCTTCATATGTGGTGAAGTTGGTCAGATACCTTGTAGTAAGATTAGTAAATACTGGTTAGGATATAGTCGAAGAAAACTAGTAAGGTGAATCTGCCACCTCATATACTGTAAAATCATTAATTTTTGTGGGGGATTAAATTTCGTGGATTTCGTGGTTCACAAACTTTAATCCCAATGAACAATAATTTTGACCCTTTTTTACTACCTGAAATGCAATATCCACGAATTTGAGTACCAACGAAATTGTCTTTTCTACCAAAACCACGAAATTTCATCCCAATGAAATTAATTGATTTTACAGTAACTAAAAAGTGTTTGCGAAAAAATGTGAAACCTAAATACACAAATAAACCTGATGACATTATTTATTTTATACCTGTCTCACTTTAGAGTCGCTAATATCTCATTCTGGCAGTATTAAATATCATTGATGGTTATAAAAATGAAAATTAATTTGGGTCGTAAATTTGTGGGTCTCGACGTCTAGTTGGAAGGTTTGTTTATTGTCACAGTGGTTTGTTCGAAAGGCAATACCGTTACTTATGTGAATGCGGTAATCATAGTTATTTGAACTCATTGTAAACTTCATACACATAATCGATGTAGTGAAAGATTACTGTAACATTAAAAAAAAATTGTTCTTTTTTTCTCAACTATATAAAATGTGTAAGAGAATGTAATATTGCATATTTCAGAGGACCAGACTACCCTTGGGCTTGTGTGTTTCAATCTATGATAGAAAGTGGTTGCCATAGCAACGTGAATCTTGTGTTAGAAACAATGAAAACATTTACCACAAGTTTAACATTTAAGGTACATATACTTGATTTATTAACATAACGCTGGTTTTCCTTTTATTTGCCCAATGTCTTTGTGTTGTTCATGTAATTCATGTCACAACAAGAATACTTCTCTGTGTATGCTAGCCTATCTGAGTATGACTTGGCTAATTTGACACGAGTCTGACCTTTTGTTTAGCATAATTTAACAGTCAATATTTTACCTACGATACAACACCGATTGTATGTTTTCATAATCAGGGAGTGTCACGAAGACACTCTAGATGTAATAGAAACACAAAATTTGAAATACCGATATTGCCCGATTTGCTTGGGGAAATTGATATATTCAAAGCAAGAACATTGTAATATATTATTGCATAAAGGTCAGGTTCAGGTCAAAATAGCCAAGCTATACTAATTTAAAAGTGTCCCATGCACAATCTCGTTCAGTTGTCCCTCTGAAACTGTTAATGTTGGGGAGAGGATATTCTGATTACGCTGGTTGTTTATCTATCAAGTTACATAATAATTACCAAATGGCAACCAGCCTGATGAATGACTAATGTGCTGGGAAAGTATGGTTGTGCCAACTTGAGAAAGCAAAGAAAGTTGGACTGACTTAGGAAAGTACTGTTGTGCAACCTGACTCTATAGATAGTGATGACATTGTAATAGACAGTAGAATTTAAATCAAGTCATCACCGTATGGCAGCAGAATAGTGGTCCCTTACTGACATGGTTATTTATTAAGTAATTCATGTACTTACAAAGTTCAGAGTGATGTACAAACTTGTATATAATCATTAAATACATTAACTTATCCAGCTAAATCATTAATTTTCGTGGAGGATTAAATTTTGTGTCCACCTTCAACCACGAAATCTAATCCCATCGAAGAATATTTTTTACCTGTGTATTTATTACCTAAAATGCAAAATCCATGTATTAACATCCCATCTAAATAATCTTTTTAATAAAAAAATCCAAGAAATTTTGTCCCATTGAAATTAAATGATTTTACAGTACATGTATGTACTAAGTTTAGAGGGATGAACAAACTTATATATTTTCATTGAAAACAACATATCCAGCTGAATTGTTTATTAACATTTGCAAAAAATTCTTTAATTTACAATCTTGACTTAAATACAATGAAATTTCTTTGGTGTTATTCACAAAGCATCTTAAGTGATAATTAAGAATTTTCTAAAAATCTCAAAATTTCCTTAAGTGTATCAGTTAAACAGAAAAATCAAGACTACAACAATTAGTTTTATTGGTAATAAGCATTATGTAAAGAGCTACCCAATCACACAGAAAGCATGGGTTATTATTTGTTTCTTGGGAAATATGTTCCGCTCAATATTTCTACTTGAGTCCAAATATTTAAGTTTTCACTTAAGATGCTTTGTGAATACCACCCCAGGTTTAAATGAGATTGACAAATTTACTGTTATACATGTACTGGTTTGTTTTATCTTTGAACAGAATGTGGAGTCGCTGTACCAAGATATGTTGAAACACCAGATGTTTTTGCAAGCAGTCAATTTTGTCCTGATTGCTGCACAGAAAAAGCTGTTCTCGGCTGCTATGGAAGTACTTTCACGACAACCACAGGTTTACACTCTATCAATTTTATATTTATTTAGAACAATCAGAGAGTAAAAATCATGTCTACAGTAGAACTTTGATGTCTCAAACTGCCTTTTGACCATGAAAATAGTTTAACTTAAGCCATCTAGCTATTCAAGTCATCTTCTGTATAGTATGAGGGTCATTCAATATATCAAGACATCTTCTGTATAGTATGAGGGTCATTCAATATATCAAGACATCTTCTATATAGTATGAGGGTCATTCAATATATCAAGACATCTTCTGTATAGTATGAGGGTCATTCAATATATCAAGACATCTTCTGTATAGTATGAGGGTCATTCAATATATCAAGACATCTTCTATATAGTATGAGGGTCATTCAATATATCAAGACATCTTCTGTATAGTATGAGGGTCATTCAATATATCAAGACATCTTCTGTATAGTATGAGGGTCATTCAATATATCAAGACATCTTCTGTATAGTATGAGGGTCATTCAATATATCAAGACATCTTCTGTATAGTATGAGGGTCATTCAATATATCAAGACATCTTCTATATAGTATGAGGGTCATTCAATATATCAAGACATCTTCTGTATAGTATGAGGGTCATTCAATATATCAAGACATCTTCTGTATAGTATGAGGGTCATTCAATATATCAAGACATCTTCTATATAGTATGAGGGTCATTCAATATATCAAGACATCTTCTGTATAGTATGAGGGTCATTCAATATATCAAGACATCTTCTGTATAGTATGAGGGTCATTCAATATATCAAGACATCTTCTGTATAGTATGAGGGTCATTCAATATATCAAGACATCTTCTGTACAGTACGAGGGTCATTCAATATATTATATTGAATGACCCTCGTACTGTACAGAAGATGTCTTGATATATTGAATGACCTTCATACTGTACAGAAGATGTCTTGACATATTGAATGATTATTGCAAAAGTTATGACCCTTAATGGTAAAAAATAAGTTTATCTGTGTATGTACTCCTCAAACATCAAATCAGGATTTTTGTTAAGAAATGAAGATCTTTGTTTAAATTTATTCATTATTGTCAGAGTCATGCATTTTCTCAATGACTATCAAAATTAACCACTTATTCACCATCACAAGAGGAGTTCATACTAACCAGACTGGCTACCATGTGACCTATATTTTGATTTATCTGCCCTTGTTATTCTTAAAATTCTCACTCGCAGATTAGCAAGGGAACTATCAAGTACGAGACAGTCGTAGGCGGTACTCTTGTTAGGTTTGATGATTACTGTGTTTGCTGGAGTTACTGCCCTTTGTGGGAGACGGTTGTTTTCTTATTTTCACTTGTATATTGCAGATAAAAGAAGACCCTGAGTTTATTTATTTGATTCTTAAACATCATCTTGTACCAGAACTTGTGCCAACACCACACTATCCTGTGATTTTGAATTATCTTCTAGCCAATCAGGATCCAGATATTGAGTCACCTGACTATATGTCAGTTGAAGGATTAGCCAATCAGCTGCAAGCTAAAGGATTTGAAGTTGAAGCTGGTAGTTTGTTGATGAAAGCTAAATCTACACCACCAATGTTACAAACTTTTGGAGCAGCATTAGGTTCCTTATCCAAGTGGTTTAAATAACTTTATCAAAGCCGATACTTACAGTAAAATCAGATACTTTTTCATTGGAGAGATTAATTTTTCACTATAATTACAAGTGTAATAAGATTATGAAAATTACACCCCGGAACTTGAACAAAGGCTGTCAAATATAGAAAGTAGTTATTTCTCATTCTGAAGTTTAAACATAGTTAACAATAACATTGGTTGTGAGCTCAACTGCACTTCTAAATAACCAAAAAAATTATCTTGCAAAAATAATATATCTATATGTATCATTATTTAGTGGTAAATTATTTGTTAATCTGCTCAATTTAATGTATTTTTCCCTATAGTTATTACATGTGCAATAAGGTTGAATCAAGCTATGTGTGAAATGTTTTATGGTACAAATTGATGTAGCTTTGGTTGTTATATTATGATATACATTGTAGCTTTGAACATTCTGATATTGAATATTGTCTAGCAATCATGCCATCATGTGTAGAGACTATAGAATGAATGACAAGAGATTTTTGAAAGTAATGGAACTAAAACATGATGAACACACTCGGCATTTGTATGATTATTATTACCCTACTCAACACTGCTGGTTGACGACAGATAAATCACAGAATGGTCATATTAGGACCAACTCAATAATCAAAACTTTAAACTTAAATATTAAATGAAGTTTATAAAAATTATGCAGTTTTAACCTATTTTACCAGTAGGACATAACCATGCATGCTTCATAAAGCTATTTAAATTAATATTTGTTATCATTTTCATCATGCAAAACAAAAAAAAGTCAAGTGTCCAGTATTCCAAGAAATGAGTGAGATTTGATCAATTTGCATAAAATCCTGCAGGAGAAGAGTTTCAAATGCAGGAGACTCCTGCATGATGCAGGAGATCTGGCTTGTATGCTAAGTGTTTATAAATAAACCAAACCAAGTTTTTCATTTTGCTTTCAATGTTAGCCTAGTCAGGTTGGAATGTATTATTGCCTCTCTATGTCATACTTTCAACTTTGACAACAATGGAAATATGAGTCGACTCTTTTTGTGTTATCCTTTGTATTGGTTGCACGTAACAGCATTGTTGCTATTCTATGTACCAAAATAAATTGGTCTACATGTATCCAATGTATTTGCCTGCATATTACACTGGGTACACCGTCTATTTTTAGAACTGGAAAATCTGTTACTTGGGACGGGTGATTTTCAGGTAAATAGTTGATTTTCTATCTAGCAACTTGTGATCCATAAATCTCAACTAGTGCACCGTATGTCTTACGATTTGCCAAGTTCAGTTTGCCTTCAATTTCTTTGAAAATATTCCCGGATTGAATAAAATAGCCGGAACAAAATTTTAATTTTCTAATAAAAAAATTGTACCGGCTATTTTCTTTAATTGGAAAATCGTTTAAACAAAATGATGACAACCTGGTACATGGCAACTCTTAATGCATACGATTCGCTAGTTGAGGTATATGGATCACCAGTTGTTAGATAGAAAATCAAATATGTACCTCGTCCAAACCGAAAGGCACCCGTTCCAAGTAACGGTTATCCGTTCCAAGTAACGGTTTTTCCAATTCTAAAAATAGAGGGTGTACCCAGTGTATTAGTATGTATGTACAAATATTACAAAAACTGAAAATTTGGACTGGGTATGAATTTGTAATGAAAATATCATTGCTGATGCTTTGTTTTCATCTGAGTGCTGTACGCAGCAGAATTTGTTGATAGTCTTTGTAATTATTGGTGCATGTGTTAAACATTGATATACTGTACAATCGTTATTTTTTCATAAGAGCTATATTTTTGTTGGTTCTATTTGACCACCGACTAGGTAACACATGTTTCCTCTGCTGTCTTTTGTAATCCCCAAAAAATGACCCCAAAATAATTGCATTTTCACAGTAATTCACAAATTTACTGCCCACGAAAATAAGCGATTCTACAGTATTTGATATATTGTTGGTTCTTAGAGAGTAAAACAGCCCTGTGTTCAAGGTAGAATCATGTGATTTAATGTTTGTAACGTTTTCGTAACGTAAGTAACTGTTATAGCTTGACCACAATAAACTGAGACTCTTTGCATAATTTGTTAAAATCTGAAAAATCTGAAGTTATGAAAACATATACCTACAATTATAGCTGGCCTTATACGGAGATAAAGGTATACAGTAAATAAACATACAAATCAAATAGGGCTGAGTATAGCCGGACTTTGATGAGTCTCAGTTTAATCTGGTCAAGCTATATGAAACGTTACGAAAATGTTACTAACATAATTCATCATGCGATTCTACCATGAACCCTGTGCAGATGTATACACATACTCAAGATAATATTGCATGTTTTAGTGACGTATATATTATGTTTAAGGTAAAGACTAAGTTATTAAATTTGTTCACAATGATAGTGTTTGTTGTTTGTTTAGCTACATGTATTCTATGCTGTAGTACTGTGGAATTTGTTTGATCATTGAGCCATGTGCCAATAGTTCTGCTTGTTTGTAAGTTATGTCAATCTGGGATTGATATTGGGTCGGCTAGGTTACCACTATCACAGCGATATACTGTAAAATCATTTCATTTTGTTGGGACAAAATTTCGTGGTTTTGGTAAAGAAGACAATTTCGTTGGGACTTGAATTCGTGGATTTTGCATTTTTGGTAATAAAACATTAATGTTCGTTGGGGTTGAGTTCCCCAAGAATTCTGAATATTAGAACATATTAAAATGCTCTGAAACATCGATAAAGAGAAAAGTGCTAAGAAGACATAAGACGCATCATATAACAACAGGGTTGTGAAGCAGAGTCAGCAACATGAGATGAGTCCTTCTACAAGATGAGTGTGCCTAAAGTATGTCAAGTGGCTTAAAATGGCTTAAGGTGGGGTAAGGTTGCATATAATCGGGATCGACTTAAGTTAAAAATGTACTTATTCCACATATTAAACAATTATTCACCCTTGGCAAATCCTGGGAAGCAACTGTCAATGAACTGTGTTCGACTTATTTCAAGGAAAAAGCAATGGTGTTCAACCTAATCAGGGGAAGAAACTGTGTTGATTTATTCACACTGAAAATCATTTGTCTAATTATAAGTCAGTGCAGAGTTACATCCCTTGGCAAATCAGGGTAAGCAACATTTTTTTCACTGTAATCGACTTATTTTTAGTTGGTAAGAGTGACTTCCCCTGAAAATCAGGGAGTTACTTCCCTCCGCAAATCAGGGGAAGTAAAGTTCTGTGTTCTACTTATATTTCAGTTCATTGCAGAGTTACTTCTCTTTGCAAATCAGGCACAGCAACTGTGTTCATCGAATTTTTATTCAGTACAGAGTTACTTCCCTTTGCAAATCAGGGAAAGCAACTATGTTCAACTTTTTTTTAGTCGGTGCAGAGTGTCACAGGGCCAGTATTTGACTGGTACAGTTACTATGTACTGTCGTCAGCCCGGGTAGCTCAGTTGGTAGAGCACCTGACTTGCAAGCGGGAGGTCGCGGGTTCGAGCCCCGTCCTGGGTATATGATTTTTATGTACCTACAACATTGGCGCCCGACGGGAGACTGGTCTGTGACTGTTACATTGCTACGCATGTGCTTCCATTAATTTATGTCTCTAGTCTGAGAATTCGAGGACGAAGGACGAATTCTAATTGAGCAAGGGAGAATGTCACAGGGCCAGTATTTGACTGATACAGTTACTATGTACTGTCGTCAGCCCGGGTAGCTCAGTTGGTAGAGCACCTGACTTGCAAGCGGGAGGTCGAGGGTTCGAGCCCCGTCCTGGGTATATGATTTTTATGTACCTACAACAAGAGTCCCTGATCAAATCAGGCGAAGCAACTGTGTTTGACTTATTTTAAGTCAGCGCAGAGTTACTTCCCTTTGCAAATCAAGGGAAGTAACTGTGCTTGACTTACTTTAAGTTGGTAGGAGTGACTTTACCTGAAAAACAGGGAAGCAACACTGTATCTATTATCAATCCAATTTACTCTCCTTGGCAAATCAGGGGATGTTACAGTGCTCCGCTTATTTTAAGTTGGTAAGAGTGGCTTCCCTGAAAGTAATGGAGATAATTCTGTAATGTAGAGTATCTTCCCTTGGCAAACCAGGGGAAGCAACTGTGTTCAACTGATTTAAAGTCAATGCAGAGTTACATCGCAAATCATGGGAAACAATTTCGGACACATGTAAAATCATAAGGGAGTCCATCGAGACAACACAAACAGGGCAGGGGCCAGACTTCCGTACCCATCCTGTGCCACCTAAGTCTGGATCTAGGCCCGAATAATTACGTGCTAAATCACTAGATGCCCTTGTGGCTATTCTATTTTTACATCTTGAGACGACAGCGATATTCAATTATTGAATTTAGTCGTTATTTTTTTATCATACCCAATTTACCGGAAGCCGGTGGCAATCAACTTTTAGATATTCCGTGGAGCTAATATTCCAAAAGCATGGGTAAGGTTTGATATTTTAATGTGCAATTTATGAAATATTGCATTCCAATCACCAAACGCGTCGTGTAAATTTGCTGACATTTTGAAATAAGGTATAATGTGCACAATAAACTCTCATATTCTAAAGTTGTTATCCGGTTACTACTCCACTTTGGAAGCAATTTTCGTGAAATGCAGGGTTTTCACTAGGATTTCATGTAGCAGGCTTTGCTTACATTTGAGGAGGCTAAGGTGGCCGAGCACTGATAATGGAAGGCAGCTGATGGTAAATTTGAGGCAGCCCAAATATCATTTGAGGCAGTCAAATTGGCCTCCTATCGCCTCCAAATGACAACCCTGGAAATGGATCTAAACTTTCTTTATTTTTAGATTCTGTAATGGGTAATTGTTCTTAATTATTTAAGACGCTAGTATTGTGTTAACATTTGTTCGCTATGTCTACTGCAAAGGTTTGACTCGACTCACTCAGTCATGGTGGCCGGTTGATTATTGCCTTTTCAGTTTTTGTTGGTAATCAAAAAGTAATTAGATCACGTCTTTCTGCACTTGATAGTGATTTCCTACATCCATGTAAAGCAACATTTTTGCATGTATCATGTGGAACATGGAGTCAGTTGATAGTCATTTGCTCTGTTTACACAATGACACATGACCAGCATACTTTTTCTTATATGTTTTCTTATGCAACAGACCTATTTGGCTTCCGCTTTGCAGTGCTTTTTAGAAGCAAGCCATTCCTAGCATAGCGCTATCAAGCGCTCAGTAGCACATTGCTTTGGCAATAGGCTCATGTTTTGCTACCAAGCTTTCTTGTGCTTTGGAATGCTTTGTTGCTCTTGATAGTTATATGTTTATTTTTGCTACTAGGATATATTCTGCCAAGCAGATGACATATGAATGTAATTAATTTGTGTAATGATGTGGAACTCACAATTATTATTTTTTTGTGTTTTCTATTAATGAATTATTCAATTAAAAAATATGTTACAAATTAATAGTTTTAACTGCCGACAATCTATTATGGATTATAAATCGTTATATTTTTTTTTCAGCTGTGGCTACAGGAACATCCCTGATGTTGTCTTCAACATTGACTGTTACATGGGTTGCTATTATGCAGATCTTCAAAGCACAGTTAGGTGGATCAGAATACATGACAATTGTTGGAGGATTTGTTGGTTCCCTCGTCTTCATTTGTGTACTTACAGTATCCTTTCATTGAGTTTAACTTTTCCTCTGAATTGTTTTTGAACAGTTTCAGATTTTTTTTATAAATCATTATTATCGTGACGTAGTTCCTGAAAATGGTGCAGATAATTAGCACTATTTAACTCGTTTATATGTTTGTATTATTGCACATTCAAAATCATTTATGTGTTGAGTATACAGCGTTTTTAAAAAGTTTGGGACTCACATTTCCAATAGCTCCAGATTGTCGATGATATGATAAGGCCGTTTGTGTTATTTTAATTTTTAAATTATGACTGTTGAATCATCAAACATTCTTTTCCTTGTGCGATTAAATATTAAATTTATTAGCCTCCTTGACTTTAGTTCAGGCTGTAAATAATTTTGAAAACCTGATGTTTGGACATGGATTTCAAAGCAAAGTCCCAGAAGGTAAGAACTTAATGGTTTCTGTTTGTATTAAATGTTCTCATGTTATTATTGTGTTATGTTAAAAAAGGCTGAAATACATGCCAGGACTTCCTGTCTGCGGATTTAGAATTTGTTTGTTGCAACAATAACCTGTGCCTGACGGGTGAATTATTTCGCAGTCTGAACTTCTAGATTTTGATAGCTACCAACATAAGACTTGAAGCAGATTAATGTTAAGTTATAATTATCTTTCAAACATTAAAATTTGATTAATGACATGTATTTTATTTAATCGACTGATAAACTGTATTTAACAGCTATAAGTGTATTATGGAAACCATAGCAACATGACTGGGAAGAAAGCCCTCTACACAGGCAACTCTGCATGACAGTGCACTTGCTTATTGTGAATAACATAATAGAATATCATTATAGTGTGGAGCACAGCCGAACATATCGGGGTGAAGACCCATACCAGTATCATACTATGGTAAGATACTTGTATAAACTATGATACCGACACAGAAATGAGTTAACATCTTGCTGTTTGTTTTCTTTCAGTGATATTGAGTCTGGTTATTGCTATGTTTGCCTCAGCTTTAGTACACAGAGTTTGTGTAACCACATGGTAAGTTCATCAGTATTATCATAATACATTGGTTGATTCCTTCGTGCTTGATTACTTGATTGAGAGCAAAACAACAAGAAGTGTAGCTCTCACCAGTGTGCTGGAATTATTAATTTTTTAACTAAAAACTTGTGGTTATTAGATTGGGGTATGTCGGGTGGCATTGTCTAATTGGTGGTTTTTAGTCAATAACTTGAATTTGGATTGACATATCTTCATGAAACTTTGTATGCAGCAAGCTTGCATGGAGTTGTATATTGGGGTCAAGGTCACTGTTACTAAAAATAGAACAGTGGGAAGTGCAAACTAACTTATTGATATTTTAAAAGATTTCCTGTAAGAAAATGATTATGTATGCATATATATTGTTTCTATTTTCAGTTTTATATTTTCTATGGTAGCGTTATACTACATCAACAGATTATCACAGACAAAATACCAAGCAGCCTTTACTGTCACCAAACCTACACCAAAGAAGAAGAAATAGAAACCTAATTTATATAATATGAAAACATTGAATTTCAAATATCATTATGTAATGTTTATATTTTAAACACTTCATTTCCATTTCTTCATTAATATATCAACATTTCTGAATTTCAAAATAAACTGGTTCACTGGGCTTTTGTTTGACCCATATAATCCTTGAAATGTCTTAAATAACACATTATGATCATCAGATTTTCTAACTGAGGGATCAATTGGTCTTTAAATTACATAAATTTGACCAAAAAAATCAGAAAAAATGAAGTTCACCTGATTTTTCAGCAAAACACAACTGGCAAATTTGAAAGACGTCAACTACATTGACGTTTTGTCCCTCCGAAAACTATTTCAACTTTAATGATGAAACTGCATAGAAAAGACCAGCTTATATTGTTAAACATGTCATAGCTACTGCCAATCTCCATGTCTCATTATTGTGTGAATGTTTTTACCTCAATTTGATCTGTTTAGATATTTATGTATTTGCATTACTAGGACCAAATAAGACTCATTTTCCTGTAAGACATTGATTTTATTGGTAAATATTATTGTATACCAGTTAGTAATCTACTAGTATGTCTATTGTCTAAGGGATAATGACTATTTTAATTCCACATTTTGATGTTTTATGGTTTTATGGTTATTTTATAATTAAAATAAATGTCTGAGGCTATCAAATCTTGAAACTTTTGTTTATGCTGAAATTACAGATTATCTACTTACAATGTACTATGAAATATGTGTGTAAATGTGATGATAGAGCTGGAAATGTAGAAATAAATTACTATGAGGTAACCTTGATGTTGTGAGGTTTTATATCCACTTTAAAATATACTTCCCTTGTTTGATGAATAACCCCGACCATGTTTATCTATGTGAAACGTTGGTACCCAATATTGTAGCTTATCGCTGGCTTAGAATGAGAAGATCGTTAGTACTACTTACCACCTTGTAAGACACAGTGTATACTTGTATTGACACCCTCTCTGAGCAAAAAGGTGTATCGGTACCCTCTCTGCGCAAAACAATGCATTTTGAGGAAGGAGAGGGAAGAAAATCATGTATTTGGTCAAAAATGCCGTGTAAGACTCGCACATATTTGAAATCTGCATTACAAGGCATTTCTTATGAGCCTATTTTCATGAAAGTCAGAACTTGTCATGTTGACCAAACTAAAGTCCATAAAGTTTTTTTCCATAAGTAAAGACTAGTTGTCAGGCAGTATATTTCTTGTTTTCTCAAAATATTGATTTTGTACTTATGACCTTTTCATTCTAAGCCAGTGATATAATGTTGAGAGTATATGCATGCCAGGCGATATACATGTCTTAACCTTCCACGAAAACATCAATGTTTACTACTCCACATGTGGATAAATTGTCAGTTCTACAAAGTTAGTACTGGTTAAGATATCTCAAATTTGACCTGAGAGAATGGTTAACAAGATGCTTCTATATATGTACAGTAAAAATAGTGTCCAAATCCTTTTTATTTTGGCACCTGTGGCAAACTGCATAATGGCGAGGAGGCGAGTGCTGTTGCACAAGATAAAAATTAATCTGAAAGTGCAAATAATGCACAGCAGAAATAGTGTAGTAACAGTGACGGCAGTATACTGGTACATATTAATTGGGCAATACTTATGACACAAATTTACAGGTAATGCAAAGTGGTACACATGTATATTCATTCAAAAATGATGTAATCAATTATTTCTACATGTTTGCATAAACAGTTTACTATGGTGTCATGATCCAGTGGGTAATGCTTGTGACTTACCTGGACACTTAACAGACCTAAGTAGTCCTACATAAAAAATGCTTTGGGTATAACACCTATGTTCTTTGTATTATGCAACTAAATTCCATCCTATGTCCAAAGCCATTGGCCAAGGTTGCAGCATAAAAATTGGTGATCACACACAAATGTCTCTGTCGAGTGCAAACAAACAATCATGTATAAAGCAAATGCCATTATCAAGACTGTTCATTACAGTCTAGTATACTAATTCTGTGAGATAAAAATCTCATGAAGTGAAGATTGAACACATTTCAATTTTTCATATTTTAATATTTTCAGAGTGGAAAATATGCACAAAAATAATGACAATAATGAAATATAATTGTAAGATGGTACAACATTATATCAATACCCAATCAAACTTCCCACATACATGATTCATACAATACAGTCCAATGGATACATTTTTCATCACACACAACAAATCAACAGAATGTTAACTACAGCCTAGCTAAATCCACATACAAATTTACCATTAACATGCCCAGCAAGTTCAATTCCTCTAAAATATAACCATGACCATAGGTAGAAAATCACACAATTACATTTGACAATGTATCTAGTAGGAATTAATTTGAAAATAATAAAATGATTGGTAACATTTATTTTTTCTTACTAATTATTGCGAACAATTAAATTGCACCCAGAATAACGAGAAAGGCAGGAAAAAATAGAATATGCTACATAGGTGAGAAAATCATGTGTGCATGATTTATCAGTGTTATTTTAGTATACAATTGACTGTATGTGTTTATTTAAGCATTGCCAACCAATTGTGCAACAGTAGACAAATCCGGTCAATTTTTATAAAAATCACATTATCCTGGGCGCATTATACTTTGGATCAAAACACATTCTGTTATAAATTAACATAAACAAGGTTTGTCTGAGTAATCAACCATTTGACACATTGATCACACAAACTAAATCTGTTTCTTCAACAAAATGGTGTCAGAAATCATGGCAGCCTTGAGGGTTGACACTAACTTTTTTTTGTCACTTGTCTAACAGTAAACAAGCATTCAATATGTAAAGAAAACAGCTACTGGTCCTTTAGGATTTTCACTGGTCCTTAAAGATTTTCACTGGCCAGGGAACCTGTGTAAGTGCCTAAATCATGGAGGAGGTGATCATCAGCAAATAAGGTAAGTTATAATTAATCTGATTACAAGAGAAGTTTAAAATAAATGTTCATAATAAAATGGAAAAGGTGAGAATACAATGAGATTTATATGGTATTTTAATACTAAGATCATGTGTCGTGTATTTATATAGGCATCTAAGTATTTTTCACTTTAAAAAAAATAAACAAAAAAAACACACACATACAGATACTATCTATTTACAAATAAAAACAATATATAGAGAGTAGAGCACAACAAATCGTCAAAGATATAAAACAATGAGCACCCTGTAAAAGCTTTGTTACAATAAGAGATGTGTCTCAATGATGGCTACCGGTAAATGCGATGTTACAACAAGAATTGCATCTTCAAAGACTATTATATGGCTGCTGTTACAATCTATAGGACCATCATCGAGACACAACCTGGTATATGGGTGCCGTTCTATCAACTATGGAAATCGTAAACTTACGTTCAGATTTAGATTCAGTATAACCATTTAACAACTACACATTGGGGACATAAATTGTTTGTCGGAATTCATTAATTAAACCTTTATTAGTATATCAGCTCTATTTACCACATTTTATAGATGTAAAAGTATTATAAAGAAATTAAATTTGACCATAAGTTTACGATTTCCGTAAGTTTGTTGATAAAACAGTGCCCTGTTGCCTAAGCTAAGTGCTACTTAGTGCTTTCCAAGGGAAGTAATCCAAGCCTTCTATATTTAATTGAACGGAAGGTAACTGAATGAAGGCGCTTGGTAGTGCTTTGCTTAGGCAACGGACACCTATACTATAGCAGAGTTTCAACAGGATGGAGTTTAGTCAGCACACAAATTATTAGCAAAATTCCACCAATATTGCTTAAATTGTCTTAAAATGCACTATAATAGTGCTGCCTGCCATAGTAATGGTAAAATGTCACGTATTGCACTACTATTATAGGATGAGATAGTGGTGGGGGTTGTTGAAGGGTAACATGTGTACACAGTGCAACCATTGCTACAGCTCCTTGGTGAACTCAGTGGTAGAATGTCTGTAAAGTACCATGCACGTAGTACGCTGAACAATAAAGTGATAAGAAGCGCTATGCTCCATTTAGGGCACTGCTTGACAGAAGCATGTCTTTGTATAGCTGTACCAAAGCGATATTGAGCACATTTTGGTAGCACTTTGTAACGTTACAAGCTACTGATTATATGGCCGAGTTCACACATACAATCAACAAGCATTCACCACCCACTGATATAAATGACTTTACACTATATGTGATACACCACCTACATATTATTAAGTAGGACTGTAACGGTATACTACGGTACACGAAAGACCGCAGACTTCAGTCCTACACGGTTCACGGTACAAGAATGGCAAATTTCGGTATGGTTCGGTATAAGCTTTTTAATGAGCACAATAATATTAAGAGAACAAAAATGTCTGGAAGTCCTCTGATTATGAGAATTACCATGCATCACTCGATTTAATTGTATTAAAATATACCTCATAATGTCGAAATTCTTTTAAAATAGTTGATAACAACATTATAATTGCTGTTATAGAATCAACAAATTCATTGTCACTTAAAAATTGTAGTTTTTAAGCTGCTGTTAGAGAATATTGACGGTACGTATAATATCGTGAGGTGAGCGTACTGTTACAGCCCCATTATTAAGCACACACAGTTCTCAGTTTCATGGCAATTTAAGCAATAATATTAACAATCGTAAATACACGCATAAATAATATATAGTACAGCAAGAAAGTGTTCATTACACACACACACACACAACATTAACAGATAAATAATATTTAGTGCTTTCATGGTTTTTGTGAGAAATTCAATCATTTTGCCTCTATACCCACACACACATATTTCTTCAATCAAAGGTGAGAGCTAGTCATAATGTTGTATCATTCAAACATACAAGTCACATTCACTTACATCTATATACAAATTTTATTTCATAAAACATATGTGTATTCAGAACACCAAACTATATTTCTCCAAACTAAGATTACCCACAGGACTCTTGACATTAAGAAGTAAAACAATTTCAACCCTAAATCTAGTAGGTATGCAGCTATTTCGTAACCAGGCTTAATCATTACCGTCAATTTTCAGCTATTTCTTAACCATATTTCGGCTGATTCGTAACCAACTTCAAAATAGCTTGAAATACAATTTGCGATTCATTACGTAAAAATTAACAAAATTATTAATCCCTTAATACGAAACTATTTTAACACCTTTAAATCACATTTCTACGATAATATAAACCAGATCACAGATATAGAATAAACTTATAATAAATCGGCGGTTACGAGTTTGCCAATAATTTTTTGTTACGATTAAGCCTGGTTACGAAATGACCTGTACTCATCTATGATAAATAGAAAAGTTGAAATTTGCTTGGGTGGGAACAACTTGGGATTTAATGTCAGAATCCTGCGGTTTACCGGTAACATGTGTTATATAAATTATCTCATAAATAATAGATGATTTACACCAAACTTGCAAATCAAACATAAACCACAAAATTAATATACAATATTCGTCACATACTGAAATAAATGTTATATTTACAAGAATGTGTAACAGAACTACCTGAATAATTAACTCCCTTCAGGGGCTTCATTTGTCCCCTTGCATGGACCCTTTGACCCCTAAAATTTCCAATAAGCTCCAATTTGTCTCTTGATACTTGCACTGAAGTGTATTTCTTTCTTTAAAATTGTTAATACAGGTATTTTGGTTTTAAACTAGTTAAGTCTGGTAGCACAATTTAAATCATGTCACCCCTTGTGAAATCCATATTTTTCAACTGACAGCAGTAAGAGGGCAAGTAATTTGAAATCAGCAGCCATGACCAAGTGCTAGACAGCGGCAGATCTGGACAACAGAGGTCCATTTCCAAATATCTCCCTACCCGCCTTACTGGTAAATTAAATATAACATAAATATCAATAGATTTTCTACACCTTGTACTAGGAGTCTAAGACACACAATTGTTTGATGTTAGGGCTGAATTTCAAAACCTTGAGACAAAAGATAAAAATTCAATACAAGGCTTGGAATTCCACCTGTAACGAACGAAAAATAATAATGCTATGTTTGTCAAGGTACTGTAAAATCATTTAATTTCTTTGGGATGAAATTTCGTGGTTTTGGTAAAAAAGACAATTTCGTTTGGACTTGAATTCGTGAATTTGCATTTCAGGTAATAAATCAAAGGTAAAAATCAATGTTTATTGGGATTAAAGTTCGTGGTTGAGGTGAACCACGAAATCCACGAAATTAAATCCCCCACGAAAATTAATGATTTTACAGTATTTCAAAATGCTGTAACAATGATAACATATCTATCAACTTGTTCCTGACAATCATTCAAATTTACAGCAAAAATTAAAGCAATCAAATCTAGATTATAAATAAAGTAAGCAACAAATGATATAATCTTAAAGCAAAACTTCTAAAAAATAATACTAATTTTTAAACATAACAGAAATACATGTTAAGTTCAATTTTGAACCCTGAGCCATGAACTTTCAGACGAGTCTATTTTGGCGGGTAACCCGTGATTTATTCAATAGTGCTACTTACTACTGTGTGTAATTTATAGATTTACAGTTTATCGGCGAATGAATAAAACTTTAAAAGTGCAGTCACGGCTCAATGCTCGAAATCGAACTATAGCAGCAGATAGTCTGAACAAATTACGAAGTAACTTGGTCCTTAACCAACAAGACTCTTATGGGGAATATTAAAATTTCCGAAAGAAAGTTATGCCTAGTCTGATATAAAGACTAGTGTAAATCATAAAATTATTGTACATCACATACATGTGTGTTATACTCTTCACTTATGAAAACAAATGCTGCGAAAAGAATAGACGATAAATAAAGTGTTTAATTAAGCTTATATTTGAATGAGGCTCTGGTTAATTTATTCATACTTTATGCTGAGTGAAATTAGTAGTATATATCCCTAACTTCAGATTTTCTAAGGGCAAACACGTATACATATTTCCCTCAAGGAAAGTGTCAACAGTACACGGAGGGGTATGGCATAGTTTCTATGAGCTACTTAATATGGTGACAATAAATTCAAGCCATCAGTAACTGTATTAACAACACAGTCATCCTAAAATATACATGAGGAGGTAGGCATACTTTTGATATGAGCCGTTCTCCAGGAAAACCGGGCTTAATGACATTGCATTGTAATTATGCAATAAGACTTAGAAAAATGTCTAAAATGAGAAAAAAAACGTGTATTTTGTTTCCATATTTAAGTAAGTGAATAGAATAGTACTATCCATTCGCTACGTCAAAAACGTAGATAATGACGTTCGCGACGTCACTCATAAAGTAGGGGGTAGTGGTTGGTTTAAAAGTCTTTAACTTTGTAAGTTTATGGAATAATTTGTTCAAATTTTCAGAAACTGTTCACAAGAGTCTATTCTTTCTAACCATATAACTATCAACATTTTCACAATTTTGTCAATAAGCCCGGTATTCCTGGAGAACGGCTCATATTTATTTAGCTAATGGTTAAATTCAGGGGGCCTTATTCACCAACGTTATAAGTCTAAAATTAAGACTTAGACTTTATATTCCCAAACGTTCTATTCGCCCTCATACTGTTATAAATGTACCGATTTTGATATAAATTGGTAAACATGTTCAGTGGGTAACAGGAAATAATCAGATAAAATTTCACCTAGTTAAATCCATTTATAAAGAAATTGCAGTGATTATAAATGTTGTCAATTCTAAGTTTAAGTCTAGATTTGAGACTTACAATGTTGGTGAATAAGGCCCCAGTACTTGAATTGTCCTAAAAAGTATCACTAGGATTTAAATTAGAAGTAGTGAGTAAGTGGCCTTATTCAGAAACAGGTAATTATGTGCCAAACAAACATTTGTTAATTATTGCCATAACAGAGTCCTCACATAGCCTTAACTCATGAGTAAACATGACTCTAACAGAGTCCTCACATAGCCTTAACTCATGAGTAAACATGACTCTAACAGAGTCCTCACATAGCTTTAACTCATGAGTAAACATGACTCTAACAGAGTCCTCACATAGCCTTAACTCATTAGTAAACATGACTCTAACAGAGTCCTTACATAGCTTTAACTCATGAGTAAACATGACTCTAACAGAGTCCTCACATAGCCTTAACTCATTAGTAAACATGACTCTAACAGAGTCCTCACATAGCTTTAACTCATGAGTAAACATGACTCTAACAGAGTCCTCACATAGCCTTAACTCATGAGTAAACATGACTCTAAGTCATGATGGTTGTACTTCTGGTAAACACATGTGTTAAGTTTCGTAGAAATTGAATGCTTTGAATGTTATACCTTGGCTTAAACATCTACCATTCACACATAAGAATGGCCAAACATCTTTCAGTAATACAAGCAGGCCATTATTAGTATTGCTTTAATTAACAGAGCTTATTTGTACGGAACATTTGATGTTGGTGGTTATTAATCGTAAAATAAAAGAGAAAAGACATAACAGCAACATTTTTTCCAACAAACACTCGGAGCTGTTAACTTTAGACTGCAGATCCTATCCTTACACCATGGCACATCTAATCACAACGTTACACTCGTACCCCTCCAGCTGCTGCCTCATCATGCCCGATACAGCATAACATATGCATGATCAACACCCATAAACATAACATCAGTGTTTTATTCACAGGCAATGCCACATATCTCGTTGATCCTAATTTCTCCATTCCTGATTTCAAATCTAACATGGAATTACTTAACTTGAATAAAACACAACAATTTCATATTTTCTAATTGCAATTTTTTCTCACATTCAAATTTTCGATCTTCATGATGATTATGATATTCTTTTCATTTTATTTCACATTAAATGGTATGAGAACGAGAATCAGGACTCCTCATTACCCGAATCATCATCATCATCATAATACATGTCATCATCGTCATCGTCATCATCAGCATAATCGTCATCATAAAAATCAACGTCATTTATCGGTTCAGATTTGGGTCCAGTTGTTACACAATATTCCTGCAATGTTAGAGGAACTTTAACACCGTCCTTATCAGCATCTTCTTTTGTTCCAAGCACCTGTTTCCTATAATAGACACATCAAGTTTATAAATTTGAGATAAATCTATGTTTAAGATCTTAAAAGCAGGGTGTCAATCTTCCTGATTAATCCGGAATTCCGGATTTTCACATCCATGATTCCAGACCAAAATAAAAGTAATTTTACGAAAATATCTTCAGAAATGTCAAAGTTATGATCAATTTAGTCTGTTTTAAAGGAATTTCTTACAATATTGAAACAACGTGGTTAAAGGTCTCTTATTTTGACAAAAATGGTTGAAGGTGACCGCATATGATTTTCAAGATTTCAAATATAGCTCTGTTGACACCTCGGTAAAGGTTTTACTGTAATAAAAATAATGTTTCTGTTTTATGATGATAATTTTGAGTCTTATCTGCCAAGGAAATTAATTCAAAGATACATGCAGTATTTGAGATATTTGAGAAAAGATATCAATGCGCCTGAAAATCTCACCAGGTCTCAAATTACTAGAATTTATAAATATACTCGCAAAATGAAAGTGAAAACTAATGTGTGCCAGTTGACTTGCAATTGATATCAAAAGCTAAATTTGAACACTGAAGTCTGTAGTAGCAAAGTGCATTGTAGTGCTTTCCACTAGATGTCCCTGAATGAAGACACTCAGTAGCACTTTGCTCAGGCAACCGACAGACTCCTGAATATGGTGGGTATTATATGAATCTGGCTGTAGGTACCTAGTGACAACACAATGCTCAGTAATGAACAGTAAATGTAATCATCTCTGAGAGCCTCAAGTTAAGACATGGATGTAAACTCTTCCATTGCTCACACACAATAACTTAACAAATCAACACTATTAAATTCACTTAACCCAGCTAGAGTATTTCCAGCATTTTCTGTACTAGAAATTCAATTACTTAGTCAAAGCAACAACTTTAATTGTGAAGCACGTGTAAAAGTAGGCAGTTCTATGGAGGTACACAGCCATTTATATTCTGAAAATAAGCACAATCCACACACCAAAAACTCTAATTTCAAATACAGGCATATTGTTAAAAAAAAATAATATTGGTAAAATTAAACAATATGAAATTTCAAATGACCATTATAACACAAGTGACATCCGATGCTAGGTATTATCCAACCAAATAACACATTTTCTCCAGTTGCCAGATGCCAGTTAAGTTCATTCTTTCCAGTGCAGTGGATCTGGATTTTAGTATTATTCCATAATTGACGGACCACTGAAATTGTACTTCATAAAAACCCTAAGTTTAAGTACAGGGAGGTTTGCTGTACCAAAAACATATCACATGATTTGCCAAGTTTATCACTCACTTGTTACGTAAATTAAACTTAACGAATACCTGGTAGTTAGCATATAGTGTGACACTAAATGTACCGGTAAGGACAGGGAAGTTTGCTGTACCAAAAACATATATTGTATGATTTGAAAAGTTAATCACTTACTCGTTACGTAAATTACACTTAATAGTGACAGTAATAGTGCATGGGCGTAGGAGCAGGGGGGGCCAGGCCCCCCCAATGTCTGGACAGGGGGGGGGGGCAACATATCTTTTGGCCCCCCCAATAATTCAGACGAAAAGTATAATTTACGACCTAATATATATCGTTATAGGCAATTTGCCTTCAGTTCTTGGTGAAAACGTATAAAAAAAAATTTTTTTGCTCGCTTCGCTCGCAAAATAACTTCCTTATATAAAAATATTTCAACATCCATTGTTTGCAAAAAAAGACACTTGTCACATAAATTATACCCTAAACGTCCTCCAACCCTCGTTTACGACTTTGACAGGTTGTCCATTATATATAAAGCCTTTGAAAGAAAAGTTTTCACATTTAGCTTCAATCTCAACATCGAGAAATTTAAATTTTGTGCAAACACTTTAATGTAAGAACTTTTAAAATTCCCTGTATTTAGGTCCTTTTTTAATACCAAATAAGGTATCTCGGAACGCTTAGAATGCTCCAGATTGATCCAATGTTCCCGGGGGAATATCCCCCACCCCCTTATACTTCAACTGATTAACTTTCAGTTACCTATAATTACTAAACCAAATTACCACATAACCATAAATTCACCATTTCACAATTGATATATAGATATAGGAGGATTATGTACGTTTAAGAGTGCAATTTATGTACGAGTGTATTATTGTGCAAACAATGGGTATTGTCATATTTTGACATAATGCACTTACTTTGCGAGCGAAGCGAGCAAAAAAATTTTTTTACCCTAAGTTGCCAAATGTTTGGCCCCCCCAATGTTGAAGACGCTCCTACGCCCATGTAGTGTGACAAATCAATAAAGGAAGGTATTGCACAAAACGCAATATTTACACAGCGACAATCTAATTTATTACATGGTTCATACAGAAAGTCAAGGATTTCCTTAAATGATTCAAAGTTGAAGTTTTCTTAAGACCACCTTACCTGATAATTGTTTCATATTCTTTATCTTTGCCCCGTGAATCTTTCCATCTTCTGTACATAACTGAGGCATCCACATTGGCAGGTGAAAAAGTGTTGGGTTCATTTAATAAAGATATGATGCTGAGCAATATTGTCCTGAAATAGTTACGGTACATCATTTATGAAATATTTCAAAACCAGCGGGATTATTTTAATCATTTAAATTATAACAAGGGATGTTTGTAAATTTCAAAACCAGCAGGAATTATTTATTATCATAAATTTAAATAACAAGGGATGTTTGTAAAACATGTATATGTATGCAGCTATTAACAATAAATGTTAAAGGTCACACAATGACATGCTCATTGATCTACAAAGCTATATCGTCCTGAAATATAATTTATGAAAAATATTTGAAAACCAGCAAGAATATTTTAATCATTTAAATAACAAGGAATGTTTGTAAAACATGTATATGTAATACAGTATGTAGCTATTAACCATTAATGTTAAAGATCACACATGCTCATTGATCTACAAAGCTCAAAATCTGAAGAATTATCTCCCCTGATAAGAGCTCATTTCCATGAGTGGGTTGCCTTCCTTTCAGACTAATTATTGGAAATTAATGGGTGATTGACATTTGGTTAGCATTATGCATTGCCATATATAATAATTATGTATGGAGTAATGGGTAAAATGTGCTGGACGAAAGTCAAGTATTCTGAAAAACCTGACATTCTCAAATAATGACAATTTATATTGGGAAAATAAGAAAAATATACTTTTTAGTACACTCCAAACCCACTAATTATATTGGGGAAAATTAGAAAAATATACTTTTTGGTACACCAAAAAACCTGTCTTCATATTCAGTAATCTTTCACCTATGTCAAATACATGGTGAAATGTGAGAATTTTTTAAAATCATGTAAATCCTGACAAATAGTCAATTTACACACAGAAAATGACAAAGTTACAGTATGGACATGATTTATAAACACCCAAGGACAGGGCGATTGCTTTAAATGGTGGGGGTATAAAAAATTTAAATACGAAAGTAAACCACTTTTGGACATTCATAATCCTCAAATTCAGAAACACTCCTGACAACATGGACAAGGAAATATTGACTCACCTAACATTTTGTGTTGGATTCCATCGTTCTGAGGGTTCCTCTCCACTCTGTGGATCATCAATAGGCGGGTGGAGTATTGATATACATACATCACCATTCTACAACACAGTCAACAAACTCATCAAATAACTATAATAATAATTATAATTATAATAATAATAATAATAATAATAATAATAATAATAATAATAATAATAATAATAATAATAATAATAATAATAATAATAATAATAATGTCATTATTTTCAGTGGATAACAAAATTGGTAAAGTTAAATTTTCAGTATGGTCCACTGAGTCATCGACTATTTTAACATTGTAACAATATTCTTACTTCACTCACTTACTTAAGCTATATATCTACTTCTTTTACTCTATTATCAACTCACACTGTGCTGATGCGCACCTGCACATAATACCCGCAAAGGGGTGATGCAGTACTTATAAATAGATCTAGATATTTGGTGTGACAAATCTACATAAGATAATAGTTAAGTTCAATATCGCAACAGTAATTTTATATAATAAACAATGAACATAAATTTTTAAACAGTTACCGGTATACATGCATGAATTATGTTACAATAGGGTCAAATAATTAATTAATGTCTATACAGGAATATTATGATTTATTAAATATTCGTTCATAGTTTTAACAATTATTGCCAAACCTAATTTTCAAACATTATCATTATAATTTTGTTTACAAAGGCATATACTATCACTTACTGTAAAATCACTTAATTTCGATGAGACAAAATTTCATGGATTAGGTAAAAAAGAACACTTAGATACCTGATTGGACGTTAATTTGCGGATTGTAATTCCAGTTAATAGATACAAAGAACCAAATTAATTGTTCGATGCCATGGGAGTTTTATTTCTTACTAAATGGTGGTGAACAACGAAATCCAAAAAATTTAATCCCCCACAAAAATAATGCTTTTGCAGTAAAATCATATTTATTACAAGTACATACATGTACATATGTACATAAATGCACCAGTATGTCTCTTTGCATTAATTTAATGCATCATTAGTTTTCTACAATTACCAACGGTTGATTGAATAATAGACTGTTCTTACATGTATAATTTATGTAAAATAAACTTGTAAACTTGAATATCTTAATGCGTAATTTAATACAAATGTTTAGTAACTTAAGACCCTACAATGGCAGATGGTCATCAACTTGTATAGTTTGGCTAATTTAACACGAGCCTGACCTATTGATTAGAATAATTTAACAGTCGATATATTGCCTACGTTTACAACACCAATTGTTTGTTTTCATAATCGGGGAGTCTCACGAAGACGCTTGAGATGTAACACAAACACAAATTTATCTGGAATACTGATATTTGCACAATTTGCTTGCCGAAATTTATATATAATATTCAAAGCAAGAACCTTAGCAAATACATTCTTGCATGAAGGTAAGGGTCAGGTCAAAATAGTCAAGCTATAATTGAATGAATAAGCAATGACTTGATCCATTATCTTGTAACATCAGAAACAGAAAGTTATCCACAATGTACAATAAAACACAATTTTTGTCGCTTTAATCTTTTGCTGACCAAAATTTTCCTGATCTCAGTTGAAACATGTATAGAAATTATAGATAACAGAAATTATTAGGTACTCTGTATATTGATCGGCTTCAGGGCGTCACACTTTGTTTGTGAACCAAGTACATTTAACAATGGAGTATTTCCTTATTAATATTTTTATGGAAAAAAAAACCGATTAGCAGCGCAATTTTTTTTGCCACTTAATCATTTTTTGCGCCAAATAAGGAATTTATGACAAATACCAGCAGAAATCCTGCATGTTCAAACGTAAAAGTCAGTTTTTAATATGCAGTTGTTTGCCCTAGTCAGCCATTTTGGTATTTTAACATCATGCTATAGTATTGATAAAAAGTTAACAAATTCTTTTATCACAAATTTTTTTTTTAAATACATTTCTAAAATCATTTCTATCAATCAACAAGAGCTGTCACTAGACAGCGCGCTCGACTATTCGCAGCCATTTGTCAGAAAAAATATAAGTTCAAAACAGGCCATTTAAAATTTGTATTATATTGAAACGTGAGTTACGCTACTTAGTTGACTACATGGCAATGAAAGCTAATGTACAATGGTTGTTGAGGCATGGCAATTATCTCAACAATGGACTATTAACAAATATTTGTCAGTGAAAATGATTTTAAGACTTCAAGCGGCACTGTACTCTATTCAAGAAATGTGTATGTTTAAAGGGAATTGTATACATCCACTGACATAACAAAGTTTCTACAAAATAATCATATGAGTAAGATATGATTTGTTAAAGGAGTCAATTTTAAAACAATGGTGACAAATTAAAATAATAATGTAGAGGATACAGTCATGTAATAAATCAGTGATGAGTTTAAAGTAGTTTAGTAATTATTTTTAGTATTGAATACAATACAAAGTTAAACTTTTCAATGCAATATCATTGATAGTAGGTGAGATATGGTTTGAATGTAACTTGCATGCAAAACTTTAACCAAGGAAAGTCTAAGTTAAAAGGGGCATAACTCGAATTAAACTAAAAATGGAGTTATTACAATTGACCAGTACCATTGACTAATGATGATAAACAAGTGTTATAAGTTTCAATGCAATATCATAAATAGTAACTAAGATATGGCGTGAATAGAACTTGCATGTAAAACTTGAACCAATAAACTCCTATGTTAAAAAGGGGCATAACTGAAATAAAAAAATAATAGAGTTATTGCCCTTGACTGATACCATTGACTGATGATGGTAAACAAGTGTTGTAAGTTTCAATGCAGTATCATGGATAGTAGCTGAGATATGGTCTGAATGAAACTTGCATGCAAAACTTTAACCAAGAAAATTCTATGTTAAAAAGGGGCATAACTCAAATAATAATCATAATAGAGCTATTACCCATGACCGGTACCATTGCCTTATGATGGTTAGTAAGTGTTGTTAGTTTCAATGCCATAGCACAGATACTATTTGAGATATGGCCTTATTAGTAACTTGCATGCAAAACTTTAACCAAATTTTCTAAGTAAAAAAGGGCCATAATTTGCATTAAATTCATGCAAGAGTTATCTAACATGGTTGATTACATGACAGGGAAAGCCAGTGCAAAGTTTCAATCCAATATATGCACTGGTTATTGAAATATAACCAAGGTTAAAGTTTTGCATGTAAAACTTTAACCATATGCAACGCCGACGAACAAGTGACTGTAATAGCTCTCATATTCTTCGAATAGTCGAGCTAAAAATGAAAACCTGGAGTATTGTTAAAGAAGAAATTTATAACAATTATATTATTTCAAATTCTATGTTTATAAAAATCAAATCCAACTTAAAGTTTGAAAACTACAATGTAACAAAAGAATCATCACACTGTTAGCATGTTCACATCTTGTAGCAGGACACATGACCAATATTGGAAGCGTAGTACAACAGTTGTGGCCTAGAGAATCACTGCAAGGAAAGCGTTTTTTCCTTCTTTGTAAAGTACCCATAAAGGTGAAGAACCACTAAATGCCTCCGCGGACCAAGTGGTGATACACTCAAGTAGTCCTTAAAAAAACTTTGGTTTGCCTGTAAATGGAGATATTTCTTGACAAATGTTGAGTTGAACGATGAAATTGAGTTTAAATGGTTGGTAAATATGCATATGGTGTAGTAAAACTGTAATATTTGTATTATTCCGCTATTTTGTTCTTGATACCAAAGTGAAAGTAGACTAGGGTAAAACCCAGAACTTATAAATCCGGACATGCCTAAAAACGGATAGACCGTGTTTGAAGGACAAAAACTTTCTTAGAAGATACATGACACCCCTTTTTTATTGCATTATTTGAAGCTTAAATGCCCCTCTTTACAATGATATAAGTGGACCAGATGGTCATAGTCTAAAAAAAGTTGAAAATTAGGGCCTACTACGGGCAAGTTACATTGAGCTATAGAGCAAATTTATTTGGTGGTTTCTAACCTAAAAGGTACTTTCCCAATAAAGAATATTTTTTCCCAATTTTTCCCAATTTTATACAAGTGAAAAATTCCCTAAAAGAAAATTTTGAAAATTAATAAGTCAGACCAAAAATTCCAAACGTCATGATTTCACCTACATTTGTACCGGTACATGAATTCCCAACGTCCGGATTTTACAAGCAAAAATTACCAATTAGAGAAGACTGTCACCTGGTATTTACACAAAATAGCAAGAAAAAACGCTAGAGGAATAAAAATTGACACAAATCCAGCTATAACTCACCTCGTATACGTTCGGATGCCACATCTTTGTTAGAAATTTGACACTTGGTGGGGAATATGGATAATCTGAGGGGAACTTCATCAATGCCTGAAATAAAATGAAATCATGTATTGTGATGTAAACAAGTTCAGACCTTTTTCTGGCCTTTTTGGAAAAAAGCCCCAGCCAAATTTGGGAATTATGCGTCACCGGTTCGTACAAATTGGTAAAAAAATAAGAGGTTAAATGCGATTATCTGGTACATCAAGGTGACCTTTGCTTATGACCTACGTTCCAGAAGTGATAACCACTGGAGCTGTTGTACAATTGATGCGACACTGCCAATCCACCTGTAGTCAGAAAAGACTATTTATAGGGCTAAGGCAGATCTACGCTGCACCAACTCCAACTACACCAAAGTTTTTTAAACATTCAGCAGGGTCTAATAACAGAGTTCTTTCACTTTGGTCTCCCTTGGATCTATTGATGTTGGCATTTTTGGTGATGGTGCTGCTGCGCAAGATGTCAATAATGATATGATGGTTCCAGTTTTTCAAAACCTGATGCATCAATATCTTGCTGTATCTGCTTCTTCTAAAATTATTCAAATATGTCTATGAATGGTGCTTTGATGGGATTTCTTTTGTTGGCTATATGAGGACGCATTTTTTGAAGTCAGTACTGGTTATTTTCTCTCCTTAGCTCACACTGTCATGAATGACATATATCTTCAGTCTTAGTCCTAATAAGTGTTAAACATTAACACGGAAAAGTATATATATTTCAGAAATGATGGTGCACGGTGGTCGAGTGGTAAGACGCTCGACTCCTGATCGAGAGGTCCCGGGTTCGATTCTCGTCCGGGACACTTGGTCATTTCAGAAACGCTATTTAGTGTTTCCCACCCAACTAGAGATGATCTTGGTAGGAAACTCAGGGGTAGTCTCGCGTGTATCGGTGCTTGAAACGTTAAAGAACCAAGGAATCTATTCGAAACGAGCTAGGGTATCGCACCCGGATTCCTTGTATCTCAGTGCTTTTCTCACCTCTGTCTCTAACATTTGCGATAATGCCCCAGAGTGGGCCCTGCAAATTAAATGGAAGAAGAAGAAGTTGTCCCAGCCAAGAATCAGATCATCGGTCGATTTGTAGTTATGTATTATGCTGCTATATGCACCTAACTCAAACTTTCTATTTTGATTAAATTCAATTAAAACATTTACAGTAATGAAACACTCATAAAATTTATTGATTGTAATGTACTATTAATAAACAATTAATTATTACAAATAATCTTTTGAACAACAAATTAACGATGTAATGTGTATATCACACACTAGTTCTACTAGTAAAACTCAGATACTCGCGGTATGAATATGCTCCTATACTGAGTTTTATAGCTCTATTAATAGCTCTCCATAGCAAAGTGTAATTTGCAAACTAAACCACCTATTCTGTATTTAACAGCTAACATGGTCATAGTAACGCTTATTTCATTCATAAACTACAAAAACATCATTAAATATACCTTTACACAACCAATATTAGATAAAACGTTTTTCTGACAGCCGCCGTGAATCAATTTCAGTTGACCCCATTTTGGTTATCTAGTGTAGACGCACGTGTCTTAGACGAAATAATTAATCTGCACAGAGTAGTCGTTCTTGATTATCGTTCCGGATTTTATGTTCCGGATACCGGGTTTTAGCCACTTTTTTCGTCTAATAAAAATGCGCCATATTGTTGTTTGTCAACATTCTGGAAATTTCAGTAATTTGGCAGTGGAAGTGAAACTGGATTAATTTGTGCAACAGTGAGGTTAGTGTTCTTGCAAATATTGGTATTGAACGATAGGAAAGGTATTTATGAAGGCATGTGTGGTGTGCTTTAACTGTATATTGAATTTAAATGCTCTAAATCGGTCACCAAACAGCGACAAAGAATCGTGTCGCAAAAAGCTAAGCACATCTAAGAGGGTCTTTTTAGCACCCTAGATTGTGAAACATAGTGTAGCATACCGTGAAGCAATCGCAGGGTCTATCATTAGCACTAATCACACACTTACAAATTAAACTGAAATAAACCTAACACATGAAAGTATGACTAAGTCAGACTTTGACATGAACAGACAGTAAAATGTCTCACTGTGACAGCCTGTGTTACGGTAAACCCAAATGTAAACAAAGGGACAAAGAAACGACGTAGTTTCCACATGGGATTCTACTTAGTTTAGTTGTATATTAAATAAATAATCAGTCGAATTAATTTTAAAATTATTTAAGTATATATACCTTGAAGTAGCCACCCTCATACAAAGTTCCAGGGGGTCCAAATATTGCCACTTCCCATTCGAACAAGTTCTCATCATCGAGTAATTTAACACGGAAACCCTCGACAGGTTCACTCACAATTTTCTTCAGTTCGAGCTGTAAAGCCTTTACAGCTCCACTTGTAGGACTCTGTGCCATCGATTACAGTTTATTAAACGTGTCTATACCAGAATATCCTGAGTTTAAGGTATTCCAAAAGGGAACGTCTGATTTTAATACTGAGGAAATATTCCCTTTTTGTTTCTATCGCAGCGCAAATATGGCGATTATGACGTCACAGACGGTAAAACATTGTCGTAAACAAAAACAAATAAATGAAATATATTAAGAGATCAATATGAAAGGATATCTAAACATTTTAACAATTTATTGAAAATAAGCAGGAAAAGTATGATTAAAGTGATTTACTTATCGATTTATCAAACCACTTGATAATTTTACGACATATATCAAAATTCGTCAATACACTTCCGGTGCTGATGATAATGAAAAAGAAAATTAAGAAAAATCAATTTAATTATTGAAACACGACGGAGGATGGCAACCTCTAACCTTAATGCAGAAGAAGAAAAGGTATACACTTAATATTTTCTATGTAAATCAATGCTTATTTTCGTTTCAAGATGCTAAATTATTTTTTTTGTTTGGTAAAAAATCATTTCTGAATGAATACTGGCAAAGGAGAAGGTTCCGGACAGAAATCGCATAAAAAGCTTCCCCTGGAGTTTAAAATAGATTTTTTCTCAGATTTTTTTGTGTTTACAAATACCTTGGTTCAGGATCTTTGCTAAAAATAGGTTTCCCGAAAAATGACGTCACGTGAACAGCAAAATATTTGGGCCTGAAAAGGGGCACTTTTGTGCTATTTTCAACGATATTACCGTAGATATACCGGACAGTCTGCTTCAAATATTTCGCGACGAATATTTAGAAACATATTACCAGGAAATATTTAGAACAGGGTTCCTTCTTCACAATCATGCAAAAATATGTCAATATTTACGACATGACAACACGTGATGCACATGTTGTCAACCCAGGGGGCGCTCGTGACAGGTTAAATTCCAATCCATACCGTATCTTGTTTACCGGCCGAAAATCGAAACAAAATGTTGAAAAAGTTTTTCAGATTTATTGACAAGACATAAAAAAAAAATTCTCAACAGATAATGAGGACGAATTTCCGTTTATTGCGCTAAAGTAAATACTGGCAGAAAAAATAAAAATTAAAAAAAATTTTTTTTGGCGCCGCCGAGATTCGATCGCTGGACCTTAGCATCAGGTAATTACTAATCGAGCTGCTTAACCACTCGGCCAAGATCTCGTTACAGAATGTTGAACTAAATAATTGAACACTATGAAATCTTTGTCGCTCGCGCTGTGCACGCGCTATATTGCGCATGCGCACTAAATTTGTTTACCCCCCGGCGGTGCAGATGTCAAAATCACAACAGCAGACAATATTTTCGGTATTTGAGTAATTATTTGTTGATTTTGATTTTTTTTTCTTCCAGATTTCCTTTAAATACGCACCCGAGTGATTTGATACCAATATCAATGAACTATTTAACTAAATAAACCGTCTACGACCGTTTGTCCGGAACTTCTCCTGTCCGGAATCATCTCCCTTGGCAGTACACTTATAAATACAGTAGTATGTTAATATGGACTATGGCCATGTCTAAAATCCAATCTCGTTGAGGATTAATATTCCACTTCATTGTCAAAGATTTTTCTTATTACGAAGTTAACTGGTGTATGTAAAGCATCGCCTCGTATTTCCGCGGTACCCCTAATTCCGCGGTATTGGATATAAACAGTTGTGTTTGTCATACATATGAAATATACCTGTAAATACGTCCACTATCACTTATCTCTAACAAATTAATAAAAAAGTAGCCATAAAAGTAAATAAACATTTTTTGGGGGCTGAATTAACTTTTCCTCCTAATAAAGAGTAAATTGTCTAGTGTTTTTAGAGTAGCTAGGTCACTTGCTAAACCTCTAGCAATAAAAATATGCATCACATCCTATGTTAACATATCTTTTACAGTTTGCAACATCTGTCTTAAAGTTTTTACTGGGTTTCGAACCAGTGCATGTCTTGTAGGCGACACTAAGAACTGTTTTTGCCAGATACCTTGGAATTGGATCACCCGTTTTACCGGAATCCACGTAAATTACCGGAATAGACCGGAATCCAGATAAATTACCGGATTAGGCCTATATTTTGTTAATAAACAGTAGTTTTACATAGTTTTTGGTTTAAATCAATCTTATTTAACATAAGCAACATATATGCAAAACTAAAATAAAATATGTTCACGAAAATTTTTTTTATTCGAGATTCAAAATTTGTTCATTTTACGATGTCATTACCATATTGGATCAGAATTAGCGTGTCCGGAATAGACTCGTTTCTCGTTATTTAATGGTAATTGTGTTTAATTTCTTCTATAATTCATTAATATATACTATTATAATATTGTTTCCAAAAGGAAATTAAAATATTGTGTTGAATAATTATTTTATACAAGTTTTAAAATCGCTCATTTCCCGCATTGACCGCGCATATTGAATGAGAATTAAAATAAGCGGAATAGGTTTGTATCAAGTTTTTTATTGGTAATTGTGTTTAATTTCTGATATAATTCAATAATATATACTATTATTATATTGTTTCCAAAAGGAAATTAAAATATTGTGGTGAATAATGATTTTATACAAGTCTTAAAATCGATCATTTCCCCGCATTGACCGCGCGTATTGAATGAGAATTAAAATAACCGGAATAGGCTTGTATCACGTTATTTATTGGTAATTGTGTTTAATTTCTGATATAATTCAATAATATATACTATTATTATATTGTTTCCAAAAGGAAATTAAAATATTGTGGTGAATAATGATTTTATACAAGTTTTAAAATCGATCATTTCCCCGCATTGACCGCGCGTATTGAATGAGAATTAAAATAACCGGAATAGGCTTGTATCACGTTATTTATTGGTAATTGTGTTTAATTTCTGATATAATTCAATAATATATACTATTATTATATAGTTTCCAAAAGGAAATTAAAATATTTTGGTGATTAATGATTTTATACAAGTTTTAAAATCGCTAATTTTCCCGCATTGACGTAACCGAAATAGGCTCGTATCTCGCTATAAAATGGTAGTTTTGCTTAGTTTCTGCAATAATTCGTTCATATATACTATTAATAAGTTATTTCCAAAAGGAAATCATAATATTTTAGTAAAACAAGATTTTGTGCAATTTTTAAAATCGTCAATTTCTCGCTTTAAACGCGCGTACTGAATGAGAATTAACGTAACCGGAATAGACCCGAATTTCTTTTTTTACGTTAATTTTGTTTAGTTTCTGCTATTATTTGATTATATAAGCGATAAATAACTTATTTCCAAATGGAAATTTAAAATATTTCTTAAAACACAGATTTTGTGTAAAGAGTTTCATTCTCGTTCGACCAGCGTGTTTTTCATCCGTAATACAGAGACTTGACTATACACTGATTCATGAGAATGAAGAGTTGGGGCTATAACTAGATTTCTTGACATCTAGCATACTGATAAGTGACCTGTTTATTGGATATTCTGTATGACATCTTGTGTGTCGATTGTATACTTGTAGCCCCAGGCTTGACTAATCATTGTGCAACAGTTGGATAAAATTAAACCTAATGATCGTTTTTGAACAGCAAAAATCAATTAATGAATAAAATTACTGACATATATCAAGGATTCTGAATATTATCATAGAACAGGCCACTGTTACCTACGTAAGTATTTTCTATCACTTTGTCAATGCATTCACAGACCCTGTCGCTGAATCCTTTATCAGGGAGTCCTTATGTTAATCACAAATGACACAAATGATATAGACGTAATTAATATGTATTGCGAAGACACGTAACAATTACCTTCAAATAGTATTAGTAATCCATTATGATACAATATGATTTATAATCTGTTAATGAACTGCCATGAGTTATTCCACTAACAAAGATTAAATATACGTCTTAAGCATCACGAGGTCTATAAAATGAGCGATGTCGCAATATGTTTCTATTTTCATGTGTCAAAGTTCGGCTGCGTTACCTTTGATGTATATTTTTCACACAGGTAACTGTTTCACTGATAAAAATACTTACTTTTTTTGGAAACATTATTTTTTTGTACAAGGTCTATATGCAGGGGAATCGACGAACCGGTCACTAGTGTGCATTTTATTTTCCCTAATGTACAATACAGTAATACAATACAGTATACTTATTAATCATCTAGAATGTAATGCTGTGGTTTAAAAAACATTAAATTTTATACATACGAGTGTCTCGCAATAACCACTGAGCTACGGAGTCATGTAGAAAATATAAAATTTAGGAAGTTATTTTTTTAATTTTACTCAATATCAAATGGCAATGATACAGTTACCTGTGGTTTTCTCACACAGTTTCCTTTAATCCACCGACGTAAGTCGGCAACGTCTGATATTTAGCCGACAATATTCTGTGATGTACCCAGCGTCGGCGACATCTAAAGTTACAAAGTGATGCCGCGCGTCTCTTAGATCGGAAAACACAGTAAGGACAAGGTGTTAAATAGATTGGTTATTTCTACAACTGCATATCTTCAACACGATCACGCATTTTAACAATATAAATAGTTCACCATTTCGCTCGTACATTCCGTAGATGTATACAAATAAAGATCGAGGTTGGTTATTGTTGCATAAAAAAGTTTTCGGGCGACAAGTAGACATTTTTCTCTCAAAGAAATTTTGATCACCAAGAAATGAAATAAACATGGCCTAATAGTTGTTCCTGTACTGCAAGATATTCTCCCAACACACATGATTGACGGTCGACCACACCTTCATTGTGACACCCGAGAAAATTTTGGAACCGCCGTGAAACATTTAGTAACAAGGACTGCTGTGGCACGTGCGTACTGTTGAAGTTTGTCCAGTGTTACGATATCAGTGTTGAAATATTAGTGACCTATTCAATGTTGGATTTAAATGCCGTATGATGTTCGTATTTCAAGGTTATTGAAATCGCGGGGTGCAATACTTTTTTGATCCACCGGAGGCATATTTTCATTCGCTTTTAGTTTCCGTTTAGAAATAGCTTATCTATGATACATTTGATTGAATGCTTATAAATTATTTACATACAAAAGATTTATTTAACAACAAAATTTGAAAATACGAGCCTATGTCCGCACGTTTTATCAAATTGTAATGCACTACCCAAAATTGCCATTTTTTCAATCGCATATAAACTCTTTTTCTCTCAAGATATTACTGTTTCCTTTCGGAAATGACTTGCCTTTGATACGTGTAATTCAATAATAATGTATAAGATACAAAATATTGACTTTAAAACAAATACGATCATATCCCGGTTGGATCAAAATGTAATGCGCTACCCGAAATGGCAATTTTTTGCATATAAAATCCTTTTTTCACAACATATTTATATTTCCTTTAGGAAGTAGTTTACTTACAATACATATGGTTATAGTAAGTGGATTCCGGTTATGTTAAGTCTCATTCAAATCACCCGTTCAAAGCAGAAAACAAACGATTTTAAAACTCGTATTATATCACTTTTACACAACATATTAAATTTTCCTTTTGAATATGATTTACTTATGGTATATATGATTGATTGAAACCAAAAATAATACAATTCTACTGTTTATTAACGAAATATAGGCCTATTCCGGTTATAGTAAGTGGATTCCGGTTACGTTAATTCTCTGTCAATACGCGCGGTTAGAGCGAGAAATGCCCGTTTTTAAAACTCATGTAAAATCAGTTTTCATTGAAATATTTTAATTTCTTTTTAAGAAACAACTTAATTTTCGTATCCATGATTGAATTATACCAGAAACTTAACAAAATTATGTTTTATTAACGAGATACATGTCTATTTCGGTCAAGTAAATTCTGCATAGATAGCGTAATGACGAACGGACGCCGGCCAATTTTAAAATTTCAATAACTTTTTTTTCATACCATATTTTATTTTATTTTTGCATATACGTTGCTTATGTTAAATAAGATTGATTTAAACCAAAAACTATGCAAAACTACTGTTTATTAAAGAAATATAGGCCTATTCCGGTAATTTATCTGGATTCCGGTCTATTCCGGTAATTTACGTGGATTCCGGTAAAACGGGTGACCGCCCCTATAAAAATATGCATCACATCCTATGTTAACATATCTTTTACAGTTTGCAACATCTGTCTTAAAGTTTTTACTGGGTTTCGAACCGGTGCATGTCTTGTAGGCGACACTAAGAACTGTTTTTGCCAGATACCTTGGAATTAGGGGTATCCGCTCTACATGTGTAAAAAGGAGTAGGTTATGGAAAAACTTAATATTGTTTATATTTTGCCTGATAAAAACATTTAATTAGAATAAATCATGAACCAAAAGTACATTCTATCATTCAATGGCAGGCTGTTACCAGTATTGCCGTTTTAAACATTTTATTTTAGTTTAGGGTTAAGTGCCTCGGAAATACGAGGCACCTCCATACGTCTTAGATTGAGTCCCGTTCGTTTTATGACATAACTTATGAAATACCTTCTACAAAATAAATATCGCCATTCTATCATACCATAACCTCTAAATGTATTACCGAGAAACCAATGATGTGTCTTGCATAGTCTCGTGGTTTTGACTGCCATTGTCCGACTGACACAGACTTTATCGTCAACCAGTAATTCCAGACTGGTTCTGTAGCGGAAAGTGCCCACAATCACCACAACACTAATTACCAGGATGTACTTATTACCAGTAAAGTTCGAATGATCGGAATATCATATCTGTTCGCGCATTCTCATTGCAAACTTTTGCACAAGGTTTTAAAAGCTTACGTGTATTCCACTCTTTTAAATTTAATTTGGATGATTATCATTTTGTAAACCTAAAGATAGAAAGTTTCACAGGGTACCCATTATTATTTATTGTTCATGTGCAAAATAAAATTCTGTATGGACCATTCTGGATTACCGATTTTTAGTATGATGAAACTTTTTGTCTCCATGCATCCTGTCAATGTTGGGTGGTAAATACTGGGGTGTTAAATTCTAGTCAGGAAATACCATCCTGATAATGTAAAGACTCCTCTTAGATCATAAAATCAAAGCTGATGGGTATTCAGTTTTTGACAGTTGACCCAGACAGTCAGTGACAAAGTCAACAGGGGTTCTACAATTCCGGAACAATCTGGATTTCCAGCACGCGAAAGAATTATCTTTTCTGCACAAATAAAAGTTATTTCATCAAAATATTCAAAGAATTTACAAAGTTATGGTCATTTGAAGTTCCATAGGCTGTAGTTCAATGTTGAAGTCATACATATATATATATAAGCATTTTATAAGGTGTAGGGAATACTAGGGATGTGTGCTAATTTAATCATTTTAATGGCACCTGAAACAGACTTGCAAATGGTTGTCAGGATTGGGCATTATGCATCAATATAACCCCTGAAAGAACTCTGGCACCCTCTTGCAACACTTTGTTAACAATTAGTTTCATTTAATATGTCAATGATGTAAATAATAAATTATTTATATGCATATAAGTAACATGGGTGACTGTGTTGAAATGACAAACCTTAGCTCACATTGTCTGTCATTATCAGTCTGTATGTTGATTTAATGATATTTTCAGTTGGTAGATACATTCACAAAGAAAGTCAACAAGTATCGTCATCATGAACAAAAGCCACCGATTCCAAGAAACACCGCTGTCAAGTTTCTTATGGCCAGAAAGTTTGACTATCAAAGAGCTGTTGACTTGTACATGAGTCATGAGGTAAGATTGAGTTAGATTCATATTTAAAACACTGACTTTTTAACGCCCGTTTTCAAATCAGGACATATTTAGTCTTCGAATTTGGCCACTAGCCCGAAGCCTGAGCTAGTAAAAACTAGGTTGGGCTAGTAATTGTCTCTAGGTGACTAGTCCGAAAGGCTAGTAAAGATTCTGAAGAACATGTATCAAATATATATTTACTCACTATACTTAGACTTTAAAATCTTAACAATTTAAAACAAATGAACATTATACACTTTTTAGCTCACCTGACCACAATGTGGTCATGGTGAGGTTTTGTCATACCGAGATGTCCGTCGTCCGTCGTCCGTCGTGCGGCGTGCGTCGTGCGTCCGTCAACAATTTCTTCAAACGACTTCTCCTCCTAAACTGCTTGGCCAAATTTGATAAAACTTAACAGGAATGTTCCTTGGGTGGACCTCTACCAAAGTTGTTAAAAAAATTCCAGTCCGTCGCATAACTAGGTCACACAGGCTAAAAATAGATTTTCAAAAAGGAAACTTCAAAAATCTTCTTCTCTGAAACCGTAAGGCCTAGAGCTTTCATATTTGGTATGTAGCATCACATTGGGGTCCTCTACAAAGATTGTTAAAATTATGTCCCTGGGGTCGAAATTGGCCCCGCCCCGGGGGCCCTTAGTTTTACATAGAGTTATATAGGGGAAACCTTAAAAAATCTTCTTCTCCGAAACCGCTTGGCCCAGGGCTTTCATATTTGGTATGTAGACTCAGCTAGAGGTCCTCTACAAAGATTGTTAAAATTATGTCCCTGGGGTCGAAATTGGCCCCGCCCCGGGGGCCCTTAGTTTTACATAGAGTTATATAGGGGAAACCTTTAAAAATCTTCTTCTCTGAAACCGCTTGGCCCAGGGCTTTCATATTTGATATGTAGACTCAGCTAGAGGTCCTCTACAAAGATTGTTCAAATTATGCCCCTGGGGTCAAAATTGGCCCCGCCCCGGGGGCCCTTAGTTTTACATAGAGTTATATAGAGAAAACTTTAAACAATATTCTTCTCCGAAATTGCTTGGCCCAGGGCTTTCATATTTGGTATGTAGACTCAGCTAGAGGTCCACTACAAAGATTGTTCAGATTATGTCCCTGGGGTCAAAATTGGCCCCGCCCCGGGGCCCTTAGTTTTATATAGAGTTATAAAGGGGAAACCTTTAAAAATCTTCTTCTCCGAAATTGCTTGGCCCAGGGCTTTCATATTTGGTATGTAGACTCAGCTAGAGGTCCTCTTCAAAGATTGTTCAAATTAATCCCCTCGGGTCAAAATTGGCCCCACCCTGGGGGTCACCATTTTACTTTGACTTATATAGGGAAAACATATAAAAATCTTCTTGTCTAAAACTACAATGCCTAAGAGCTTTGATATTTGGTATGTAGCATCATCTAGTGGTCCCCTACCAAGATTGTGCAAATTATGCCCCTGGGGTCAAAATTGGCCCAGCCCCGGGGGTCACCGTTTTACATAGACTTATATAGGGAAAACATATAAAAAATCTTCTTGTCTAAAACTACACTGCATAGAGCTTTGATATTTGGTATGTAGCATCATCTAGTGGTCCTCTACCAAGATTTTTCAAATTATGCCCCTGGGGTCAAAATTGGCCCCACTCGGGGGGTCACCGTTTTACATAGACTTATATAGGGAAAACATATTAATATCTTCTTGCCTAAGACTACACTGCCTAGAGTTTTGATAATTGGTATGTAGCATCATCTTATGGTTTTCTACCAAGATGTTCAAATTATTCCTTTGGGTGAAAATTGTGCAGGGTTTATAATCAGGTGAGCGATATTGGGCCATCATGGCCCTCTTGTAATAATTAAATTTTCGGGCTACCAAAAGTCTTCTTGGGCTAGTAAGCTCTGCCATGTTGGTAGTCCGACTGGCTAGTCCTGTGAATACTTTTTCATGAAGACTGCATATTATGTGTCCAGTAATTTGTCTCTTCTCTGATTCTAACAGTTTTCATCTGATTGTCTACTAACTACCTAGTATAAGAAAGAATGTTTATTGGCATAATATCTGAGCAAACTCCAAAGGTATTAGCGGCTAATTGAGCCCAATCGACTCAGGCTTTCTTGAAGTGTGGCATTGGCCCTTTAATTATCAACAGGTTACAGATTAAAAAATAGGCCTTCATGTAGTTGGTTTGTTTTATTTTCATTCACCGTGACCCCAGACGAGCAAATCTTATGACATTTTGGCTCTTTTTTTTAGCTCACCTGACCACAAAGTGGTCATGGTGAGGTTTTGTCATACCGAGATGTCCGTCGTCCGTCGTCCGTCGTGCGGCGTGCGTCGTGCGTCCGTCAACAATTTCTTCAAACGACTTCTCCTCCTAAACCGCTTGGCCAAATTTGATAAAACTTAACAGGAATGTTCCTTGGGTGGACCTCTACCAAAGTTGTTAAAAAATTTCCGGTCTGTCGCATTACTAGGTCACACAGGCTAAAAATAGATTTTCAAATAGGAAACTTTAAAAATCTTCTTCTCTGAAACCGGACGGCCTAGAGCTTTCATATTTGGTATGTAGCACCACCTTGGGGTCCTCTACAAAGATTGTTCAAATTATGTCCCTGGGGTCAAAATTGGCCCCGCCCCGGGGGCCCTTAGTTTTACATAGAGTTATATAGGGGAAACCTTAAAAAATCTTCTTCTCCGAAACAGCTTAGCCCAGGGCTTTCATATTTGGTATGTAGACTCAGCTAGAGGTCCTCTACAAAGATTGTTCAAATTATGTCCCTGGGGTCAAAATTGGCCCAGCCCTGGGGCCCTTAGTTTTACATAGAGTTATATAGGGGAAACCTTTAAAAATCTTCTTCTCCGAAACCGCTTGGCCCAGGGCTTTCATATTTGGTAAGTAGACTCAGCTAGAGGTCCTCTACAAAGATTGTTCAAATTATTCCCCTCGGGTCAAAATTGGCCCCGCCCAGGGGCCCTTAGTTTTACATAGAGTTATATAGGGGAAACCTTAAAAAATCTTCTTCTCCGAACAGCTTAGCCCAGGGCTTTCATATTTGGTATGTAGACTCAACTAGAGGTCCTCTACAAAGATTGTTCAAATTATGTCCCTGAGGTCAGTATTGGCCCCGCCCCGGGGCCCTTAGTTTTACATAGATTTATATAGGGGAAACCTTAAAAAATCTTCTACTCCGAAACCGCTTGGCCCAGGGCTTTCATATTTGGTATGTAGACTCAGCTAGAGGTCCTCTACAAAGATTGTTCAAATAAAGTCCCTGGGGTCAAAATTGGCCCCGCCCGGGGCCCTTAGTTTTACATAGAGTTATATAGGGGAAACCTTAAAAAATCTTCTTCTCCGAAACCGCTTGGCCCAGGGCTTTCATATTTGGCATGTAGACTCAGCTAGAGGTCCTCTACAAAGATTGTTCAAATTATGTCCCTGGGGTCAAAATTGGCCCCGCCCCGGGTGCCCTTAGTTTTACATAGAGTTATATAGGGGAAACCTTTAAAAATCTCCTCCGAAACCGCTTGGCCCAGGGCTTTCATATTTGGTATGTAGACTCAGCTAGAGGTCCTCTACAAAGATTGTTCAAATTATGCCCCTGGGGTCAAAATTGGCCCCGCCCCGGGGGCCCTTAGTTTTACATAGAGTTATATAGAGAAAACTTTAAAAAATCTTCTTCTCCGAAATTGCTTGGCCCAGGACTTTCATATTTGGTATGTAGACTCAACTAGAGGTCCTCTACAAAGATTGTTAAAATTATTCCCCTCGGGTCAAAATTGGCCCCACCCTGGGGGTCACCATTTTACTTAGACTTATATAGGGAAAACATATAAAAATCTTCTTGTCTTAAACTACAATGCCTAAGAGCTTTGATATTTGGTATGTAGCATCATCTAGTGGTCCCCTACCAAGATTGTGCAAATTATGCCCCTGTGGTCAAAATTGGCCCAGCCCCGGGGGTCACCGTCTTACATAGACTTATATAGGGAAAAACATATAAAAATCTTCTTGTCTAAAACTACACTGCATAGAGCTTTGATATTTGGTATGTAGCATCATCTAGTGGTCCTCTACCGAGATTTTTCAAATTATGCCCCTGGGGTCAAAATTGGCCCCACTCGGGGGGTCACCGTTTTACATAGACTTATATAGGGAAAACATATTAATATCTTCTTTTTGCCTAAAACTAGACTGCCTAGAGTTTTGATAAATGGTATGTAGAATCATCTTGTGGTTTTCTACCAAGATGTTCAAATTATTCCTTTGGGTGAAAATTGTGCAGGGTTTATAATCAGGTGAGCGATATTGGGCCATCATGGCCCTCTTGTTTAATAAAGTTCTTCTTTATGTACAGGATTAGACACTTATTATTTTGGTCCCTGGTTCGGCAATAAGGAAGCGTTAACTTCACTTTGTAAAGGAAAGAGTTACTGGTCTTTTTAAAAATTCACTGGTCCTTCTATATTTGCACTGGCCTAGAGACAGCAGACCAGTGTTAGTGTCGAGCCCTGAAATAAGAAACAAAAAAATTCAAAATTATCAATAGGTCATCATGCTTGTTTTGGAGTTAATAATAATAAATTAAATGCCTTTAAATATATTAGGTTGTACTGCAGGATAACAATGGCCATAAAACCAGCACTGTAGAGTTTGAGTATATTATTAATTATTATTACTGAGCTACAGATAAGGTTTGAGTCCATTGGGTATTTTACCCCCAAGTTTCAATATTGATTGGGTTTTGACAAATTTTATTTGTGTATTTAATCAAACTCATTGGGTAAATGACTAAATGATCTTTTATGTACTGTTTTTAGCTCACCTGTCACAAAGTGACAAGGTGAGCTTTTGTGATCGCTCTTCGTCCGTCGTCCGTCGTCCGTCCGTCGTCCGTCCGTCGTCCGTCGTCCGTTCACAATTGCTTGTGAACACACTAGAGGTCACAAATTTAGCCTGATCATTATGAAACTTGATCACAATGATCATCTCCATAAAATCTAGGTCAAGTTCGATATTGGGTCATCTGGGGTCAAAAACTAGGTCACTAGGTCAAATCAAAGGAAAACCTTGTGAACACATTAGAGGTCACAATTTGAGACTAATCTTTATGAAACTTGATCACAATGATCATCTCTGTAAAATCTAGGTCAAGTTCGATATTGGGTCATCTGGGGTCAAAAACTAGGTCACTAGGTCAAATCAAAGGAAAACCTTGTGAACACATTAGAGGTCACAATTTGAGCCTAATCTTTATGAAAATTGATCACAATGATCATCTCTATAAAATCTAGGTCAAGTTAGATATTGGGTCATCTGGGGTCAAAAAACTAGGTCACTAGGCCAAATCAAAGGAAAACCTTGTGAACACATTAGAGGTCACAATTTGAGCCTTATCTTTATGAAAATTGATCACAATGATCATCTCTATAAAATCTAGGTCAAGTTCGATATTGGGTCATCTGGGGTCAAAAACTAGGTCACTAGGCCAAATCAAAGGAAAACCTTGTGAACACACTAGAGGTCACAAATTTAGCCTGATCATTTTGAAACTTGATCACAATGATCATCTCCATAAAATCTAGGTCAAGTTCGATATTGGGTCATCTGGGGTCAAAAACTAGGTCACTAGGTCAAATCAAAGGAAAACCTTGTGAACACATTAGAGGTCACAATTTGAGCCTAATCTTTATGAAACTTGATCACAATGATCATCTCTGTAAAATCTAGGTCAAGTTCGATATTGGGTCATCTGGGGTCAAAAACTAGGTCACTAGGCCAAATCATTGAAAAACCTTGTGAACACATTAGAGGTCACAATTTGAGCCTAATCTTTATGAAAATTGATCACAATGATCATCTCTATAAAATCTAGGTCAAGTTCGATATTGGGTCATCTGGGGTCAAAAACTAGGTCACAAGGCCAAATCATTGAAAAAGCTTGTGAACACACTAGAGGTCACAATTTGAGACTAATCTTTATGAAACTTGATCACACTAATCATCACTATAAAATTTTGGTCAAGTTCGATATTGGGTCATCCGGAGTCAAAAACTAGGTCACGAGGCCAAATCATTGAAAAAGCTTGTGAACACACTAGAGGTCACAATTTTGACCTATCTTTATGAAACTTGATCACAATGATCATCATTATAAAATTTAGGTCAAGTTCGATATTGGGTCATCTGGGGTCAAAACCTAGGTCACGAGGCCAAATCATTGAAAAATCTTGTGAACACACTAGAGGTCACAATTTTGACTCTATCTTTAAGAAACTTGGTCACAATGTTTATCCCTATAAAATCTAGGTCAAGTTAGATACTGTGTCATTTGGGCCAAAATCTAGGTCACTAGGCCAAACAGGTGAGCGACCCAGGGCCCTTTGGACCCTCTTGTTCACTATATCATCATTTTATTTTGGGTATTTCAGATTTTCTTACTCCCTCCTCTCAAAATCTATTTGGTTTTCAAGAAAATTAATTGGGTAATTACCCCCAATACGCAGCTTATCTGTAGCTCTATATTATTATAAATCTGAAGACTGGTCTTGATACAATTGCATGCCTCATTATAAAGAAATGGGTGATTTATGATGATTACCGTAAGTACTTCCTACTTCCTTGTCTCTAGCCACCAGTATGTATACATGTACTGTAGGATGGTCTAGATCTGATTCAAATCTCAAGGTCATTCTCATTATCAGTTATATCGATGGCTTTATAGAACCAGAAGGTCGTAACTACTACTTACGACCTTATAAGACTCATACATATTTGAAATCTGCTTCACAAGGCGCTTCTTATGAGCTTATTTTCATGAAAATCTGAAATTGTCAAATTGACCAAAATGAAGTTTTAAAAACATGTTTTCCCATGGGTAAAGAGTAAATTACAGACAGTTTTCTCTTGTTTTCTCAATATATCGATTTGGTAGTTATGACCTTCTTGTGCTAAGCCAGCAACATGTAGGATGGTCTAGATCTGATTCATTAATCTCATTGACAAGGTCATTTCAGGGTAATTCTCATGGTCAGTTATATGTGTAATGCAACTTCTTCTCCCTTCTTTCTGTTACATCTGCCAAGCCTATATAAATGAACTTTTCTATAGTTCTGTGTCTGGTTCAAATATCAACTGCCCACTTGTAACAGTGTATGAGTACATGTATCATTATGTAATCAGTACATGTATGTATGGCACTAATTCCCTAAAGTCCTGCATAGCACCTGGTAACCAGAATGTTTTGTATTAGTTACCAGGGCTCGACACTAACACTGGTCCCCTGGTCCGAGGCCAGTGAAAATCAAGAAGGACCAGTGAAAATCTTGAATGACCAGTAACTGTTTTATTTACAAATTTTACGTTTCTTTGCTTGGGGACCAGTGACCAAAAATAGTTAGTGTCAAGTCCTGATTACCCGGTATTTCCCAGTATTGCCCACTTAGCTAAGTAATTTTATGAGTATACTAACTGCCCGGCATAGGAATAACTAGGAAAACCTGGACTGTCAACCCAATCTTTGTCAAAATACACTGTTTCAATTTGTGTCCCGAGCCCTTGACTCATACAAATTTTGGAAATACATTGATTTTACTCATTGATTTTTAAGTGCAGTTGGATAGGATTCATAGTTTTCAAACCCAAAATGAAACGTGCAATATGGGTTGATTCAAGCCCGATAGTCCCTAGAGAGAAGATACCATCATCTATTGTTAATTATTCATACGGTAAAATCACTAATATTTGTGTGGGATTTATTTTGTGGATGATTAGACCACGAAATAAAATCCTCACGAATATAAATATTATATCTATATATGACTTAGTGGGTTTCAGTGTTGGTTATCCTTGAAATTACCCCTTTCCCCTCGAAATAGTTATTTTACATCCAAATCACAAAATTTTGCCCCATTGAGATTAAATGATTGCAATACTGAATGATTGACAATGTACAGTATATCAGATGTATATATCATTAAACATTTGTAAGTGTAAGGAAATTAATTCTTAGGTTTGAGTGTCCCAACAAGTGTTGATTTCTGTTAGTCAGAGCGTATAAAGTGTATTTGTATTCTAGTATAGTTTGGCCAATTTGACTCGAGCCTGATCTTTTGATTAGCATATTTTAACAGTCGATATATTTCCTAAGTTTACAACACCGAGTGTATGTTTTCATAATCGGGGAGTATCACTAAGACACTCAGGATGTAATACAAACACAAATTTAAAAATACCGATATCGTACAATAAAAAAAAAAACTTTCGGAAATTGATATATTCAAAGCAAAAACCTTGTTATATATTCTTGCATAAAGGTCAGGCTCAGGTCAAAATTGCCAAGCTGTATCATGTCTACACTATTGAAACAAGGATCTATGCAAATGTACTTCATTTCCTTGATGATACTTCAAGATTATACTTCAATTTAAAGTTATAGTAGCAAATATACATCACTGGCTTAAAATGAGAAGGTTGTAAGTGCTAACTATGAATTTATAAGACTAATGCATATATTTGAAATCTACATCATAAGGCACTTCTTATGAGCCTATTTTCATGACAATCGGAACTTGTCATGTTGACCAAACTAAAGTTGAAAAAGCTTGTTTTACCATAGGTAAAGAGTGATTGTTTGCAGTCTTTCTTGTTTTCTCAAATACTGTAAAATCATTTATTTTCGTGGGGGATTTAATTTCGTGGATATCGTGGTTCACCTCAACCACAAACTGTAATCCCAACGAACTTAGATTTTGACCCTTGATTTATTACCTGAAATGCAAATCCACGAATTCAAGTCCCAACGAAATTGTCTTTTTTACCAAAACCATTTGACAGTATTGATTTTGTTGTTATGACATTCTCATTCTAAGCCAGCGAAATATACATGGTAGAAGATCATAACCTTGTGAAAGAAGTTGTTTGGTCTGTTCCTTGGATTGTGCAGGGCAAATAATTATTTGCACGCAAATAAGACTAAATTTCCAACGAAGCTTACTTGATCACCACATACCGGTAGTGTCCAAGATGTGCAATTGCATGACCCTTTTTGGTCCGTGTTGTGCAGACATATTGCCTTTAGACAATCTGACACTGAGACAGTATTCACCTACAAGGTAAAGTCACTTAGGTGTTGTTTTTTATCACCCGCCGAAGGCGAAGGGGATATGGTAATGGTAGGTGTCATTCCGTCCGTCAGTCAGTCCGTCCGTCCGAACTTCTGTGTGCAGCTCCTCCTACATTTCTAAAGGGAATTTGACGAAACTTTCACAGATTAACTGCTATGATGTCCCCCAGCGCATATTGTCAGGATTTTTTTTATTCGACCATTTTTGACAGAGTTAATGCGCTTTATTAATTTTTTACATATTTCTCATGGAATGTTGTCAAATAATCTTATAATAATCAACAACAATTCAACTGTAGTGGTCATCTTTATGAAGCTTTCGTGATAATATTTGTTGTTCACCTCAATTTTTCCTTTGGAGGGGGATATGGCTGTCAGTGACTGCTTCTGGTTCTACATAACGCTGAACATGTTGTAATATACAGAATACAGAAAAGTTTATTCAGCTTAAGCATAATATATACATGTATATGTGCGGGTTATTTTCAGGATATGAGAACAAAAGAAGGCCTACTTGACGTAGATATTAATGATCTTAATTTACAAAGAGAACTTCAAACTGGAAAGTTTACGGTCTTGGTAAGTAAGTTATATTTATGTATGGCTGAATGACCTTAAATTATGTTAAAAATGATCAGAAAGTGTAAGTCTTATCTTCTTCATGGTTGAATGCAAAGTTTCGATGTAAAGGTTACCGCAGTGCAGAATGAAGTTTCGATGTAAAGTTACCCATGGTTGAGAGCAAAATTTCGATGTATAGTTTCCCATGGTTCAGACCAAAGTTTCGATGTGAAGTTTCCCAGTAGTTGAGAGCAAAGTTTTGATGTAAAGTTTCCCCATGGTTGAGAGCAAAAATTTGATGTATAGTTTGAAGTGTTTCCCCTGGTTCAGACCAAAGTTTTGATGTAAAGTTTACCTGTGGTTGAGAGCAAAATTTCTATGTAAAGCTTCCCTGTGGTTGAGAGCAAAGTTTCGATGTAAAGTTTCCCCATGGTTGAGAGCAAAAGTTTGATGTTAAGCTTTCCTATGGTTCAGAGCAAGCCAGGGGGTCTAGCTTCCCCTATGTAACATGCACATTTTCTTATTGAAGGAAACCATTTGAAACAAATATGATTATCCTTGTGCTCCTTAAAGACTTTCTAAATTGAGGTTACAAATATAAGTGCTGCAACTTAAAGACTTTCTAAATTGAGGTTACAAATATAAGTGCTTCAACACAGCCCATGCATGTATGGGTAAATTTTGTGGTCAGCATTTTCATGAACTTATAGCCGCCATAAGTGGATCCATGTTTTCTTAAAATTTTCTTTAAATAAATTTGTAAATTGACAATTTATCATGAGTTATTTAATGATTTTCAACTTTGACCCCTACTACCACTATATAAAATTTTAATGACTGTTTGATTTCAGTCTGGACGAGACACACATGGTGCAGGTATTGCCTTGTTTACAGCACAGTTACACATTCCTGTAGAGACCACTCATCAAACTGTACTGAAAGCTTTGATATATCTACTAGACGCCGCTTTAGAGAGGTAACACTATATTCCATGCTTCAAGCTATGATCATCAGGCCCTTCCTCTGGGTCAGAAGGCACAGTCTGTGTAACTAACACTTGAAGGTAGTCCGAAAAAAATAAAGGAATATTTTGGCAGTCAAAGAGAAAATTAAGTTTAAATGTATATAAACTTTTGTCACACTTGTTATAATAAGGAAATAATCTATTACCTTTCTGGAAAGTTTACGACCAAATCAATGAATTATTGTACAGAAATTGAAAAGAAGGTGCGTAATATGAACAATGGGGCTCATAGATGTTGTTAGGTGACCGTGTGTCAGTATTGACCAATGAGATTTGGAACTGGAAAGGTGTGTCCGTATTGACCAATGAGATTTGAAACTGAGTGAGTGACAGACCAGTTTTTTGAGAGAATGATATTTCTAGTTGTGAGTTTTCTTTTTCAGCCGAGAGACGCAGCGTCATGGCTTACTGTTTATTTATGACATGTCAGAATCAAAATACGGCAACTTTGATTACGACTTGAGCATCAAAATATTAAACATGTTAAAGGTAATATGTTTCATGATACTATCACATAACAATGGGTAGTTTAGATTGGGACTTATTAGGGAGGCATATTTTGATAGAATGTTTTTTGTGTTGTTTAAACACTTCAGTTCAATATTTTGTTGATGAATATTATTGTAATGATCATGGTTGGCGAAAATACATACTATCATATGTCGGAAGTCCTAGACATTGGCATAACTGTTTTGATTTTGTATGGAATTATTAATTTCTAAATATGGAACTTTGCTAAATTGGGTCCAATGCTTTATCTACTAGCAATCAATGTTATACTTATTGGGGTGTCTGACAGTGACACCTCTTGTTTGTAATTGGCATAAAATCCACAAGAAACAACGATTTTACAGTATTTTTCGGTATGAGTTTGCATGACACCTTTGAGACATTTACCAGTAACACTTTTCCAGTGAAAAAAGTTATTTAATGAAAAAATATATATAAAGAATTGACAAAGTTATGGTAATTTAAAGTTTCATAAAGTGAATGTCAACGATTGAACATTGTATGAGACAGAGTTCTGCTATAGGGTTGTGTTCTAATGGTACCTGAAACAGACTTGCATCTCACTTTCCTGATTGGTCAAGATGCCTCAGTAGGATATATGCAATAGATATGATTTGTGTTACACATGTTTTATGATGTACTTTGTACTTGCAGGGAGCATATCCAGCAAGATTGAAGAAGGTTCTGATTGTAACTGCTCCTCTCTGGTTTAAGGCTCCTTTCAAGATACTTCGTCTCTTTGTTAGAGAAAAGTTGAGAGATAGGGTAAGATTTAAGATAAAGCCCTTAAATGATGATTCTTTACAGGAGTGTCAATTTTCCAGAACTTCTGGATTTGCATTTACTGAAAGAGCCATGATTTCTGACCAAAATAAATTTATTTGATGAAAATATCTTGAGAAATGGCAAAGTTACTGGTTTGGTCAATTTCAGCTGTTTTGAATGAATTTCTAAATATAAACTGATATAAATATCATAAACACCTTCCACTGCCAAAGCTATTTTACACTATCCAACATTTCAACAGAATATGGCCCTTGATTTGATTAGCTAGTTTCTATGGACAAGGCTTGTTTATTAAATTAATGAATGTCTTGCTTTCATTTGGTCAGGTATTTACTGTGAACAAGGAACAGCTGATCCAACACATACCCAGAGATTCACTGCCACACAGGTTTGGTGGCAACCTTATAGTCAACCATAATCTTTGGCTACAAACATGTACACAGATACATCAAGCAAACTTTGACGTTATCGATACGTTCTTTGTGTCAAGGAAACGTCAGTCATCGTTATCAATGAGTTCCAGTGAAAACTCTGGCTATGTGCATTCTAACGATGGTGGACTCGATTCCTCAGATTCTAAAGACACTGTGTCGGAAAAACAGAGTAACGAAGAAGGTGAAAAGGACCGAATGATCGATACAAATGGATTTGAAAAGGAAGTTAACGTTGAAAAAGAAGATGGGAGAAACAAGTCTAAACGTCGACGTGATTCTGATATAGTGAGTGGGGCACAAACTGATGTCACTCGTAAATCAAACAGTGAAATAAACGAATCTCAGTCAGGTGACTCAAACATGGATGAGCTGCCCGAACCTAACCCATGTAAGAAACGACCAATGACACAAGTATCTAACATGTGGGAGGATTCTATACATATGGCTGAGGAGGGTGGAATGACAATATCAGATCTTGTGAAACATGTTAAACAAATGGGAAAGAAAGGATTACATGACGAGTACGCTGAGATACGACGAGAGCCACCAACTGGTACATTCAATGCTTCAAAGTAAGTGATATTATCACATTATTTATCAATCATTGCATATGCCATTTGTCCTGAGAACACAACAACCCCGCACTGGAATGGGAATTTACTCAACCTCCACATAATACGTGGTGATCGTAAGCAATATAGATCCCCTTGGCCTGCGCAGTTGGATCAAGACGTTTTTAGTTCTCAGCCTTGTAGGGATCTGTGTTTCTGGGTGATATGAAGGCAACCCCGCAGCCACTTCTTCTTTCTTGTTTGATATTATCACATTAATTACTTGATTAATACCTCTACAAGATGTCAGTTCAGACAAGGTCATTAATATGTTGTTTTTAGTGCAACTCATTCCGGGATTTGCAGCCTTGTCTGTTAATGACCCTTCTTTTACCTTCTAGAATAATTTACTTTAAAAAGCTTTGTTTTAGGTCTAAGTATAGCCTATCTAACGCTCGGTACCAAGTGATTAAAAATTTTAAGTATAATCTATATGTGTGTTTCTAGGTCTAAGTGTAACCTATCTTAGACTTGTCACTGTGTGTTTTTAGGTCTAAGTGTAACCTATCTTAGACTTGTCACTGTGTGTTTCTAGGTCCAAGTGTAACCTTTCTTAGACTTGTCACTGTGTGTTTCTAGGTCCAAGTGTAAACTATATATATCTAAGACTTACGACTGTTTGATTTTAGGTCTAAGTATAACTTATCTAAGACTTGTTACTGTGTGATTGTAGGTCGAAGTATGAATCTATTTAACACTGTTACTGTTTGATTTTAGGTCTAAGTATAAACCTATTTAACACTGTTACTGTGTTATTTTAGGTCTAAGTATGAACCTATTTAACACTGTTACTGTGTTATTTTAGGTCTAAGTATAACCTTTCTAATACTTGTTACTGTGTGATTGTAGGTCGAAGTATGAACCTATTTAACACTGTTACTGTGTTATTTTAGGTCTAAGTATGAACCTATTTAACACTGTTACTGTGTTATTTTAGGTCTAAGTATAACCTTTCTAATACTTGTTACTGTGTGATTTTAGGTCTAAGTATAATCTACCTAAGAACCGTTACTGTGATGTTTTGTGTTATGATCACTCGAGAGTGTTCTTGCCTCAGTGTGAAGATGATCCCTCATCCGATTATATCAATGCCAACTTTGTCGACGGTTATATGCAGAAACATGCTTACATATCTACACAGGGTAAGTGAATCATATGAATTGTTTACTGTAAACCAATAAAAACGTTCACACAATTAAAATTTGCAGGGTTCGCGAGTGGTAGAAATCCAGTTTTAATTTCTCAAAATTAAGAAGCCGCAAAAATGTTCAATACATGTACTATAATATGGACATCAAAGGAGACTTTAGAACGCGAAATAAATTGTAGTCATGAATATGCCAACAATCGGGAAAACGTGAAAGTTAGTTTTCATGAAACGGAATTGGTTTACAGTAAAATGTTAACCTAAATAGCATAATTTATTTAGAGGGCTTATTGCCAATTTAGAGATGTCTGATTAATTTTGCAATGCGGTTTGTTTATCCTAATGTTTGTTAGGATGATTGTGAAACAATTTTTGCAATTTATATTAATCACTCTCCACCCCTCCTTCTAGATGGTATATATCTGCTAGAGGGTATAATGCAATGTGATTTAATTGGTGTGCAGTCTAAAATTAATTAGTTTAAGATTTATAAGTTATTTTGCTTGTCATCACATTGTAATTGCATTCCGTTGAGTATCTCCCTTGCTCTTCTTCTTAGTGCAGAACAGAGCTGTCGTTAGAAAATTAAAAAATACTGTATAACCTATCCAGAGCAGCCCTTTGTAGAGCAACAACCCCTCTTTAAAAACACCTTCAAAACTTCCCTGTGCCTATCCAGTTCTTAATGTCGGTACAAAGACTCAGTGCTCAAATTCAGTACCCAACTATTGTGTTGAAGTCGGGCCCTAATTTTACTACCTAGTTTCATTTATCAGAAAAAAATTGGATTATTTGATTGCAGGTCCATTTGCCAAGACATTCGGAGATTTCTGGAGAATGGTGTGGATTACTCAGTGTGTTACCGTCGTCATGACTACCAAGTAATGTTTTATAGCAATATTTTATACCTTTCTGACACCAAATTTTGTTGATTTTTTTAATGTCTGAAATTCCCACAGGTGCTTGGCATGTGGATATGACCCCCCATGGCCCCTCTACAACCCCCCAAAAATAAAAAATAAAAAAATTATCAAATCTCTATTATACCTATGATCATAGGTATAATAGTGATTTGATATTTGTTTTATTTTTTGGGGTTGTAGAGGGGCAGTGGGGGGTCATATCCACATGCCAAGCACCTGTGGAAATTCCTGCTTTTGCTTTAGGCTTCTTTTCAAACAAATATGCCCTTGTAACTTTTTATGACCCGCCATCTACTGACGTGGAGGCATATAGTGATTATTCTGTCTGCTCATTAGTCCATCTGTTCATTCATCCATTACAAAATATTCAAGTTGATTGACTTAGCTAGTGATTATGGACGAGCAGGACAAGGTAAACACCGCGGTATAAGCGTTCAATGAACACAGTCATGTATAAAGGGGCAGTAAAAAGCCTGTATTGCATGAACAGGGGTCCTACAATGTCGGAAATTCGGATTGGCCCCATTATGAAAAAGTATCTTACCTTCACAAAAAAGTTATCGTCATTTGAAGTTCTTTTGTCTTAACAGTAACATAATGTTTGAAACCTAGTCAAGGTGTAACCTGAAACAGACTTGTTTTCAGGATTGGGCATTATGCCTTGGTAGAACCCCTGTTATAAAATAAGATCATTGAATCTATTACTAGTAAGTGCTGAATGTATTCCTAATACTCAAGTCAACGCCATCACAAATAAAAGTATTTTTAGTGATAAATTTATTAATAAAATTTATGATTTATTCTTGTACATGATTATTGTTAATGTTTTAGACAAATTGAGAAGGGTCGTGTAAAATGTGGTCAGTATTGGCCTTTAGAAAATGTACATATTGTTGATGTTTTAGACAAATGGAGAAGAGTCGTGTAAAATGTGGTCAGTATTGGCCATTAGAAAATGTACATATTGTTGATGTTTTAGACAAATTGAGAAGGGTCGTGTGAAGTGTGGTCAGTATTGGCCGTTAGAAAATGTACATATTGTTGATGTTTTAGACAAATTGAGAAGGGTTGTGTAAAATGTGGTCAGTATTGGCCGTTAGAAAATGTACATATTGTTGATGTTTTAGACAAATTGAGAAGGGTTGTGTAAAATGTGGTCAGTATTGGCCGTTAGAAAATGTACATATTGTTGATGTTTTAGACAAATGGAGAAGGGTCGTGTAAACTGTGGTCAGTATTGGCCGTTAGAAAATGTACATATTGTTGATGTTTTAGACAAATGGAGAAAGGGTAGTGTAAACTGTGGTCCGTTTTGACCGTTAGAAAATGTACATATATATTGTTGATTTTTTAGACAAATGTAGAAGGGTTGTGTAAAATCATTAAAAATGTGGTCAGTATTGGCCGTTAGAAATGTACATATTGTTAATGTTTTAGACAAATGGAGAAGGGTCGTGTAAAGTGTGGTCAGTATTGGCCGTTAGAAAATGTACATATTGTTAATGTTTTAGACAAATGGAGAAGGGTCGTGTAAAATGTGGTCAGTATTGGCCGTTAGAAAATGTACATATTGTTGATGTTTTAGACAAATGGAGAAGGGTCGTGTAAAATGTGGTCAGTATTGGCCGTTAGAAAATGTACATATTGTTAATGTTTTAGACAAATGGAAAAGGGTCGTGTAAAATGTGGTCAGTATTGGCCGTTAGAAAATGTACATATTGTTGATGTTTTAGACAAATGGAGAAGGGTCGTGTAAAGTGTGGTCAGTATTGGCCGTTAGAAGCTGATGGAGAAGATCAATATGATGAATTTATTGTAACCAACACCGGAATGGAGCATAATAGAGAATACACTATAACCAGTCTATCATTACATAATACAAACGTAAGATTTATATATTTATATCTTTGAGAGCAACAGATTAGAGGAGTATTTGAGTAAAATACCCTATTTTTTATGAAAAGTTGAAAACCCAATTGGTTTTCAAATGTATGAGTAACATTACCATCTAGAATTCTTGGAAACTCAATTGAAAAGCCCGCTGTTTATGTTTAGTACAAAAACATTTTTAGGAAAAAACATTTCACCCAAGACCAATTTATCATTTTCCCAATTAAGAATGTTGAATGCCCAATATATATTTAAAATTAATGTTGGGAGTAAATACCCAATTATATCAAAACCTTATCTGTAGCTCTGTTAAAATATTGTTTGTGAGACGTAAACCCAACCATCTACCTATTTTATTTAAGTAAGATAAAACCCCAACAGCTCCTTGTAGAAATTACTCCTATAGAGCCTTGGTAAAAAATGTCTAAACAATTATTATACCCGTCCCATTTCAGCCTCTCCATTTAAACCTCATCTGACTACGGCTGTGTCAGTGTTTATTAGCTATATTTCTTATCCCATTCAGTCTAACTATTTAGATGCCTTCTGGCATGAACTGCTCCCATCTTTTAAGTTTTGAATAGATATTGCAATTGTTTATGCCCATGGCGCACAATGGTCCTGTTCATCCACGCAATGGTCCTGTCCAGCCGCTCATTCGAATGTTTGTTTGTCTGAAAATGTTAACCAAAACTTTCAAGTTGTTGAAACTCAAATAACTTTGAAGACCTGCCAGGCATTGCTTTCAAACTTGGTACATTTGTTAACCATCATAACATGTGGTTGGGGGGGGGACCTCTTTGTGGGGACGTTATTTCAAGGATATTGTATCCACTAAGTCATGTACTATAGAAATTATTAATATGTATGGGGATTTAATTTTGTGGCTGAGATCACCAACGGAATGCAAGAAATGAAATCACTCTCTAATATTAATGATTTTACAATCTGCATAAGTGTATATATTGAATGTAATGAGTTACTTTGTGATGCGAATATCTTGCAGTATTTAATCTCATGTTATCAATGTTGTTTACAGACAGGACATGTTCGACTAGTGAAGCACTTACAGTTTACCAGTTGGCCTGACTATGGGATACCCCCTGCTGCTGGTTTCCTGGACTTTCTGTTACGTGTACGAGCCTGTCAGGCTGATTCGGTTACCTTACTCGAGCCAGAATGGAACGGTCACCCTAATGGGCCTGCAATTGTTGTCCATTGTAGTGCTGGAATCGGTCGTACTGGTAAGTTTGTCTCGAGCTATCATATTCCAGTCTCATTCCCTAGCATAATCATTGCCTGTTGTTTTACTCCCTGTACAATGTATGAATACTGTTTTCTGCTTATCTGTCTGTATGTAGACAGATTCTTGTGGAGACGAATTCTCCTACAGTTTTTAAGGATTTCCTTCAAACTTTTACACATAAGCAACCTCAACATGTAGATGTTCGTGAACGTAATAATTTGAGCTCGTAATAATTTGAGCTCGTAATAATTTGAGCTCGTAATAATTTGAGCTCGTAATAATTTGAGCTCGTAATAATTTGAGCTAAATTATGGCCCTTTTTTGGCAGGGCATATATGATTAGTCTGCTGAACTGTGATAGCTCTAGTATTTGTACCTGTTAAGAAACCCCCTGTCATCAAAGACCACTTGTTGATCCTGAAATACTTTACCAACCACTGATGTATTCATGGAGATGTTAATATATTCATTTATTGCATTTTTTAAGGTAACAAAATACCAAGCAATGAATCGGTTTACGCTTAAACCATCTCTTTATGTATTGAGAATACTCAAGTTTGAATACTTCCTGAAATTAGGATTCAAATAATATAGCTGATTTTGTTGAGCAGGGCCGGTATTTATAGAGCATCTTAAGTGAAAACTTAGAGTTTCTTTAAATTTAATTGTTTTTAAAGTGTTTCAGCTTAACAGGAAAGTCAATATTAACAAGTTTTTACATTGTTTAGAAGCATTCTGTAAAGAGCTACAGAAATCATACAGAAAACATGGGCTATTTTTCGTTTCTTGTGAAATATGGAAAGCTCAATATTTTAACTTAAGTCAAAATATTTATGATTTCACTTAAGACACTTTATATATACCGGCCCTGTAGCATATTTTTTTCCATGGAAAAAGATAATAAGAAATCAGGGCTGGAAGGTAGCACTCAATACAAACTGATATTCAACATCACATTCAAGGTAACCATACTGAGCAACTGTCAGATATGTGGCTTATTATTACGGTAATAGTTAGCCAAATTAGCTGGCCGTTTCAATTAACACTATATTTAACAAAGTCTTTACCTTTTTAGACCCATAAGAATAAATATTCTTTTACCATATATGTCACAGAAGAATTTTTTTTTTTATTTCAGGAACTTTTATAAACACAGATATAAGCCTTCATAGACTTGAACACAAACATACTGTGAATATACGTGAAACTGTACGTAGGATTCGCTCACAGCGTGCATTCAGCATTCAGATGCCCGATCAATATGTTTTCTGTCATTTAGCTGTGATAGATTACGCCATTCAGCATAAACTCTTACCAGATACAGACTGGGTCTCACTTGATGACAGTGATAGTGATGGCTTTGACTAAATACTTTGTTCCAGTCCAGGATGGGTTTGACTGAAATATGTTGAACCAGTCTATAACGGGTTGGACGGAAATTAGATGAACCAGTCTATGATGGGTTTGACGGAAATTAGGTGAACCAGTCTGTGGTGGGTTTGACTGAAATATGTTGAACCAGTCTATGATGGGTTTGACTGAAATATGTTGAACCAGTCTATGGTGGGTTTGATAGAAATGTTTTGAACCAGTCTATTATAGATTTGGCCCAAATACATTAAACCAGTCTTGACGCTTATAAGTGAAAGTAGTACAGTGAAACAGACTGGATAACTTTGAAATGTCAAGTGTACGTAACTGTGTAAGGAGGAATTTAATAAGAGTCATTTAAAATGTTTGTGTTCCGTCGTCTTGTCGTTCGTTTGTGAAGGATTATGGGTATTGTTGTACATATTATTATGTTGTCCCCTCCAAGAGAGGCTTGATGGCAGTCTGGTACTGCTGTTAATGACATACGTTCTGGTAGACAAAATTGTAGAAATCTAGCAATATTTCATTAAGAAAACTTAGATTTTATAGATTTTTTACCTCCGTTTTTGGGTAAAAACTTTTTTTTAAATATGTATGTTTTCTTATCACTCTGCTGAATTATATCTGCATTTTCTGATGAAAGCTTTTATGAATGTCTTTATCTGTGACTGTTAGTAGAAATAATTGAGTGCTTTATATACATGCTAGTTTTGTGCCAAGGGGTGTTTATGATGGGTTTGTACTTATGGGGAATGCAAGAGGATGTTACAGTGGACAGGGAATGTGGGGTCTGTATGGGTTTCAAGGGGATGTTCAAAGGAGGGAGGGTAGTAATATGTAGCAGGGAACAAGGGAAGGGATAAAAGAGTGCTTGCGGCAGGGGTCTCAATTTTCCGAATAAATCCGGATTTACAAATCCTGAATGAGACATGATTTCTGACCAAAATAAAGTTATTTGAGAAATGTCAAAGTTGTGGTCAATCGAATCTGTTTTCTAGGAATTTCCTAATAAAAACTGATTTAAATATGGAAACAATGTGGTTGAAGGCCTTTTGTTTGTCAAAAATAGTTGACCGTGTATGATTTTCCTGATTTTAAATTTGACTGTGTTAACACCCCTGTTGCAAGGAAAAGGGGAAATGTTTCATGGAATCCCAGGGTGTTGGAAAGTTTACTGCATAATTGCAGCCATTAGTATGAAATAAAATGTTGATGTTATCTGACTGGGGCATTCATAGTACTGTAAAATCATTTAATTTCGTTGGGACGAAATTTCATCGTTTTGGTAAAAAAGACAATTTCGTTGGGACTTGAATTCGTGGATTTTGCATCTTAAGTAATAAAACATGGGTCAAAATTAATGTTCGTTGGAATTTAAGTTTGCGGTTGAGGTGAACCACGAAATCCACGAAATCCACGAAATTTAATCCCCCACAAAAATTAATGATTTTACAGTATATTACTTACACACATTATTATTATTATATGTAGGTTTCACGTTTATAACTTCTAACACAAAACTATTACTTATTATGTACATTGTCTAATCAAATGTGTATTATTTTAGCTGTTAGCTTGAACATACTTTTTTAAAATATTTCTGCAACTGTGCGTAAGCTTGTATCTCCATGGTGATTATTCAGTAAGTCCTGACATTATAAATTATTATTTCATGCTAACCGGTGGTTTACGGCGGAATAACGGTGGATTATTCCCCGATAATTTCACTGTTCATAATTTCACAGTTCATAATTTCACGGCAAACGGGCTATTTTTTTAAAATCAAATTTCCTCGCCGTCAAAAATAAAATACTAAGCATTTTTACTTGCTCTCTTAATCTTTAACAAATAACACAACATTATATATACATAAATGTAAAACAAATGGACGAAATTGAAGCCATTGCAGAAGAACTATTTGATTGCAACTATTTATTTGCTATTTGTACCTGAAGTCACAGGTCCGTGAATAATGACAAGAAATGCCCATATCAGATTGGTGCTTTAAGTTTAAGTAACTTCTTAATTCATATTATACTTTTGTTGCATATGTCTGTTGCAGGAAGTTCTATTTTTCTCTTAATTATTCCTTGGTAGATCTACTGTAAAATTGTTAATTTTCATGGTGGATTATTTTTCATTATTTTTTTCAGATGAATTAAAACGCCAAATTTAATCCCCTCAAACTATTGTTCTTAAAGCTAAGTAACAAGAGATTATTCTTTAAACTTTCAATATTTTAAATCCGCAAATTTATGAAACTACCAGAGTTAGTGAAATATAATACTTGTGAAAATTGTTAATTTTACAGTATATTTGATGAGTTTATAGTAATTTATTTTGATGGTTATAAAATTGTTGGTAATATTTATGTTTCCTACTAAGTTTTGATTTGAGAGATGTGGCATGTACTACCAATAATAGGATTTATTCAAAATGGGTATATGAACAAAATATCAAATTTAAGCACAGGTTAAAAAACATGTTTCTGAGTGATCTGCCTTAAAGTTTGAAATTTGATATTTCTCCAAATTTCCATATTCAAGGGCAGATAACTGCTTAACAAGTTTGGTGTCCTTTCATTATTTTTTCATTTTTTCTATATCTGATATTATACACTGTCCATATACCTATTTTGAACAAATTCTATTCTAGGGGGAAAAGTCTATTACCTCTCAAGAGATGGGCACAAATATGTTTAATGAATACTAATTCTAGTCAATAAATCCGTTAGGGCTGCGCTGATATTTCCTTGTATTATTTTTGTATTGCTTTTTTCTCTCTCTAATTATTAAACTTTATGATCCAAGTTTGTCGAAGGACTATATGTTTACTAGGACTTTAACAATACTATTTCAGTTTTTGTCTTTGTTCGTTTTTTGTCTATGTATTTCACACTGACCTTATCAGCTTGTTACATTTAAGTAATGTCAAAAGTAAAAACATAAGATTGTCTATTTCTAAGTATATTTTATTTTTTTGTAAGAAAATTTATTCCTACGAGGGTCATTCAATATATAATGCAAACTAACAAATATATTTCTACAAATACTATTAATCATTAAAACACAGACATAATCATTTACAACAACCTTTCCAGTGGTCAATGACCGACTTTTATCATTTCGACAGGCATTCTATCCCCGTTGCTAGGCAACTTCGCACATGAACTTCTAACGACTTGGCCACGGCGTACTCCTATGTATTCATTCAAATTTAAATTAGCGACTCGAATTCTTATGAAATTGTCGTCTTGTTTCCGAGTGATGAGAACGTATCTACATCTCATCTGTAGATCCAAGTATAAATACAATGTTTCGTTTAGCCACACCGAAACGCTAAAGTAAGCCGGTATCGATTTTGATGCGACGTTACGTCTGTTCTGACGTCAAAAGATGGGACATCTTCCGAGCGAAACCCTTGTCAATTCTAATCTGTTCGGCAAATTCAAATGAAAAGGGCATAAACTACTCCTCGATTACTGGGCTATTTCTTCGCATGTGAATATTGTGTTTGTTTTAAAAACAATATGTCATTTTTTCTGCTATGTATGGCTCCGTTACGCCGATATTCCGTCCTGTTCGGTGGTATTCTTTAATTGTAATTTTGTAGGTGGTATTTTCATTTAATTTCCTCGTCTCTTTGGAATATAGAAGGGTACATTTTGACACCAGTCTCTGGTTAGGCAAGAAAAAATCGATTCACTTATGTTTCGGCGAAGCTCGATTTTTTTAAAAACTTTGTTTTTCTTGTGACGTTACCGTGTCCATGTTGCGTTGAGTGACGTCGAAGAAAGGCACGCGCTGATGACGTCATCAACGTAAAGGTCCTTATTTTTTCTGACCAAACCGAAAATGCCATAAATGTTCAGTATGCAAAATTTCATAGAATTCTCTTGACGCGTTTGAGAGATAATAGGTAGTTTGCATTATATATTGAATGACCCTCGTACGAGCCTTTATGAATATAGGCCAAGGCCTGTACAGTTTGAAAACTTTGGTCTACAGCATTTACTTAATATATTTAAATAAACTTAGTATGAATACTGCTTTGAACTATCTCAGGCTAACGATAAAGGATTTGTTATGTACAGTCTGACTGAACATGTTTTACATAGACTAGGGTAGTGAAGCGGTGCTTTTGCTTTCTAAATATTGTATTTTTTGTTACTTTTTGTGTTCATTGTTTTGTAATTTTCTCTGTTTAAAGTTGTTCTGTGACATAAATTGTGAGTTTTTAAAGGCACTCTGACTATAGGAGTTTGAGTGACTTGTAAAACATCTCTTATTGTAGAGAATGTTTTGCATTCATGAGCTTGCTAAATCACTTGTAAATTTTAAAGGGTCTCAACTCCATTTCGATGAGAAAGACACATTTTGAAGACGTTAAAATCAGAAAAAAAACTGTGTTTTATGAATATATAAAGTATTCTTACAACTTACAATACTATATGTATTCGCAAAACATAGTTTCCTGATTTAAACGTCTGCAAAACGTGTTTTTATCATCGAAATGGAGTTAAGTCCCTTTAAGATGTAGGTAGATGGTAATTTTAGAAATAAAAACACTGTTAAATTATATACTTATAGAAAGTTCCAGGACTAGGTTAAATTGTTCACATTAATTATAGTATAATATGAAAGAGACAATATTTTAAATATACAGGTACTGGCCATAATATTAAACTATAGTTTATAGCAATACGCCCCCTAGTATTAAAGTTACCTATGAATCCTTTGTTTGTTGCTTTTGTTAAGTTAACAAGTTCATGCTCTAGACCACTCCTTTTCAAACATTTTCAACACATTAATAGGCTAGAAGGTAGACTTAAAGTAATATTTATGTCTTATATGAGTACACACAAATTTGTGTTATTATACATTTTATGTTGACATTTGTAACAATTTTACATTATGTTACATTACATTTCCACTTAACGATACTTCTATTCTCATTTATTTCGTCCCTTTGGGGTAAAAAAAACCAAGGTTCTATCGTCCTTTGATTATAATGGTTCATACACCCTTGTCTCACCAGACCAGAGGGACGAATTATGAAATGCTGATATAGATCTGTAAATGATTGTTGTTAAAAAGCCATGACTTCAACAGTATGTTTACATAGTGAAGTGCCATATAGAGATCTCATACACATACAAACTACGCTAAACAAGTTGTCCCTTCGGTGCTACAAGGTTGTATTTCTCACTATACAGTACTGTATAGCTGATTATTTCTGCGGGTGTAACATTTTGCTTTTTTGTCTTAAAAATGGGTGTGGTTTTTTCTGCGAATCGCAGAATGGCAGAAATTTCAACCCTGCGTAAATAACCAGCTATACGGTATATAGAGAGATACATCATTCTTGTGCTGAAGGGATGATTGGTCCTATTCTCACAGTTTTCACATACTGTCTCTATTAACACAGCTTTCACCGTCTCTATTACATTCTACTGATATTATCACTTTCTGTATCTCATACATTTATAGACTGGTTTCGTTAAATGTTATTATGTAATTGTTATTTACTGATGCCATACATTGATAACCATTCCATTTGTTGTCAACACGGTCACTTGATTAATGATAAAATATAGTCAAGACAAAAAAATGTCAGCTGAGGCATAATTTTAGTACGAATAGTCGGATATGTACCGGTACATATGTTTGTAGTTGCCATCAGTCTTGAAATCATTGCTGTCACTAAAGTTGTAATTACCCCCCCCCCTCCAATCTTAGATTAAGGGTCTATTGTAGTTGGGTCAGTAGGTAGGTCAGTCTGTCTTGCGCAGCTGGTAGACCAAACCGTTTCTGTTCAATAACTCAAGAACACTCAACACTCCTTAGCCTACTCACATTTTACACAATGTCAGTAGGTCAAATTTCAAGGTCATTGTCACTGACTTAAATGCTGCTTTTGTAACAACAACTAATAAGATTGAGTCTTGACTTTTTAAGTATACTTTTTTGTATTTATAATTAGTGAAAGTTGTTTAACAAAAGAATGAAATTATTTTGTGAGTGATCATGTGTATTTTATGCCCCCATCTTTGATGAGGGGGTATAGTGCTTCGCTGATGATTGTTGGCCAGTAGACCATATGGTTTCCATTCAGTAACTCAAGAACACTTTGCCCTAGAATCGTCAAACATTACATGGAGCTTGGTCAGAAACACTAGATGACACCTATTGATTTTGAGGTCAGTGGGTTAAAGGTCAAGGTCACTGTGACCTTTTACCATTTTAGAAAATAGGGCTGCTATGGGGGCATACATGTTTTACAAACATCTCTTGTTAGGGCTTTGCATTAATTCCTAACTGTTATTGGTATTATATATCCCTCCGGCAGATATTTTGATTCATTTATATTGTATCACATGACACAATTGTGACTGTCACATGACACAGCTGTAAGTATCACATGACACAGCCGTGACTGTCACATGACACAGCTGTGACTGTCACATGACACAATTGTGACTGTCACATGACAGCTGTAAGTATCACATGACACAGCCGTGATTGTCACATGACACAGCTGTGACTGTCACATGACACAGCTGTGACTGTCACATGACACAGCCGTAAGTATCACATGACACAGCTGTGACTGTCACATGACACAGCGGTAACAGTCACATGACACAGCTGTAAGTATCACATGACACAGCTGTGACTGTCACATGACACAGCCGTAAGTATCACATGTGCATCAGATTTTTTTACAAATCATTTAATTATCTCTGCATAAGCAAATTCCATATATCTATTATACTAACATTATTTTGAGAAATTGAAAAATAAGTAAACTGCAGGATATATAGAATATATAGTTCTTATCATGGTTTAGACGGTGATGATTTAAACCAGCAAATTTAAATCTTGACTTATCAAATTTGCAAAGTTAAAACTCACAAACATTTCTGATTATATTGTAATAGTTTGCATTGTGTTGTAAAACCTCATTGATGAGAAAACATTTGGGACCATTGAAAAATGGTCTCATTGTTAAAGTGTATAGAGCTATATCGGAAGATATTTTTTTCTAAAGTTTCAAAAACTGAAAAACAATTATGCTTTCATACCCATTAGATCATTTTTCGCTTTAGTTTTAACAGAAACTCTCTGTGATTTATTGGACATGCCAACTGTCCATTTTCATACGAAAGTGTTCTAGAACACCCTATGAAACTATAAGAATCTTCTATTTTTCGACGATTGAATCTAAGTACACGGAACCCATCCAAAGTTTTAATTTGCTATTAAGGTAGTCTAGTATCATAATAAAAATGATGCAAGTAATTATTTTGACATTGAATGACTGCTAGAATATAGCTTTATACACTTTAAGGTGGCTGTAATATTAAGGTGAATAATTCAGATATAGCTTCTTATACTTATCTACACAAGGTATGTATAAATTATCACAGGCGTTTATTTGTACTAGCACAAAAACTGTACGTTCATTGAACAGACACGATTTTGTAAACTTTAAGGTAATTTATTGAATGTATTCGCATTATTGTATTATTTTGTGTTGTCCATTAATGTACGCATGGTCAGTATATTTTTTTGTTGAATTCGTTAAACTGTGTCGTATGTTCGTGATTGATAAATTCATCAATGTTTGAAAATGGCTAAATAAATGTTTAATTATATGCAGTGTTTGTTTTTTGGTATAATTATTTACCCATGGTGTCATATCGATGGCTTAGAACCAGAAGGTCGTAACTGCCTCTTACAACTTTATATGACTCATACATATTAGAAATCTGCTTCACAAGGCGCTTCTTATGAGCATATTTTTTATGAAAATCTGAAATTGTCATGTTGACCAAATGAAGTTTTAAAAACGTGTTTTCCCATATGTAAAGAGTAAATTACGGACAGTTTTCTCTTGTTTTCTCAATATATCGATTTGGTAGTTACCACTTTCTGGTTCTAAGCCACCGATATGATCCCTGATAGTTCATCTTGACCACATCATTAGCCAAACTACTACTTTATTGCAGCATCATCCTGTTACAATTCGCTAGCTTAGGATGAGAAGGTTGTAAGTGGCACTTTATAAGACTAAAACAGATTTGAAATCGGCATAATAAGGCGCTTTTATGATCCTACTTGCATGAAAATCGGAACTTGTCATGTTGACCAAACTGAAGTTGAAAGAGCTTGCTTTACCATTGTGCTCTACACTGCGCATAGTTTTAAACCCTCTACAGTAAATGCCCTAGTGGCGTTGGAGAGTATAACATTGAAGTTGAAATGGTAAGACTGTTTTTTTGTTTTTAAAAAAATTTGATTTTGTAGTTACAACCTTCTCATTCTAAACCAACGAGTTGTTTCCAGTCGTAAATCAACATACAGGACAGTGATCAATTACGTTCACCTACTGTACCTTCCTGTATGTATCAGTCAGATGCATCAACAACCCCTCCCCCTACCCTGGGGATGGGCGGGAATTTTTACTTTGGCGGACAGCTGATGGTAAAATCACTGGTATTCCCCGGCCCATGACAACTGTTTGGAGTCAAAATGCACACTACATTTGCCTGGCAGTATGTAGGAAGCTGGAATGGGGGGACGTGGTTGGAACTGACTGATGCATTTGTGCTGCCTTCATGGTCCAATGATGGTTGTCCTTTTGAGACAAAATGTTTTGATAACCCATGACATTTTGCAATTTTTGATGAATAAGCAATACTATAATCAATGAGTTACTCCACTACAAAGGTGAATTAAAGACTGGATAAATAGCATACTGTAAAATCATTTAATTTCGATGGGACAAAATTTCGTGGTTTTGGCAAAAATGGGACGTTAATTTGTGGATTTTGCATTTCAGGTAATGCATACAAGGGTCAAAATTATTGTTCAATGAGATTTGATTTTATGGTTAAAGGTGAACCCGTAATCCTCTGCACTAACTTGCCTGTTTTATAAAGAACAATGGACCCAGTTTAAAAAAATTGACAGTTTTAAGTTTTTAGAAGGGGAGGTAACAAGAACCCAGTTACTTCATATTATCTTGAGTTACTCCCCTTTGTTGTTGTAAATTACTCTGTAGTTACTTCTATCTTCCTTTACAATAATGGCTAGCGTAGCGTATAGAACATAAATGCCATGCGTGGGGGGGTTAAAAATAAATAGACTGATTAGGTTTCCCAGGCTACTCAATTGTGATAAAAAATGTGTGCAATATGTACATGTTCACTTATGATCCCTAACTGCAAAAAAATCAAATATACAGCATTACTCAGTGTGCAGAAAAGGATATTAATAGGTTTAAAACAAGATAAAAACAAGTACTGTCCTATCTAAGGTATGAACATCAGTGTAGCCAGGGCTGACTTAAATCCGGTGATTGAGTCAGCGCTGACTACTCGTGATGTTAGTGAATTCCACTGGACAACTTGCACCTACAAGTATGAGATCTTCATCAACCTTTTGGTATACATTCGGTAAACTTACATGGAAGCATACCCAGCACAATTTTTGAGTACTGAGAACTTGTTGATCGACCCTGGGATTACTTGTGAGTGTTTATGCACCACTCAATATTTTGCCCATCGAGGGTGGGTGCGGCGGACGACCCAGGGGAATAGGACATTTCATTTTTTGATGTCTAATTCCTCACTCTGGAGACAATGCGTACTGATTAAATCCCCGGGGTCGGGACACGTAATCACGTAGTATTTTCCGGGTCTTGGAACCGACCAGAGTCTATTCCCCGGGGTTAGGAGTCGATGAGGTTGTCGAATTCCCGTCGGCCAGGAATATTAGTATGGTATATTCTCTGCTGCACCAGGTCGGCATTATATTGACTAGTGCATTATACCATAAAGTAATGGTATGTCAATGAACGTTCCCTCCAAAAATAGCTGTCACGACTGTATTTCAGAAATTTTTTTTTTCATAAATGAAAAGCAACGCAAGTTATATCTAGTTGACAACGACGGTAATAAATAAAATCTCTATTTTATTAGAATCGTTCAACACATGTATAATAAGACTCATATCCACTGCACAACATATGGTTAACGTGTACATAGTAGAATAATGTGTAATAAAAAAATGGTATGTACATTTTGATGTAACAAAATGCAACATTTTTACATACAATAAAATCGACAATTTCCATTATTTATTTTTGGAAATAAATAAAACTAAATCATGTGTCAGTAATGCTCCAGTCAGTCGACCCACACCCCATCCCGTGGATGGGCGGTGTATACTGGATAGCCAGGGAAACGGTGTTTTACCTTCCTGCTTTCCCCGCACTGCCTGGGAAATATTGGGATTTTTTCCCCCAAACCAATTCTTAGTTGTCCGAGGGGGCGGGGAAATATCGGAGATTTTACCATCAGCGGCCCGCGCAGGTCCGTGGCCATCCAAAAGTAAAAATCCCGGCCCATCCCCGGGTTGGGGACCGTGGATGCAACTTAGTGATGCATAATTATTGTCGTGGTATTATTGACTCACCACACGACAAGTTTCTCAGTTCGTATAGTAAAAGTACCTAACATGTTCAATCGATTGTCAACTATAGTATTAGTCCTTTTCTCCGCTAGGAAACACATTTCCTATTGTCAACAACAACAACTACAACAACATTTTATTACATTCATTAATTCATGTTCTCTGTATGACTCGAACTATGGGGATAATGGAGAATGTTATAAAAAAATCAAAGCATGCGTCATTGAAGTATAGCTTGGCTATCTTGACCTGAGCCTGACTTTTATGCAAGAGTATATTACAAGGTTCTTGCTTTGAATATATTATCAATTTCCGCTAGCAAATCGTGCACTATCGGCATTTAAGATTTGTGTTTGTATTATATCTCGTGCGTCTTCGTGATACTCCTCGATTATGAAAACATACAATCGGTGTTGTAAACGTTGGCAATATATCGACCGTTAAATTATGGTAATCGATAGGTCAGGCTCATGTCAATGTGGGCAAGCCATATATTTTTGTAAATTTATTCAACTACCCAGAGGTTTTAATAAACTACCTACAGCGCAGTCCACTATATTAAATTGGGCAGGCCTATGTGCAGATTTAAAACAATTGCATTATCCCCGACCGTACCTCTACTTACTCGGAATGTTTCAATGTATCTAGGAGAGTTTCAAAAGCTGATATCAGCACCAAGTGTTACATGCAAGTATTCAAAATCGTGAGTAAATGCACAGTCGGTTGAACAATCATAAACTTGACCGCAGCCGCAAGTAAATTTTAACACGGCGTCGATGACCACAGACGCACGCATGACACGGTGTCATCGATTTAATAAACTTGCATGAAAAAAAACCTAATAAGTTTATTAAATCGAGACACCTTGTGCCTGTGTCGATGACAGCCACTATATGCCAATGACTCTTGCACCTCTCAGGTACCCGTTCATACAGCGTGATGAAGTGGAGCAATGAAGGTTATTACTGTTTCGCTCATAGTAAATCATCCGTCGGTAAGACGTGGATCGAACCCGGGACATCTCGATACCAAAGTGGGAGCCATATAGGCTACATAGCACCACAAACATTTATTCGTTCTAATTGTAGTTCTGTGTAACTGTCCCCGTTGTGATACATTGGATTAAAGTTCTTCTTGTGGGGATCGGTGGCCTAGAGGTAGGGCGTGCGCTGGAGATCGAGAGGTCCCGGGTTCTACCCTCGTGTAGACGATTGGTTAATTTCTCTGAGCAAGAATAACACACCTACCTGCTCCACTCCATCAAGGTGAAAATTGGTACCTGTGAGGACGGTGTCTATTCCTGAGTACCACAGATCGATGATGACCGCCACAGAGAGAAATAGTCTCTACAAGGAGACTCGAATGCGTTTATCATTAGATAGACCAGGGAAAGTTAAAAGGTCAAAGGGTGGTTGAACGGCTGAGCCGCTGAAAACAGCCCTAAAAATTGGCAACTTAACTTTTGTGCTTGTGATATCCGTTGTGGTTTTTAAGTACATATTTTGGATCAAATGCACCATGGTCATATAGGATCAAAGCAAAAATCAATCAGCGCAATAAATAGAAAATGTAACAAAATAAATAAAAGGTATTAACAGTATATTAGCACATCGTTAGTAGACTATTAGTACATCGTTCAATTTCGTTGACGGCTATGCGACCATGTCGATTTGACATTCTTATGTACTAGTATTATATGCAATCAATGACAAAATATATAGGCGCACCTTTGATAGACTATTTTATATTAATTGCAATGTTCGGCCACCCGGGAGTTTTTAACCGATTGGGTAGCTGCCAGTCCATGAGTTTCGATGATCAATGTCAGTGACATACTTTATTCGAACTATGTATAAGATTCAGCTACATTGTCATTCCATTAAACATACAATTATGATCATAGGCATTTGGTTTCAAATCGCCGTAAATGAAAGATGTGACCTAGTCACTTATAGCCCATGGTACGGAAAAAAGTGCGCGGAACATTCAGTGACTCGGGCAAATAATTAATTTACCGCGGGTTGAAACCAAATAGCTATGTTTATGAGGTTCCGATTAGTACACAAGAGCAGTTCGAACAACATTCATCCGTTTGAAGAAAATAGTTCCGAACAATAAACTTATACGTTTCAAGAAAGTAGTTCCGAGCAATAAACTCATACGTTCCAAGAATGTAGTTCTGAACGGTTAACTCATGTTTCATGAAAGTAGTTCCGAACAAGAAACGCATACGTTCCAAAAAGTAGTTCCAAACAATAAACGCCTACGTTCCAAGAAAGTAGTTCCGGATAATAAACGCATACGTTCCAAGAAATGAGTCGATGGTCGAAGGGTCATAGTCTTCAACACACCACTGAATGTTGGTGATTTACACACCAAGGCCCCGACTCACAAAATTGGTAAGAATGGTATTGGTATATCGCCGGCTTAGAAGGAAAAGGTCGTAAGTACTACATCGATATTTTGAGAACACAAGAAAACTGTCCAAAATTACTCTTTACTAATGGTAAAACAAGCTGTTTCAACCTCTGTTTGGTCAACATAACAATTTTCGATTTTTGTGAAAATAGTCTCATAAGAAGCACCTCGTTATGCTGATTTAGATATGCACCAGTCTTAATGTCGTAAGAAGTACTTCAGACCTTCTCATTCTAAGCCAGCGATATCTCCATGGCGAGGCACTCATCACTGAAAGACCGAGCATCAGTATTATGTGACCTTCCAGTCTACATAGTCATTCAAACAATATTTAAAAACAGTGATATGTCGAATAATATAACCATGTTCATGTTTTTCGTTGTACGGATAAAACGTTTTCCAGCTTCAAATACATTATTTACAATTTTATATAATGAAGCAACAACTCCAAATTATTCAGCACATTTGTTAGATTAGACGAGTTTTTTCAACGATATCAAAAATATACATTTACATAGTGCGCCCAATGTGATGTTTATAAACATGTGCCGGTTTAGCACACCTGCTGTTGTAATATGGTTACTTAAGTAAACACATATGGTAGATTTTATACAAAAAATATTTCTGATAAACTGTGCACACTTAAGTAATCCACCTGTGTGGACCATACCCAAATTTCCCGCATTCACATTATTTTGGGCGCTTTATACTACTAGAAAACATCAAAACACACATAATGTCAATTACAGTATAAAAATACAATTTTGAAACCACAGGTAAATGCATCATAGAACCAAGATCAAAACCAAAATGAACTCCTTTTCTTGGTGCAAAATGTACGTATACTTCTAGGCACTAGACCAGATAAATTTATTTTATAGATAAAAAGTTGTATTAGTTAAGTTACAATGTACATGCTAATTGTATCAGCTTAAAATATGTTTGTTTCCTTTTATTCTTAATGCTATGATCGAAGTTGAGGCTACAGAAAACACTTTTTTGACACACCTTGGTTGTTGGGACCAAAGCATGTACGTGCACTTTCAAAAAGAAAAATATATCCCTACCTACCGACCCATTTTTTAAACATGACACAGGAAACACACATAAATGATATTTTAGGCGTAGTTGTATGACTGGTCGAGTGCCAGTGATCAATTTCTGGGAAAAAAGAAATTCTTTATCAATGCTACATTTACCTGTGATTATAATATTGTTAATGATAAATGGAATTGATTGTAAGTATTATGCAGATTTGTCCTCAGGTATCAATAGTTCGTTAACCTTCACTGTAAACATCGCTGTACATAGATATCAGACCACCGAACTAGACGCCGGTGCTAAATGCCCATTAGCGGAATTATCAGTCACTGATGGCGACGAGGTTGTCAATACAACTGAACGTCTTAGTGCGTCTTCTGGGTGTAACGTGTTGTCGTTGTGATTCGCCATCTCAGTTTTAGTATCTGTTGCACCTCTGCTACTTTTATCGTTTAGTTTTGGGGTATCCGGTGCTGGTGAATTTCTTGGCGATGGTGAAGGAGTGTGGGTATCGAATCTTGTTCGTGTATAGTTAGAAGGCGGATGGCGCCCAGTACTGGTGGCCGAATTACGATGCAGACGAAATATACGGATCACTTCCCGCCTAAACTTTGTTCCACTCAGACAATACAACAAGAAATTTAACGAGTTGTTCGTATACATGAACATATTTACAATTGCCCACCAAAGGTCCAACTGGGCCATGACTTCGGCGCTCGCCCCTTCCGCCCAGTAAGCATATCCTATATTATAAACACTGATAGGCGAAGTACTTAACAAAAACACAACATTTAATGTAAACAACATGGCGGTCATTGACGAGTGTTTCCCAGCATGCCCGGTTGTCTGCTGTCTACTTCCGTTAGCAATGGCGGGTATCACACGTGACTTGGCTTTTCGTTGACTTTTAATGACTTTGAATAAGATCAAACAATTTCCAATTACTATTACAGTGAAGGGTATAGCACAAAAGGCACACAGATCGATCCATGGCCATACTTTGTTGAAAAATTCAAAATATTCTGCGTTTATCTCGACACATTTTCGCACACTTCCATCCGGCTCATAAGTAAACGCCATACCGTACAAAAGATGTGAGTTTATACATAAAATGAACACAAGTATGGATATCATAAACGCTATCGCACTCTTTTTGGTACAAACAGTACGAGCATTGTGTGGAAACCAAGCAGATATGACGCGTTCTAAAGTCACTACGATCAAAATCCATGCCGAGAAGTCCAATGAGCTGTATACTAGCCATATATTTAATTTACATCCAAATTCACTGATGCCCCGAACGTCGAACTCAAATTGAAAACTTATCCACTGTCGTAATAAACCAGAATATAATACAAGCAAGTCAGAAAACGCTAGAACTGTCAAGTATAAAGCTGTTGTTGACGTCCGTATTGACTTTCTAGTTAGCACAATTATTGACAAGGAGTTACCTACTGTTCCAAGTAAAATCAGAATGGGTGGCACTACTTTCCATATTAAGACGCCAGCTTTATAACTAGCATATGAAGTATAGTCTTCCATCATTTCAGAACCAACACTTGTGGAATTATTCGCCATATTTCAACTAACAACCGTGAATCGGTAACTAACACCTTTCTTCTTAACAATTCTACGAAGTCGCTCTGTCTCTAAGCAGCACTGTCGAGTCTATTTCCAATATCCTACTGTTAGTGGCCTTTTATAGTAACAATTTTCGCAGGTTCCATTGTCATAAAACACCACACGGACTCTCGTGATTACGTATTGTTTTCATAACATCATTTTTATACCAGCGACAACCCCCAATTGTATTCACTCATTAAGCATACAAAGCGGATCGCTCTTCCACGCATAAATAGGATCAAAATCGGTTGGAAAAACCATTAACACATATTTTGTTTATTAGTCTATAATTATTTCCAAACCTGTTTTCACCATCCCTTGAATTATCACATTCACCGAGCATTGTATACGTGTAATTTAATATTCGGTCAAGTACTATATGTCAATATTTTCCAAAACATGTTTCCATTGGGTGACCGCATTACCATTTGTTTACATTTGTTCCTATGCAAATTAAATAGACAAAACACTAAATAGAAAAGTAGCTTATAGCGGTACTAGTTAGTATTAATTATTATTTCAAATTAATTAATAAGGCAAATCCTTGTCGTGTAATTACTACAACTGATAATATTTGCGATGTGAATTAAGACTATTTAGCAGAATCCTGTTATAGACCAGAACAGAACATAACAAAACAACAGTACGTCGTGTATTTACTGTAATTAGCTACCCGTGTTATAACATTGATCATCTTTTACAAGTTGAGTAGAGAATCGTGTCAGCTTGTTGAAAATAGGTGACAGAGTTGACTAGATTTGATGGAAGGTGGTGAATGTTGCCGAGAGTTGACGAGGATTGACGAGAGTTGACTCGAATGGACGAGAGTTGACTCGAATGGATGAGAGTTGATGAGAGTTGACGAGAATTGACGAGAGTTTCCGTGACCACCATATCATGTAACAGCAACCTGCAAGAAACAATAAATTAACATAACAAAGGCCACATCAAGATAGTGAAATGATAGTACAATGTATACCGTATCGGAATTCAGGTACAACTAACTTCCGCCATTGCTCAGGTATTTCCTAATAATGCGGATGGGACTAACTTGGTAATTGCAAAATTGATAAAAAAAATCTCTCTTAAAATCGCATTATTTTGGCTTGACCGACCTAATACATTTATATACGAATCTGGACTTATTGATCTCGAAGAAATATAATCGCATAATGTCGGTTTATTACCTTTAAACCCCTAAAATCTATTGCGTGATTAACGCAGTAAACTATATAATGTAACGTTGTTATAGCATAGTGGTGTATAAATACCGAGAAAGCCGTAACGGACGGTTAAATGTGTTCAGGAGTTTTCACCAATAGCACCTTTATGGAATACTTTATGTGTTCGTAAAACATATTTTTGTTAATAAAACGATTCAGTACCAATAGGATCACCGGGTGCGGTTGTATTGTCGTATGGCCGGACTTTTACTGTGCATAGCTTTTATGATTAATATAAAGTCACGTTAACACATACTTCACCAATATGAAGTAGTTATAGTATTTTTATTGACCAGTCGTTTGTGTCGTTAGAATAATATTATATTATTACATACCAGTACTCTACGTTTTAGTCCATGACATGCAAATTGAAATTTACAATTTCTAGAACCAGGCAATACTCCAAAATCTTTCATATTTACCCCCCCCCTTGAGACCCCTTATTAATTAATGCGTAGTGAAGAGATAACTTCGTAGTTGTTTGACAACACATGTTCAGGGGGTTGCGTAGTCCTACCCTCACAAAAAGTCTCTTTTTACACGGATTGGACCCCTCCTAATCTCGTATATCTGACTCCTTGTTGATGTTTTAAGATGTTTTCAGACGATGGTGTCTCTAACATTTGTAATGTCTACAACTAAGGTCGAATAAGAGTTCAATGCTCAAACGTTCATGGCTTTTAATATTCAATTTTTAACAACATACATATTCACTTACAAAACTACCAAAAAAACACACGAAAGCAAGTTTAGTAAATACATCGATAAGATTGGTGTTCTAGTAATACAGTAAAACTTCGTTATCTCGAGGAGTGATAGGGACAGGCAAAAAGTTCGAGATAAAGCAGGTGCTCGAAATAACCAAACGTATTGATGATACAAACGGATGTTGGTTTAAAACTAGCTCGAGATAGGCCAGGTGCTCGTGATATCGATGCTCGTCATAACGAAGTTTTACTGTAATATTATTGTCGAGCAACACTTTAGCACCTTCACGTTCGCAACGTGTTGCATGTTGTTCAAAGCATACACCAAAACAACATGTTTTATCACGAATGATGTACTCATGAACACCTACCACCTCACTTAAACAGCCGTGAACAACCTTTATCCCTCCCACAGTGATATTGATATATTATAATAATATTTACAGATAGTTAAAAGCTTAAATCCAATACTCGTGATCTACAAGTTAGCTAGCACCAAACATGAATGGTATCAGTTCTATAACTGTTGATCCTACCGTAAGAACCAAACACCAACGGTAACAATATCTGTTGATCTTCCTCATTAGCAATCATTAGTCCCGCTAACCAATGGTTAGTTATCAATGCTATCAATACAACATAGAAAACATATCGTCAACAACAACACAGCCCAACAACACTGTACAGGTGGATTGGTGAATTAATACGTGTTATGTAATTGCTTTGTAAATACAAACATGAACTATGGCTAATTATCTAGTACGTGTTTGTAGACTACGATCTATACATCTATATAGGAGTACATTGCTTGATGTATTATTGTTTTTTTTTAAGTCTGTATTTTGCCATAAGGCCTGGTCACAACACGACGTTTGTGCTTTTATCGCGTACGTCTTTTTGAGAGGCTACGACAGCTACGTTTTCTTTCTTTCGAAAACTTGGATTTCAATTTTTGAACGAAGGTAGCACATACTATCAAGTGGGTAAGACGGGTTGTGACCACCGCTTTATGCACGCATATAAAAACGAAAAGAGAAACCTAACCATTGTAGAGCAACACCCTTTAGGAAAACACTTAATTTAGTTGCTATTTACAGAACATACTGCCTTGCAGATAGGTAAGCTATTGTTACTTCCGAGGCAACATTATTATGTGGCCGCTTACAGGAGGTAGCGCTATACTTTAGCTTTTTGTTTTCCTGTAATATTTTGAAACTACATTTAATTCTTAACTAATAAGTCTTAGATGGTGAAAGCTCATTATAACACACATTGACATGACAGCCAACACACGAGTTAGATATCAATATATATATTAATGTACTAATGAGACTGATATCTTATTGGATATATCTTTTGTTGTAAAGAGCTTTGGGAGGAATCGGGTACAGCCTTTTTATCAATTTTCTTATGACACCAAAGCTTTTTCAAAGTCATGTAGATTTTTGCCAGTTTAAGTACCCATAGTACTAAATTTAGAACACAAAAGGTCCGCTAATAAGACCGATTCGCTATTGAGACCACCTTTTTGACTGATCTTATTAGCGGAACTTCACTGTACATGTGTTTTATTGAAAGAATTATGCCTCCCGATGGTAAACCATTATACATAAGTTATACATGTATCTGTTTAAAAGGTTACAAAACACAATCGTAACTTTTCAGTTTCCCAAGCCAATATCCAGTTCAAAACTAAATTTCTGCACTTGAAAATTGTCATTAATTGCCTGAGATAGTTTTTGTTTCAAAGCTAATTACTGTGGATTCACTTCTAATTGGATTGTATTAATTTTCTGCAGTTTTTGTTGTGCACCAAGTAATTAATGTTTTTGTCGACAATTTGCAGAATTAATTTTCATTTATAAAGACGAATTTTATGCTGGTCGTTTCCTTGGAAACGCATTGACGATAAAATATAATCCACATGAATAATGCATTGTCCGCACCACGTATAGACTGGTGGCCGTTGCCTAACACGAAGCGTAACCGAGCGCCTTCATTCAGTTGCCCCCCCCGTTCAATTGGATATAGAAGGCATGGATTACCTCCCGTGGAAAGCGCAACGCAGCGCCTTGCTTAGGCAACGGATACCTGGTATCACGGTCAGACCTACATAAGTACTATAAAATGTTGTAGACGGAGTCGGAAAATAAGGCAACCTGTACCAGTCTAACCATGTTTGCATTCTGACCACCTCGGTATTTATGCAAAGTCAGAGAGTACGACGCAAGTTCGAATGAATCAAGCAATTAAATCACGAGTACATATAGTGAGAGTAATTTGATGTTTGCAACATTCGATCAAAACGAGGGCCTGTGTTAAATTATTTTACTGCAAAGCATGTATCGAAAAACAACACATCTTCTGCATTTGCATGACTAAAATCCTGTCTGGTATGACAAAGCCATCACATTATTTAAAACATCCTGTGGCTTAATTCACCAACGTTATAAGTCTAAATTTCAGACTTAGACTTAAAATTAACACCATTTATAATCACTGCCATTTCTTTTCAATTAGACTTAACCCAGCAAAATTTTGTCGGATTATTTGTTGTTACCCACGGAATATGTATACCGATTTATATCAAAATCGGTACATTTATAACAACATGAGAGCGAATATAATATTTGGCAATATAAAGTCTAAGTCTGAGTTTTAGACTTATAACATTGGTGAATAAGGACCCAGATTTGTTTTATCCATATTTCTTTAGGATTGTGAGGCATGGGCAATTACAGCAGAACTTCAAAGAAAAATCCTGACCACAAAAATGAGATGCTATCGCACAATTCTAGGAATCCAATACTTAGATCACATAACAAACGAAACCATTAGAGCCACATAAAAGATTACGAATACCTAAAAAAACCCGTAAATTACAATGGTATGACAACGTCACACGATCTTAGCTTATGAAAGAAAATCATCCAAGGGTCCATAGAGGGAAGGAGACACAGAGGGCCGACTAAAGAAGAAATAGGCGGATAACTTTGAAGAGTGAATGAACAAATAGCACTTTAAATCACCCCAAAATTTTCATCAGACCATAATGCATATATTTAAGCCAAAAGAAATATAGGTTCACCATCAAATTATCAAGATATAACATTTTGTTTGATCCCCACCCCCACTTATGATGCTGGTCAAAAAGCATGGGAAATGGTAACCTGATGATTTTTCAAAAAGGCGTTACTATTTCATTTGAAAATGTCCATTTGTATAAGTAATATATACATACATTTTCATCATATGAATTTCCAAATTCCATATGCGCCCTTCGTGAGCAGCAAATATTGGCCGTTGTGTATAATTTTATGTTGTTGCTCTATAAATGTTAAATTTAGAGTAAAGCTATCAGTTTAGGAAAGTTACGAAGATGTTGATGTAGAAAGGTTGTCGCTGGATAGAGGTTCGTTCTGAGTTAAGTCATGCGCCTCGGGATCGAGAGGTCTCGGGTTCGACCCCCTCTGGGCCACTGGTTAATTGCTTCCTGTGAGGACAGTGTCTATTCCAGGGCGCCGCAGATCGATGTTGGCTGCCTCACCCACAGGAGAGAAATAGTCTCCTCAGGGAGACACGAGTGTAGGTTTCCATAGATACCCTAATGATCAGGGGAAGTTGTAATGTCAAAGGGTGCTTGAGCGGCATAGCAGCTGTAAAGAGCCCTAAACAATTGGTAATTTAACTTTTTTTGTTGTATTGAATAGACGTTGTTTTAACAAACGACACATTTGTATGTTGCGGTGTCCCGTTCCAGCCAATCGTAACTTCGCATGTGCCATGTGGCGAAAATATGACAACGTGAGATTTATCTCGCATCTTCAACCTTCAGAAATCTTGTACGAACATGCCATTTTGCGATAATTATATTATGTACATGTATGTGATATGAACGTTACGTTATTTGTCTTAATAAATGCCGCCAAAAAGTGTCGTCATCAATCAGGGTTGTTTTAACTTTAATTCAACCTCACCTTCGTTGCTTCTATGTTGGTAGGAAATGTAGTTAGATGCTGGTTGGTTGATTCAGAATAAATAAAATTTCAAATTAGAAAGACGCCATTTTGACCTAACAGTGACGTTATTTGGACAGTCTACCCTATATCCCCAACTAGTTGAATACTTTCTTTCCAACACATGCACGGTTCATCTGCGAAACATTGTACATAAATACAGGATACATCACGAGTTGTTAATTGATATAAATTTATATTAAACGAGTTCTGGAAGTTTTATTAAGCGAGCATTTGGCACATTCCTGTGAGTTTAATATAAGTACGAGGGTTGTCCCAGTAAATCGTGTACTATGCTCATTACACAACAAGTATCCAAAACATCTGTTTCATTTTTTCACTGATGATTAATGAATATGTTCTTAAAAGGTATCCGGAATTTCATGAAAATATATCAAGAAATAAATTGTTTGTTTACATTACTTATACACATGGTATACAAGTGCGGCGCACAGTGACGTCAAAGTAAGAACGTCATACCACAGAACCATTTTTCTCTATATCTTAAGATCATGTTCCTTGTATCCAATTGCTTACGATAGCATTAAACATTTTTCTAATACGCATTTGCGAACCAATCACAATCGAATGCACCATAGAAAAGTTGTCTGATCGAAACAATTAACTCTCATGGTGGGATAAAAACCAGCCTAAACAAATCCCTTCTACTGCGAGAAGAGTGAATGTCCTGTGGTGCATGACGCATTTGATAAGGGTGAAATACAACCCGTTGATATTCCAAACATAATAAAATATCCATAGTCATTCATGCATACATGTTCTAGAAACATTACTTTATATCATCTAGTATTAGGTGAGAGTCTTAAACTATTTTTTGAGGGATAGCAACCAAAAAAATAAAGTGTACTATGATTCTACGGGTGTTTCCTCTTCTGACGTCACAATTCTCGCACGTTTTAATTTTTAGTGTGACTATTCAAACATGCGTATTTCTCGAACAAATAATGAAATTGATTTGAACTTTACTGTGGTGATATTAAACAGACAGTTCTTAATGCCGAAGTGAAAATTATGCCCAATAACCTATTGAAAATATGAGAATTACAACTTTATTGAACATACATTGAATGAATCACGGCGCGTTTTAAGGGTGCGCCGCATTTGCGTACATGGGGCTGGTTAATCACTGATTATATGCAGCATACACATATCTGTTCACTTTTCCCACTTGATTTAGATCTACAATGAATTCATCAAGGTAATAACAAAAAATTATAATCATGTGACGTCAAATAAGAAAATTATTAGCAAAGTACACGATTTACTGGGACAACCCTCGTATATCAATTGACAACGAGTGATAATGTTCTTTATATCATATGACACAAATAACGCAAAATACACAACGTCCTAGATATTGGAAAAACACATCCATTATACGCCACAAGTGTAGTATAAGAATATACGTACTATACTAACCCGGATACAAGGAAAGTCATGTGGTATAACATTATATTTCATTTATCATTATCGATCTAACCCCATTGATAAAAACTTTTTCACAGAACTTGATATATAGAGGATCTATCACGAGTTGTCAATTGATATAAATTTATATTAAACGAGTTTTGGAAATTTTATTATGCGAGCCTTTGGCGAGCTTAATTATATTTCCTGAACGAGTTTAATATAAATATATCAATTAACAACGAGTGATAGATTCTTTATATCACATGACACTAACAACGCAAAATACGCATCAAATTATTGGAAAAAACACGCCCATGTAGTATAAAAAAGTACGTATAATATTATACGTACTCGCTAAACGAACCCGGATACAAGGAAATTCATGTGATATATTATATTTTTACCAAACCGAAACACAAATATTTTGTTTTGATAATTATTAAGTCTATGATCTACGTAGTTAGATGGGTGGGTGGATTTGTCAATGTCATAAATGTGATAAACAAGTAAACTGTTGCTATTCGGATATTCTATCCAGAATATTTGTATAGCATTTACAGTTAAACTTCGTTATGACGAGCATCGATATCACGAGCACCCGACCTCTCTCGAGCAAGTTTTAAACCAATATCCGTTTGTATCATCAAAACATGTCATTTTGTTATTTCGAGCACTCGGTTTATCTCGAGCATTTCACCTGTCCCGATCACTCCTCGAGATAACAAAGTTTTACTGTATAGGAAATCTGGTGTACTGTGTGTACTATGTATCACGTACCACAGGTAGTACATAAATATACTGTTTATAGTCTTGCACTTGATTCGTGTTCATTGAATTCAAACTCATTCAGTTGCCCCCCCCGTTCAATTGGATATAGAAGGCATGGATTACCTCCCGTGGAAAGCGCAACGCAGCGCCTTGCTTAGGCAACGGATACCTGGTATCACGGTCAGACCTACATAAGTACTATAAAATGTTGTAGACGGAGTCGGAAAATAAGGCAACCTGTACCAGTCTAACCATGTTTGCATTCTGACCACCTCGGTATTTATGCAAAGTCAGAGAGTACGACGCAAGTTCGAATGAATCAAGCAATTAAATCACGAGTACATATAGTGAGAGTAATTTGATGTTTGCAACATTCGATCAAAACGAGGGCCTGTGTTAAATTATTTTACTGCAAAGCATGTATCGAAAAACAACACATCTTCTGCATTTGCATGACTAAAATCCTGTCTGGTATGACAAAGCCATCACATTATTTAAAACATCCTGTGGCTTAATTCACCAACGTTATAAGTCTAAATTTCAGACTTAGACTTAAAATTAACACCATTTATAATCACTGCCATTTCTTTTCAATTAGACTTAACCCAGCAAAATTTTGTCGGATTATTTGTTGTTACCCACGGAATATGTATACCGATTTATATCAAAATCGGTACATTTATAACAACATGAGAGCGAATATAATATTTGGCAATATAAAGTCTAAGTCTGAGTTTTAGACTTATAACATTGGTGAATAAGGACCCAGATTTGTTTTATCCATATTTCTTTAGGATTGTGAGGCATGGGCAATTACAGCAGAACTTCAAAGAAAAATCCTGACCACAAAAATGAGATGCTATCGCACAATTCTAGGAATCCAATACTTAGATCACATAACAAACGAAACCATTAGAGCCACATAAAAGATTACGAATACCTAAAAAAACCCGTAAATTACAATGGTATGACAACGTCACACGATCTTAGCTTATGAAAGAAAATCATCCAAGGGTCCATAGAGGGAAGGAGACACAGAGGGCCGACTAAAGAAGAAATAGGCGGATAACTTTGAAGAGTGAATGAACAAATAGCACTTTAAATCACCCCAAAATTTTCATCAGACCATAATGCATATATTTAAGCCAAAAGAAATATAGGTTCACCATCAAATTATCAAGATATAACATTTTGTTTGATCCCCACCCCCACTTATGATGCTGGTCAAAAAGCATGGGAAATGGTAACCTGATGATTTTTCAAAAAGGCGTTACTATTTCATTTGAAAATGTCCATTTGTATAAGTAATATATACATACATTTTCATCATATGAATTTCCAAATTCCATATGCGCCCTTCGTGAGCAGCAAATATTGGCCGTTGTGTATAATTTTATGTTGTTGCTCTATAAATGTTAAATTTAGAGTAAAGCTATCAGTTTAGGAAAGTTACGAAGATGTTGATGTAGAAAGGTTGTCGCTGGATAGAGGTTCGTTCTGAGTTAAGTCATGCGCCTCGGGATCGAGAGGTCTCGGGTTCGACCCCCTCTGGGCCACTGGTTAATTGCTTCCTGTGAGGACAGTGTCTATTCCAGGGCGCCGCAGATCGATGTTGGCTGCCTCACCCACAGGAGAGAAATAGTCTCCTCAGGGAGACACGAGTGTAGGTTTCCATAGATACCCTAATGATCAGGGGAAGTTGTAATGTCAAAGGGTGCTTGAGCGGCATAGCAGCTGTAAAGAGCCCTAAACAATTGGTAATTTAACTTTTTTTGTTGTATTGAATAGACGTTGTTTTAACAAACGACACATTTGTATGTTGCGGTGTCCCGTTCCAGCCAATCGTAACTTCGCATGTGCCATGTGGCGAAAATATGACAACGTGAGATTTATCTCGCATCTTCAACCTTCAGAAATCTTGTACGAACATGCCATTTTGCGATAATTATATTATGTACATGTATGTGATATGAACGTTACGTTATTTGTCTTAATAAATGCCGCCAAAAAGTGTCGTCATCAATCAGGGTTGTTTTAACTTTAATTCAACCTCACCTTCGTTGCTTCTATGTTGGTAGGAAATGTAGTTAGATGCTGGTTGGTTGATTCAGAATAAATAAAATTTCAAATTAGAAAGACGCCATTTTGACCTAACAGTGACGTTATTTGGACAGTCTACCCTATATCCCCAACTAGTTGAATACTTTCTTTCCAACACATGCACGGTTCATCTGCGAAACATTGTACATAAATACAGGATACATCACGAGTTGTTAATTGATATAAATTTATATTAAACGAGTTCTGGAAGTTTTATTAAGCGAGCATTTGGCACATTCCTGTGAGTTTAATATAAGTACGAGGGTTGTCCCAGTAAATCGTGTACTATGCTCATTACACAACAAGTATCCAAAACATCTGTTTCATTTTTTCACTGATGATTAATGAATATGTTCTTAAAAGGTATCCGGAATTTCATGAAAATATATCAAGAAATAAATTGTTTGTTTACATTACTTATACACATGGTATACAAGTGCGGCGCACAGTGACGTCAAAGTAAGAACGTCATACCACAGAACCATTTTTCTCTATATCTTAAGATCATGTTCCTTGTATCCAATTGCTTACGATAGCATTAAACATTTTTCTAATACGCATTTGCGAACCAATCACAATCGAATGCACCATAGAAAAGTTGTCTGATCGAAACAATTAACTCTCATGGTGGGATAAAAACCAGCCTAAACAAATCCCTTCTACTGCGAGAAGAGTGAATGTCCTGTGGTGCATGACGCATTTGATAAGGGTGAAATACAACCCGTTGATATTCCAAACATAATAAAATATCCATAGTCATTCATGCATACATGTTCTAGAAACATTACTTTATATCATCTAGTATTAGGTGAGAGTCTTAAACTATTTTTTGAGGGATAGCAACCAAAAAAATAAAGTGTACTATGATTCTACGGGTGTTTCCTCTTCTGACGTCACAATTCTCGCACGTTTTAATTTTTAGTGTGACTATTCAAACATGCGTATTTCTCGAACAAATAATGAAATTGATTTGAACTTTACTGTGGTGATATTAAACAGACAGTTCTTAATGCCGAAGTGAAAATTATGCCCAATAACCTATTGAAAATATGAGAATTACAACTTTATTGAACATACATTGAATGAATCACGGCGCGTTTTAAGGGTGCGCCGCATTTGCGTACATGGGGCTGGTTAATCACTGATTATATGCAGCATACACATATCTGTTCACTTTTCCCACTTGATTTAGATCTACAATGAATTCATCAAGGTAATAACAAAAAATTATAATCATGTGACGTCAAATAAGAAAATTATTAGCAAAGTACACGATTTACTGGGACAACCCTCGTATATCAATTGACAACGAGTGATAATGTTCTTTATATCATATGACACAAATAACGCAAAATACACAACGTCCTAGATATTGGAAAAACACATCCATTATACGCCACAAGTGTAGTATAAGAATATACGTACTATACTAACCCGGATACAAGGAAAGTCATGTGGTATAACATTATATTTCATTTATCATTATCGATCTAACCCCATTGATAAAAACTTTTTCACAGAACTTGATATATAGAGGATCTATCACGAGTTGTCAATTGATATAAATTTATATTAAACGAGTTTTGGAAATTTTATTATGCGAGCCTTTGGCGAGCTTAATTATATTTCCTGAACGAGTTTAATATAAATATATCAATTAACAACGAGTGATAGATTCTTTATATCACATGACACTAACAACGCAAAATACGCATCAAATTATTGGAAAAAACACGCCCATGTAGTATAAAAAAGTACGTATAATATTATACGTACTCGCTAAACGAACCCGGATACAAGGAAATTCATGTGATATATTATATTTTTACCAAACCGAAACACAAATATTTTGTTTTGATAATTATTAAGTCTATGATCTACGTAGTTAGATGGGTGGGTGGATTTGTCAATGTCATAAATGTGATAAACAAGTAAACTGTTGCTATTCGGATATTCTATCCAGAATATTTGTATAGCATTTACAGTTAAACTTCGTTATGACGAGCATCGATATCACGAGCACCCGACCTCTCTCGAGCAAGTTTTAAACCAATATCCGTTTGTATCATCAAAACATGTCATTTTGTTATTTCGAGCACTCGGTTTATCTCGAGCATTTCACCTGTCCCGATCACTCCTCGAGATAACAAAGTTTTACTGTATAGGAAATCTGGTGTACTGTGTGTACTATGTATCACGTACCACAGGTAGTACATAAATATACTGTTTATAGTCTTGCACTTGATTCGTGTTCATTGAATTCAAACTAATAACAATCCTTGTTATCCGGAGCTGAGAAAACTACGAAAATGACGTCAAAATAGTTTTTGCACCAACATCATTTAGTCATTATTTATGAACGTAACTATAGTAAAGGTGACTCGGTGCGATGTCTTTCTTCTTTTCATGTTCCGTGGATTATTATAATAATAATAATAATAATAATAATAATAATAATAATGCTACTTCAACTGCTGCTGCTGCTGCTGCTACTGCTGCTGCTGCTGCTGCTGCTGCTGCTGCTGCTACTGCTACTGCTACTGCTACTGCTACTGCTACTGCTACTGCTACTGCTACTGCTACTGCTACTGCTACTGCTACTGCTACTGCTACTGCTACTGCTACTGCTACTGCTACTGCTACTGCTACTGCTACTGCTACTGCTACTGCTACTGCTACTGCTACTGCTACTGCTACTGCTACTGCTACTGCTACTGCTACTGCTACTGCTACTGCTACTGCTACTACTACTACTACTACTACTACTACTACATCATAATAAAATAATGACTTCCATTCAAAGCACTGTTAAAACTACTTCCATGCAAACTCCCATCAAAATTGATAAATAAGTCCGTTCAAATTCATTTAAAACATACTAGACATTTATGAGAATTATAAATGCTACAAATACATGAACTTTATTATTTAAAAAAATTGAATATATCTTTTTGTCATTATACAGACATATTTCGGCGTACGTTCTAACATATTAAAATGCTTTTTTGTACATTTATTTCATTAGCTGTGATACGGGTTAATACAACGCTGAATATAGGGTGTGCCTCTTTAATCGATGGTTTATACAATATGAAGTTAAATTTAAGCAAACATACACCTTATATAGATCTTCATAATGACATAAGGTTGTAAATTATGTAAAACGAAATGCACCTCAGCGAGCGACCCTTCATTTTTATCAATGATACAATTACGTATGGGTCGATCCTCATAAAAACCTCGGTTTTGGAGTATGCATGCTCATTATGAAGTTTTCAACAGTACAAACTACAGTGAAATTCCGCTAATAAGACCAGTCAAACATGGGTCTTATTAGCGAATCGTTCTTATTAGCGGACCTTTTTTCGTCTAAATTTAATACTGAGGGGCCTTAAACTGGCAAAAAGCTGCATGATTTCAAAAAAATAAAAGTGGTCTTATTAGCGGAACTTTACTGTATATGTTTAAAGATATTCACCGTTCCAGAAAAAACCTAGGCTATACAATCTAAAACAATTAGTTCACAAGTAAACTTACCTAATTAGCAAACGCTATATATATAATCCAGATTAATTTTAATTAGCTGGTGATATGACTTTGTTAAGCCGGTATTACACTGTATTTGCTATTTCCATCGTTGTTCGTATAATGTAAAACCACTTCCAATTATGTCCCGATCAGTTGGCAACCAGTCGGGATTGCCTTTTCAGTATTCAATTATCAATATAATTACTATTTCTATCTTAATTAAAAAGTTTCAAATTCGTTGTTGACATTTTAATTGTGTCCCTTGATAATCACACATGTACGTATATACTCCATACACAGGTGCTTGCAATCAATATTCACTTGCTTGATCATAATTAGTTGGAAGATATGAGGCTGAAATATGTTGTTTAATTCATTGTAAGATCACCCATTGTCGAACTAATTGAATATATCATATTACCAATTATATAGGTCTCCCGGTCCTTTATCATGTGATATTACCATAGTACCTTGGAAGAGAAATGTTCTTAGAAAATATCTACGTTATTTTATACCTGTGTTATATTATTATGAGCCGGTTGGATCTCGTCTTTCATTGACTTTGGTTAGATAGTATGTGCCTGAACAAATATTACGTGTGTATTTATAAACATGTATTTTAATAACGCGTGCATTTGGAACATATAGTTCAGCAGATACATTATTAAATAAAGTTTATAGAATATAAAATAATTCATGGCAGATATAATATTTGTTCAATATAAGAAAATAGTTTATTGTAGAAGATGTTATCCTTTTTATGGTTGTTTAACTATTATATTATACTTGGTTATGCATACATGCTAGTCTTATGTTTATGCGGTATGTTCCGCCCAGATATGTGGAAATGATTATGTTGTAAGTATGTGTAAATATGTTAATTTGTTGGCAAAATAAAATTTGCCCATTTTCAACTCGACATAGTGATTTCTTATATTTCCACATACTAGTTGCTTGTGATCATCTTGTCCGGGTTTATAAAATGCACATAAATAACTGTACATTGATCTATCTGACTAAATTTCTGTACTATCCATCTTTTAAGGAGATTCGAGCTACCGCGCGAAAATTCAAAATTTATCTTTTAATCAAGATGGTAAAAATAAAGTTCAATAACATCTGAGTCACAGAAACTATAACGATGGCTACGATGCCGAGAAAAAACCTTTATATGCCAATCAGCTTTCTGCTGAACTATGGCCGACATATGGGTGCCTGCATCCGGATTTGAACCCGGATCTCCAGTTAAACGACACGCTCGTTTACCATTGAACTGCGGAGACATTCCATTGAAAACCATTGCTATAGAATGAAACGCATACAATTTATGTCATCTACAGCTTCCATGTATGTCCTCTTTACAAATCGCTTCTTAAAGTAACGTTACAACCCAACACTTAGTTATACGTTTGTTTTCTTCACTGAAAGTTCTACATTATTTTAGAAGTGTAATATTCTCAGAAATTCTACATACGCGTATATTATATTCATCAGCCAGTTTCATCTAGTCTATCATCGACATTGATTATATCAGTGAAGGTGAGAAGTTTGACCTTACTTTATCTTCTCATATTACGTTTACGTCTACTCAAGTCTGATAACATCAAGCTAATATAGATCTACTCATGCCTAAAGCTGCACTATAATTGAAGTGCCAGAACTGACCATGGCTACTATATCATCAGTTACTAGTTCCGATAGTGTAAACAGAAATGCAAAATGTATAGAATAGTCGGGAATATTTCAGTTTGTAGAAACAAAACTGACAATTGTAAAAATCCCACCAGCTACTTAGTGCCGATATTAAGCAGCACAAATCGGCAACATGTGTGCTGTTTGGACCACACATGCATACCGCATCATGTTCCGCATCATGTGTCGCCCAAAGCGGTAGTGTCAATGCCGTAGCAGTCCTGAGTCTGGTTACTACATGTGTAAGCCACAATCTACAAGAACCAGTATAACTATTACAACACAGATCTAGAACACCGGGAATATATTTGTCAATGCATGTCTGCAGAATAACATCAGCTAATCTTCTCGAAGAAACTGGATTTTGATTTGAGCCATGATCTGAACCTTAGTATGTTAAAAAAAGAAGAAAAAGTTAAGTTACCAATTTTCTAGGGCTCTTTTCAGCTGTTAGGCCGCTCGAGCACCGTTTGACATTTCAACTTCCCCTGGTCATTGGGCTACATATGGAAACCTATACTAGTGTCTCCCTGGGGAAACTATTTCTCTCCTGTGGGTGTGACAGCCAACATCGATCTGCGGCGCCCAGGAATAGACACTGGTACCATTTTACACCATGGTGGAGTGGAGCTGTGGGTCTTGCTCAGAGATATTAACCAGTGGTTCAGAGGGGAATCGAACCTGGGACCTCTCGATCCCGACGTGCGCGCCCTACCTCTAGGCCACCGCGCCCCACTATGTCTGTGTACCCCCGTAGAACATTGTAAAAATATCACCAAGTCAACCATACACACAAACACTCAGTCAACTACAGTTTGAATAGAAAAACTATATTAACTATCATACGTGATGTACATACAGGACAAAAATGCCCAATATCAGGTTCATGAACGTTAAACATATTATATGTAAATTACATACTATATGTAAATTGAAAATGAGCATGTGTAAAGATCTTGCCAAAATGACAATAAAAAACAACCACGACAACCACGTAACTATGTCATTTACATGCCCAATTGTTTCTTTCAAGACGTTTGTGATCTGAAACGAAAGTCTAATCGACGCATGGAGAATATCATATTAATAACGTACTTGAATTTTCGTAATATATAATTTGTAATAGAATTGATTCAGAAATAGGTTCCTAGTTTTATCGATCTGTAGTTCATGTCAAATATACGTGTGCTAGTCTGTTACACCATTCGGCATGGATTGTTTAGATTAAACCACATACCAGGAGGGGAATCAAATATACACGCTAACATAAACTGGGACTGTATGTTAAACTGTTTATATTAACATTTCTTCTGAAAGAAAGTCAGACGTAACATATGTACCCTTGTTTATGATTGCAATAACATTTTGCACAGTTCTATTTATTGACATTGTGCATATAGGAATGTATTTCCATGAAGAAGAGCAATGACCTTTTCAATCCCACATGCCGCTGTTTTATTTAGGTTATAAAACTTGTTCAGCTGTGTTGTTTTCAATCATGAACTTCGATCACTTGACCTAAACAAATTTATGATATAGTTGATATCCAGAACTCTGTGTAAGGTGGTTTTCCCCTTAATGTACATGAAGGTACAAACAAATATAGCCTAGTTAGACTGGTTTGGTATTCATATGCAACCACAACTGACCCAAAATACAAATATTATATGCGACACATTGATTATAACAGTTCATAATCCATTTTTATCTACAACTTAGTGGAGAAGCGGAGTAGGTTTATTAGATCAAAACATGGCTGAGCAGTAATGGAAAGCAAAGACAGAAATCCAATTCACTCAAAATGTTTTCCATGGTGATAATCTGCAATGTCAATATAAACAGAAATCACCGACCATTACATCGATTTAGGTAGATGTTTGTTTTATTTATTTAATCTTTGTTACCGAATTCGCAAGTAATAATTACGTCTTGGCGTATGGGAATATATGTTTTTATACCTGATTGACCTGTTTACTTTATGTGGCACAGGTCCCAATACCGCGTTAGAGTTATAACTCAGATACTGCTCGTGCGTAGCAAGTTTTTATGTGTTATGTTGCATTTCCCATTATCACAAACAGCCACTGGCTGGTTCCCTTGCTTTTCTTAAATGTTATGATAGTGCAGAAAATCCATAGTCGCAATGCTCCTGGTTGGAAGATAATGTGGGATGTGGTGCAGTTTATTATCTACCAGTACCTCATAAATGAGTGTACTTGACAGCTTTGTAGCACGATACATATTTGTATCATACATACAGTGTCACTACTTGCTTTTCGAAACAGGACCTAGATTCCGTCTAGACAAATATTCTGACTGGCTTTCACGACGGTCCAGTGAAAAATACAACTCTAGAGCAAACCGAAGCCATTTTCCATGATTTGACTTACTGACCTAGTTGTTGACCCCAGATGACACATAAGCAAACTTAACCTATATACATTTCAGACAAACATGTGACCAAGTTTCAGATGTAACCTCTAGAGATAAGAGCAGGTTTCTCCTTTGTTTTGACTTTTACTCCAGATGACCCAAAATCGAAATTGACCTAGATGTTGTGGAGCTGATCAGTGATTAATGTGACCAAGTTTCATAAATATTAGCCAAACTTGTTACCGTAAGTGACAGCACAAGGTTTTAGTATGACTTGACCTTGTGACCTGGGTTTTTACTACTGATGATCAAATATCGAATATGTTTCAATGTTTCATAAAGCTTTAGTCATAAGACTACACGGAGTTCTGTATGATTGGATACAATGACTTGGTTTTTGAATCCAGGTGACATAATGTTGTAATTGGCATATTCATGTTGAAATGAACATGCTTTTACCTTGTTAACCCTTTTCAACCACAAATGGCCCAATGTGCAACTTGACCTAGATTGTGTTGAGATAATCATTGGGACCATAAATATTTTGAAAAATTGTGACATCTCTTGTCAGTACACAAGCAAGTTTTCGACCGATCGATGGGCAACAGAGGAAGAGTGACCATAACACGAAACATGTCACTTTGACAAGTAAGTTAATAAAATGTATATTGTAATACAACACTCGTATATCCAGCTGTTACGAACTGTAGTACTATTACAACTTCCCCGAGACAATACGCTGGCTTAGAATGGGAAATTTATCCTAGTACGAATGATGCATATTTAGAATCAACATCACTAGGCGCTTGTTATGAAACTGAAGTTGAAACAACTTGTTTTTCCACAAGTAAAGAGTATTTTTCGGACAGTTGTTTTGTGTTTTCTCAAAATATTGATTTGGTACTTACGACATTCTCATTCTAAGCCAGCAAATAATACAATGCACATACTTGTATGATACATGTACATGAATGTTCAACATACGACTGATGCCTAGAGAAATATGTAGCTACGTTTATTGAATAATGTTACAAATATGCACTGAATATAAAAGTGAGTTCAATATCTAGGACAATTATTTACATCAATAATTCGCATACTTGTGTAAAATACCGTAAATTATGATATTCCATCACGCTGGTCAAATATAACGGTATCCGTTGAAATAAAATATCTACAAGTATATATCATTGCTCACAAACATTAACGTCACATACAATGTATATAATTCCAGTAGTGGTTAAAAACGTATATTCGTGTACATCACATTATCTTTATTTGAAAGTAATTTACATTGTTTTGTAATGTCCTTTGTAAAGTCTTAGCAATTACTCCAGTTCAAACATTTTCACTACATCACTGTTACTCATAGTAACAAACAATCTCTCCAGTCCCTGGTGGAAGCATACTGACCATGGACCACATATCCCATCTTCTTTCTTCACAACTACGCCAACTTTCTCGCCATTCTCACTGAACTGCACAACATTATCAGAACTGTACCCAACAACAAATATGTCTCCTTTACCGTCCACACATACACCATATGCGCCACTTAGTTCAGAGTCTATAATAGTGGATAAATAATTTCCCATCCCATCAAAACATACAAGTCCATTCCTGCCATCTGCAACATACATTCTATTTCCACTCACACTGAAAGTAACATGTGAACTACAAGTGAATAACATATTCCCTGAAATATCTTGTGAAATTGTCTTCATCAATGTACCAGTCATATCGTAAATATAGAGTGATTCATCCATATCGGTCACATAAAGCTTACTGTCATTGTATGCTATACCATGGTAAACATGTGGCAGTTTTATCTGCCTTGTAGGGGTCATCTTGTTCTGGATGGAAATAAATTGGATCTTGTTGTCGGACTGGCATGCAACTGCTACTTCATGTTTACTGATACTACATACGCAATTTGGACGAGAATCTAAAGTACAGTAGTCAACAACTGACTTCTTTTGTATATCAATACGTTTTAGTTTCTTATTGTCATAATCAGTTACTAGTAGTTTGTCATCGTGTGTCAGACAGCATCCATAGGACGTGCATGTCTCAGAATCATCAGTCAGTTGTTTTATGGTGATATCTCTGCTTTCTTTGACTCTGTAGAGGCCATGTTTCTCCTTGATAATTTTCTGGACTTGACCAATACCATTAGCAGCTTGAATATATTCCATTAATGCCAGCCTCGGAGTGAATTCTAACTGTTTGTCTGTGTGTTGTTGTAGTTCTTGCTTTCTCTTTAATGTGTCAGCTTGTTTTATCTTTTCCTGTGCCAATTTGGAACAAACAAACGTCTCGGCCCGATTACCTTCTGATTGTATAATTTTCTCATCTATCGCCTCTAGGTCTTCATTTATATTCTCAGCATCGTGTTTGTCTTGTAGGATTTCATTTTCCAGTTCATTGTAGACAGCTTTTACTTCTTGTTTTGACGACTCGGCAGCTTTTCTAACGATGGCTTCTAACGCTTTCTGGAACATCGTTACTTTATCCAGAGCTTCCTTCTTCGCTTCATTCAACATCTCAAGCTGCGTTTCTTTAGATTCACATACTGATGTCATGGACACCATCATATCTTTCAAACTACTTCGTGTCTGTTTGCTGTCGGAGAACTTATATATGACGTCAATCATGTCCGGTATAGAATGGATATGGTTGTCTTGACATGACCTGAAATTAAAAGATGAATACAATTTACTGAAAGTATATAAGATGCGTTCATGTATTATTATACCTGATGAAGGCTTTGTAAAAGCCGAAACGTCGGTCTTAATAAAATAATGATAACCTTAACCTGCGTTGATCGTGTAGCTATATTTACACTTCGGTTTCTTTATTGATATGATGTATTATTATAGTGAAGATATGTAGACAATGACCGTGTGTGTGTGCAAGTCTAAGACCCCTGGTCCAATCTCTAACCATTCAACACTCTACAACATTGAAAACTTGACCAAGCTTCATACATGTACATGACTTGGTAGCCTTTCTTTCTTTCTTCCATTTAATTTGCAGGGCCCACTCTGGGGCATTATCGCAAATATTAGAGACAGAGGTGAGATACAAGGAATCCGGGTGAGATACACTGGCTCGTTTCGAATAGATTCCTTGGTTCTGTAACGTGCCCGGTGTAAAGCACCGATACACGCGAGACTACCCATGGGTTAATTACCAACCAGGATCATCTCTAGTTGGGTGGGAAACACTAAATAGCGTTTCTGAAATGACCAAGTGTCCTGGTCGAGAATTGAACCCGGGACCTCTCGATCAGGAGTCTAGCGTATTACCACTAGACCACCGTGCCACCCTTTGTAAGTAGAGAACTGTATCTTTACAAACAACAGCATATTCTAAATCAGCCGAAGTTTGCTATAAATTTAACCTCTGCAGAGCAAAAACATCCAAAAAGGTCAATATTTGTAGCCACCAAAGTACGTCGCTCTATGGAGGAAGTACATATAGTAATCATATGTACGCATGTAGATTAATAATATTCACATTTGTATTCATTAATAATAGTCATGTCCAAGGTTTACTCGGGTGAACTCGACTTTGTACAGTTATTAGTTGAAATGTATACATGTGTAGTCATTCCTAACCTATATATAATAATACTCTACCTTTAGTGGCTATATGAACTGAATGAGTGTACAGTCTTTCAAAGTCAAATGAGAATGGTTTATAAACATCAGCTCGTCCTTGAGGTAAACAGTAAACTGTGTTTATCTAGGTGTAAATAGGTAAACCAGAGTTAACGGTATTCCCTGCTATTCTTTCGAATGGGATAGTTCCCTCATTAGTTTTACTTATTGAATCGACAATATAGTGTGTTTTAAGGTAAACAAAATCTATCAAACGGTGTTCTAGAATCTGACCTTCCAATTATTATAGCCTTGCCCTTAGTCTAAATATAGATCTAAATATAAAGAACGAAAATAATGGTCTTACTTGTGATCTTTGGCTATACAAACATAGCATCCGATAGCATCATGACCTTCACAATACATGTCCATCACCTTTCCTTTATGTATGCTACATCGTTCTGTCGGAAATTCCAACACAGTGGATTGATCACCGCTGGCTTGACTCCCTTGACTAACTTCCATCAAATTATGTCCGGTCAAAGTTGGGAATTTTTGATGAACGTCAGTACATGGTTGGCAGCAATATCCACCACACTCTACACAATATTTTACCGCCTCTACTTTCTTGTTGTCACGGGCACACGCAGTACACACGAAATCAAAGGCTTGATCTGACATTTTCAACAAGGAACGTCCTCCGTAAGCCGCCATATTTGTACGTTTTACTTCCTACTTTCGTTTTCGGAAAATGGGATAGGTATAAAATTCGAACGAATATTCAGTGAGTATGACCGACTCGGGGTAAAATTATCTGAAAAAGGGACCACCTCAGAGATTCGTTCTCGAATAGATAATATAGGGTGTATATAAAGTTATATAATGTAAGTTTCAATGATGTACACTTTTTTATACATAACGTGTTTTTAAATATAACTTATTTAGGTTGTCTGTCCGATCGACGAATGTTATACAAGAAACACAGAAGGGCCTATAAAAGGCCTATGAAAACTGTAATGTTTATGTAGCCAAAGGCTACATTTGGTTTCGAAACAATTCTATAAAGCTCTTTGACACGAGCGAAACATGAAAATTATCAAAACACTATTTCTTAATACCTATTTTCAAAAAATCGGATCTTGTTATGTTGACTAAAATGAAATTGTAAAAGCTTTTGCCATAAGTAAAGAGTATAATTATGTTCTAGTAGTATATCCGTTTTTGTCATTTACAGTTTCATGATGGTTATCACGGCCAGTGTTTGTGGTCTGTGATGTGTGTGCGTGTGCGTGCGTGCGTGCGTGAGTGTGCGCGCACGTGTGTGCGTGTGTTTGCGTGCGAGCGTGTGGTGAGTGTGTGTTTGCGTGCAGGTGTGTTTGTGCGTGTGTGGGTGCGTGTATGCGTGTGTGAATGTGTGCGTGCATGTGTGTGCGTGCATGCGCGCGTGTGTGTTTGTGGTCTGTGATGTGTGTGTGCGTGCGTGTGTGTTCCTATTTGTGTCTCGCGTGCTCTCCTATTTCTGTTGAGTGCTGCTTTTCCTGACAAATTTCATATCATCCTTTTTACACCTTAACATCAATCTATTTTATTATTCAATAACGTATCATAACAAGATAACGCGTGCAGAAGTTCTGAATCAAATATGTAATCACTTTTACATACGCAGATAATCGATAGAAGTCTAGGTTGTTTTTTTCACTGAAATAATATACTTAGTATACCTTGCCGTGCGAAGTGAAGACATTCAGTCAATAGAGGACACAGCATACCCACTTACTAGCAATCAGCATGAAGCTTGCTACGCTAATTTCCTTATTGTTGTAGATACAGTAAAACTTCGTTAAGATGAGCATCGATATTACGAGCATCCGGATTATTTCGAGCAAATGTCAAAGACCCGACGAATTTGCTCACTATATGCTGTATACTTAAATCAAACTGCTATGTCGAACTCCATATTTAGTTCGATCATTTGGTTTGTCCCAATTAGTCCTCGAGATAACGAGGGTTTACTGTAGATCTATATATTTTGCAATATCTCAGGTGTGGTAACTTTCGTCAAGATATTCAGAAATTGGCACACAGATGTACGGCTCAGATGGTAGAAGATTAATAAACAAATTGGCTAATGGTATCAATCAATCAGTGTACCTGACAATTCTTCATTTAGTCAAATAAATTCGATTTTCTTTGAGAGAAAACACTTGTCTGCATCTGCATTCATCGTTTGTTTTTATCTGAAATACGAGTTTCTATTGCATGAAGCTTAATAATGAACGACCTACTCTAAAAAAAAAATCGTCTAGAAATGTAGCTATATTGTGTTCGACTAACACGTTCGTATGCATCAGTCAGATGCATCAACAACCCCCCCCCCCCTACCCTGGGGATGGGTGGGAATTTTTACTTTGGCGGACAGCTGATGGTAAAATCACTGGTATTTCCCCGGCCCATGACAACTGTTTGGAGTCAAAATGCACACAACATTTCCCTGGCAGTATGTAGGAAGCTGGAATGGGGGGGGGGAGGGGGCATGCTTGCAACTGACTGATGCTGCCTTCATGGTCCAATGATGGTTTTTCTTTTGAGACAAAATGTTTTGATAACATTTGACGAAAGAGTTATTCCACAACAAAGCTGAATTAAAGACTGGATAAATAGCATTTAATTTTGATGGGATGAAATTTTGTAGTTTTGGTTTCGTTGGGACGTTAATTCATGGATTTTGCATTTCAGGTAATAAATACAAGGGTCAAAATTATTGTTCGATGAGATTTGATTTCATGGTTAAAGGTGAACCACAAAATCCTCTGCCCCAACTTGCCTGTTTTACAAAGAACAATGGACCCAGTTTTAAACAAATTGACAGTTTCAAGCTTTTAGTAGGGGAGGTAACAATAATCCAGTTACTTCATATCATCTTGAGTTACTCCCCTTTGTTGTTGTATTATACTCTGTAATTACTGCACCTACACGTATGAGATCTTCATCAACCTTTTGGTATACATTGGGTAAATTTACATGGAAGCTTACCCAGCACAATTTGTGAGTACTGAGGACTTGTTGATCGGCCCTGGGATTACTTGTGAGTGTTTATGCACCTCTGAATATTTTGCCCAACGACGGTAATAAATAAAATCTCTATTTTATTAAAATCGTTCAACACATGTATAATAAGACTCATATCCACTGCACAACATATGGTAAACGTGAACATAGTAGAATAATTTGTAATAAAAAAATGGTATGTAACAAATGTAACATTTTACATACAATAAAATCGACAATTTCTATTATTTATTTTTGGAAATAAATATAAAAAAATAATGTTTCAGTAATGCTCCAGTCAGTTGCATCCACACCCACATCCGGAGATGGGCGATGGATACTGGATAGCCGGGGAAACGGTGTTTTACCTTCCAGCTTTCCCCGCACTGCCTGGGAAATATTGGGAATTTTTTCCCCAAACCAATTCTTAGTTGTCCGAGGGGGCGGGGAAATATCGGAGATTTTACCATCAGCGGCCCGCGCAGGTCCGTGGCCACCCAAAAGTAAAAATCCCGGCCCATCCCCGGGTAGGAGACCGTGGATACACCTTACTGATGCATAATTATTGTCGTGGTATTATTGACTCACCACACGACCACAGGTGGCAGTATCAGTGTTTGGAATTTTTTTTTAAAACATATATATAAATAAATGTCCGTCATGCACTGAGCTAAGTATACTAGGAAGGTATAAAGCCTACTATATGTCTATGTCCAACGATTGTGGAACATCGCATCTAAAATTAGACTTGGTTCCCAACAATCATTACGATACTGTGACTGAAGCGGGTATCCAGCATGTAAATAAAATGACCTCGATCGGACTTAATTAACGAAAGTAACACTGTTTTGCCGATACAATTGAACGAGATTTTCGGTGGAAATGAATGTCTTATAGTTTATATGAATGAATTGTGTCGCGATTTTCCTTCAGCGCCCGTATTTTATGCTGAAACAACGAAATGCGATGTTCCACAATCTTTGGCATATATACTTACTACGCTTTACACCTTGATAGTACATGTATATTAGATCAGTGACAGGATTTCTTAAATATTTTTTAATTTTATTTTTTAATCGTTTGCGGACCAAACACTGATACTGTTACCTGTGCACACGACAAGTTTCTCAGTTTGTATAGTAAAAGTACCTAACATGTTCAATCGATTGTCAACTATAGTATAAGTCCTTTTCTCCGCCAGGAAACACATTTCCTATTGTCAACAGCAACAATTACAACAACATTTTATTACATTCATTAATTCATGCTCTCGTGTATGACGCGAACTATGAGGATACGGGAGAATGTTATAAAAATCAAAGCATGCGTCATTGAAGTATATTTGTGTAAATTTATTCAACTACCCAGAGGTTTTTAATAAACTATCCACTATATTCAATTGGGCAAGCCTATATGCACACATTGCAGATTTAAAACAATTGCATTATCCCCGACCGTACCTCTACTTACTCGGAATGTTTCAATGTGTCTAGGAGAGTTTCAAAATCTGAAATGCCATTGGCTGAAATCAGCACCAAGTGTTACATGCAAGTATTCAAAATCGTGAGTTAATGCACAGTCGGTTGAACAATCACAAACAGTTGAAAATAAAGTTGGTCGCAGCCACAAGTAAATTGTTAACACGGCGTCGATAACAGACATAATGTCAATGACTTTTGCACCACCCAAGTATCTGTTCCTACAGCTTGATGAAGTGGAGCAATGAAGGTTACTAGTGTTTCGCACATAGTAAATTGTCCGTCGGTTAGACGTAGTCGAACCCGGGACATCTCGATACCAAAGTGGGTGCCATATAGGCTACACGGCACCACAAACATTGTTTTGTTATAAATGTAGTTCTGTGCAAAATTGTCCCCGTTGTGATACATTGGATTAAAGTTCTTCTTGTGGGGATCGGTGGCCTAGAGGGAGGGCATGCGCTCGAGATAGAGAGGTCCCGGGTTCAACTCTCGTGTAGACCATTGGTTAATTTCTCTGAGCAAGAATAACACACCTACCTGCTCCACTCCATCAAGGTGAAAATTGGTACCTTAGAGGACAGTGTCTATTCCTGAGTGCCACAGATCGATGTTGACCGCCACACACAGCAGAGAGAAATAGTCTCCACAATGCGTTTATCATTAGATAGTCCAGGGAAAGTTAAAAGGTCAAATGATGGTTGAACTTGAACGAATGAGCAGCTTAAAACAGCCTTAAAATATTGGTAATCTAACTTTTGTGCTTGTGATATCCGTTGTGGGTTTTAAGTACATATATTGGATCAAATGCATTATGGTCATATAGGATCAAAGCAAAAATCAATCATCGAAATAAATAGAAAATGTAACAAAATAAATAAAAAGGTATTTACAGTATATTAACACATCGTTAGTAGACTATTAGTGCATCATTCAGATTCGTTGACGGCTATGCCACCATGTCGATTTGACATTCTTATGTACTAGTATTATATGCAATCAATGACAAAATATATAGGCGCACCTTTGATAGACTATTTTATATTAATTGCAATGTTCGGCCACCCGGGAGTTTTAAACCGATTGGGTAGCTGCCAGTCCACGAGTTTCGATGATCAATGTCAGTGACATACTTTATTCGAACTATGTATAAGATTAAGCTACATTGTCATTCCATTAAACATACAATTATGATCATAGACATAGGCATTTGGTTTCAAATCGCCGTAAATGAAAGATGTGACCTAGTCACTTATAGCCCATGGTACGGAAAGAAGTGCGCGGAACATTCAGTGACTCGGGCAAATAATTAATTTACCGCGGGTTGAAACCAAATAGCTATGTTTATGAGGTTCCGATTAGTACACAAGAGCAGTTCGAACAACATTCATCCGTTTCAAGAAAATAGTTCCGAACAATAAACTCATACGTTTCAAAAAAGTAGTTCCGAGCAATAAACTCATACGTTCCAAGAATGTAGTTCTGAACGGTAAACTCATGTTTCACGAAAGTAGTTCCGAACAAGAAACGCATACGTTCCAAAAAAGTAGTTCCGAACAATAAACGCCTACGTTCCAAGAAAGTAGTTCCGGATAATAAACGCATACGTTCCAAGAAATGAGTCGATGGTCGAGGGGTCATAGTCTTCAACACACCACTGAATGTTGGTGATTAACACATCAAGGCCCCGACTCACAAAATTGGTAAGAATGGTATTGGTATATCGCCGGCTTAGAAGGAAAAGGTCGTAAGTACTACATCGATATTTTGAGAAAACATGAAAAACTGTCCAAAATTACTCTTTACTTACTTATGGTAAAATAAGCTGTTTCAACCTCTGTTTGGTCAACATATGACAATTTTCGATTTTTGTGAAAATAATCTCATAAGAAGCACCTCGTTATGCTGAGTTAGATATGCATCAGTCTTAAGGTTGTAAGTAGTACTTCAGACCTTCTCATTCTAAGCCAGCGATATCTCCATGGCGAGGCACACATCACTGGAAGACCAAGCATCAACATTATGTGACTTTCCAGTCTACATAGTCATTAAAACAATATTTAAAAAACAGTGATATGTCGAATATTATAAACATGTTCATGTATTTCGTTGTACGGATAAAACGTTTTCCAGCTTCAAATACATTATTTACAATTTTATATAATGAAGCAACAACTCCAAATTACTCAGCACATTTGTTAGATTAGACGAGTTTTTTCAACGATATCAAAAATATACATTTACATAGTGCGCCCAATGTGATGTTTATAAACATGTGCCGATTTAGCACACGTACTGTTGTAAATTTGGTTACTAAAGTAAACACATATTATAGATTTTATACAAAAATATCACTGATAAACTGTGCACACTTAACTAATCCACCTCTGTGGACCATACCCAAATTTCCCGCATTCACATTATTTTGGGTGCTCTATACTACTAGAAAACATCAAAGCACACATAATGTCAATTACAGTATAAAAATACAATTTTGAAACCACAGGTAAATGCATCATAGAACAAAGATCAAAACCAAAATGAACTCCTTTTTGGTGTAAAATGTACACATCTAGGCACTAGACCAGATAAACAGTTTTATAGATAAAACGTTGTATTGGTTCAGTTACATGCTAATTGTATCAGCTTAAAATATGTTTGTTTCCTTTTATTCTTAATGCTATGATAGAAGTTGGGGCTACAGGAAAACTTTTTTGACACACTTTGGTTGTTGGGACCACAGCATGTGCCCTTTCCATAAACAAAAAAAATATCCCTACCTTACCGACCCACCTTTTTTTAACACGTCACAGGAAACACACATAAATTATATTTTAGGTGTAATTGTATGTCTGGTCGAGTGCCAGTGATCAATTTCTGGGAAAAAAGAAATTCTTTATCTATGCCACATTTATCTGTGATTATAACATTGTTAATGATAAATGGAATTGATTGTAAGTATTATGTAGGATTGTCCTCAGGTATCAATAGTTCGTTAACCTTCACTGTAAACATCGCTGTACATAGATATCAGACCACCGAACTAGAAGCCGGTGCTAAATGCCCATTAGCGGAATTATCAGTCACTGATGGCGACGAGGTTGTCAATACAACTGAACGTCTTAGTGCGTCTTCTGGGTGTAACGTGTTGTCGTTGTGATTCGCCATCTCAGTTTTAGTATCTGTTGCACCTCTGCTACTTTTATCGTTTAGTTTTGGGGTATCCGGTGCTGGTGAATTTCTTGGCGATGGTGAAGGAGTGTGGGTATCGAATCTTGTTCGTGTATAGTTAGAAGGCGGATGGCGCCCAGTACTGGTGGCCGAATTACGATGCAGACGAAATATACGGATCACTTCCCGCCTAAACTTTGTTCCACTCAGACAGTACAACAAGAAATTTAACGAGTTGTTCGTATACATGAACATATTAACAATTGCCCACCAAAGGTCCAACTGGGCCATGACTTCGGCGCTCGCCCCTTCCGCCCAGTAAGCATATCCTATATTATAAACACTGATAGGCGAAGTACTTAACAAAAACACAACATTTAATGTAAACAACATGGCGGTCATTGACGAGTGTTTCCCAGCATGCCCGGTTGTCTGCTGTCTACTTCCGTTAGCAATGGCGGGTATCACACGTGACTTGGCTTTTCGTTGACTTTTTATGACTTTGAATAAGATCAAACAATTTCCAATTACTATAACAGTAAAGGGTATAGCACAAAAGGCACACAGATCGATCCATGGCCATACTTTGTTGAAAAATTCAAAATATTCTGCGTTTATCTCGACACATTTTCGCACACTTCCATCTGGCTCATAACTAAACGCCATACCGTACAAAAGATGTGAGTTTATACATAAAATGAACACAAGTATGGATATCATGAATGCTATTGCACTCTTTTTGGTGCAAACAGTACGAGCATTGTGTGGTAACCAAGCAGAAATGACGCGTTCTAAAGTCACTACGATCAAAATCCATGCCGAGAAGTCCAATGAGCTGTATACTAGCCATATATTTAATTTACATCCAAATTCACTGATGCCCCGAACGTCGAACTCAAATTGAAAACTTATCCACTGTCGTAATAATCCAGAATATAATACAAGCAAGTCAGAAAACGCAAGAACTGTCAAATATAAAGCTGTTGTTGACGTCCGTATTGACTTTCTAGTTAGCACAATTATTGACAAGGAGTTACCTACTGTTCCAAGTAAAATCAGAATGGGTGGCACTACTTTCCATATCAAGACGCCAGCTTTATAACTAGCATATGAAGTATAGTCTTCCATCATTTCAGAACCAACACTTGTGGAATTATTCGCCATATTTCAACTAACAACCGTGAATCGGTAACTGACACCTTTCTTCTTAACAATTCTACGAAGTCGCTCTGTCTCTAAGCAGCACTGTCGAGTCTATTTCCAATATCCTACCGTTAGTGGCCTTTTATAGTAACAATTGTCGCAGGTTCCATTGTCATAAAACACCACACGGACTCTCGTGATTAAGTATTGTTTTCAAAACATCATTTTATACCAGCGACTAACCCCCAATGGTATTCACTCATTAAGCATACAAAGCGGATCGCTCTTCCACGCATAAATAGGATCAAAATCGGTTGGAAAAAACATTAACACATATTTTGTTTATTAGTCTATAATTATTTCCAAACCTGTTTTCGCCATCCATTGAATTATCACATTCACCGAGCATTGTATAGTTTAATATTCGGTCAACTACTGTATGTCAATATTTTCCAAAACATGTTTCCATTGGTTGACCGCATTACCATTTGTTTACATTTGTTCCTATGCAAATTAAATAGACAAAACACTAAATAGAAAAGTAGCTTATAGCGGTACTAGTTAGTATTAATTATTATTTCAAATTAATTAATAAGGCAAATCCTTGTCGTGTAATTATCATAACTGATAATATTTGCGATATGAATTAAGACTATTTAGCAGAATTGCGTTATAGACCAGAACATAACAAAACAACAATACGTCGTGTATTTACTGTAATTAGCTACCCGTGTTATAACATTGATCATCTTTTACAAGTTGAGTAGAGAATCGTGTCAGCTTGTTGAAAATAGGTGACAGAGTTGACTAGATTTGATGGAAGGTGGTGAATGTTGACGAGAGTTGACTAGAGTTGACAAGAGCTGACGAGAGCTGACGAGAGTATCCGTGACCACCATCTCATGTAACAGCAACCTGCAAGGAACAATAAATTAACATAACAAAGGTAACAATAAGATACTAGTAGTAGCTCAGTGGTTAGCATCCTCGCAGCCTAATCCGGCGACCGGGTTCGAATACGGGTGCAGACACATTTATATGCCTGTCATATTCAGCAGAAAGCTGACTGGCATAATAGGCTATGCTCGGCATTTAAGAATTTTAAATGTAAGATAGTGAAATGTTAGTACATGTACATGTATACCGAATCGGAATTCAGGTACAACTAACTTCTGCCATTTCAAAGGTATTTCCAAATAATGCGGATTTGACTAAATTCCAGTAGGTAAATTGCAAAAAATGAACAAAAATCTCTTGAAATCACATTATTTTGGCTTGACCTACCTAATACATTTATATACGAATCTGGACTTATTAATCTCGAAGAAATATAATCGCATACTGTCGGTTTATAACCTTTAAACCCATAAAATATATTGCGTGACTAACGCAGTAAACAATATAATGTAACGTTGTTATAGCACATAGGTGTATAAATACTGAGAAAGCCGTCACGGACGGTTAAATGTGTTCGGGGGTGTTCACCAATAGCACATTTGATCGTAATGTATGTTGTAAGAATACTTCATGTGCTCGTAAAACATATTTTTGTTAATAAAACGATTCAGTATCAATAAGATCACCGGGTGCGGTTGTATTGTCGTATGGCCGGACTTTTACTGTGCCTAGCTTTTATGATTAATATAAAGTCACGTTAACAAATACTTCACCAATATGAATATGAAGTAGTTATAGTATTTTTATTGACCAGTCGTTTGTGTCGTTAGAATAATATTATATTATTACATACCAGTACTCTACGTTTTAGTCCCGGGTAAGCAATGCAATTTCTAGTCTGGTACCCGTCTCAGTATTGGGCCAATACTGTAAGATTGGAGACGGATACCAGACTATGCAATTTCGAGTACCAAGCAATACTCCACACTCTTACACATTTACCCCTTTACACTTCGTAGGAGTTTGGAAACACATGTTCAGGGGGTTTCGTTGTCCTACCCTCACAAAAAGTCTCTATTTACACGGATTGGACCCCCTCGAAATCATTGTGACTAATGTAGATGTATATCTGACTCCTTATGGACGAAACCCAAATGACGTTTTTAAGATGTTTTTAAGGCAATGGTGCCTTTAACATTTGTAATGTCTACAAGTACGGTCGAATAAGAGTTCAAGGCTCAACCGTTCATGGCTCAAACATTCAATGTTTAACTACATACATATTCATTTACAAAACTACCAACACAAAACACGAAAGCAAGTGTAGTAAATACATCGATAAGATTGGTGTTCTAGTAATACAGTAAAACTTCGTTATATCTAGGAGTGATAGGGACAGGTAAAATGCTCGAGATAAAGTAGGTGCTCGAAATAACCAAACGTATTGATGAAACAAATGGATGTTGGTTTAAAACTTGCTCGAGAAAGGCCAGGTGCTCGTGATATCGATGCTCGTCATAACGACGTTTTATTGTTATATTATTGTTGAGCAACACTTTAGCACCTACACGTTCGCAACGTGTTGCATGTTATACAAAGTATACACCAAAACAACATGTTTAATCGTGATTGATGTACGCAAGAACACCTACCACCTCACTTAAACAGCCGTCAACAACCTTTATCCCTCCCACATTGATATTGATATATTATAATAATATTTACGGATACTTAAAAGCTTAATTACAATACTCGTGATCTACAAGTTAGCTAGCACCAAACATGAATGGTATCAGTTCTATAACTGTTGATCCTACCGTAAGAACCAAACACCAACGGTAACAATATCCGTTGATCTTCATCATTAGCAATCATTAGTCCTGCTAACCAATGGTTGGTTATCAATGCTATCAATACAACATAGAAAACATATTGTCAACAACAGCACAACTCAACAACACTGTACAGGTGGATTGGTGAATTAATACGTGTTATGCAATTGCTTTGTAAATACAAACATGAACTATGGCTAATTATCTAGTACGTGTTTGTAGACTACGATCTATACATCTATATAGGAGTACATTGCTGGACGTATTATTGTTGAGTCTGTATTTTGCCATAAGGCCTGGTCACAACACGACGTTTGTGCTTTTATCGCGTACTCCTTTTTTAGAGGCTACGACAGCTACGTTATGTTTTCGAAAACTTGGATTTCAATTTTTTAACGAAGGCAGCACATACTATCAAGTGCGTAAGACGGGCTTTGACCACCGCTTTATGCACGCATATAAAAACGAAAAGAAAAACCTAACCATTGTAGAGCAACACCCTTTAGGAAAACACTAAATTTAGTTGCTATTTACAGAACATACTGCCTTGCAGATAGGTAAATTATTGTTACTTCCGGGGCAACATTATTATGTGGCCGCTTACAGGAGGTAGTCCAATACAATTCTGCTTTCTTGCAATATTTTGAAAATACATTTAATTCTAAGCTAGTAAGTCTTAGATAGTGAAAGCTTATTATAACACCCATTGACATGAAAGCCAACACATGAATTAGATATAGAGGATCTATCACGAATTGTCAATTGATATAAATTTATATTAAACGAGTTTTGGAAATTTTATTAAGCGAGTCTCTGGCGAGCTCAATACATGGTTGTAATATTTTTTGAACGAGTTTAATATAAATATACCAATTGACAACGAGTGATAGATTCTTTATATCATATGACACTAAAAACGCAAAATACGCATTGATTTCTTGGAAAAACTCAACTCTTTATACTACACGTGGTACGTATAACTTTAAACGTACTGGCTAAACCAACCTGGATACAAGGAAAGTCATGTGATATATCAGGATATACAATAATGAGACTGATATCTTATTGGATATTTCTTTTGTTGTAAAGACCTTTGGGAGGAATCGGGAACAGGCTTTTTACAAATTTTCTTATGACACCAAAACTTTCTCTAGTAAACCACGAGGATCCTTTTCGCGAAGTCTTTAGATTCTCATTAAATTTATTAAATCGGGATTACATCGCCGACGCTGAAAATACTCAGTGGGGCCTAGGCTTTAGAACCGATTTCTCCTAATAGCATTTTATTTATCCCATGCTACTACAGTAAAGTAGCGCTAATAATACCACTTTGGTAATTTTGAAGTCATGTAGATTTTTGCCAGTTTAAGGACCCATTGTATTAAATTTAGAACACAAAAGGTCCGCTAATAAGACCGATTCGCTATTGAGACCACCTTTTTGACTGGTCTTATTAGCGGAACTTCACTGTACATGTGTTTTATTGAAAGAACTATGCTTTCCGATGGTAAACCATTATACAGTCATTATACACAATCGTAACTTTTCTGTTTCCGAAGCCAATATCCAGTTCAAAACTAAATTTCTGCACTTGAAAATTGTCATTAATTGCCTGAGATAGTTTTTGTTTCAAAGCTAATTACTGTGGATTCACTTCTAATTGGATTGTATTAATTTTCGGCAGTTTTTGTTGTGCACCAAGTAATTAATGTTTTTGTCGACAATTTGCAGAATTAATTTTCATTTATAAAGACAAATTTTATGCTGGTCGTTTCCTTGGAAACTTATTGACGGTAAAATACAATCCGCATGAATAATGCATTGTCCGCACCACGTATAGACTGGTGGCCGTTGCCTAACACGAAGCGTAACCGAGCGCATTCATTCAGTTGCCCCCCGTTCAATTGAATATAGAAGGCATGGATTACCTCCCGTGGAAAGCGCAACGTAGCGCTTTGCTTAGGCAACTGGTACCTGGGGCCTATTCACCAACATTGTAAGTCTAAAACATAGACTTAGAATTTACATTGTCAAATGTTCTATTCGCTCTCATGTTGTTATAAATGTACCGATTTTGATATAAATTTGTATACATGTTCAGCGGGTAACAACAAACAGTCAGATAAAATTTCACACGGTTAAATTGAATTTCAAAGAAATGCCAGTAATTATGAATAATGACATTTTTAAGTGTAAGTCTGATTTTTAGACTTACAACGTTGGTGAATTAGGCCCCCTGGTACCACGGTCAGACCTTTGTATTCTGATCACCTCGGAATTTATGCAAAGTCAGAGAGTACGACGCAAGTTCGAATGAATCAAGCAATTAAATCACGAGTACATATAGTGAGAGTAATTTGATGTTTGCAACATTCGATCAAAACGAGTGCCTGTGTTAAATTATTTTACTGCAAAGCATGTATCGAAAAACAACACATCTTCTGCATTTGCATGACTAAAACCCTATCTGGTATGACAAAGCCATCACATTATTTAAAACATAATATCCTATGGCTTAATTCACCAACGTTATAAGTCTAAATTTCAGACTTAGACTTAAAATTAACAACACTCATAATCACTGCCATTTCTTTACAATTAGACTTAACCCAGCAAAATTTTGTCTGATTATTTGTTGTTACCCACGGAATATGTATACCGATTTATATCAAAATCGGTACATTTATAACAACATGAGAGCGAATATAATATTTGACAATATAAAGTCTAAGTCTGAGTTTTAGACTTATAACATTGGTGAATAAGGACCCAGATTTGTTCTATCCATATGTGTTTAGGATTGTGAGACATGGGCAATTACAGCAGAACTTCAAAGAAAAAAAATCCTGACCACAAAAATGAGATGCTATCGCACAATTCTAGGAATCCAATACTTAGATCACATAACAAACGAAACCATTAGAGCCACATAAAAGATTACGAATACCTAAGAAAACCGTAAATTACAATTGGTATGACCACGTCACACGATCTTAGCTTATGAAAGAAAATCATCCAAGGGTCCATAGAGGGAAGGAGACACAGAGGCCGATTAAAGAAGAAATGGGCGGATAACTTTGAAGAGTGAATGGTGCTGTCATTTACAGATACACTAGGCATTGCTCAAGACAGACAGAGGTGGAGACATGTGATAAAGACTATCATGCGGTGCAACTACGACTCTCAGAGTTAAGGACCCAGGTAACTGGGGTAACATCTATACATTTATTATTTATGTGCCTTCGTAGCTCAGTGGTTAGTTCGCTTGCCGTCTAATCTGGCGACCCAGGTTCAAATCCGGGTGGAGGTACATATATATGCCTGTCATGTTTCAGTAGAAATAAAGGCTATGCTCGGCATAATAATAATAAGTTTTATTATTTTAATTGTAACATCGCCATAACTTTGCATTTTATAGCACAGCAACCATGACACGGTTGACCTCTCGAGAACGTCATGCTTTAACATGAAACATACGTCCGAGAAAAGTGTCGACGTAGGCATATGCATCCTTCGTGAGCAGCAAATATTGGCCGTTGTGTATAATTTTATGTTGTTGCTCTACAAATGTTAAATTTAGAGTAAACATATCAGTTAAGGAAAGTAACGAAGATGTTGATATGGAGAGGTAAGTCGTGCGCCTCGGGATCGAGAGGTCTCGGGTTCGAACCCCCTCTGGACTACTGGTTAAATGCTCTGAGCAAGACCCACATGCTCTATCCCACCTTGGTGTAAAATGGTACCTGTGAGGGCAGTGTCTATTCCTGGGCTTCGCAGCTCAATGTTGGCTGCCTTACCCACAGGAGAGAAATAGTCTCCCCAGGGAGACACGAGTGTAGGTTTCCATAAATACCCCAATGATCTGGGGAAGTTGAAATGTAAAAGGGTGCCTGAGCGGCCTAACTGCTGTAAAGAGCCCTACAAAATTGGTAACTTAACTTTTGTTGTTGTATTGTATAGACGTTGTTTTAACAAACAACACATTTGTATGTTGCGGTGTCCCGTTCCCGCCAATCGTAACTTCGCATGTGCCATGTGGTGAAGATACGACAACGTGAGATTTATCTCGCATCTTCAACCTTCAGAAATCTTGTACAAACATGCAATTTTGGCGATAATTACGTGAAGTGTTCCACAAGTAATAGGGCTTTTTTCATAGCAGCACAGAAAATTTGAAATTATGAAAACTACTTGTTTATAGTTAAATATTTATCTTTCCCTGATTAATATGTGAAATATCAAAGAAATTAGTTGAGCAATAAGAAATTTATTTAACATTAAATATTATACTAAGTATCAAAGAGGCGGGTCGCACCGTGACGTTATTAGGCCTATGACGTCGCATTTCAAGCACAGTATTTTAACATAAAGAAACATTCAATATTTTTGTTTATAATCATCCTGACATTCTACACAGATCTAATAACACTGTCCTGGTTGTTTAAATATGTTTCTGTACCACTGTTCACAAAAATGTGTTGCAATGATGTTAGAAATTGCTCAAACCTTGGAGCGTCTATCAGTGTACAAAAAGTGTTTATCAACGTCAACTTAATTTTTCTACGACCTCACCTTTGTATGATATTGGAAAAACACCAAACCCATTATACGCCACAAGTGTAGTATAATAATATACATATATATTAATACTATACTAACCCGGATACAAGGAAAGTCATGTGGTATAACATTATATTTCATTTATCATTATCGATCTAACCACATTGATAAAAACGTTTTCACAGAACTTGATATAAAGAGGATCTATCATGAGTTGTCAATTGATATAAATTTATATTAAACGAGTTTTGGAAATTTTATTATGCGAGCCTTTGGCGAGCTTAATAATATTTCCTGAACGAGTTTGATATAAATATATCAATTAACAACGAGTGATAGATTCTTTATATCACATGACACTAACAACGCAAAATACGCATCAAATTATTGGAAAAAACACGCCCATGTAGTATAAAAAGTACGTATAAAATTATACGTACTCGCTATACTAACCCGGATATAAGGAAATTCATGTGATATATTATATTTTTACCGAACCGAAACAAAAATATTTTGTTTTGATATATAGTCTATGATCTACGTAGTTAGATGGGTGGGTGGATGTGTTAATATAATACATATGATAAACAAGTTAACTGTTGATATTCGGATATTCTACTCAGAATATTTGCATACCATTTACAGTTAAACTTCGTTATGACGAGCATCGATATCACGAGCACCCGACCTATCTCGAGCAAGTTTTAAACCGATGTCCGTTTGAATCATTTCGAGCACTCGGTTTATCTCGAGCATTTCACCTGTCCCGATCACTCCTCGAGATATCAAAGTTTTACTGTATATAGGGAATCTGGTGCACTGTGCGTACTATGTATCACATACCGCAGGTAGTATGTAAGTAAACAGTTTATAGTCTTGCACTTGATTCGTGTTCATTGAATTCAAACTAATAACAATCCTTGTTATCCGGAGCTGAGAAAACTACGAAAATGACGCAAAAATAGTTTTGCACCCACATCATTTATCACTATTTTATGAACGTAACTATATTATAGTATTAGTGACTCGGTGCGATGTCTTTCTTCTTTTCATGTTCCGTGGATTATAATAATAATAATAATAATAATAATAATAATAATAATAATAATAATAATAATAATAATAATAATAATGCTGCTACTACTGCTACTGCTGCTGCTGCTACTGCTACTGCTGCTGCTGCTGCTGCTACTGCTGCTGCTGCTGCTACTGCTACTGCTACTGCTACTGCTACTACTGCTACTGCTACCGCTACTGCTACTGCTACTGCTGCTGCTGCTACTACTACTACTGCTACTACTGCTACTACTGCTACTATTACTACTACTACTACTACTAATACTTAACTACTACTGCTACTGCTACTGCTACTGCTGCTGCTGCTGCTAATAATAATAATAATAATAATAATAATAATAATACAAGCATGCCAGTCACATGCTATGGGTAAAACATATAAATCTGTTATGTTCTGTTCTGCTATGGTCAACACAGCTGGCACTATTCTATGTAAATAGATGAAATACACACCATAGAAAGTGTATACTTGTGGACCAAATATAGACCAACATACGGCTTAAGAGAAAATGAAAAATTTAATGTAAAATATATATTTTACTATTAGTGTATATTAGTTCTAAAGTGGCCAGACTTTCTAAGTCCCGTCCCAAGAGTTGATTTTCGATATTTAAAAAACTAATTTCTTCCATTTAAAGCACTGTTAAAACTACTTCCATGCAAATTCCCATCAAAATTGATCAACTAGTTAAGACATTATGCCATGTAATGTAGATACTGTGGGGGAACCGTTGACTGCGGTGCATTCAACATGGTCGTCCCTACACCTTTCTACACCGTCGAAAGTTAAAATCAACGTTTAAAGAGGTTCTACCTTTAACTAAGTCCGTTCAAATCGATTTAAAACAAACATACTGGACATTTATTAGAATTATAAATGCTACAAATACACAAACTTTATTATTTTAAAAATTTGAATATATCTTTAAGTCATTATACAGACATATTTCGGCGTACGTTCTATCATAATAAAATGCTTTTTTGTACATTTATTTCATTAGCTGAGCTAGGGGTTAATACGTACTACGCTGAATATAGGGTGTGCCTCTTTAAACGATGGATTATACAATATGAAGTTAAATTTAAGCAAACATACACCTTATATAGATCTTCATAATGACATAATGTTGTAAATTATGTAAAACGAAATGCACCTCAGCGAGCGACCCTTCATTTTTATCAATGATACACTTACATATGGGTCGATCCTCATTAAAACCTCGGTTTTGGAGTATGCATGCTCATTTATGAAGTTTTTTTTCAACAATACAAACTACAGTTAAATTCTGCTAATAAGCCCAGTCAAACATGTGGTCTTATTAGCGAATCGTTCTTATTAGCGGACCTTTTTTGTTCTAAATGTATTACTTAGGGGCCTTAAACTGACAAAAAGCTGCATGATTTCAAAAAAATAAAAGTGGTCTTATTAGCGGAACTTTACTGTATATGTTTAAAGATATTCACCGTTCCAGAAAAAACGTAGGCTATACAATCTAAAACAATTAATTCACTAGTAAACTTACCTAATTAGCAAATGCTATATATATATATATAATCCAGATTAATTTTAATTAGCTGGTGATATGACTATGTTAAGCCGGTATTACACTGTATTTGCTATTTCCATCGTTGTTCGTATAATGTAAAACCGCTTCCAATTATGTCCCGATCATTTGGCAACCAGTCGGAATTGCCTTTTCAGTATTCAATTATCAATATAATTACCATTTCTATTTTAATTAAAAAGTTTCAAATTCGATGTTGACATTTCAATTGTGTATCTTGATAATAAATCATGTACGTAAACTGCGTATATACTCCATACACAGGTGCTTGCAATCAATATTCACTTGCTTGATCATAATTAGTTGGAAGATATGAGGCTGAAATATGTTGTTTAATTCATTGTAAGATCATCCATTGTCGAGCTAATTGAATATATCATATTACCAATTATATAGGTTTCCCGGTCCTTTATCATGTGATATTGCTATAGTATATTTGAAGAGAAAAGTTCTTAGAAAATATCTACGTTATTTTATACCTATGTTATATTATTATGAGCCGGTTGGATCTCGTCTTTCACTGACTTTGGTTAGATAGTATGTGTATGAACAAATATTACGCGTGTATTTATAAACATGTATTTTAATAACGCGTGTATTTGGAACATATAGTTCAGCAGATACATTATTTCTTACTGTACATTGACCTATCTGACTAAATTTCGGTACATTCATATCCATCTTTTAAGGAGATTCGAGCTACCGCGCGAAAATTCAAAATTTATCTTTTAATCAAGATGGTAAAAATAAAGTTCAATAACATCTGAGTCACAGAAACTATAACGATGGCTATGATGCCGAGCAAAACCTTTATATGCCAATCAGCTTTCTGCTGAACTATGGCCGACATATGAGTGCCTGCATCCGGATTTGAACCCGGAATTCCAGTTAAACGACACACCCGTTTACCATTGAACTACGGAGACAAATCATTGAAAACCATTGCTATAGAAATAAACGCATACAATTTATGTTATCTACAGCTTCCATGTACGTACTGTTTACAAATCGCTTCTTAAAGTAATAACGTTACAACCCAAGACATTAGTTATACGTTCGTTTTCTTCACTGAAAGTTCTACACTATTTTAGAAGTGTAATATTCGCAGAAAATGTACATATATACGCGTATATTATATTCATAAGCCAATTTCATCTAGTCTATCATCGACATTGATTATATCAGTGAAGGTGAGAAGTTTGACCTTACTTTATCTTCTCATATTTCGTTTACGTCTACTCAAGTCTGATAGCAGCAAGCCAATATAGATCTACCCATGCCTAAAGCTGCACTATAATTGAAGTGCCAGAACCGACCATGGCTACTATATCATCAGTTACTAGTTCCGATAGTGTAAACAGAATTGCAAAATGTATAGAAAAGTCGAGAATATTTCAGTTTGTAGAAACAAAACTGACAATTGTAAAAACTCCACCAGTTACTTAGTGCCAATATTAAGCAGCACAAATCGGCAACATGTATGCTGTTTGGATCACGCATGCATACCGCACCATGTTCCGCCCAAAGCTGTAGTGTCATTGCAGTAGCAGTCCTGAGCCTGGTTACTACATGTATAAGCCACACTCTACAAGAACCAGTATAACTATTACAACACAGATCTAGAACACCGGGAATACATTTTTCAATGCATGCCTGCAGAATAACAACGGTTAATCTTCTCGAAGAAATTCGAATTTGATTTCAGCCATGTTTGGAAACTAGCTATACCCCTTCAGAACATTGTAAAAGCACCAATAAGCTAACAGTATACACCAACACTCAAAATCTGTTTGAATAGAACAAATATAATTTATTTATCATACGTGATGTACATACAGGACAAAAATGCCCAATATCAGGTTCATGAACGTTAAACATATTATATGTAAATTACATACTATATGTAAATTGAAAATGTGCATGTCTAAAGATCTTTCAAAAATGACAATCAAAACTCGAACAAACAACCATGACAACCACGTAACTATGTCATTTACATGCCCAATTGTTTCTTTCAAGACGTTTGTGATCTGAAACAAAAGTCTAATCGACGCGCAGTCAGACATGGATGCCATTTTATTCACACTTTAAAGTGTATAGAGCTATATTCTAATAGACATTCAATGTCAAAATAATTACTTGGATCGTTTTTAGTATGATACTAGACTACCTAAATTAAAAATTAAAACTTTGGATGGGTTCCGTGTACTTTGATTCAATCGTCAAAAAATAGACGATTCTTATAGTTTTATAGGGTGTTCTAGAACACTTTCGTGTGAAAATGGACAGTTCGCATGTCAAATAAATTACAGAGAGAGTTTATGTTCAAACTGAAGCGAAAAATGATCTAATGGATACGAAAGCATATTTTTTTCAGTATTTGAAGCTTTAAACAAAAATATCTTCCGAAATAGCTCTATACACTGTACGTACTTGATTTTTCGTAATAATTTGTAGCAGAATTGATTCAGAAATAGGTTACTAGTTTTATCGATCTTTAGTTCATGTTAAATATACGTGTGCTAGTCTGCTAGACCATTCGGTATGTATTGTTTAGATTTAACCATGCACCAGGAGGGGCATCACATATACACGTTAACATAAACAGTGCCTGTATGTTAAACTGTTTATGTTAACATTTCTTCTAAATGAAAGTTAGACGTAACATATGTACCCTTGTTTATGATTGCAATAACATTTTGCACAGTTCTATTTATTGACATTGTGCATATAGAAGTATATTTCCACGGAAAGTAGAGCAATGACCTTTTCAACCACACGCTATGTTATTAGTTTGTTATGTTGAACGCCCCTTACATGGAAGCCACTGGCTGGTTTCCGGCGTCATTGAATCGTGATTTTTTAAAATGTTTTGATGACGGAGAAAAGACATGAGTCACAATGCTTTTAGTATGAAGCTAATGTAGGATATAGTATAGCTGCATTATCTACTTGGCAGATTTGTAGCACTATACATATTTTATCATATATACAGTGTCTCTACTTGCTTTCCGAAACTTGACCGTGGACGGGCGGGGTTCGACAACCCGAAAGAAAAACTTTCCGGCCCATTCCGGGTGGGACCGTGGATGCAACTGACTGGTACATTAGATTACGCAACAACTGTACTTTCTAGTGTCAGGTCCATCCTTTGTTTTGACTTAAGTACCTAGATTGAACTTGACCAATATGTTGTGGAGCTGATCATCGTGACCAAGTTTTATAAATATTAGCCAAACTTGTTACCGCAAGTGTCAACACAACATTTTACTATGCCTTGACCTAGTGACAAAGCATTTTCTCACTGATGGTAAAATATTGAATTTTACCTATCTTTTGTTGGGAATATTAATCTGACCAAGTTCCATGAAGAATAGGCCAAACGAATGACATCAGGTGACTACACAATATACGTTCATGATTTGCCCCTAAACGTCGCTTTTATTTTAACTCTAGATGACCCATTATCGAACTGGGCATAGGTTATTTTGATATGATCATTTTGACGAAGTAACATAAACATTCTGCGATTTTGCTTGGTCCTGTATCGATCTTAAGTTAACCTGCACAGTGTGTTGACGTTACTATGGTGATATATTTGCATGAAGAATAGCTCAAAATTGTGACATCTAGTGACTACACAGGGCTTATGATTTGACCTAATTCCTTGTTTTGTACACAAGATGACACAATATCGAATTTGACCTAGAATTGATTGAGGTGGACATCATGGTCAAGTTTCATAAAGCAATAGTCAAAACTGTGATCGCTAAGACTAAACGGGATTCTTGTATGATTGCACATAATGGCCTGAGTTTTAACCTAGATCACATAATGTTGTTATTGGCATATACATGTTGAGATGGGCATTGCGAATAAGTACATAAGCATTCTGACACACGAGGATTTATGTGCTTTGATCTAGTAAACTTTTTCAACCACAACTGACCCAAATTCGAACTTAATCTATATTGTGTTGAGGTAATCATTTGGACCAAGTTTACTAAGGCTTTGTCAAAGTTGTGGCATTTAGTGTCTATACACAAGCAAGTTTTGGACCGATGGATAGGTGACAGACCAAGCGTATAGACCAACACATACACATGGCACTTTGGCAAGTAAGTTAATAAAATGTATATTGTAATACAACACTGGTATAGCCAGCTGTTACGAACTGTAGAACTGCTACAACTTCCTTGAGATATTACGCTGGCTTAGAATGAGAAGGTCGTCCTTGTACGAATGATACATATTTAAATCAGCACCACGAGGCGCTTCTAGGAGCCTATTTGAATGACGATAGGAACTTGTCTTGTTGACCAAACTGAAGATGAAACAACTTGTTTTTTCCACAAGAAATGAGTAATTTTCGAACGGTTTATTTTTGCTTTCTCAAAATATCGATTGCATACTTACGACCTTCTCATTCTAAGCCAGCGAATAATACAATGTACATACTTGTCTGATACGTGTACATGAACGTACAAGATACGATTGATGCCTATGTAGCTACGTTTATTGAATAATGTTACAAATATGCACTGAATATAAAAGTGAGTTCAATATCTAGGACAATTATTTACATCGATAATTCGCATACTTGTGTAAAATACCGTAAATTATAATATTCCATCACGCTGGTCAAATATTACGGTATCCGTTGAAATAAAACATCTACAATGTACATGTATCTATCACTGCTCAAAAACATTAACGACACATACACTGTATAGACTACCAGTATAGAGTTAAAACGTATATTCGTATCACATTATCATGATTAAAAAATAATATTTTTATAATTTGTTTTGTAATGTCTTTTTTGAAATGTCTTAGAAATTACTTCAGTTCATACATTTTCACTACATCACTGTCGTTCATAGTAACAAACAATCTCTCCAGTCCCTGGTGGAAGCATACTGACGATGGACCACACATCCCATCTTCTTCCTTCACAACTACGCCAACTTTCTCGCCATTCTCACTGAACTGCACAACATTATTGGAGTCGTACCCAGCAACAAATATGTCTCCTTTACCGTCCACACATACACCATATGCGTCACGTAAGTCAGAGTCTGTAATAGTGGACAAATAATTGCCCATCCCATCAAAACATACAAGTCCATTCCTTTCATCTGCAACATAAATTCTATTTCCACTCACATTGAAAGTAACCTGTAAACTATAAGTGAATAACATATTCCCTGAAATATCTTGTGAAATTGTCTTCAACAATGTACCAGTCATATCGTAAATATAGAGTGATTCATCCAAATCGGTCACATAAAGCTTACTGTCATTGAATGCTATACCATGGCAACGATGTGACAGTTTGATCTGCCTTGTAGGGGTCATCTTGTTCCGGATGGAAATAAATTGTATCTTGTCGTCGTCCTCGCATGCAATTGCTACTTCATGTTTACTGATACAACATACGCAATGTGGATAATCATCTAAAGTACAGTAGTCCACAACTGACTCATTTTGTATATCAATACGTTTTAGTTTCTTATTGTAATAATCAGTTACTAGTAGTTTGTCATCGTGTGTCAGACAGCATCCAAAGGACGCGCATGTCTCAGAATCATCAGTCAGTTGTTTTATGGTGATATCTCGGCTTTCTTTGACTCTGTAGAGGCCATGTTTCTTCTT